>JAJKLF010000009.1:0-600000 GCA_022984865.1 Hypomontagnella submonticulosa | reverse complement strand
ACAATGCAGTTTGCAGTATCAATCTCCTCCACTCCAGTCGTCTGTCCTGCTCTGTCCTCCGGTTTGATCGTTCGTGAAACTTCGGCCACTGGCACCTGTGTCTAGAAGCCACCCTCCTTCTTCGATCCCTCTGTAGCTTTACAATAGCCACGAATGCTGTTGTGAAGCGTCTTACTCGATAAAAGATTTCACGATCTACCCCCTGGTATAACGATCTAATCGGTTGACTCTGCTCGACGGGCGACTGGAGGTGTAGTCGCTTAAGATTTCAACCTCCCGCCCTTTATCAAGATGATGTACAGCGAACATGATTCGCTGGATTTCATCACCTCCTCCCAAAATGGACCATATAACTCCTCAATTGCCTCTTCCGCCTCGTCATCCTCAGCCTCGGTTTGGTCTGAGGTATCTTCTCAATCCTCCGACGATACTTCTGTCTCGATAAGCGCGGCGTCTGATTCGTCAGAGCAATGCGACTCTTACGTTTGCACTCGGCGATTACCACCCTCACAATGCAACTGGTGGTCAGCACAGGCGCAACAGTCCGATGTTCCACAGGAGCTTCGGCAAAACCCGCGACGCACCAATAGCAGTTCAACAACAAGGACCGGATGCCCTCCGTCTCTGGTTCGCCAAAGCGATCGCAAAGTCAATTTTGTCGACAGCCTCGTCGGTAAGCAGTAACGATGTCACTCCCTAACCCATATACTCAAGCTCAACAACCCTTTAGATTCGTCGACTCAGATTGTGGAAGCTATATGGCCTTTGTCCTCCGTCTTTCATAGGCAGGAACTGGGTCACAAGGCCGTACTACCTCTGCGCACTTTTATTCAAGAAACGCTGCGTCGATCTCGTACGAGCTACTCTACTTTGCAAGTTGCTCTTTATTACTTGATATTGGTTAAACCGCACGTTCCCAACCATGATTTTACCATGGAGCAACCAGACGACGTTCACGCCAGTCGGGTTCTCCAGTGTGGCCGTCGTATGTTTCTAGCAGCTTTGATTCTCGCTTCCAAGTATTTGCAGGACAGAAACTACTCGGCCCGAGCCTGGAGCAAGATCTCGGGACTTGCCACGCAGGAAATCAACCAAAACGAGATGGCATTTCTTGTCGCCGTGAACTGGAAACTCCACATCACCGACGATGTTTTCAAGCGATGGACCGAAATCGTTCTCAAGTACACGCCATCGCAGCCTCCGTCATCTGGCTCGGCCTGCTCTCAGATATCAGAACAGCAAAACCTAGATTGGAGGAATTTAATTCTTAAGCTCAACCCAGACTTGGACAACATCGAAGATCTCATCCCTTTAAGTCCATCGGCGACGAAGGTTAGGGATACGACCCCGGTTCCGCACTTTTCTGGCCTCTCCCCGCAGTCAGATAGACCCGATTACTCTACCGATCTGCCCACGCCCAAAATTTTCAATATACCCTTTGTTATGGAACCTGCGCCGGCCACTGTACATACTCCGGGTCGCCTCGCTCCAGCTCTAGGTCTGCTTCCTACTCCCCGTCTCACGCCGCAATCAGTCGGATTTAGTACGCCCGCTGCGAGCGCTGCTACCTGTCTTCTTGGAGGTAAGGGCTCGATGGGTTTTGCCATGGCTCAAGCCGCAAATGTATCTGCTACGCAGAACCTAGACCGATGGCCTGGGTCCCTCAGTTCGTCCCCTCTGAGCTACGTCTCGACACGTCGTTCTTCACTTGCCAATTCAATCTCAACCGCGTCTTCACCGGAATCGATGATTTCTGATTCGTCACGCACATCTCGCTCATCCTCAATCTCGTCAGCCTCGTCGTTGGCCAGCGCGCCGTCCACCAAATTGGATGTACAGGCGCGATGCCGATACGCGAAGCTATGCAGTGAGAGGTATAGCTCGAGGCCCATCATCGCCTCGGTACCGGAAGACTACGAAGAGAATTGCATTACATCCTCCCCCGAATCCTATACCGGCACGGTTGCTAAGGATTTGGTACAAATGTCTTTGGAAACTCCATTGGCACGAGGATGTGAGATGGACGACGCTGCAAACGCGGCTCGTGCCCTGCAAGAACTTCACAGCTATCGCACGAACTCCCAGCCACGTCTGTCCACCAGGGCGAAGCGTAGCCGACCCTTGTCGATCGACAACTCCCTCCAGGAAAATGTGCGTGAAATGTTAAGTACCCAATACTATAGCATCACAGAGAGAGAACAGTCCGATATTTCAATCCGTGGTCACGCACCCGTGGATATGGGAAACCAGCAGACTCCTGTTCAATCCAATGGCGGCCGGAAACGATTTTGCTGCTCTTCTGACGTTCGGCCATACGCCATTCCCACTATTCACCCAGCAGTCGGTGGTCCCGGAGGACCGGGAATGTGGGAAGGCATCCTGAACTAGAGCTACCTACTGGGTTACATTCCTCCTACGAAATCAACGATCCAAAAAAACCCTTGTGACAATATTCAACAATTTCCTTTGTTCTACACCGGAAGGGGCTCGACGGTTACTGATACCATATCTCAAAGTCACATAGTTTATAGAGAACCCAACGATGGTCAAGGCGCGGGTGAAAAGCTCCTTTTCTCGACGCATGCATTTCCAGGATCACAGCATTTCGGGGCTAGTAGGTGGGTAGCTACTTATGTACGAGTGAGCAGGGAAGGGGTGTTTTTATTGTTTGTAATGGTGTTCTGGTGGTAATCATAGTGTTGTTGAAGAACAATAATAGTCAGGCAGTGGCAGCAGCAGCAACGGCGGCAAGAAGGGCGATTCGAGTACCCAGGCAAGATTAACACCTGTTGTGCGACAACTCGAACCGACCGCATTATGTTGAAGTTTTTGTCTTTGCTTGGTTTGTATGACCACCAACAAATCGTACACGCGAAATACGCCGATCGATAGCTGGCAACCGTCGAAAAGCGGGCGCCGCTTGTCCTTCGACATTTGGTAGCTACGAAAAAAAAGCACACAAAGACAGTTATGATTTTTATATCTATCTGGCCTGAAAAGGTGTTGCACGATCGATAATCAAAGCATCGAGCACAAGAGCACAAGAAATCATGATCAGTTCTACTAGAGAGCTTTGTCAGAACACAACCAAAGCAGATAGTATTGAAATTTTGAAATAAGCTTCGAGCTGGGAAAAGCTTTCTTCATGATCCTGTTGAGTGCAGATTATCTACGTCTGGTGAGACGCCATACTGACCAGAGTTGAAGTGTGGATCAAAAAATTGACGAGATTTTTTTCATCTCTCCATCCGCTCATCCGTCACACGATGGCCACACGTTTGTTCTAACAGCAGGTACCGAATCAGAATTCGTATTTCCTTTCTTCCTCCTCCATCCATTCCCCCCTGTTTGCTGATGTGAGGCAGCTGAGTTGATTGATTGACTGAGCAAAAAGGTTGGCGGCAGTGGATCGCCGGTGAGTCATCGTCAAGAAGGGGACCAAAAAAAAGGGGAGTTGGGAGCCCTTTTTTAGTTGTTGAAATAAGTTTAGTTACCGAACCAACCAATTCCCTCCAATCGCCGTCCCCCAACCAGAGGCAGCTAATTGCCATTTCAGGCAACACCCAAGCGCCAAGCGCCCCCCTCAGCCAACCACAACCCGGCCTAGTCTCCGTCTTGGTAAAGTCCTGGTAAGTCCCACTTTACTAACAGCTACTCTATACATGCTCCCTCCCGTGCATGCCACGCGCTCTTGTGCGCTGTTCTTCTTCACGCTGGTTCTTAAAAACCCCACGAGGGGGAGGGGCTCCATAATGCTGCCTGCATGTGTGGTAAGTTATCGGGTTCGCGACCCCCTCTCCCATTCCCCTGTTTTGGTATCTGTTTTGTCGTTGGTAGGGGGATGGGTAAGGTATGGGTACCCGAGGGACGTCCGCCCGGCTCCTGCGGGAATGCGGATGGATGGATAAAATGGATGGAGGCCATGTCGCGTACATGCGCTGCCTACGGCGTTACTGTTCGCCACGGACGAATAGTTATCTGGATTGGTAAGTACCTATCTACCGTACTTACCAATAGGTCACGCCTGGCGCGAGGAGTAGTTACCGTCCGACGACTTGTTAAGATATGTAGCTAGCTCCAGCACTACTTTAATTATACATACCTACATAAGGTACCTACATAAATATGCGTAAGTAGGACAGTCACTACGGGGCGAACCGCCTCTATTACACATCTCCTTTCACTACGTAGCTAGCCCATAGCTAAGTAGCAGGCCGCCAGTATTGTTTGCATGGACAGTCCCATGTCCAACTAGCTGATACGTCATGCGGTACGGTGCTGCATAGCTTTAGCAGATTAGATCGATCAAATATGTGGGCTGCTGATGATGGACGTAGTACCCGTTGCGTACATACATGCAAAGCGGGTGTGTGACGGAGTACAAGCTTCTCCATGGAGTGAGAGTGAGAGAGTGAGAGACTCGAATCCCGGCTGGGATTTCGTCGATGAGTCAGTCAGTCAGTCAGTCGCTTAGACTAAGTCTCAAGGTTTCGTAAGTCTTAGCTTAGAATACGCGTTAGGTACTTTAAGTAAGTATGTTTTAAGCATAAGCACGCGACGCTCAAGCCAAGGCGTTTTATATTGTACCATGCTGTTGTTGGCGGGATATCCACGCGGATAACGGCAGCGTGTGGCCGGAGATAACACGACGTGATACATCACTTAATTACGCCCTTGATCATGTCGCTTCCATGTTCCACTTATCCTCTTATCAATCTATGTGGATAAAACACCCGATGTATGTTGTGTATTAGTGAAATCAACCACCCGTATTAATATCGTAGATATTCAACTCAACGCCCTTCCTAGACCATCTGCTCTGCTACGGACGGGACGAGCTGCGGTGGTGGTTACCACCAACGCCAAACAGGATACTGATCTTGGAAGCCAGTATTTCTCGTCGCGAACGCGGTGGGAGTCGGTCAAGTGTGAGTGGGACCTCGCCTACTTCTCTACCTACGGTAACCCATCTCATCATCAGAACGGGTCTGTGTCTGCCTATCCCGTGCCCACCACCTCCTCCTCCTCCTCTCTTCCCCGTCTTACTCATACCGAGTCCATCCCTACAACATCCTCCCTGCCCAGCCACCGCCTAGCAAACAACCAGCATTTTATGACTCGGAATGGTGTCATTATCATTCACGGTCTCGCCGTTGGTCCGTACTCCGTAAGTCGAGTTTGTGTTACATCAATACAAGGGATTTGGCTCACGGTCATGCGGGTAATTGGTCCTATGGTTTGTACTAAAGCTTCCAACAGGACTTCCTGAGTTGCTCGATTCGCACACGTTGGATGGGATGACCTAGGGTAATCTGAGTATGTCACCAGAATTGGGTCCTTGGTTTACGTGTAATTAGTGAAGCAAACGAGCTGTATGTCCCATCAGAGCTCACCCCGTCTTGATAGATCCAGACGTATACCAGCCTCCACCCCAACCCGTTATCGGCACGACGACGAAGTGGACAAGTTTGTGCACCGGATCGAATTGCATTATGATGTTTGACAGGGTATGACTCATACCGTAGCTATCGATCTACCGGTAACTCCAGTCCAACTGTCCGTCCCTCTCCCAATCCCCGGCTAGGGTTAGCTTATTACACATCTTGTGGCCTCGAAATACCTATGGGACATCCAAGTACGAGTACCCAAGCACAGGCACTCACCATGGATAGCTTCATAGCTATACGTACATGTAAGTACTCAGAATGGCTGGCATCTTACTATGTCATGCCACCAGTCAAGAGCAGGATCGGTCGGGGATTCCAAGCAGATACACAAGTAACCCCATAATCCTGTGAACTTACTACTAAATACCTAAGGGAAAAGTAGCTAAACTCGACGGGACGAGAGGCTTCCCCTAGGATAGTGGCGCTTTGAAGAGACAAAGGACTCCTACGGTATATACCTTCATACATACATGTAGGTAGGTAGGTGTGTAGCCTTGGTTAGATACGAGTTAAGGCTCCCCGCGCAACAACGTAGTTGTCCCCTACATTTCTTTGTCCGCTTCATGACAACGGACAGCTCCTTATAGAATGTGTGAGCACCTATAATAGTATAAACACTATACACTTAGATATATAGTTATGTGGTCTTTTAACTCTCTACACCCGCGATACTGTAGAGCCTAGAAGACCAACCTTGATGGCTTGTGGGGAGAAACCTGCATGGATATCACAATAGAACTGTTGCTTCCCAGGGAGCTAAAAGAGCTCAGAAAACGATTCGTATTTGTCGATGTTCCTATCTTGGGTATCTACCTAGAAACGTGTGCTCCTACTATGTGGTGAACCCTGATAGACCACTATTAATTATTATGAATCATTATGAATCAATGATCAAACTCTCTTATCGACATCGACAATAGGTGAAATAGAAAGGAAATGTGGTGATCAGATAATCCGAAGGGGGATTTAGACCAATCCGGCAGGGCTCGGAAATGGTAACGCAGGTAATCAGGAAAAGACCGTTACCATTCCGGGATACTAGCTCCAGAGACTCCTCCGGAGAATCCTACAGAGTCTCCTCCGAAGTCTCCTCCGAAGTCTCCTCCAGGGGTTCCTCCAACGTTGTCTCCAGCATGGTCTTCAACCTTGCCTCCGGCACCCCAGACAATCGTGTCCCCTACATTCTTGCCACCAGCGCCGGCACCCCAGGCACTGTCGTCTCCGTCCGGGTGGCCATTCTCGCTCGAGTCATCCTCAATCATGAAGTTGTCAGGATCGGCACCTTCAGGGATGTACTGCTGAAGAAAGTCGGGGACGGGCTGCTTAGTCTCCATAAGGAGTTTAGTCAGGTCGACCGCAAGGCTTGCATCTCGCTCCTCGTTGTAAAAAGACTTCGCAACGCCCTTGTTTCCCATGCGACCAGTTCGACCTGAGAATGAGTGAGTCAATAATACGCTTTCCTCTATAGTCGGTGGGGGACCTACCAATACGGTGAGTATACTCCAAGATGCCACCATAGTCTGCGCGGGGAAGATCATAGTTGATGACGAGCTTGACGTGCTGCACATCTATGCCGCGTGCCGATACGCCGGTGGCGACCAGAATGCACATACTTCCATTACGGAACGATCGCATGGCGTCCTCTCTCTCACGTTGGGTACGATCGGCGTGGAGAGAGGTGCTGGGGTAGCCCTTACGGTGGAGGAAATCGTCGATTTCGTCTGCCGTGCGCTTGCTGTTTACGAAGATGATCGTTCGACCAGGGTCGTTATGTGCCATGTGGTCAAGAGTGTCAATAAGCGCATCTCGCTTTAACTCGGGGGCTACATAAATGATATCTTGAATGATGTTCACATGGGAACTACCGATTCGGCCCACGGCAACGCGTAGGTGGTCCATCGCGAGGTGGTCCTTCGCAAGCTTGCGAACAGCTGCGGGGAATGTCGCGGAGAACAGCATGTAGTGAACCTCTCCCGAGTCTCCTATTATACAAATTAGAAACCCGTGGGCCGCTTTGGAACGCGCGAACTTACCTCCACATGCCATGATCTGGTTGAGTGCCTCACTCCAGTCGTCCATGAGCATCTCATCAGCTTCGTCGATCACCATATATCGAAGTCGATGAAGAGACAATACGCCGTTCTTCTGCATGAAATCACAGATTCGGCCCGGAGTGCTGATGAGAATATCGCAACCCTGCATAATCTGCTCGCGCTGGGCAGCCGGGGGTCCTCCACCGTAGATGGCACAAGGACGTAGCATGGTGCGATAGCAGAACTTGCGCGCTACGTTGAAGATCTGAATGGCCAACTCTCGAGTCGGAACAATCACCAAGGCCAATGGCTCAGCTCGCACGAACTCGGATGGGCCGCTCGGGCGAGGGCCAGCATGAGTCGTAACTTTGCGCATGATGTCGTTCAGGATTGGGACGAGATATGCTGCCGTCTTGCCGGAGCCTAGGAAGAAGTAAATTAGCAAGAGACATATATGTCGATAATTAATCATAGGTGGATCGCTTACCGGTTTGGGCGATGCCGATCAGATCACGTCCCATTGCGATGGCTGGGAAACAGTACTTCTGAATCGGAGTCGGTGTGGTGTAACCGGCCAACTGAAGATTCTTGACCATGACGGGATGGAGACCGGCTTCCTCAAAGTTGAAGATAGGTTGGACTCGCGCGTCTCCTTCCTGGAGAACCTTGATCTCTGCGATCCTAGAGAAGTCAGTAGGGTAACATGCCACGTAAATGGAGAGCAACTTACTTAGAGAAGTCAACGCCAACTCCAAAACGCTGGTCGGGTGCTCCGAAAAGTTGGGTTTCCAGCTCAGGATACTCCGGGCCAATGTCACCATCGGCGCCATCGTACTTGTAGACAGCCGCATGGCTACCCCAGACTCGATTGGCGTCGCTCTCGGTGTAGTCGTAATTGACAACCTGGCCCCAGGCCTCGGACGCCTTCGACTGTCCAGAGGTGGCGGGTTTCTCAGGCTGCTTGGGCTGCTTGGGCTGCTCAGGCGACTCGGGGAGAGCTGCTTGCATGCCAGAGACGTTCCAGGATTGAGACATCTTGACTGATGTATCGACGTGATTTTCCTCAAGAACTAGAATGATCGAAGTTAGATGGCGAACGGAGGAGGTGCGAAGCGGTAGTCGTTAAAACTGCTTGACATCAAGGAAAGAAAGTAAAACTTAGGGGTAGTTGATAGATCAACCATTCCATAGGGATTTCCGTGTAGTGTAGGGTGGTATGGAACGTTATGTGCGGAGTATACGAAATCGAGGGAGCAGCTGGTATAATCGCTTGGAGGGCATACTATGGTTGAATAGTTGAAGAGAAAGAATGGATAGCGTATGAGAAGGTACTTACAGAAAGTATCGAACCGCGAAGACGCGTGAGAGTCAAGCGTCTTGCTGCAAAGTCCTATATTGTGCCGAGTTAGCTAGAGTGGTGGATGTGATGGATGAAGATTGCGTAGTGGCTGGGAAGGAATGGGGAAAGTGGAAGGATAGCTTCGTCAAGGCTTGCTAGATAAATCTAGGTAGCGCTAAGAAGGTACGGTCTATTGTTGACAACCTTGGAAGTTTTCGCACCTCACTAATAATTAGGAAGAATTCGCGGTCGTGTATTTCAGGTAAACAAAGGAAGAGCGTTACCAGCCGTGGACGTGTAGCGCAACGCGTGTGATGGTATGGAGCGCGGGGGAGAAGTCATCACCACCCAAGGTCACGAAGGTCACGTCGGAGGGAGTGCAAGAGGGAGTGCAAGAGGAAGAGGAAGAGGAAGGGCGAGAGCAAGAGCAAGAGCAAGACGAGGAGCAAGACGAGGAGCAAGAAGAGGAGCAAAAGGAGGAGCAAGAGGAGGAACATGAGGAATAGGGAGTGGGAAGTTGGTGAAACGGAGAAGGGGATGCGTGTCTCACTGTCAAGGCCCGAAAATGAACGACGTGAAAGATGCGGTAGACTCGTAGGAGTGCTGAAGATCTATCTCCAGGGTGTTGTGGTGCGCTTGATGAAATGATTGAAGATGGATGTCCGCGGTGCTTACCTTCCGTTGCAGAAATATTGCGGCCAAAACACAAATGGGTGTCCTGAAGAACAGTTGGTCGTCCCGGTCGAAAATTTTGTTGATCTATTTTCGATGTGGGAAGTAGAAGTGCAAGTAAGTGGTGGGTGGTGGGTGGTATTAAATATTAAGTATCTGGGGGAGTTGATCAGAAAAGGAAGGATCGCATCATCAGGGAAACGCGGAAACAACTGGAAGGAAACAAGCACCCGTGGGCCGCACTGCTTCCAGTCAATATACATAAACCGGGAAGTAGCACTAGGGATACGTAGTCTTATCCATGGATGCACATCGACGCCGCATTTACCTAAACAAACAAGGGCAGCTGCCATATCAAGTCCCTGAAGGAAAGTGGAAGCCGCCATGCTCACCCCCTAAAACTGTAGAAACTGTAGAAACTCTAGTGTCGACGACGTGGTCTAGTTTTATTCGAGTACCCAAAATTTGCCCTTTAGACAACCCAAATATAAGTACCTCTTACATGTCGATATAGGTTTATAACCTTGGAAGCTTTACAAACATCATCAATTCTCTACTATTGCTTGTACCGCGGAGTTAAAGACAATGCGTTCAACTAATATGGAATCACTGGGTAATGCTACCGTTATCTCTATGCGTGTCCCCCATGGTGACTACCTACTACGCACTCTCTTATTCATAGTAGGGGAGAATGAAAGGAAGGAACGCACAGATTAATTCAGTGACTTGAGCAGAGTGTGATATTTAGAAATACGCTATATATGCGTATATTCGCTTTCTGAAGACAATCGAAACTTTGTTTGCTTCGCCCTATAGGCTATTGCCCCTAATGATCTAAGACATAGGGAAGTACCTGGGTACAGGATATGGTTACTATAAGCTCCCGGGTCCTTTCCACTCGAGCATGGCGTACGTGAAAACGAAGGATCTACATTTATTAGGACAATAATTGCTGGGATAGAAGTAGCTAGAAAATAAGACTGCCTAGTGATCACCGAACGATAGATAGCTCGATATTACCTAGTAATTAGGGATACGAAGCAGGATGACTTTAACCTACGACTCTTTGCAAGATCTTCGAGGGGCGAAGCATCTCTTGAGTATATACATGGATACGTTTGGAGGCTTAATGAAACTGAAGAACTACATATGTATGTACATACGTAATACTCCGTTGTCTCCTTCAGAATCCTCTGGTATTCGTATGGCCCCTTAGGTGAATAGGTAATAGACAGGTACTAATGCTCCGGAGGATGATATAACATACATAGTAACATAACATGAAGGGAAACCAGCTCTAACTATACATGGATTGTTATAGTTAATCTCAAAGAGAGATATAAATGGAAGAAGCCGTAAAATACGTTTCGTTAGTATGTGAGCTCTGTAAGCGTAACCACCTGGCTATATGCTTTGCTAGATATTAGTTGGGAGATATAATTGGTGTCAGTCGATCTTTATTACCAAGGGAAGCAAATGCCATATTGGCAACGTTGCTGTTTCGGAAAGGTACAGATATTTATTCAATAAGGGACCCTTGGTCCCCCAATGAGACCCCTTTTCCTGATGCCAAGGAGGCTAACCCCCTATTTGCGTACGGAGGTCAAACCTCTAGTGAGTCTCGCGTATCATCGTCAACTCACTTATTTTCCTAGGATTTGATGTTTAAATCTGGTAGGTATTGGCGTATTGGTGAGTGAGTAGCCATTCAAAAGCAAGGGCCGGAGGACTAATCGTGTATACATTTACATAGCTCGGCACTGAACATCTTAGATTGAATGGAGCCTTTATACATAATAGCGGTCACTTAGTACCGCAAAGCAGAGGTTTCTTATTTTGAGTCATATTGATACCATCTAGAAATCCGGAAGTGCTTGAGATTTATATGATATAACCATTCCAAAGATGCTCGTCATCGTCCAGCCGCAAGGTTCTCTCATAGTCACTCATGCCGTCTTTCAACACCTGATCAAGAGTTGCCGCCGCCCTCCCCGCGGTTCCCCCTTCCTTCTTGGCCATATCCACACCAGCTTCAACGGCCGCCCTGAATCTCTTCTGGAAGATGTCCTGCCTATCCTCCCGGTTGCGGTATATCTCACCATCTTCGTCCCTGGTGGGTTTGAAAAGACCTAGATATCCGAACGGGTCTGGGGTTCGCGGTACGCGGCTGATGTTGCTAAACCAATCGTTGGGAGTCCAGGGCGTGGGCATTCCGGGCTTGAAGCCCATCTCCAAAAACTTGGACAGCACCAACATCTGCCGCGGGAAGGATTGACCATACTTCTTGGCCCCAAAAGTTGTCCTGGGGGCTGAGGTCCACCCGCTTTTCGTCGCAGTGGCTGGGGTGACCTTGACGGTCCAACCCAGTACAGACATGAAGTCTCTGAGCGGCTTGACCCAACAGCCGGCGCTGGAGACGACGTCTTCCCCAGCAACTTCAAGCAGCCACTCCATGTAGTTGAGACCATCGTCCTTGACCTCCTGTGAGATATTTGTCATCGTCCCTCGAATATATAGCATAATCTTCTCAACATGGGGTCGGACTTCATCAGCGGGTAAGTTCCGTAACAGCTTTAGCAACTGGCCGCGCACAGGCCCGTAGGAGTCGGACATCATCGGCAAGAGCTTCTGCAGTAATGTGGATGTGCCTACTGGGTTCGTCGGCGGATTCGTCGATAGCTGACCGGCGAGGTATGACAACGCATCTCGACGCTGTGTGTCTGCTCGGGAGCTTGTGAGGGAGAGGTTGTACTTGAATCGCTCGACTGGGTTAGGCGCATTCTCCGCCAGTTGTTGTTGCAGGACGATAGCTATGCATTTTTAGTAAAGCATCCGACGATCGGGACAACAAGATGGTAAATGAAAGGTATTGTACCTTTTGATTTGAAGCTTGTATCTGTAAAGTTGGAAGCCTTCGGCTTTGCCTTTCCTACTTTCAGCTTGGGCTTCTGGAAGTCCTTCTTCTTTTCCTTCTTCTTCTTAGCGCTGGAACCCATCTTGACTCGATCATTGGGACGAGGAAGACTCGGTGTGGTAGGTTCAGCTAACCAATTCGCCGTGTCATTGGATACTTAGTCCTTTGATACTCTAATTGATTCGTTTTCACTTTTTGGCGGCAACTGGCGGCACAATTCCACGGATTACAGTGTGGCGCTCTTTATCTTATCGTAGTGGCTTAGCTGCTGGTTGCATGTGGCTCAAGCTATCTCAAGTGGCTATCTGGTGCTACATCATTGAAGGGGATTAATTTAATTATCGGGTACTAAAACAAAGCATCAGAGACACTTGACAGAAGTTGCGCTGGCCTTCAAGTTCCGTGTTTGAAGGCAATTGCTTTTGACGCCGAATACGAAAGAATTATTCAAGCAATACCCCAGAGAAGAAGATGGCGGAGAAGTCAATAGTAGGCAATGCTCCCCTTTCAATTTATGTATTTCTAACCGAGGACGTATACAGCCTACCGTCGTCACGGAATCCATAGAGGAAGCACTGCACCGGCTCTCCAAGAAACCCGGCGTCAAGGCCTGGCTCATGATGGACCGTACTAACGGCGCCGTGCTCAAGACAAACGGCCAGATCTCTGCCGTCCGACCTGCGCGATCTATCAATACAAAAGCTTCGCTGCCGACTCCTACGGGCGGATCCTTCTCGACCGACGTCAACGTAAATACCGATAATGAGACCCAAGCCGCCCAGGAGCTTGCTAGCATGGTATGGAGCTTCCTAAGTACCGCGGGGAGCTTGGTCGACGAGATTGATACTGAGGTAGGTATCTTCAAGGGCGTCTATTTATGGATAAGGGGCTAACCGGCTGGGGTAGGATGAACTGAAGCTGCTACGGTTGCGCACGAAGAAACAGGAGCTCGTCATAGTCTCCGAAGTCAAGTACTTATTAGTTGTTGTCCACGACACGCCCCCGGTATAGTCGTTGCGCTTCTCTGGTTCATCGAGCCCGGTGGCTTCTGGCTTGCGCCGAAGTTAGCGGTTACGGCATACATGGCGTTAGGTGGCGTTCAGGATGGCATTATACCCAAGATTGCCGGAGGGAATGATTTGTTATGTTGACATGCTTGGCGTGTAATTGGTGGCCTCTGGGGGCCTAGCTACGTTCACCAGAAGACTGTTTCGGTGCGTGACTCTGTCAAAAGTGGGCGCCGTCACATAGTTGGGTTTATACAAGTACTAACTACCTACATAGATGTTTGAAGATACATTATGTACGTTAGTTAGAGATATAAACCCATCGCAAAGTCGTATTCTGGCTTTAGTATCAACACGAGACATGCTAATACCCGTTCATTCCTAATGATTCCCTTGCATTGAAGACTATACTAGACTGTTACGTGCTGACCTTCCGACCCTTAGAAGCGCTTGAGAGCCATACCCTATGTTCTGGTCTATTCTTGGCCTCTATTGGACGGCTTTTCATACACGGCGTGTGCAAATACCATCACGTCTGTGGCCAATCCCACGAAAGTGATGAGGATTAACATAATAGCTTGGAAGAATAACATATCTATTCCGAATACGATTATAGGTCGATTATTGTTGGAGAGGAATCTTTACGCTTCTATAGGGGCTAGCCTTGAGCTGGTATACTACACTATAAGCACTAGTCACCGTGCCGTGCGAGGAATTGCTGCGACAGCCGATCCCATTGATCTGAGCAATTCGAACCCGCAATGAAGTCAAAAGCCTCGTTGGGCATCGTTCGGTCGAAACAATGAGGAAGGCCGAAGGAAGCGATATATTTACGCCGCCCCTAGTATGCCCCGGATCTTCACTTGCTCCTTAGAGAATGAGGATAGATGCTCGCGTTTTCGCCACCGTCGCTCTCGGTTCGACTATTCTAGTACTCCCTCCCAAAATTTTTATCCTTTTGTAGAGACTTAACTTTTTCGCTGCCGGACGAAAGATTCAGATTATTATGCGTTAATCGTGCCTAGTAGTATCGGACCTTAACTCAGTGCGCTTGCATGCTCTGTAATCTATGGTCGGTGAAGTAGTTCGATATTTTACAGATTGAATATCCACTAGCGGCGATATCGATACTTTTCCTCCTTGGACTACGAGAGGTTTGGTGTTCCTCCTGAATTTGAAGTGAATAGAATCGGATGTCAGTGAATTCATATTTTATTGCATTGATGAGCACAAGTCATCCGCTCCTACAACTCAATACCTTTATTCCTTACTAAGGGGTAGGAGGTAGGAAGAGACTGGTCATTCCGGGGCAAAAAGTTGTCTGTCAAAAGAACCTCGGGCTGAGGCCGCCGAGACGTATACCTACGGTAGTAGACATTTCGCATCGCACCATTAGCCGTAGGGCGAGTATTTACCGTGCCACCGGGAGCTCGCTAGCTCCGGCTCGTTATATAGCCGGGGATGACGCTATCACACGTGGAGGGAGCTGTGCTCAAGAGGGATGAAACTCGACACATAGAATCCCCATACTCCCGACGTAGAGAATATATGAATAATCGAATAAAAGTGGGCAGCAGGCGCATAGCGGCGGTGAAGATATCATGCCCATTTGCGATCAGCTCTTGAGCATTCCTCACGGTCGTCACAATGTCAGCAAGTGCGCTGCGATTGTTCGGGCGCAATTCTGCGAGCGATTCATCCGATGTTAGCATCACTAAGATTTTCGTCACAGGGGCTTATCGCGCATCCTTAGGAGGTATTTATCGACACCGCTAGAATTATCACATGTGCTGGCGTGGCTGTGATGGATGAAACACGTCTCGATTTCCAACATCGGCAGGCTTATGAGAGGCTTCTAGCGTATCCTCGGATGGAGTCCCGGCAGCCGTGTAACGCTAGACGGGCACTTCCTGCGTTTATTTCATGTGTCTTCGCAATAGCTTACATGACATCTGCCGTCATCTAGATCCTCATCAGCCACCGCAGATCTGTAGGACACGATATGAGGTATTGGTCGGATAATACACGTTCCGATGCGCCGCTCATGTATAGCCCCATTCCGAAGTCCTAGGAAGTGGCTGAACTACTGAATTTAATCGACAAGGACTCAAAGCTTTGGAAAACAGCGTAGTAGGCGCGTATGAGTGGCTAGAGACTAGGATGCGTTGCCATGACTTGAGATCTATTGACGCTACATCGGTACGAGTATAATTAGTGAGAAGATGTATCGGAGGATCACGTAACTTGGAATAACAGCGGGCATATGAACACCGCATGAGAAATTCGACGGCGGCTAGATATTCGATACTAATTGGCCTGATAGTGCTAACAAGTTGGACAACTTAACACGTGCCCGGTGAGTTGTCCGACGGGGGGAACGGAGGAAGCCAATAATGGCCATCCAGACCTACTCAGCTGTGAGATTCGGGACCCAGCTCGACATTTGTTTCAGATCAGGCAGGATGGGTTGCGATCATCGTGCGGCACGACGGATCGTCAGGTTCGCCCAACCCTTCGAGCGATTCTAGAAAACTATCGGTACCGAAGTAAGCACTACCTGTACAGGAAGCATAGGATGGCGTACCCAGACGCGCTACAGCTGCAATATGGTTAGGATGCTCATCCAGCAAGCTGTTCTCGAAGCATGGCTGAATGGATGAGTTGGCTTGGTATGGGATCTAAGAGAGCCCGCCGTTGACCATTAAGGCTAGAACGTCGTATCAAATAGTGCTTAGGGATTTAACGTTACCTACTTTAGCTCTAGATGTGATTTATCTGACTTGAAGTCCAACTATGGAACATGGGTTGGGTCATGGTATTTCGACTGAGTTTAGTCAGCGTGTCCCGTGTTAATTAACTAGACGTATTCGGCTTCATCGGGTCGATATCTTAAGCTTCAAGATTGCCCAGGTACCTATCTAAGAGTATGGAATATAGGCATGTATACATTCAGCTGAGTGATACAAGACCTACGGCGCGGGTAGAATCTGGGCAATAGACGCGTGAATAATATTTTCTCGGAGA
Source organism: Hypomontagnella submonticulosa (assembly GCA_022984865.1). NCBI lineage: Eukaryota > Fungi > Ascomycota > Sordariomycetes > Xylariales > Hypoxylaceae > Hypomontagnella > Hypomontagnella submonticulosa. The sequence goes on along the minus strand of JAJKLF010000009.1, from coordinate 583,564 downwards.
TTAGGGCAATCTCTTTAATAGGCGTTCTTCGCAATAGTATCCGCCAAGTCTCGGGGAAGCGAGTTGTAACTTGTAATATGTATGCAGCTGACCTAGCTCGTAGCCAGGTTTGGGAATGAGCATTATGTACCTACATATGCAGGTAGGTATGTACGTTAGGTAGCCCGGTTTTAATTCCGTGTCCTGTTTTTGGAGATGGAGTCACGGACCGCACGGCTGCACGGGTAGTAAGAAGCGGAAGAGCTTCGAAAGTCCGGTCAGTGGATCTACATGACTACCCACGCGGGCCACGTCAAGAGCTACGGCTGAAACTGCGAGTGAGCCCTAAGAGAAAACGTGGATGGTATATAACGCGTACTAATGTCGGTGTGGCTATTGCATATACAGGAATGCCATGATTACCAGGGAGTGAGATAAACGATATTATTGGTCTTGGTGTCGAGAAAGCACCAATAATTCCGATGGGGGGATTTTATACTACCGAATCCGTAAGAGCGATTATTCCCTGCCCAGTCGACCCCCGAAGACCTATGAGCTGTGAAGATGACTTGAAACAACCCAAGATGTGCAGGATAGCCAGCCTACCGGCTGATTATCTTGCTCACTCATGGCTATCGAGGCTGGCTTGCATGGGTGCTTGCACCCTGGCTCGGATCCATCATGGATCAAAGACGTCCGGCACTTTGGGCGCCGTCAGCTTGGCGGTTCGTGCCATCACTAATAAGACGACTTGGAGGGATGCCACTGATCTGGCACGTACATAGATAGATCGAATGTTTCGAAGCAGGCTGTTCAAGGTTGTGGTAGACTTTGCTTTTAATCAAAGGTTGTGCCGCCCAGCCTGATCGTCCATAATTGTACGATCCGAATTGTGCACTAAGTTGTTGGACGCACCTATCAACCACCTCTGGTATATCGGAAATATTGTCTCACAGGTGATCGTATTGTCTGGCTGTTAGCATTACTTGAGCCCAATATCTTCGCTTTATCATCAATTTCAACTTCCACCAGTGGTCTTGGCGATTGTCTCCATGGCACAATCATAACACCGTAGCAGGCAAACGAGCACGCACGACAGACTTGTTCTGCAACATTGATGCAACATACGCGCGGCATGCCGTTGGAAGTGTCGCTCGACGCCTTGAACGGCCGAAAAAGCATACACGACGCCCTCACCAAGATGCCGTCGTGGGCACTGTTCAAACGCCCAACAATGGTCTTCATTACCGACGCCAAGGAACCAAGAAACCAAAGAAATGGCAACCGGCAGCACCGTTCATCTAATTGTACCGGTATTCGAGATATTATACGTCGGCCAAGAGAGCAGATTCGTAAGACTCAAACACGAACACGAAGTCGGTTGCAAAAGGGGAAAAGTATCGTCAAAGATGAAGGACTTGAATATTCGCAACGCCACGATTGTGATGGAGATGGAGATGGAGATTTATTAGAAGAAGCGTTAATAAACGCGGCCGCCGCGGATTTAGGTTCAGGGAGGACCCGTACAAGTACAAGTACAGGTACATCCGGCACCCATGCGAAGACAGCTAAAGGTCACACGAGAGACGCAACAGCAACAGCATCAACCACGGTACTGTACTTCCAAAACATTTCCTTTTATAGCAACCCTTACCGCTCTTGCTTGTCTTTCCCCTACCCTCTTTCAGGAACCTCTAGTGCTGCCACCTGGTAGCAGTTTCTGTTTGCTTGATTTTGCGGCAAATTGGCAGTTGCCAGAACTGCTTGCGAGTCAATCCTCCTAGCAAGCCCCATTATTACCCATCAATCCCAGCAGTCCCTAGCAACCCCAGTGTCACCCCAGTACAGGTACAATCCATTCCCTTTTAGGTAATTTACAGTGAGGAGGGGGAAAGCTCCCAGTTCGATACCTAGTAGGTAAGATGCGAAACCCCTAAATCGTCTTATGACCTCAGCTGATTTGTTTCTCTACTTGGACCTAGACCCTGCATGCGTTGTTTTTTTCTTTTTTGAACCTTTAGTTTCTCAACTATTCCAGTGGAAGGTGGAAATATTGTCTCGGGTCTCTGGGCATTTGCACGTGTCTAATATCCCTAAGGAGGCTTCCAAGTCGCTTTTTAGCCGTCACGTTCATTAACTGACATCCCTTACGTCCCGGTAGGTTTCAAGTACTCGGGCGTCCTCTGAGAGGCCGTTATTATCTCCGCGCTCACCCGTCAACCCGAATAAGCCGCTCCCGTCTCCGCCTCCTCCGGGCACGATCGACAAAGTCGATGGCAGGCCTCGCAAGCCCGTGTTAAAGTTAAATCGAATCATGGCAGCACTGACTGACGTTGAGATCGAGAAGTTATTCTCCGGTGCTCCGCAGTTTTTTGCCCGGTCTCAGGGTCACGGCACCGGAGCCCCGCACCCATCCGTGGCATTTCCCTGGAATGACGAGTTGGGCATCAGAGACCTAACTGACCATGTCCAAATTGGGGATGATGCCTGGGGTTGCGTCACCGCTGGACCTCGGATCATACTTCGGGACCCCATGTCCGCGACATCGCCGTCCGGCAAGAAACGGCCTCACTTCAATGCGAGATGCCAGGAACGACCAAACATGCTTAGCATGCAGGGCCTAGAGAAGGGCACCATCGGTTACCAAGCTGCTTTGGAGATTTCTGTCGCCGACGCCCTGCAGGAGGAGCAGTACGGATTCGACAGCCTGGGTTCTAAAGGTCACGTCATCGTAGAACAGCGCCAGAGGCTTATAACCTCTAAGGACAGCTTGCGGCATCTTGATGACTCGGCACTCATGGAACAGCTGATCAAAAACGAAGAGAGGTACCAGGCGGACCGAAGTGGCGTTCAGATGAAATCCCAGGAGCTTTACAATGAGCTGTTCACCAAGGTTCTACATCCACCGGCGAGAGTCATCGATCCTAAGGACCCGTACAGCTTAGCTGTGCAGATTCACGCCTTGGTGAAAGCGTTGGGCGCTCCGAACGCATGGGTTGATTTCTCTCGTATCGAGTGGAGAGTCCGCCTCGGTCAAATTTTGTGGGGCTTCCCCTTGGACGATGAGATTTTTGACGGAATTGCCATCAATGAGGGGAATGATGCCCAGGATCGAAGTGAAGAGCGGTACTGGTTGCTTCTCCAAATTCTTCTAGCCTGCGAGCTTCTTATCCGGTTGGACGCTATCACGGAAGGCGACGAATACGGCTTAGGCGAAAGTCTCAAGTCGTCTGAGATACACAGATTTGAAAAGGAGGCTAATGTTTCTGTCAAATGGTCACTGATTCTCGCTCGATCATGGCTTGAAAATGTCACGGTCACAAAATCACACGCGAATCACTCCGAGCCGTCCACACCGAAAGGTTGGCTTTCTTCATTGACGAGCAAGATGAACCTCAAGCATGAGCACATGCACGGCGCATATCACGTGGACCATAGCCAACATCGCCATAATGCTCAATCTGAGTATGTATACGCGATTCAAGGCAAGTATACCGAGAGGCAGATTCATGGCCTGATACATTTTGCGCGGAAACTACGCTGGCCTGATATTCAATTCTCTGCCACGAAGGTTTCTGAGAAAGCTATGGCTCTTGGTAAGCCCACGCCCATTACTACCCCACCTCTTACATACGATGCGAGGCGCTCTTCATACTTTTCTGGTGATAGACCACCTGTACATGACAGGAGGCAGCCATCTAGGCGCAGAAAGGTCGAAGCGGCCTTGCACGCGTCTGGGTGGTTTTCAAAGTCGTATATATCTGGTTTAATACTCCCGGGCGAGGTGTTATCGCATTATCTTATGTCGGCTTTGCTCGAAGTGGACGAGAACGTATTGACGAAGCTCGGCCCAATGGCCAATCTGTCTGGTGGTTTTGTTTATAACGGGAAGAGTTTCTGGAGTACGACCTGTATTGTCGGTCGCGTTCTGGCTGCTGGGCAGGGTGCTGCAGAGTGCATGGGCTGGATTTCAAGCGATGTTGTACCACGAGGACTAGAAGAAGGCTGGGTCAATGTTGCTGTTGATGTCGTTTCTGGTAAGTTCAGGGACCCGGCCCGATTGATTTCATGCCATTAACACTTGCAGCCGATCTCGCTCGAACGGGAAGGAAAGCTCGGATATGGGGGAAGGCTGCCATCGAGCGAGAGTCTGATGTTCTTGGCGACGGTGAACCTTCAAGTGTGTTACCTGCCGACTTCGTCATTCCGTACGAAAATGCATATACCAATGCGCCCCCCTCGAATATCAGGGTGGAACTCAAATCATTGAACCTCTATGCTCCGGTGGATAGTGTGAGCACTACGCCTACCGCAGAAAAGGGGTTCCATCCGTTCTCCGAATCCAGCAAAGAAAAGGACCCGGAAATCCATACCTATCCTGCTTCTGTGACATTTTCAATGTCTCATGATACGCTTGATCGAGACGAATACCACAACTTTGCTCTCTCTAATGATGTTAATTTCGTTACGGCGCATCCTTGTGCTGCCTCAAGTTATGTCAAGTATTTTAAATCCCCCACTAGCCCTACAATCCAACAAATCGACGTCGGTGGCCGTGATTTTAACGGGAAGCCTTCCAGCCCAGCAAGCATCACAGGTAAGTTTTCCTCCGCCACACTGTAATGATCTTTACCGACACCCACCAGGCCATCCACTCCATAGATTTTACAATTATACCGCTATCCACCTAACGGACCTCATCAACCAATCTTCCACAACTTTGGACGAATTGTTAAGTAAAGGCACATTGAACAATCGCTCAAGCAGCCATTCGTCATCTACCCCAACCAGGCCCCCGCGTTTTCTAGTTATTGACTGCGTGACGGGCTTTGCGCCACCACCGTCTCCAGACATGCCTTCACTTTCCCGTATGTCTTCTCTTTCGTCCTCATTCGATATAGACATCCCCACTATGCCACCAATCCGGACTTCTAGCTCGCTCGAGTTAGAACGACGACCGAGCACCGCCGCATCAACCCGTAGCAGGATACAGCGCATCGATCCTCCGAGTCCAAGTCCCTCTGCCAAGATGCGACTGGGAACACGCAGAAGGCAGTTCGGGTCCGATCTCGAGATCCTCGTCCGCGCGTTATGCGCCGAGAGAGGGTGGAACGCGATAATCAGCCGCCGTAGGAGGGGCTGTCTATCTTGCGCCATCCGAGAGGCCGGGGCTCTGGGGTGGAAAGTTATTATCCGAGTTGAGTAATTATCGACCGAGGATGAAAAATAAAGACGGAGACAATAGGAATAATAATTCATAACCTAAAAGTACATATGCATTTTTCATTAAGGTCACGCACGGTATGGGTCAAGGAGCGGGATTAAAAATTGCATCGTCAGGAAATAACGCGCGCTCACAAAAAACGGGTTACGAGGCGGATACGTTCATGGAATAGCATGTGTATATGGCGGTTGTAATCGCTTCTCTTTTTGCGCTTTGCAAGATACCCAGCTCCCTAAGTCATTGATAATCAAAGGATTCATGCTTTGAAGCTTTATTTGTAACATTTTTAGGTTATATCAGAATATCCCTGTCCTGTTCTCAAAAGAAAAGGCATGACTCCTCTTGAGGTACAGGACCAGACCAAGAACATGGCCTTGGCTATGAGAACTCCGCCATTGACGAGAAGCCAAAGTCGGCACTGAAATCTACATCCGCCATCAGCATCCAGCTCCCGTCGTCCTGGACATTTTCCGGCAGCCATCTAAGGGGCGTCTCGATCGGAGCAGAAAGCTCGAATGCGGGGTTTACACTCCCATCTTGGACATAAGGGGCATCATTCATCGCCATCAAGTCCATGTGGCTTCTCGCGGGAAGCGTAGGGATTGGCTGTGGAAGGGTACATGTAGGTAAGGGTTGAATTATCGTTCCAGGAGCTGGCGTGGACGCGGAGTCCCCTACGGTATTAGAATTGGTGCCCACGTTTACTAAGGAAGAGTCGGCAATTGCCTTAGAAGCATCTCGCCCGGATTTCCTTCCGTTCTGTCTAACTGCCTTTTGCCGCTGGAATAGCTGCGAAATCGTTGCAGCGCATCGGGCGGCCGCAGGAGTGCTATTTGCCTGTCTGAGGATCTCAAGTCCGAAGTGCAATCTGGCATTCGCTTCTCGGGCTAGGTCCGATCCCTCAGGACTGCCCTCGTTTTCGATGAAGTCAAGCACGTTTATCGTGCAAGCGACAAATAGGGTATATGTCTGTAGGTAGGTAACGTAACGGAAGCCGAAACGTTTGACGTGTAGTATGAACAGTGTATCGACCATTTTAGATGCCTTGGTGCATCTCTCCTTTGCCTTTTGTTGCACCGTCCTATAGGGTCGGCACAGGAGAATTGTGAGTGCATGGTATGTTAGATTCAAGAGCAAGATGTGTAAAGGGGGAGAGACCACGGCCGTCGTGGTCTCTTTGATAAATAATTCCGGCGGGAGACGATCGGCCCAAGACTGCAACCGCTGTAAAGTTGAGTCAAGATACGCCAAAAGGTGGTCTTGCTGGTGGCTATGCGGTCGCGAGTACAGCGAGTCTAGGATGCTTTCAGTGATGGTACAGAGCTCGCAGTAAGCTACGAAGCGTGTAATGCTCAGCGCTTTCTGTTCTACTAGACCGTCAGCGAATGAAGTGGGCATTGTCGTCGGCAGCCATAATTCATCATCTGCTTCGCGCCAATACGGCAACGCATCTCGTGTGGGCAATTCAACGGAGCAGCGAACCATGGCCGCCCGGCCGAGGCATACGCTCATAGCTTTGTCCCACGTGTAACAACTCCAGAATACCAATTTACGCAGTGCAAGGTCTTCTTCAGAGAACTGCTTGGCCAGATGTCCGAGTTTCTTCGGCGAAACGTCTATCCCGAGGTCTCGCATCATTCGAAAGGCCATCCCTGAGTATAGCCACCCCTGGCTAACCCGGCCGCACGCACACTCTCGGGCGGAGAATATGAGTAGACCTTGAAGAGTAGGGATCGAACTCCCTTTATCGATATCGTTCGGCAGTAGTTGTAAAGCTTTAGTAGCGAAGTCACGTCCAACTTCTGTAGCATCCGGGCGCGTAGAATACCGAGCGGCCTGGGCCAGTACTGCGCATAGTAAGAAAGGGGTAACATAGGGTCCTTGATTATAAAGGTCACCTATACGAGATATTAGCCCGCATTTTAGACGTGAGTAACCATGGATGTATCCTAACGTAAAAATAGAGCCTTGCATAAGACGCAATGAAGATGGTGTGGGTAGCACCAATACGTGTCGAGAAGATCGTTCAAGAGTCCGAGTGGGATCTCTGCTAGAAGCGAGGCGGTATCGTGTAATTCGAGTATTGAAGGCATGTTCGCCATGCCATGGCAGTAGTCGTCGATGCCGGCATCATGACTCGTCGTAGGGCTATCCTCTTCGAAGTTTTTAGGATCTATGTGGTATAGACTAGTTCTCCCGTAGAAGCAGACACGGCCATCAGTCCCGACGGAAGCTAACTCAGCGGCGTCATTCGCGCTTTCCGTGGCCACGTTTTCTATCTGCGGGCTGAATAGCTCGGGAGGGCCCCGAAATGCGCGGGATTGCCCTTCATTCGGATTTACCGTGCTGATAGGTTCGTTCAGGAGAGCATCCCGATCCTCGTCTTTAACTTGTCGCAATTCCTCGATTCTGCTCTTGTATGCCTGCAGCTGATTCTGCAGTGAGACAGCATAAGCCACCGAGGGCGCTCTATGGAAAGTGTCAAAATACGTCTCTCTTCTTCCACATGAGCGACTTACTTGTCGTACGTACAGGTTTCATTGTTAGCGAGACACTTTTGGCAAGCCGGCATGTTCCCATTACACCTAGCTTTTTTGCGCCTGCAATTTGAACAGGCAAAGCCATACTTTCGTGATGGCCGGGGGTTGTTGTTACGACTCAAATCGTTCCGGTCCATAGCTGTAATGAAAACAGATAGCTATTCCTCTCCTAGACTCATCCGGAGTTTAATCAGTCAAGTTTGTAGAGTAAAATTTCACGCTTACATTCATTGCCGAGCTACCCCCTGGGGAAACCTTGCAGTGGAGCCCACCCGGAGTCTGGAGGTGCATAGCTGTCACTGTGCAAAAACGTAAATTTTGTTACACACACCCTGGGAGTAAAAATCATATTTCAGCCTCACTAACTGAGACTATTCGTATTAACAGCCTTTACACTCCCTAGATTGATATATGAAACATATAAATTGCATTATTAAAACTGTTGATTTAATAGCTTTTATTTAATGTAGGTTTAAATTGAATGCGACCGGTAGAAATAAGGTTGTTAAGGAGATGGAAATAGAGACTGTTAAAGACCCCTGTTAGAAACCCGGTTTTACTCAGGCATAGCAGGTACTATGACTAGCAGCAAAAAATGGCAGGCAACATATGTATCGCTGATGAACCCCGCAAAATAATACAAGGATGCATTTTTTCGCGTTTTAATTCTACCCCTCCCTCATCAATTCGAACTTTTGAATCTTTATTTTGAAACAATAATAACTATCTTCAAAAAGATCTAGTTAATTAATAAAAGGCATAGTTTTAAAGCCCTCTTCAAGGCGATCATATTGATATAGGTTTTATACAGATGCATCCAATTTTTGATATGAGGCTATATTGAAGTAAGATATATTCATTTCATATGCAAACCTTCGAACAAATCGCGGACAGCTAAGACAAATTCAAACACCTATAACTTCATAGGTAATAAATATAAATAAATGATAGTTACCTTTTTAAAATCACATCAATCAGGGCTTCAAGATGATATAGTTTATTAACTCATACGACTTGTATAGCTGGAGTTATCACCGCTTTTATACGATATATGAGTCTTGAACTTGTAGTGGGGTAGGCGTAATGACGATTTTCAGGTTTTTGCACAGTGAGCGCTGTACACCTCCGTACCGGAGAGGGGATTTACACGGAATTACCTCCCCATGCATCCGAATCGACGGCGTATAAACCAAGTGGAGAGCGGTGAACAGAACACTGAGCGACTAATAGAAGCGGGGTACAAAGGGGCAATCCGTAGAATCCGATTAATTCGACATACTACAGTACATGTATGTAGTACTAAATAAACCGTACGGCGGTCTTTGCGGAGGCGATATTTCTTCTATTTATTAATGGCTATTATATTTTACTAGATCCAATGCAATACATCTGTATTTTAAGATTATAGTACTTTTTAACTCTAATGGGCTGTGATTGTTTCTACCTTCTATGACTTTATCAGTGTGCTGCCTGCTAACTATTACGAACTATTACAAACGATTTGCGCTCAACTCTCACTCCATCATCCCATCTATATTACATCAACCAGGGAACTCCAAGTCGTATGCAAGTGCGTCCTCGCAGATCTGTTCGCGGAGTTCATGGGCGCTAAGAAGTTTCTTGTCAGGACTCAGTCCTTGCGGAGAAATGCCTAATCGATCAACATCAAACTTACTGTAGATGGGCGGGATGGGTTGCATAGACAGTAAGATCTTCCGCCTTCTCCAGGATAGCCACGAGGCCCATATCGTAACCTTGAGCGCGATGCTTTGTAGCAAGTAACGGGCTATTGACATCTACCTTCAATAGGCCTTATGAATACAGGCATCAGTTAGGTGTTAAAAAGGGTTGAAATCAATCGCTGGAACATACCGGGAACTTGTGTAACCATTGCTTTCGCTCTTCTAGCGAATTCATCTAAGACCTCTTGGGGTGCAGACGACTTGGTCTTGAATAGTACTAAGTCGGCTATCAGTATTCCTGTTAGCTCTGAAGGGGGTATGTCCCTACCTATGTGATATACCGGCATGTTGCTGATAACGATGAATCGGTGCTGACTGACTACCTCGGTACCTAAATAGAGAAGAACACGGTTACGAGGTAGTAGTGATACCTTTGAAGCCCGTATATATAGCCCAGGAGACATTCGGAGTTCCGAGTTGTAAACCGGTAAGCTCCGATGCCCTTCAAAGGCTCGGCCGTGTTACCCCACAGAATGTCTTAGGCCGGCATCTTCCCGGTTGCATCCCCCCTTACGCTCGGCAATAACACTATCGACGCCTTGAGGTTCTATGCTGATGAGCTCGAAAAAGATCATCATTAATATTCAACTCGCAGTTGTTGTTTTTTTTAAAGCGCCAACTCACTGTTTTCAAATGGTTTGTAGGTTTGGACAAGTATAATAAGAACCATGACTCGTCTATAAGACAATAACAGCTTCCATGCTCTGTTTTAGCTACCGAACCAGATGGACATCTTAGAAGCCATGGAACTAGCCGCGACTATTGAGAGCCTCCACGACGCTTATGCAAAACCCCATTCTCTGCAGGCGCCCTTGAATATACCTCTCCGAGAGGCGCTTAGGAGGTTCGCTGCGTCCCAATCCTTCCAGTTTTCTGTGAGTATCTCCCGCCTTGAATATTTTTCCAAACGCTAACAAAGTTGAATAGGAGGATAATGCAGGGAATAACTACATTACTCGACGTGGGTCGGACTCTGGGCTCGCGCCTATCGCTATCGCCTTCCCCCTAGATGGTACTCTGTCAGAGACTTCGTTTAAAAGTGCTCTCCGTGTCTTCATGCTACATTCAAAAGTCGATCTTCCTTGCGATCTGGTGCTTGTAGGATGGACGTCTATGGGTTCCCGGCTCATCGGCCGTGAAATCTGGGAGGCGTCAGCTACAGCGTCGGGGTTGGGTGACACGCCTCCGGGACTAGAGCGATTTAAGGGGATGGAAAACCCGCAGAGTGCATCTGTGTCGGCGATTTTCGAAATCCGTGAGCAAATAGGGACTCTGAGAATCGATGGAAGTCCAGTCCTCATCGACCAATTACGGAAGCTCGTCACAGTTCAAGCAGATTTTCATCAGTCTCTGGAAATGGGCTCACGGGCACCGTGGATATCTATTGCGGGATCCGGGGCGGAATCGGTTGCCTGTTCGGCCATTAAAGACTACAGCGCTTATATCGTAGCTTTGTTCGATAACTTTGATTGAAATGTCACGGGAGACACAATATGAATATTGTTATTAGATCGGCGTATAATAGATGGCTCCTTAGGTACATATACTGTATATTCACACCTCCGTGTATGTTTAAAATTATTGTCACTATTATACCTAAAAACGAAGTATTGTAATCTTCAAATGGTCGCACCAAAATATGAGGGATTGGGTGCGCGGTCAACCAAGGCGTACATTCTATGCTCTTGACTGAGAATCGGAACAGAGACCTATACGAAAATGGGTACCGGAAGGTCAGGGCGGTTCAATTTCTCACAAGCCTCTAGGCAGATCCTAAAGAGAGATTCTATGTCATGGTTCGTAGTGTTTATATCGTGTATATTTCATATAGGGGTATGCTGAGAGCCAAGACCACAACTGCGTCTTACCCACAACCGTTTGCAAGTAAAACTCCGATACGCCATCAGCCTAGCCCAAAAATATGTAGCATGATTCTATGGCTCCCTAATTGACCTATACGACTCCCAAAATGAATGCGTCATGAACAAGTGACCCGTGACCCCCTATTCTGTCCCAGGACCCACTTAAGTGTCCGGCAACATTCCGGCGGGATGTCTGAACCTGGGCGTCGAGCCGTTAAGGGGCAAATATGCCGTCGGCAGTTCGCGAAGCAATATATAATACAAAAAGCTCTCAGTATAGACTAATTACATTGCTTTCACAAAGGTCTTTTGCGAACCATGGCTTCTAAAATTATTTCGTCTGGGTACGTGTCCCGTGGTTCCGTTCAACTTTTTTATGAAAGGGAGGGTAATAGCGATTCCCGAACTATCTTGTTCGTCCATGGGCTCGGTGGGACTACGAACGCCTACCAGACACTAGTGCCCAGCCTACAAGAGTTTGATCTAATCCGCTTTGACTTTTCCGGGCATGGGCGAAGCTCCTTGCCATCAGCTTCGGATATCGACTCCTACGTGGCAGACTGCGAAGGTGAGGCCGTAAAATGCCCAATGATAAACTGATTGTATCACATATTGACTAGATATAGCTGTCATCGCCCACCTGGGACTGAAGGATATTGTGGTTGTAGGTCACTCTCTTGGTGGACTTATTAGCCTTCATCTTGCAGCGAAGAACCCAGACGTCGTAAAAGGCGCGGTTCTTCTTGGACCAGTGCGACCACCGCCTGAGGCTGGTCAGAAGGCGCTCGCCGCTCGCTCTGCTACTGTCCGAAAGGAAGGAATGGTGGCGATTGCTGATGCGGTCGTGTCGAACGCATTCTCGGCTAAGTCGTTTCTAAACCGAAAAGGAGAGGTATCACTAGCGAGGGAAATGCTCACAAGGCAGGATCCGGAAGGATATGCCTTAGCTGTGGATGCTTTAGCTCGAAGCTCAACACCTACGTGGAGCCAGATTAGGAGCAAGGTCGTCATTTTAAGCGGAGAAGAAGACAAGGTGTCCACTGTCGCGGCTGGGGCGGACACAGTGAGGGATCTTGGTTCGGATGCGCAGCAGGTGATTTGTAAAGATACGGGCCACTGGCACATGCTGGAGAGTCCAGATGAGTGTATCAACGCCATAGTGTCAGTGGCAATGGATGGACTATCTTAGCGGCGTTTTCCGTAGTCTACCTGGATTAATGTCAAAGAGCTACTTCCTAAAGGCAATGTCGGGAAGTAGATGGCCCAGCAAATTATAGGCCATAGGTAACTCGTGTGGCAAGTTATATATCATTTCCTTTAACAGGAACGGGTCAAGTAAGTATTGAATCTATTTGCAGAGTATGCGGTTCATTCTTCGATGGGCCGACATAAATACTTACATAGATGTACTTTAGGTTGACGGACTCACTACTACGAAAGTACCGGATCGGCCAAGTTATGATATTATGTCCCTTTATGGTAATGGAATCTATTGAAGTGGATGAAAATGTCTAGGTATAGTTCCCATAATTCTCTAATGCAATGGTCATGAAAACACATGGGCTCACTTTTTGTCTAAAGAGAAGTCCTCACCCTTAAAGGGTGGCAATCCTGCTGTAACACGCATCCCAGCTGCGCAGGCGCTCCAGTCTAGACTCTCTCCGCCAATTGCTTTAGCTGTGGTGAGGTGATTCCATGCCTGATCGATAATAGGGGTTGGGGTTGACGTCTCAGCGCCCAATCGCCGTATATATGACGCATCCTTCATACCGCCTGGCAAAGTAAACCCCGTCTGCCCGCTAAACGCCCCGTCCCGAATCTTTCTCCCATAGTTGACCCAAGCTGGGGCGGGGAACCAATGTTCTGCACTGCATGTTAGCTTGGCCCTGTACCCATCTGTCTTTACACTTACGTATGAATTCGTAGAACAATCCGGCGTCAAACCCCGTCTTCTCGGCCAGCGTGAAGCTTTCCGACATGAGTTCGATTGTGCCCAGGATACAGCTATTCCCAAGGATCTTGAGAAGTGCTCCTTTCGAAGTGTTATCACCGCAGTCAATAACCGTCTTCCCAATCACCGGTGTGATATACTTCTTCACCACCGCCCTCGACGTCTCGCGGCCAGAAATAACAACCAGGAGACCAGCGCTTTTTGCGACGGCGGGTGGGCCGAAAACTGGGCAGGAAAGGAAGCTGGACCCCCTTCTGTCGGCTTCGTCGGACAGCACCGCGGACGTACTAGGGTACAAAGTTGAATGGTCCACAAGTATAAGGTCAGTTCCTGCGGCGGAGAGGATTTGACGATAGACTGAAAGTGCCACGTCGTCATTTGCAAGGCAAGCGTGGATGATATCACAGCTCTTTGCTAGGGCTTCCAGCGTGTCTGCTATTTCGAAGAAACCCTGTTCGGCAAGTTGCTCGGCTTTGCCGCGAGAGCGATTCCACAGCTTGACTTTTGGAAATCCCTGTTTTTGTGCATAGTTGGCCAGATTCAGGCTCATCATGGAACCCATATTCCCGAGGCCCACGAAGCCGAAGGAAAGGGATGCGGAAGTACTGGATACGGCCATTTTTCTGTCGATAGTGAATGGGAAAATGAGAACCAGGTAATAGCTTGGTGAGTAAATGACTGACTGGATCACAAAGTTTCGAAATATCTATTTACATATTTGACTTATAACAAACCCGTGTCGTATCCGGCTTGAGATTCCGCCAAGACCGGGAAGTGTGTTCTGTAGGTGGCGGCATGTCACCGAAGGGTGTGACAGCACGGCAACTTTCCGGTCAAAACGTATCTTGCGGCTTGATGACCGCATCAATGCCGGCTTTTGGAAGGCCATATACGACCATACGAGAAACTTTCCTGATACTAAGCTATTTAAGATATAGTCAAGCTCCTTGGATCGCAGTGGGTCGGTGTAGCTCAACGAGTCGCATCTAAAAGCCTGCATTACTTATTATCGCTCCCCACCCCCGCATAATTCTCAACATGTCAGTAGATATCCTCAATGGTAGAGCTGGAAACCGCCCCGCGGCCGTCTCGGATGGTCATTGGATCGACTCGACCGAACGGGTTAACCCCGTAAACGGCCTCCCATTCTATAAGCCGACGCCCGCTGATATCACTATCAACAATCACAAGGATGGTGACAAAGATAGGATCCTATTCAAAAATGTGAATATCTTTGACTCAACCGGCGTTGATCCGTATCTAGGCGATGTGCTCATCGAAGGGGAAAGAATAACAGCAGTGGGTAAAGTCAACGTCGTCACTGATGCCAACACCTTCGTCATCGACGGCAAAGGCAAGAAGACACTCATGTCTGGTCTTGTTGACGCCCATACACACCTAAGCTGGAATAACTCCCCCACCTTGGACGGCCTCACGAGAATGCCGATTGAGGAACATGTCTTGCACACTGCCCTGTCGGCGAAAACTTATCTCGACTGCGGATACACGATGTGCTTCGGGGCTGCCTCGGCACAACCACGGCTTGACCTCGTCATCAAGCAGGCTATTAAGTCTGGGATGATCCCCGGGCCACGCTCCCTTGCCAACTGCCAGGAGATTACGACCACAGGTGGCGCGATCGTCCCGAGCATCAGCAAATACGCCGATGGCGCCGACGCGATGCGTCGTGTTGCACGCGAATTTATTGAGCTGGGCGTCGACAACATCAAGCTTAGCATGACTGGTGATTATGTACATGAGACTATGGGGTACGTATTCCAAGATACCTTTTCTTATGTTTCCGCCCCTTTGTTCGCCCCTGGACTGTTTAGAAGCTCTAAACACCCTGAGCCAGTGTTAAAATGATTATTTCTGTTCTCCGGCTAACTTCCAGATAGGAGCGAAGAAACTTATTACACTCTGGCCGAGACCAAGGCCGCCGTCGAGGAGGCTCACAATAGGGGTAAGCGGGTATGTTCGCACGCCAGGTCCGCGGCATCGGTGAAGATGTCGTGCCTTGCCGGCGTCGACGTAATCTACCACGCTAGCTACGTCGACGCTGAAGGGCTCGACATGCTCGAAGGCCTTAAGGACAGTGTCTATGTCGCGCCGGCTATCAACTTCCCCCTAGCTTCTTGCGCTGGCGCGGCCATTCCATATGGCCTTACCCCTGAGATGGCAAAGAAAAGGGGGCTCGTGCACGAAGTCGAGGCAGCTTGCAAGGCAATGAAGGAACTTAAGAGACGCGGAGTCCGGGTCCTCCCCGGTGGCGACTATGGATTCGCCTGGGCACCGCACGGTACTTACGCCAAAGACCTTGCCCACTTCGTCAACCTCTTCGACTATACGCCGAAGGAAAGCTTGATCGCGGCAACAGCTCTGGGAGGGGAGATAATGGGACACCCAGATAAGCTAGGAAAGGTCCTGCCAGGATACTATGCCGACGTTATACTGGTTGATGGGAATCCGCTCGAGGAAATCGAGATCCTCCAGGATATTTCGAAGCTACATGCCATTGTGATCAATGGACATGTCCACAAATATGTGGATGAAAACAATCGCTAATTCACAAAAGCCATGTGGCGAGCGCCCGCCATGGTTACAAAGGGGATATTTACTCAATTTTTGGCTTCTCATTTGTTGAAAGGCAAGGCCGGGAGACTGACATTAGTATCAGCAGAGTGTTTGATGAGTGCAAAGTTTGGAAAACATTAGTCCTGGGAGGATGAATAACAGCGATCTATCTTAGCTTAGCTACCACGGAACACATTTGTATGGGACCAGGATAGCTAATAGCAGTTGCCACTCTTTCTCCCTTATAAGTTATAACATTCTGCCCCTCTTTATGCGCTAGTTCTACCCAGTGTGAATGAGGAATACGGCTTCAACACCTTCCTATGAAGCCGCTCATCTGGTCTGTAGGTCATCATAACTACACTCTTAGCATAATAGCTAATAGTCTCAGAGTACCTCGGTATGATGCGGCCATGGTTTGGTAAACAATGGGACTCTGTTCATTTATTTACATATGGTGACATTGCATTAAGGATACTCGTCGCGTTGCTAGAAGTCACAAATCATCACTATACAAGTAACCGAGGATTTCATCTAAGATCACTAATAGTATAATAGATCTTCTATCCATTTCATATCTATCTACTAGGACTGCAAGTCTTATCTTATTCCTGCCTGGCATAAAGGTCAGAACCGGCAACGCCACCAGCCTTAATGCTAACACATCCTGGACTAAGATAATCGTGCTGACGTGTGAAGACCGCTATCTGGATAACTATACGACAGTCTTATGAAGTGATGTGACGCAAGTGTATGATAGTAGATCACAGGATACTTTCAGTTAATCGGGTACCCCAACAATACACCAACGTGCATATCCTTACTCATCAAAGCTCCATTTGCATTTAAAGATACATCCTACAAATCCTCCGTCCTAGATACCTACATATACCTACTGTAGGTAGGGAGCATCCCCGCCTTTCTTCTTTGTCTACATAGTAGTAAGGTATTAATGTAAGTAGCTTCTTCCTCGCAGTTACTTACAAGAAAGACGTAGGATATCTCAATCGCCAATCTTATAATATATACTATTAGTAGGGCTAGCCTCTTGCCCTATACATCGCAACCTTTGACACTAGCTCCAATGGTTAGCCAACACTCGCAGATCGCCCAATGGCAGGTAAGTATATGAAGCCCCCCTTTTTTCCTCCACACGAATAGACAGTCTCGTGAGATAGTCCTCATCAATTGTCCTTTTGGCAGAACCGAAAAACTACAAACATGATAACCCACTTATGTTTGGTTTCTAGAACGACTTGCTCCCACACATTGTTGACCGGCTGGCCCGTGATAGTCCCGACGCGGTCTATGGATTGTGGCCGATAGCTCCGGCCTCATATAAGGCCGGTTTCCGTACCGTCACTTATTCCCAACTAGCTAATGTTGTGAACGGCTTGGCCTGGTGGATTATAGAGCAGCTCGGGCCCGGGCAATATTACGAAGTACTAACCTACGTGGGGCCTAATGATGTGAGACTTACCGCCCTTGTATTGGCCGCAATCAAGGCAGGCTACGTGGTAGGGACCCCCTTTCCAGTAGGTTTCTATTAGCAGTATACTGATAAGCTAGTAGCTCTTCCTCACGTCGCCGCGCAACTCCCCAGCTGCGCATCGAGGGCTTTTCGAGTCCCTCAAGTGTCAGATTCTGGTAACAACCGATCCAGCACCGCCGTCCGTAGCTCCGATCCTCGAGGCCGTCAAGCCGCGAAAGCTTGCGGTCCCAGGTATCGAGGAACTGTTAGAGAAACCGTATCCACATTTTCCCTTTAACAAGACGTTCGAACAGGCTCGTTGGGACCCCCTTTTCGTCATGTATGTGTTACACATATATGAATCGTAGTGAAAGCTCTCTGACCTCTTAAGTCACACATCAGGATCAACGGGTTTACCGAAGCCCTTAATCTGGACTCACGAGACGGCAACACGGCTCCACAACTACAGTGATCGCCCTCCTCCTGAAGGAGTGGGCTCAATCGACATCATCACGCATGGCAAGAGGGTTCTCTCGACGATGCCGCCATTTCATGCATGATATCCCAATATAAATATGCCACATAGCGTGTAAGCTAACTTGTATAAGGGAGCCGGTCTTGGGCAATACCTATTCTACGCCATTCCATTTGGTAATGTTGTGATTGCACCAGCTACCGCGGCTATTGTAACCGCTCAGGGGTTCGTAGATGCCCTCAAGAAAGCACCAGCAGACATCGCAGTGCTGGTGCCATCAGTAGTAGCCGAATTGGCTGAGAACCCAGAGCTACTTGATTACTGCGCAAGCAACCTTGAGCTGGTCCTCTATATCGGAGGCGACCTACCTCAGGAAATCGGGGACCGCTTCGCTGCTAGGATACCACTACGCTGTCAGTGGGGAGCTTCCGAAGTTGGAATACCACAGCAATTGATACCCCCTGAGTTTGGACCGTCCGATTGGGGCTACGTTCGTTTCCACCCATGCGTCGGTGCGGTTTTTGAGGAAGTGACAGATGGCGCCTACGAGCTTCTTATACGGCGGGACGAAAAGCTTGCCGACACACAGCCAACCTTTAGCATCAGAGGCCAAGACAAGCTCAAGAAGGAATATCGTACTCGTGACCTGTTTCGTCCCCACCCGACAGTCCCTGACGCCTGGCGATGGCAAGCGCGCGCCGACGACATAATAGTATTCCTCAACGGCGAGAAAACGAACCCAGTTTCAATGGAGCAGCATATCGTGGCCATAAACCCCGAACTGAGTGGAGCTCTAGTCATCGGTTCCCAGCGATTCCAAGCAGCCCTCCTAATTGAGCCGACTTCCGGGACCGGTAGCTTAAATACGGCCCAGCAGGCCGCCTTAATCGAGCGCATCTGGCCCAGTGTAGAAGAGGCTAATCAGGTTGCGTCCGCCCACGCACGCGTTGAGAAGACGTTAATTCTTATAACTGCTGCCGACCGGCCTCTAATTCGAGCCGGCAAAGGCACCATCCAACGCGCCGCTAGTCTGACCCAATACAAGTCCGAGATCGACAAGCTCTACGCGAATATCGATACAGTTCCAGAAGATGACGCTGAGACGCCGCTCCATGCAGCGGATAATGATGCTATTGCGCATGTCGTCCGAGACAGTATCTCTAGCGTCCTTGGCTTGCCCGACGTAGACGACTCATTCAGTTTCTTTGAAAACGGAATGGACTCGCTACAAGCACTCCAGCTCACGCGTGCATTGCGACGTGCCCTTCGCCGCCCCGACATCGCCTTATCTACGGTGTATCGAAACCCCACAATCCCCCAGCTAACGTTGGCCCTTACGGAGAAACGCGATGTGCCCAAGGATCGTGACATCATGGCGCCCCTATTGGCGACGTATCAGGAACTAATCCGACAGATCCCAAAGCCGAAGTCACTAGTACCTAAGGAAGGGGGAGAAACTGATGTTATTCTGACAGGGTCCACCGGCACGCTTGGGACATACATATTGCACTCGTTACTTGATCGACCTGGGATCGGACACATCTTTTGCCTCAATCGCAGCCAAAACGGTGGGCGGGGAGTCCAGAGTTTCCGCTTCATGGCCGCCGGATTAACCATGGACGGACTCAAAGACCGGGTCACTTTCATTCAGGCAGACCTAGCCCATCCTTCTTTGGGGCTCGACGAAGCAGCGTATCGAAAATTGAGTGCCCGTGCCACGCTCGTTGTTCACAATGCATGGCCGGTTAATTTTAACCTAGAGTTGTCGTCTTTCCGGCCGCAGCTGGCCGGCTTGGTGAACCTCTTTTCTCTTGCGGCCGCCGCGGCACCGCGGATGATGCGTTTCCTTTTCATCTCATCAGTTGGTGCTGTGGGCGGTCGGCCAGCCAGCGCCGGACCGGCGCCCGAGATCATACTAGAGTCTCTAGACAGTCCTCATGCCAACGGATACTCGCAAAGCAAGTTCATTTCTGAGGGCCTGTGCGACACCGCTTCTCGACACCTTGGTGTCCCTGTGGCAATTGCGCGCGTAGGCCAGGTCGCCGGAGCTGTCCGCCAGCCCGGTATGTGGAATCGCTCCGAGTGGCTCCCGAGCCTTGTCATCAGCTCTCTACACCTTGGCTGCTTGCCGGATGATCTTGGGGCCCAGTTCTCCGAGATTGACTGGCTACCCTCAGACTTATTAGCTGATACCGTGGTTGAACTGGCAAGCTATCATAGCTCCGAAGCAGAAGGCGGCCCTAGCGCCAGCGTCTTCAATCTGCGTAACCCGAGGACGGTGACTTGGCGCACGATTCTACCGGCAATCACAGACGCCGCGAAGCATCTTGGGCAGAACCTTGAGGTGGTACCACCGCAGACTTGGTTAGGCCGGCTACAGGAGAGCATGGCGGTCGCGACCAAGGGCGATAGTAGCGACTTGAAAAGCGCGGCTATGTCTAATCCGGCCATCAAGCTTCTCGACTTCTACCAAAATGGACTGTGGACACACGAGGCTGCCGTATCACAGCTAATGGCCGTTGATCGTGCGATAACAGCGAGTCAAACACTGCGCAATATGTCGCCCGTTGGTGTCGAATGGATGAGCAAATGGGTCGACGAATGGATTCAGGCGCAGACATGACTTCTCGCAATTAACTAGTACTTTCTGTTATCTGTCAGCCTAGTACGCAGCAGTTCTATATATAGAAGATTCGTATGATATAACAACAATAGGAGAACAATCAAAAATCAGTGATACTACTCCGGAGCTATGCATAGAAACCCTTAAATCCTCAAGTCCAACCGCCAGCACGTCTGGCTTAAAACTTCATAATCCATCTCGCTTCATTGTGCCAAAGCTCTTCCCCTATCTTGATGGGGGGTATTGCTTCAAAGCCGTGAGGCACACCGGGGTACATGTGAAACTCTACACCCACGTCCGCTTTTGCTAATGCTTCCGCGTACGCTGCATCTTCGTCTTT
Organism: Hypomontagnella submonticulosa; assembly: GCA_022984865.1. Taxonomy (NCBI): domain Eukaryota; kingdom Fungi; phylum Ascomycota; class Sordariomycetes; order Xylariales; family Hypoxylaceae; genus Hypomontagnella; species Hypomontagnella submonticulosa. The sequence goes on along the minus strand of JAJKLF010000009.1, from coordinate 562,783 downwards.
AAATAAATCAAGACCACCCACTCCGATATGTGTCGGCGGTAACCCGCGCAAATCCTTAGCCCGGGCGGGGACAGCGTAAGGCGGAATATTTCCTCCTGCTTTCTTTCCAGTAGCAATACTTGCGAGCCACTCTAATATCTTGCCAAGTCCCGTAGATGCGTGCCCCTTCCTCCCGCCGAGATAATACTTCCAACCCATCTCGTTGGTCGAAGCCGGCCACGTCAAGTACTTCGACCTCGGGTCGCTCTCAGCCATCGTCGTGCGATCATCCAGCATCGGGTACCGGAGACACTGCCCCGCCAGCCGAGGTGTCAACCCCTTATCCCGGGCCATGAGGGCCGTGCCAGCGACAACACCACCGCCAGCGCTCAACCCAAATAGCACAATGCGCCCTGGGTCGACGTCGAAGCGCTCCGCATTGGCTTGCAGCCACTCGACCGTGGCGTACACGTCCTCGATGCCGGCGGGGGCCGGGTGCTCCGGCGCTATACGGTACTCAGGCGCGAAGACCTGGGTGTGGCTGCGCTGCGCGAGCGCAGCGATAACGCCCCGCGCGACCTCGACGCTGCCGGAGATCATGCCGCCGCCGAAGGCGAAGACCACGGCCCTGTGGCGGGACGATTTGTCTTCCTCCCGTACCGGCTTTGGCAGGAAGCGATGGATCGCGAAGGAAGTACCGTCAGCGGAGGTGGTGGAGTGGGTAGTCTCTTGCATGCCCTCGGGATACGGAAGGGCCTGCGAGATGCTTGACATGTTGGCGTTGGCCTGGATGCGGAAGGTTGCTAGGTCTGAACTATATTCTCCGAACGGTCTACCGTTCTCCTTGAAGAGTTCGGCGTAGTTGGGGTCGATTACGACGGCCATAGTGGTGTTACTACTTGGTGAGAGACGCAAGGGACGTGGTAGGACTATGTTGAGATACACTTAGGTTTTAAGTGGCGGGATAATGAATGTTAGGCGGGTGCTTGTGGTATAGATATAAACTCGAGCGCGTAGAAACGATGACGTTACCGTATGGGGGCTCTCAGCCTAACCACCAAGGACCATACGTAAGGTATATATAAGACTCCGTTCTGCCCCCGCCCCCCTTTCTACCAGAGATCGGAGGGGCCGAAGGGGCCAAACTACAATTCTTCACACCTAGAGATTAGTATAGTATAGGTAGGTAGTAGGTATGATGACCGTTGACGCCTGATCCTATCCAAATCTAAGGCCAATACGTCCCATATAGGTTGATAGGCACTGATAATGACCTCGCTATCACTTGACCGTTAGCACCAACAAAACGGTATATTTAGGAATACTGAAGTCATGCGTCTGACAGTAAGTTGGTCAATAAATTGGGACTGGATATGACCTAAACTGATTAGTATATATGCGTAAGCGGCGTTGAGCAGATCAGGTCCGCCCTCCCCGGTAACATGTTACACAGCGAACGAAGAATTCTAAGGTTGGCAAGTTGGGAGTCAATTTCAAATAAGTACACTCTTGACTGGGTATCGTGTGAAGTAGAAACGCGATTCCCGTGCGAAATGTCCTGGTACCCCGGTCACCCTCGCGTCCATGCTTACGCCCCCCAACCCCCAACGCCGAAGAAATAAAGTCAACGTAAACTCTCTGCGGCCTATGTGTATTACATGATGAGCCCCTAGGTGATTCGTGTGATCATAAGGCTTCATTATTCTGATCCCGTTGCTTCTGGACTGGATGTGGCATATCAGGTGTTCCGGCAACCCAGAACCGAGACGATAACGTTAGCCCACCATACAGACCCCTAATGGATGTTCCATTTAGTAAGCTAACGACTAGTTCAACTTCTGCAGAGTATACTCATACGCAAGCCACACAGGGCCTGGTAGATCCATGCCAGGGTGATCAGGCTGATTGTTAGTGAGTCTCGTAATCTCGGCAAACCTAACATGTGCAGGCCAAGCCCGAAAGGCGCGGAGGCTATCAAGCAATCGTATCATGGTGAGATTGATTCGGCCGCTATCAGGCAAAGTCATTGGGACGGCGTGATGAAAGGCCTGAAGCGTGGTCTCCCAAGTCTGGTCGGAGGCCAAACGTGCGCCGCCTCGAACTAGCCAGAACAACTTCTGAAGAACCTCATCGGTGCAGGGTGACGTAAGCAAGGCATCCGGTATTCGAGTGTCTTTGTGTACAAGGTAAAAGGTGTACCTGTTGCGGTCGTGGACGAACCAGTGGAACAGAGTCGTCCCCAGTTCCTCAACCTTTCGGAACGCAGCATAATCATGCCAAAAGCACTGGCTCGGGTTGTCAGTATCGATGAGATAGCCATCGTCTTCAACCATGGTATTCGTCACAACGTCGGGATCCCCCCATATCCTGGGGTGCTGGACAGAGAAAGGCGCCTGGACTACAAGAGGGTTTCTTGCGATTTGCTGAATGAAGATGTGCCAGGTTTTGAGGATGATGCGAACATTGGCCCATCGAAACTCCAGAAGGCGGGACTGCGAAGAATTAAATAGTGCTCCATAATGAATTGCCGGGGGTTTCACGCACCTGCATCACGGGATCGCCGTGATAACAGCGAGTAGTAACAGCATCTCTTTCCACAATCTGGCCGAACCAAAAGGACCAGGTAGCCTCGAAGGCACGGAGCAAAGTTGCACACAGAGTAGACTCTCCCGATAAGAGCCACCCAATGAGAGGATTAGAAAGGGGCAGGTTTACGTTCTCGCTCATCCAGAAGATACGCTCCAGGATTTCGAGTGGCATATTCTCGAGACCCGATGCCTTCCCTTCGCGGGACTTCACTCGAGACGTTCTGGACTTGTTTTTAGGCTTTGGCGGTAGAGCCACGACAGGCGCGTCGCCGCGACGGCGTTTACCGCGGACGTTGATAGGTGTCAACTCCATCAGTGACGAGATGAATTCTCATCGGCGGGCGAAGTCCGTAGTTGAAGGAGAGAGAGAAGTTACTTATAAGGCCGACACCACCTAAAAGTAAAGATGTCTAAGGTTGAAAGTCGGGGCAACGAGATAGAGGTACGTATTGTTTGTATTGCAGAGAGCAGGTGGTTCCAACCGATACTACAAGCATGGACCACATCAATATCGTGCTATCGCGCCCTAATTTTCCCTGGAACCAGTTTGGCCAGCGGAAGGAAAACAGTGCCATTAGACTGTTTGTACATATTTGGTATACTAAGTGTTAAGAATTAGGCAGGCACCAGTCTTTGATATCCGATAGTGAATGACGGCCCCGTGTTTGCGATGAGGAAGGAACACTGAATAATATTTTCAGGTACTTAGGTAAGCATGTCCCACCTGACACTTCTAGTTATGCACCAATCAGCCGGGAAGCAGGCGGACCGAAATTAGTGGGTCCGATGATCTAAATTGAACCTTATCGCGCCTAGCCGCCGGTTTTGCGATTTGAAGCTATGACCGACGAGAATTCTTGGATATTCCATATCCCATCCGACTTTGAGTAATTGCGCGCATACGGATAGATTCGTGTATCTTGCACGACTCTGAAACATACCATGGCAATGTACTCGGTTCAGCTTTGGTAACAATATCCGGTTCCATTGCCTTGAACTTTACGTCATGGCATCGCTACATACGCCCGTCCCCTCTCTGAGGCTTCTCAGATTTCTTCGCTTACAATCGGAAAATCTAAGTTTCTTCAGCTCGAACCATGGCGTCAAAGCGGACCTTGGGCAGGCTACACGCAGGGTGCTATGTGCAGCCAAAAGACACCAAAAATCTTTGCCCGTAGACCATAATACCGATTCCTCACAGGATGCGTTATTACAGGCCAGTATGTTCGACCTGGATTCAATTATTCAAACTCGTCATCATGGGCCTTCGAAAAGTGCACGCCAGAAGAGCCTCCCATACTTCGTCCCCAATATAGGTTTGCGATACAACTCCTCGGACCGACCACCAACTCCTTGCAAACCGACTTGGCGGGAGAGGCTTTGGGGTTTTGGAACAAGAAAGGGACCTACGCCTCTGGAACCAGACGACCTCCCGAATGTAGACGGAGTCACTGATGCCAATTCTATGTTCAATACTCGGCGACAACTTAGTCAGAAAGCGGCACTGGAGCCGAGACTTCGATGTACTGAGGTTGATGAGAATGGAAACGTCATACTGGTGGATGGCGAGTTTAAGAAGAGTGAGCTCATTGCAAGGGTTTGTTGCTCCTATGTTAGGTCAGAGTCCTCAGATAGAAGAAGTTGGCTGAGTCAATATAGTTCGGCTTGCTACCTCGAGATCTGCGCAAGATCGATTCTTCCAACCTACCACATATCCTCGTACGACCGACCGCTATCCTTCTAAATTTACTGCACCTCAAAGTGCTAATCAAGCATAACCGTGTCCTGCTGTTCGACGTATATGGCTCCAAAGCCTCCTACCCCCAGTCGGCGTTTATGTACGATCTACAAGGCAAACTACAACAGAAAGCGAGCCCCGGGAATAATGGCCTCCCATACGAGTTCCGTGCTCTCGAAGCCGTACTTCAGTCCGTTACCCAAGAGCTGGAAGCCGATTTTGAGGCGGTTCGCGTCCCAGTGATTCGTATCCTGAGCGAACTCGAGGACGATATAGACCGACACAAGCTTCGTATTCTCCTCGTCCTATCCAAGCGAGTGAGCACCTTTGAGCAAAAGGCAAAGCTCGTTCGTGACGCTATCGAGGAACTGCTCGAAGCCGACGACGACTTGGCGGACATGTATTTGACTGAGAAAACCCGCGACATCCATCGCGAGCTGGACGACCATACCGAAGTCGAGATGCTACTCGAGTCTTACCATAAACTTTGCGACGAAATCGTCCAGGAAGCACAAAATCTAGTCTCGGGCATCCGAAACACCGAAGAAATGTGAGCTAACGAATCCACCTAGTAATTGCATTCCTTAATATCAAGCTGACGATGAGATAGCGTCCGCGCAATTCTAGACGCAAACCGAAATTCTCTCATGCTTCTCGACCTGAAGTTCAGCGTTGGGACACTCGGTCTGGCCATGGGCACATTCATCGCCGGTCTATACGGCATGAATCTAGAGAACTTCATCGAAGAGACCCACTGGGGGTTCGGTGCCGTTACGACTATTTCCATCATCTTTTCGCTCTTGGTATGCAGATATGGACTACTAAAACTACGAAAGATCCAACGCGTCAAGATGCAGGGCGATGAAAGGAAGGGCTTAGAAAACGAGTATCACTGGTTCCACGATGAAGGGAATGTGGGACTCCTAGACCCCCGTAACCGTGAAATGTTGAGACGACTTAACATGAAGAAGGCAGACCAAGCCAGTAAAAAAAGGATCTGGTGAGGTGTACTAGGCAGTACATTATTTTAATATCACGAGCTAACATCTTCGAGAATGGTCTTGTCTTAGGTATAGACGCATCGTCAGGCGTTATGGCTGTATGGCATACGGGTATTTCCCAAAGCACAGATATACTGGGTCGGAGTCTGCAATGTACTACTAGATTCTTGGACCCAGAGGTATTCTCATCTCTCATAAATCTGGCCGGGCTAATACTATATACCCTTTATAGAGAGACTAGCTTCACCCCCATCGCGTTGCTTCGTGAGGTTGGACGATTATTTACTGTTGTCTTCACCAGCGATACGCGGAGGAGTGGTATGTTCATCAGTGTATGTAAATATTTACGCGGAGCAACGTGTGTCCGTCTACTTAGTATAGGTATGTGCAAGTAAAACAACAAACCGAACAATACCATCTTTCAAAATCTGACAATTTTCCTCATCTCCATCCCACTCCGCCCAATCCCACACACATCTATCTCTACCACTCATTCATCTCTCTAGAAAGTCGAACGAGTCCCTTACAGCTCCTCCTCGGTAGCATCCTCGAAACCCTCGTACTCCTCGTTAATGTCCTCATCATCCGCGAATCCGAGCCTGATCTCGCCATCGCCCAGGTCCTCGACCTGCACGGCGCTGCTGCCGGCATAGCCCCAGGTCACCTTGACGCGGCCCTTGGACAGCGGCGCCAGCTGCTTGAAGACGGAGGGGCTGACGTCGATGGAGCCGGACGCGCAGCCGGGGCACTTGTCCACCACCGTGGCCGTGGCGCTCTTGCCGTTGTAGTGGATGTTGATCTTCCTGCCGCACACCTTGGCCTTGTTCGGGTTCGCGTCGTGCCCGTACTGCGCCGGCGCCAGCGCCACGATGTGGTCCGCTTCCGAGTTCCACTTCCCGCAGGCCCCGAGCCCCGGCGTGTAGTACGTCATGTCGCCCGAGTAGGCCAGGGCCTGGGTCGCGGCGACGGCGACGGCGACGAGGGTGCTGGTTAGAGAGACCATTGTTTTTTTTTTGGCGATTGAAGCTTTTGTTGAGGGTTTTTACTGGTGGTTGGGAAGTGTTTGAGCTTCGAAGATTGGTTATCTTGGGTTGAGGCTGAATTGTTGCTGCTGAAGAGTAAGTAGTGGTAGATTCGAAGAACAAGGCTCCCTCCACTTCTTTATATACAGAATCCTATACTTATCTCTCGTCGTCCCTTACTTTTACGACGAGTTGTGGCTTCCATTATTCCCGTGATGTCGATCCTGTAGGACTGTTTGCCCTCGTTCCTTCTTCGCGATGGCTTACTGGCTTACTGACTCGATTGGGTCTGGACGTGGTCGGAAAGGGAAAACGATATCGACGGCAATACCTAAAGGCGTATCCCCTCCCTTTCCCATCACGCCCAGAAGCTGTCGGGAAGCTCCATCATCATCGTCATCATCGCCGGCACTTGCCCTCAGTGAGCTTCGAGCTCAACCCCGACATCGACGAGAGTTTGGACAGTTAGTAAACGCGCCACTCTTACGTTATCCGAGTCTCATTCTCGACCCTTTCGAGGTAGGCGTAAGCAATACAAGTGGAAAGATTCCTAACAATATTACCTAACGAAGCAGAGTCGCGGAGTGTGTCAGAGTGCTCACATGACTGTATAGTATGCCGCGTTCAATAATGTTTCTTACCAACATACATGTATGTAAAGGAATATGACGATTTCTATGAAGGCTAAGCACTAATAGGCTTGAGAGGTCCCGAGGCTTAGGGAAGTTCTATTCATAACGTTATTGGTCAGTTAGACGACCGGAAGAGAGGTTAGGGAATTCTAATCCAGGGGGGTTAACATGTACGGCCGAACCACTGGGGGGCGACATCGAATAACTATAACGTACCTAAGCTGGGAGAGCAATGGCCATGAGCCGCTAACTGCCGAGCTAATTCAGAAAAATACTGTTGAATATACGCCTCACAAATCGGCCCATAAGGAGGTCAGAGCATCACCTATGCTATTGTCTGTTGCGTGACTTATCCAATATATTGGATATGCCAATGCCATGTTCACTGCTTAGAAGAGTGCCGGATTGGGATTGGACGTCTTTCGATTTAAGTAATCCCAACCTGGCGGCTCTGCTTACACGGCTCGATTTTTCGCCTGCTGGCCTCAGCCTACTCCGCCCCAGATGGGAAACCCAAGCTTAAATCTCATGTGAGGTTGTACTATTGCTCCGATTTACGACACGCTTCTGGGCTAGTCTCTGGGTTCTCAGGGAGGAGATGTGATCCATGTCTTCGGCAGTCGAAGGAAATCGGACTAGCAAGTCCAATATGACGGACCGTACCCTCACGTGTGTCAACATAGCCATCCCCGGCCTTCCGAAGAGACAGGACTTCTATCTTAATATCACGGGCAGGAATGCGAAGTTCAAGGTTATCTCGAACTGGGCCGGGGAGGGGACCCCTCCTGGGTGCGGAAGAGCGAACGCATCACAAATTGGTCTGTTGGCACAATTTGAAATTCGGATACAAATTACATATCCAGCAACTAATAATATCAGACCTGACCTTACCAACCCGCGCCAAAGCGAGGCGTTCTACGGCAGATTTTACGATCACGGTGAGACTCGCCCAAGGATGTCGAGTGGCTGTCCTGATTGGAGCATGGCACGAGGATGCATCTCGTGCCTTGCGTCTCGGGGTCAGACCAGATAAATCATGTGAGGTTATCTTACGTACCAGAACGTAGACATACGTGAGACGCTATTCCGCCCAATGTAACCAATGATCATATCAGGAACTACCTGTTTTCCTGATTCTAAACGCCCTATGGGCTACTTATTTCCCTACACATGTACCTAACTTGGGAGTGGGCGTTGTGGCAGAGATGATTATAACCATTATAGTAAAATCATGTAGATGATCCTAGATGAAACATACGAAGCACAAGGAGAATCGAGTTCAAAATTTTGTCGCATTCGCCGAATAAGTATTATTGTCTCGAAATCGAAACATCCCAGGCTATCCAGCCCATGTGTATCATTTGTGCGTTACGTCTTTTACATGCACTATGGTCTAACGGCTCGACTATCTAAATCAAACGGCGTCGTCGCCTCTAGGACTCCTTGGTCTTGGCCTCTGATTATGGACCCTCCTTTCGCTGTCGTCCTCGGGTTGATCTTCGTCATGATGTTGCCGCCTTGAAGGACTCCAGACCCAGGACCGCCTTCGTTCACTTCCGCTCTCCGGGGGGCTTGCCACCGCTAAGTCTGACTGGTTATCCCGGTTCCTGCGCCACCACCTAAGTTTCCAGATGCCGCCCAGAGCATCCTGAACTCCGGCACCGGCTGAACTCTTCCGTCGCATGTGTCTACGCGCCGTGAACCCGGGGAATCCCGTCGACTTCCTTCTCCTTCTAAAGATCTTTCTTGGTGAATCCCCGGTAGGCTCTGCAGCGCTCAAGGAAACCGATGATTCTCCTGAGATGACTCTCCTCGACCCGCCAATTAGTGGTGTGTTCTCACTGGTAGCGCTGCCCGGTAGAGTGCTCGACCTATGTCTGTTGAACGATGGTCTTGGTGTATCTTGATCTTCTAACTCGTCCCATATCTCTGCACGTTCGTGCCAACGGGTTGACGGCTTGCGGCCGGGTGTGAGGGGCGTATCCTCTCCAATCGGTGCGAACGTATCGTAGGTAGGCGGAACTGCCCGTCCTGCCTCACCTACGGAATCGGTGTCCGTAGGTGACGATTCCTCCCCTTCTGTATCTTCCACTAATCCTAGCCCGGGTGTTAAACTTGATTGTCCAACGGCTGGTGGATGCTGTTCGTCACTAAGGCGCCATGATAGTGCCAGGACGCCAGAAAGAAGGATGGCTGTGCCCAGGGCAATGAGCCCGCCATGTAAGGGTGTAATAAGGTCTGTTTGCCGGAAATATATCAAACCATCCAGAATAGCGATAATGTTGTAAATGCAAAATACGAGGGGGTATAATACGGATGTGGATACCAATTTCAATCCACGGTGAAGATAATACAGCTGGCTCAAGGCCAGAGCGACCAGTCCAAGGAGAATCATCCACGACTGCCAATGTACGAACTGGTTATCACCGTCGGCAATCGTTCTGATAACCAGCTCGACGGCCGACTTTGCGAATAGCAGTGAGTGCGCCGACAGTATGCCACTGATGCATCCAAATACGAGGCCGCGGGCCAGTCGAAATCTTGAGTTTTGCGATAGGCTGCTGATATGGTTGACGACATCGATGACTATCGCCATCGAAAGAACCAGGACGCCCTGAAGCGACATCCATAGTATAAAAGGCCATCTGCCCATCAAATCCAATAGCTCCCGTAAGCTATGAGCCGGTGAAGGTATCGCGCCAAAAATAGCTATTAACGCCGCCCCGGTAGTGACGAGGGCGGTACCGTAAAAGGACCATCGCGTGAAAGGTTCGCCTAGTATCAATGTCGCGCATACGGAGTTGAAGACTAGACCCGCAGCTTGTAGAGTCGATAGAACTGGCAATGGTAGGGTAGAGATCTGGATGGTACTTCCGAATATGTTGGATACGACGAACATGCCCATACCAAGCTGCCATCTTCGCCTCCTATACGCCGGTCGCTGAAATTCGAGCGGATACTTCTCATCTTCGAGCATATGCGACTTTCGCTGTAGGGTGAGGCCTAGGGACTGGACGCTCGTGGATATTAAGCCGACTAGGATACCAATCTGTTATGCGAGTTACCGTTAGTGATGAAGAGAGGGGAGAGGACACATGTGTTGATTAGTAGGACTCACCGCGATGGTGCCTCCGGGGGAGAGGTCACCGAATAGTCCCATTGCGACGGCTTTCTGTCAGCTCATCTGCGATAGACGCCAGATGAAAGAGTGCCTCAGCGGCCCATGAGAATATGTTGTTTAAGGCCCCTTGACCTATGCCAGAACCCAGTAGCTCGAGGTCGTAGATGTGACAGATAATCGTGCGAATGAGTGTATCGGTCGAACGTCGTACGATGGGAGCGAAAAGGAGTCGACGGAAAATAGTCGCAACAACTTCAACACAAATCTAGTGGTGCGCAGGAGTGGAAAATCAAGGGTGTCGATACGGTGAGTTCGATGACGCCGTCCGAGGCCAGGGGCAGGGGTTTTGTGGCTAGAAGAGGCGGTATTGCGACGGTATGATAATCAATCTGTTGAGGTCGGCGATTTGATTTCCTTCTCTCACCAGTCACCACCTTAATAAATGAACAAAGACTAGTCACGACGGCTGCCAAGCAACATACAGGTAGTATTGACAATTAAGATAACGTTGGCGAAGAGGATAAAGACAGATTTGTTATGGCTCCGCCGAGAAAGAGAATCCGACTTATGGATGCCGATGGGTGTTTTAAGTTAAATAAGTACAAAGTCTATTCAACGGATTATGAAGTAATGGCAAGGTTTCAATCCGACCCAACGGCTTTTTTAGGACTAGACAGCGGGAACATTGAAGCTTGAAGATCTCTACATATATATATCACGGAGCTGACTTAGCTTTAAGTATTATACCGGAATGATAAATAGTAGCGTCACAACGAAGGGATGAAGCGAATTGCCAATCGATAGAGATGCTGCAGCGGTATCAAGTGGCAGTGGTCATTGATCAGACACCAAGTCATTCTGCAGGTGCCACCAGACTCGGCTCTTGTAATATACTGCATTTGGTTGATACAGTGGGGTTACAGTGGGTTGTCTCATTAGCCACAGGAAGCTAAGGAGAGCTGAGGATAACATTGTGGCTAATGCAACTACGTATATGCATGTAGTCTGGTAGCTACATAGTAAGGTTAAGCTCCCATGCAAGCCCATGGCAGGCTCCATACATACAACCTTCATACATGTATGTCACCAGGCCAAGGTTCTGTCAATTCAACGTTGAACAGGAGAGCTATCGTGACCCACTACCATTAATCAACATACCACCGACAACTACTCACTCCCTCGAGCTTTGAAGAAACAGACCTCCATCGTGTGGCTTGGTTATACCTCTCGCTTACTGATCTCCATAACCTCGATTCCCTCCATACACCTCGAACTCCCTCAAGATGTCGCAAGTCCACACCTTGTCCGACGACCAGGTAAATAGTCTCCTCACCCGCAAGGACAAGCACCAGCTACGATGTCGGCTCTTTGAATGATGAAAGGGGGAAATGAACCAAAGAAAACCGAGACTGTTCCGTTGTGTTATAGCTATAAAAGTAGTTAATGATTGATATACTAATGGGTCCTTATCGCCATGGAAACAGGTCGGGCAAGAGCTCCGCAAGATGACGGCCTTCATCAAGCAGGAGGCCATCGAAAAGGCGCGCGAGATCGAGATCAAGGCGAACGAAGAGTTCAGCATCGAGAAGTCGAAGCTGGTGCGACAGGAGACCGACGCCATCGACGCCGCCCACGCCAAGAAGCTGAAGCAGGCCGCCATGTCCCAACAGATCACCCGCTCCACCGTCGCCAACAAGACCCGTCTCAAGGTCCTCGCCGCCCGCCAGCAGCTCCTCGACGATATCTTCGAAGCCGCCTCCAAGCGTCTCTCCGAAGGCTCCAAGGACAAAGCCAAGTACCGTGTCACCCTAAAGAACCTCTTGCTCGAGGGCCTGTACGCCCTGTCCGAACCCGAAATCCAAGTCCGCGCCCGAAAGGCCGACTACAGCGTCGTGAAGGATGCTATCAAGGACGCGGAGGACGAGTACAAGAAGACCACGAGCAAGGAGACCAAGGTTACGATCGACGAGGAGAATGCGTTACCCGAGGGCAGGTGAGTTAACCGCCTTAGTTTCCTCAGTAGTCTCACTATTGGTCCAAGCTTGCTAGGAATGATATACTGACGAGGGATAATCCATACAGCTCCGGTGGCCTTATTATCGTAGGTAGCCAAGGCAAGATCGACATCAACAACACCTTCGACGAGCGACTGGAGCTTCTGAAATCCAGCGCCTTACCCGCCGTGCGACAGACGCTGTTCGGAAAGAATCCTAACCGGAAGTTCTACGATTAAGGGGTTTCGCTACCCCCCCTAACCTCATCATACAACACGAATGTCAACAAACGCCGGACGTCGGCAGGGCAGAGATTATGCTTGGGCAGTGCAGTGTCACACTATTTTCCCGTCTGGGCTCTCTTTTAAGGAGTAGTTATTGCATTAGGCATGAGAACTCACTAGCTAGACTATGCCGTCGATGGTACTCACTATAGAAGGCTTGCTGTATATCATAAGGCGTTGAAGGACGTCCCACATCAATTAAAAACCAGTGCACCACCTCGTTCCGTGTTCTCCCTTCCTCATGACAAAAGCTCGCTCATTCAATGCCACCATCTATATCCCTGCTCCCATTAGCTAACGCAGCATCCCTCCGTTCCGCTTTTTTCTGCGCCCATTTCTTCATGAAGGCCCTCTGCTTTGGCACATTGGCATCCTCCCCACTAGGCTCCGTGTCGAAATCGCCCGTCTTGGGCGGCGGCCGCTTGCGTACCACGTACGTGAGGCGCTTGGCAAGCAAGTCGATACACGACTTGGTTTCCTTGCGCGACGAGTCGTTATTGTCGTGGATCTTGTCGTGCACCATCTTGAGCCGGAATGCCAGGTCGTCGATATCCGCGTCGAACTTGCGGTCCGCGTCTTTGGCCCCCGAGTGTTCCCGCATGAGGAATCCCGCGCCGCCGATGGCGGTGTCCAGGAGCGCGACAAGCGCCCGTAGAGCTTCGAGGTCGGTGCCTACCCCGCCGCTATGAAAGTCGAGTGAGCCCAGGCGGTTTACTATGTCGTGAAGCGTGAGGGTCTCGTCGACGGGCCGCTGGGCCAGTTTCACGTCTCGGAAGAGTGCTACGGCTGACATGCGCCGGCTTAGGTCGACTAGCTTGGCGGTGCTTCTGGGCATGTGGCTGATGGGGATGACTTGATGCACGGGCTCGTCTACGCTTTCGTAGAGGTACGATGATATCGTCTCACACTTGATGATCGTTAGATTCCCTGATCATGATGAACGTAGAAAGGGGTGTGACTTACGGCTTGGTCCCACCCACGGCTCCCAAGTTTCGGTAGGGCCGTGACAAGAGCATCCATAGCGGCCGCATGCTCAGCGCGGACTATGGTACTGACGGAAGCGTCAAGGCCGATACGTAGCAGTAGTTTAATAGCACCTATTACATTTTCCGGGCTCAAGTTCGGGGCTATTCGTTCCAGAAGTTCCAGGAAAGTCACCAGGCCCGTCCAGTCTCTTTGAGGATAGGGGTCCTCCAATTTGGGGAAAGTCCGAAGCTTGATCCCGTCCTGAACTTGAGAGTACTTGGGTCCGCCCAGCTTCTCGAGCATAGAGTACAGGCGCACATCAGTGACAAGGCGAGTGATACTATCGGGACATAGGACCACCAGGTTGCCGTACTGTATACGCAGTTGGGCATTCCTCTCAACACAGATCTCGTCTAAGATCCAGAGGAACAGTTCATCCGGCAGCGACCTGCCCTTGGAGACAATCGTATGGGGTAGCCCGTGTATTATGGCCTGATCTCGCGTACGTGAGTTCGCGAGACAACGCCAACATCCCTTTGCCTTCTTTTCTGGAAATGGGCTCCGGATCGGTTTGAATAGGGGCTGCTCTAGGTTGAAGAAATAGCATTGCCTGCGCGACCCGTCAACCCTTGTACGATTCATGGCCCTCATGAGCTTGCCCCCTTTAGCATCTTTCTCGTCGTCCCCAAGAAGATCTTCAGCCGTCTTCTGCAACAGAGCCGGGTCACTCTGAATCTCTGTTAGGATTTGGCCGTCATCATCGTCCTCATCCTCGCTCTGGTTGATGAGCTCGTCAGCTCTCCTGGCACTCTCATCTGCCCGATCAGATTGCCGAGCTTGGTTGACTAAGAATTTCAGGTCAAATTTGTGCTTAGGTTGTATTGTCAATGGGGACTTAAGAAGAGAAGTGGATGTAGAAGCTATTCTCTTGGCCTTTGGAGTAGAGGTCAAGTTCGGGTCCCTTTGATACGGCGCAGGACCACGCTTTGGTTTAAAGAATGCGGATATAGACTCGAGCGAGTCGTCCGAGTCAATATCGTCTTCATCGGACCCTTTGATCACATCGGTCCGATCCCTGCGAATCGGTGTGGGTTTCGTCGGTGTTTTCGGGGATGATAAAGGTGAAGATGACGGAGGTAGATCCGGCACCGGCTGTGACTGTGACGGGGCCGCCAGCTTAGATTGAGAGGTGGTGTGGGTGGTGGGCTTGCCGAAGAATCCTCTGATATCACTGTTTCGGGACATTGGTAAGAACTATGATCGCACAACTCTGTTTGTGATGGATTCCATATATGAGGCTAGCGATCGCATTGGCCTGACAGTTTAGTTACAAATTTACAAGTACCTCCCTGTAAACTTCAATCTTGAACAGACTGTTCTTGTCATGTCCAAATTTGAATTAGATGCTTGGCGGAACGCCTGAGAGCGCGTCGCATGTATGTGGGGCTATAAGGTTCTTAGGCGTGTCGGGCTAGGCACGGGTCTACGGGTCCACGGGTGCAATGACTTCCCGGGACAGTGTTTAAACCCCTAGTAGGCCCCTTTAAACTAGAACATGCACGAAACCATAAAGACTAGCCCAATTAGGTAGCTTGGCTAGAAAGTCGTAATGTGTTCCGTATCGTGGTTGCCTTAAATGGGTAAGCCGTTCGTATTTGCGTCTCCAGAGTGCAGAGATCACATCATCGAGGATGTCACGCGTAGCGGGGTTCGGATAGCTTCCGTGTGTTGCAGTTCCAAGATATCAACCTTCGCACATTTATACCTAGAAGGGTTTGCCAAAGAAATATCGAGGGGTTAGAATGTGATAACTTTAATATTCTATGCATTTCGCAATCTTATCTCCATGATATCGACAAAAAGGTGAAAAACAATGTAAGGCTGCCAAGGCTAACGGGGATAGCGCAGACATGGATAGTATCTCCATCAGCAATTGGTATCCACTAAGCTGGAATAGGGGTACTGGCACTAACACCCAAGCCAGGCAAACAAGATTTAGCCAACAGCCTTATTCCGTACTTTGACACCATTGCGAAATATTTTATAGCCTATATAACGCGACAGGAACGAAGCTCATCGAATCATCTCATTCATAGAGTAAATCAAACCCTTATGATTTATCTAAGCCACAAGGCTGAAGACATACTTACGCAGATCATTTTGTTCGACCTGATACACATACGTACCTAATTAGGTAGTAAAAGGATTGGATTTGCTGAAAAGGAGATCTAATTTAAGAAATGAAGATGGGGAGCTGAGAATGGCTACCGTGCTTAGGTAAGATTTGTGCTCTACGGGATTCGTTTTATGCAGCTCCCTCGACTCCTCCTATAAGTAGGCTGCCGAATTACGATGCATATATGGTGTGGGTTAGTCAGAGTTGCTGACGGGAAGCGAATCAAGTGACCCAATGTGGCTATTCAACGTTAGCTGCGTTGCTTTGCCGTGTCCGCGGTCTAATCTCTCTGTAATCGTCTTATTCAGATTTGGCAGTGTCGAGTACTTAGTAGAGGATTTCAGAGACACACACAGACAGGAAATAGGGTCTCTCTCGCCTCTGAAGTTCTTTAATAAAAGGTTGGTCACGTCTGGTTAGCAGATCTCATGTCCGTGGGCAACGCGCACGGTAAAGTCAAAACTGTATGTATCTCGTAGGGATCAATGCAAGGGACGGTGGAGACTGGGACTGGGCAACCCAGATTTGGATCCGCTACTTCGGGCCTGCTCGGATTTAAATAGATGAGTTAGGGGACCAGCCCCCGAAAAAATTGTACATCCGTTGCACAGTGTCTCACACGGGCGTGTTTGATTCAGTACTTCGCGTGCCTTACTGACTCAGGCATAAGCCTATGTATTGGCCAGTTTCCTGAGAGAACGTTGTAACTACATGGGTAATTATGTGCTTTTCACGTTCCCTACGTTCCCTATTTAATTTATTAGTAGCACCCTGGACGGGAGTCTGTTAGAGTAAGCGAAGTCAGTTGGTTGGTTAGAGTCCCGAGTCGCAACTCCTGAAGGATCCTTTCCCACCCCATCTGTGCCCTCCGATACCACTTGCTCAATAAATCGATGATGTGCGTTAAGAAGACCCCAGATTTGTCAGATGCAGATGCATGGGCAGCCTTGGAGCGATAGTAGAAGCCAACTATCAATCATACCCGTGGGTAATATTACATATTATGGCAAAACAGTCAGGGGCTACCAAAAAAGGGTGTTACAGTCCAATGAGTAGCCTAAAGACCGAGAGGCTAGAATACTGGCCTGGGCATAGTTACTCTAGGCAGTTAGATCACTATAAGCACCGCCACTCGGGGTCAGGACTTCGCCGCGGTCACCGTCCGAGGCCGAGTTAATGCAATACAACGCAGTATTCGAGGCATCCCATATTGAGTCGGACGGGTAGATCACAAATGGCTTTTCCCATGGAGGCAGAGTTCTATATCTTGAGATCATCCGTCCACTAAGACGCACTTGACGTAGAATCTGCAAAGAACGCTTTATGGTAACCCACAGAATAAGTACCAGCCTGCCAGCCTACTATGTACATAGTGGATGGCATCAGGAAGTACAGATACCGGATATTATGTAGTCGGTTTTCATATCTGAGTATTTGTTCGTATACACGCTTGATGTACAGATATTTCGGTGCTCTTTAAGGTCAGAAATGAAAACCTTCCTATTGGACTAGAGGAGATGAAAATGATTCATAGGCCCCTCGATATTTGTACGGGAGATTTGAGAATTCGCGTTGCTGCGCTGGGACGGTTTGGCGCAATTTTCAGGGGCCCCGAAGAATTCGGAGTGTTGCCGATGGGGCACGAGTGTTACCAACTTCAGCCGCAGAGAAGCAAATAATGGAATGCTCTGTAAGCCGTAGGTCGGAGACGCGTGCGTGAATGGTCTTTCATTAAATGTTACAGTTGGTATGAATGGATAAAAGAAGGGGTATGTCTTGGTAAAATTCTCAAGACGAGTCTAGCCGAGTACTAGGTATTGTTTATTTCAATAGTATTCCAGATGAATAACGCACCCTACTTAAGATTTGCTTGATCTCACGATGTCTTTCATCGCTACCCGGTAATTCCATTTTCAGGCTTCATTATTGGAATATGTCATGCAAGCCGTGAGGATTCAATCCTACTCCGCGAAACCACTTCAGAAGAGATCATCAGCTACATTATTGGAGGCATTTTTTTGGTGGTGATACAAGGATATTACTGGCGTATTTTGCGAATTTACATAGTAGTACCTACATAGTACCCAATTTATGATGCCTGCGATGGTGGCACAGTGCAGATCCGACTACATAACAAGCAAATGACAAGCCACGGAAGAGTGGAAAGGATACATGCCTAGGTCGTTATACCGGTAGTGGGTTGCTTACCAATTTCAGAATATTCCCAATTCCCATTTCTTATCATCCTATTCTAATGCCATGCATTATTACATACATTCTAATAAAAGCAGTTAACAACTTGGCCTTTTAGTTAGGTTTCAATCTATGAGCGCAACGGTCGATTTGGCTTGATACTAGTTATGTATAAACCTCAGTACTAAAAGAAAAGAGTAAAAGAAAGAGAGAGAAAAATGGGTTGTGATGAGATAGCATAATGTGTAACAATTAGCAACATTACACCTGGCATTTTAAAGCTGCATTAAAATTGTGCCAATGTCTTGGACCATTCCCCCTTGTTACTGCCGAGAACAGAGATAGCTAGCGTTACTTAGCGCGTGCTATTCTATAAGCAAGTTAGGCTACTCGGGCAAGTGCATTACAGCAGGTATATGCATTACTATGTACCTCACAGGGCTACTTCCGGCTTGTGAACTCACAGTACCCACACAGTGATCGGTGTACCTTAGACCCCCGGCTCTTCCGACGTAGCGATCAATCAAAAACTTCCATTGTTCCCTTTCCAATTCTGTCCTTAATGCCATCAACAACAACGATCGCCGCCCCCCGGTATTACGCAAGGGAAGCAAGTAGTCAAGCGGTCACCAACCATTCCATATATCCAAAACTACGTTGACGAATATACTGTGGCGACGATATCAATCGACCTTCTAATTTTCTTGGTTTTGGCGATCCCGACGCGATTACAGCCAATTGCCAGAGACTCCGTATTCAGCCTTAGTTAAGACACCTCGACGGTTTAGGAGCAGGAATCGTGGCCACGGAAGGCCGGTCTGGCGAACACGTTGGGTTGAACGGGCTCTGCCCGCAACTCCCACAGAATGGCGAAAGGTGATGAAGGGAACAGTCCGGCGGACAAGGCGACGAAACGATCGAGATGGGCCACTCGGAAGCTTACTGTTAAGAGCAGCAGTCTTAAGAGGCTCTCCCTCATAAACAAGATACACAAACGAACCGGCTCGACAGAGAAGAAGCGCGATTCGGGAGGCAGTCAGTCTACGGCGGACGATCACGAGCAGTATGATGGCGCCACCGCGATCGATCAAAATGAACAGCCTGAGCGGATCGATGCGAATAGCACCGCATCGAACGAGGAAGAAGGTGAAGGGAGGGAAGTATACTTCAACCAGCCTTTGCCTGACGAATTGAAGGACGAGGAAGGCAATCCCGCACGCATCTATGCTCGAAACAAGATTCGGACTGCGAAGTATACTCCCCTGTCTTTCATCCCGAAGAATTTATGGTTCCAATTCCATAATATCGCCAACATTTTCTTCCTCTTCATGGTCATTCTTGTGGTAAGTAGATGAAATCCCCATACCCGAGTATACCTGAGGAAACAATCCCGCCAACCCTTAACTCTTAGATCTTTCCTATCTTTGGAGGTGTCAACCCGGGCCTGAACGCGCTGCCGTTAATATTCATTCTTGCTGTGACTGCAATCAAAGATGCGATTGAAGACTATCGCAGGACGATTCTCGATACCGAATTGAATAACGCGCCTGTGCATCGTCTCGTCGGATGGAACAATGTCAATGTTACCGAGGATAATGTTTCACTATGGAGACGGATTAAGAAGGCTACCTCGAGATATCTCGCTAGGTTTTGGCGCACTGTTAAGAATTTATGGAAGAAAGATGCCAAGTCGAAGGATGAATTGGAAACCTCATCGGATCCGCGTCCATCAGTGGAAACGAAGGCGACGCGTCGCGAATCTAACGTACTATCGCCTCGTACCAACAGGACGTCGTACATGTCAGCCTACGAAGATATTCAGATGACACCAGTCACGTCGCCTCTGCCTCCCCAAACCCCACAGAAAGACTTGCTTGAGGTCTCAGAGCGCCCGGCATCCGAGGAATCGTATGCTCCGAACCAACCAGACGCATTGGCTAAGGTGAAGGGCGATCTGATCAACTATGATCTCGAACATGGCCGAGCCAGGTTTCACAAGGATCATTGGAAGAATCTGCAGGTTGGCGACTTCGTGCGACTCTATAATAACGATGAGCTTCCTGCCGATGTCATCGTCCTTGCTACTTCGGACGCGGACGGTGCTTGTTATGTAGAGACCAAGAACTTGGATGGAGAAACTAACCTGAAGGTCCGCCAGGCACTTCGGTGTGGACGAACCCTCAAGCACGCCAGAGACTGCGAGCGTGCTCAGTTCCGCATTGAGAGCGAACCTCCCCAAGCCAATCTCTACAAATATAACGGCGCTATCAAGTGGGAACAGATGATGCCACACGGTCCCAGAGAAATGTCTGAGCCGATCACTATAGACAACATGCTCCTCAGAGGTTGCAATCTGAGGAACACAGAATGGGTTCTCGGTGTTGTCATGTTTACTGGCCACGATACAAAGATCATGATGAATGCCGGTGTTACGCCAAGTAAACGTGCGCGCATTGCTCGTGAGCTAAACTTCCAAGTCGTCTGCAACTTCGGTATCCTTGGCGTCTTATGTCTTATCTGTGGCATTGTTAACGGAGTATCATGGTCCAAGAGCGACGCCTCGACTGCTTGGTTCGACTACGGTTCCGTCGGTGGTGGTGCCAGTATGACCGGCTTTATCACTTTCTGGGCCGCACTTATTGTCTTCCAAAACTTCGTCCCAATTTCTCTCTATATCTCACTCGAAATCGTACGCACTTTGCAAGCTATCTTCATATATAGCGACGTCGAGATGTACTATGAGAAAATCGACTACCCGTGTGTACCAAAATCCTGGAATATTTCGGACGATCTCGGCCAGATCGAATATATCTTCTCGGACAAGACGGGAACTCTCACCCAGAACGTCATGGAGTTCAAGAAGGCTACCATCAATGGTCAACCCTACGGAGAAGCCTACACCGAAGCACAGGCTGGAATGCAGAAGCGCATGGGCATTGATGTGGTGAAAGAAGCTGCCAAGGCCAAAGAGCAAATTGCTGCTGGGAAAGTTCATGCATTGGAAGGGCTCAGAGCGATCCACGACAATCCGTACCTGCATGGGGAGGATCTAACTTTCATAGCACCAGACTTTGTCGATGATCTGCGAGGGCAGTCTGGAGAAGAGCAAAAGGAGGCAAACGCACACTTTATGCTAGCGTTAGCGCTTTGCCATACCGTCATTGCAGAGCATGTCCCCGGCGACCCCCCGAAGATCGAATTTAAGGCTCAGTCGCCAGACGAGGCAGCTCTCGTATCAACCGCTCGCGATATGGGATTCACTGTACTTGGTCAGACCGGAGATGGTATCAGGTTAAATGTTATGGGCGAGGAGATACACTATCAAATCCTGAACACAATTGAATTCAACTCTAGCCGAAAGCGAATGAGCGCGATCGTCAGGATGCCCGATGGCCGCATCATCCTATTCTGCAAAGGTGCGGACAGCATCATCTACTCGCGCCTCAAGCGTGGAGAACAGCAAGAGCTTCGCAAGACTACCGCTGAGCACCTCGAAATGTTCGCCCGGGAAGGTCTTCGAACCCTGTGCATTGCTCAGCGTGTACTCTCTGAGCCCGAATACCTGGAGTGGCGTAAGGAACACGACAAAGCCGCCACCGCTATGCACGATCGGGAAGAGAAGTTGGAAGAAGTCGCCGACAAGATTGAGCAGGAATTGACCCTTCTCGGCGGAACTGCCATTGAGGATCGACTCCAAGATGGAGTACCCGACACAATCGAACTGCTTGGTCGAGCGGGTATCAAGTTATGGGTGTTAACCGGAGACAAAGTCGAGACTGCTATCAACATCGGATTCTCGTGCAACCTCCTGAATAACGATATGGAGCTCATACATCTTAAGCTAGCAGAAGATGAATCTGGCAACACAACCGATGAGATGTTTTTGAGTCGCATCGAACAGGAACTTGATAAGAATTTGAAGACATTCGGCATCTCTGGTAACGATGAAGATCTAGCACTTGCTAGAAAGAACCACGAGCCGCCGGCGCCGACCCACGCTCTAGTAGTCGATGGATTTACGTTAAGATGGGTGCTCCATGACAGCCTGAAGCAAAAATTCCTGCTCCTCTGCAAGCAATGTGCATCGGTTCTCTGCTGTCGTGTCAGCCCTGCACAGAAAGCTTCAGTTGTATCTATGGTCAAGAATGGCCTTGATGTTATGACACTGTCTATCGGAGACGGCGCCAACGATGTCGCGATGATCCAGGAAGCAGACGTCGGTGTAGGTATCGCCGGCGTCGAGGGTCGACAAGCTGTCATGTCTGCCGACTACGCCATTGGTCAATTCCGATTCCTCCAGAGACTGGTCTTAGTCCACGGTCGTTGGTCTTACCGAAGGATGGCCGAAGCAATTGCCAACTTTTTCTACAAGAATATGGTTTGGACTTTGAGCATTTTATGGTTCCAATGCTTCTGCAACTTCGAAATCACCTACCTCTACGAATACACGTACCTCCTCTTGTTCAATCTCATATTCACCTCGGTCCCTCCTATCGTCATTGGAGTCCTCGACCAAGACGTATCCGATGCAGTGTCCTTGGCTGTCCCTCAACTGTATCGACGTGGTATTGAGCGGCTGGAATGGACTCAACACAAGTTTTGGTACCTAATCAACCCGACTTCACATAGCTTTTACTCAGTGTGCTAACTTAGAAAATAGGTTGTATATGGTGGACGGTGCATACCAGAGTGTCATAGGCTTTTTCGTTACTTACCTGACCTTTGCGTCTACTTCGGCCGTCACCGCAAACGGTCTGGATGTGGCCGATCGGTATCGGTTTGGTGCCTACGTCGCTCACCCGGCCATTATTACGATTAATCTCTACATTCTCATCAACACGTATCGGTGGGATTGGCTCACGCTCCTGATCATCGCCCTCAGTGATCTCGTTATATTCTTCTGGACCGGTGTATATACTTCGTCGACATTTTCCGCTTCTCTCTATAAAGCAGCCCCGCAAATATACGGAGAAGCATCTTTCTGGGCCGTTTGCATTGCCACTCCGATTATTTCCCTGGCCCCTCGCTACGCTATCAAGGCCCTCCGTAAAGTCTATTGGCCTCGGGATGTTGATATCATTCGAGAACAAGTTACACTTGGTAAATTCGATCCTCCAGCGAAGGAAAGCCCGAGTGAGGATCTACCAACTAAGTCCGGCTCATCGGGGTCATCGGAATCCTCTCGACGCAGGCGACATCAGCAATTTGCAAGCGTAGACGAAGATCTCCGGCCTATTTACCCCCCTTCTGTTGCCGCGCCGTCTGTGGCCGGGCATAACGCTCGCAGCCAGAATGGCAGTGACGGCACTAACTATACCAGACACGAACCGTCAATTGATGTGCCTGTCACTCAGCCTGCGGATCTACCCGCAGAGCCTCCTGTACGCCCATCTTTCGACCGTGTCCGCCCGTCTTATGACCGTATGCGAGCATCGATGGACAGAGTCAGACTAAGTTACGAGATGTCGAACGAGTTCACTTCAGCTGCGATGTTAAGCAGGTTTGAATCAACTCATTCTGGCACATCGCAATCACATCACGGCGGCATTGTGGAAAGGATAAGGAGGCGAACCCGCGGCAAGTCCTTCAAATCGCCGTTCGCCCACCACAAAGATAACATCCGCGAGCATGAGTGAAGACCACCCACTCACTTGATAACTTCCTGTAGCGAACTCTGTAAGATAACGCATTACCCGAACCTAAAACCCGTTTACTTCATTCAAAATGATATCCAGGGCACCCGTTGCCCAAGCGCGATCTCGAACGACTAATTTATGGCCCCCGGTGCGATTTTCTCAGTTGGACCACCAAACCAACTATCATTGACTTTCCTGTCTACTTTTCCCTCATAACTCATTTGCGATGGCGTTGGCGTTTTTAAAGGTGCATGGAGTTCCTGGTGGGAGTTCTACGATAAGATGACGACGTGGACCAGAAGGTCAAGGATTTTACTTTTCTTGCATCATAGACTTTTTTCTCAAGTCAAGATCGCACAAAGCGCATGCCACCGCCAGTCACTCTCGAAGGTGACCCCCTTTTTCATGTCTCAAAGTGTTATTACTATAAAGGAAGGCTAGTGAAGGTCCCATCACTACTATATTTTTGGGGTTTTTTTTCTTGTGTCCTATTTTTGTTCCTCGTCTATTTGAATTTTTTGTCATGGGTGGTGGGAGGTGGTTGAGAGGGCGTTCCGCAAAAAGACTAGGGCAGGATTTGACAACCTGGATGTGATAGCATACCGCGCATGGGCAGCAGCAGCACGACGGAGAAGGAGGAGGAGGAGGAGGAAGAGCGACATTGCGCGGGAAATTCTCAAGGCACGACGGAATCAATCCCCCGCGGCCTGTGTATATAAAACGGAGACGATTGCGACGAGTAGAGCGAGCATCGGCGGTTGTGGATGAGTAGATACATTGATATAATCGGCCAGAATTGGTAGTTTCAAAGACAGAAGACAAGACGTCAATTCTCGTTCCATCATTTATTTTCCTTTCGTGTGAGTTAGTTGGTAGGCGCGAACCCCGGCCCATTGGGTGTGAGATTTACTACATATGTAAATGTAGCCTTAGATATTAGAGTCAGGTGTAGGTAGGTGACCAGGAGTAAAGTTTGAATACAGTATCATGCTCACACCAGTCTCATAGCTTCTCGGGTTTTTGACAGGTGTACTGGAACACGCCCTGAATTATCGAGACTCACATTAATCCACAAGGACGGGTATATGGTAACTCTTCTGAGATTCGTCTTAGACTCCGACATACGAGAGATCATAGAGAGCCATTCAAAACGTACTCGAGTTGGATGTACCTCAACATTATTTAGGGACTTGTCATATATCAACCAGCCCTTTTTCCTGTTCTTATCCTTTTTATCCTTCCCTTCCTCATAGTATTAGTCTTGTTTTTATTTTTACCCTTTATCTTTTTATTCATTCTTACTTCTCCTTTCCCCCCCTTTTTTTCATACGGAAATGAACTACTAGTAGGCAGAGGTCGTTCCATAACAAGCTCGGGGATAAGTATGGACTCGGTCTGGTTGCTCCTTTCTTGTGTCTCTTTTCAAGGTCAATGCTACCAATCGCGACAACGCGTCTGGGACCGAATCCAATACCATCGGGATGTGCCGGACGTCCAGATCGAACTGGGAAAGCCATTTTGGTGAGACTATCAGCTTGTCATTCATCTTGTTCAAGTCCGCCGGCTTCAGTGAAGTCCGGTTGACGATTCCTCTGGTCGCATTGTGATCCGCCAGTACGACAATCGGCTTCGCGCATAACTCTATAGTTGGATGCGTGCATATCCACTAGAGGCATCCCACCTCGAGCTCCGTTGCGCCGCATCTCGATTCGGCCTTCCGTCACGAAGGAAACCGGAAGGTCCAGGGAGCAATCACGGTGTTGCGCAAGGAGTTTCAATTTCCACTAAGACTATACACCACACGAGTCCTTCGTCTCCTTCGAACAACCCTGGCTGGATCATTCAAGTGATCCGTCAGATGCTTCTTCTCCTTCCTCGGGTGACTGCCGCATTGAGTCCGCCGTGGATTCTCCGAGAGAAGACCGAAGCAATTCATGAGATTGCCGTGGACTTTCGAATAGTCATATACTATTTGAGTTTTCCGTTTCGATGCTTTTTCAAGCGCTCTTCCTTTTTTCCGGGGGTTTCGGCCTCTTTTATTCCATTACTTTACACCACAGCTGCCAGCTAAACCTCTAGATACTTGTCTGACCACTCCGCAATTAAGGCCCGTGTATGTCCCCGTCCGCTTCTCGCCCGGTATCACCTAGGTGGTGATTTCGATGTCAGGATGGGGTTCTTGGCATGTAAAGGCATCGTGACGAGAGAATGCGATATTGAAATAGTGAGTTCATTAACGATTGAACGTTTGGATAGCAGAAGGAGCCGAAGAGACTGCTCTTGCGATCGAGTTTGGTGTACTGCGGTGGGCACGTATAAGCAGCGTGCTGAAGTAAAAACTGCCGTTGAAGTCAAAAGTACAGTTCAGTCGAGCTTGATCAAGACCCTTGCAGAGAGAAGTGTAGGCTGGAGCGTCCTCGGCTATTGACCACGGCCGTATGACTTGTGAGATTCTTAGCGTCATTCACATAATGCGAGCCCACGATTCTTTCTGGACTTCTATGAGGCTACAATATCGTAATAGGGCAGTATCTCTGACCCAGAAGAGACATTATCCAGTCATATTTATCGCCTTGTATGCGGGATACATGATAGGAGCTTGAGTTTCGGCGTTGATTCCGCAGTGGTTCATGTTGTTGTACCAGACTTGGTCGACTTTTGTATGTGAGGTTTTGGGACTGAGTGAAAATTTTCAGAAGGCTAGACCCTGTACCCTGGGTAAGACAAGTTAACGGTTTCAATGTTGACCTCTTCGTCCTATACGGGAGGACTCCGTCCCGTCGGACAGGGTTATTCATAGGGAACAAAGGATCTCTATAGCATCGGATATCGGTTTGTATTCTTAGCTAGGTAGAGGTTAGGCCCCTCATACAACAACGTAGTTGCTCCCTCCCTACATGTAGTTTTCTTGTTCCGTTTCATGACAAACTTACTTATGCCACGTGTTATGGAGCTACAAAGCTTGATTGCGACCTGCATTGACTTCAATCCCGTCACACCGGGTTGAAGTTTAAATAGGATACTAATCTACATATGGTAGGATCTGGTTGTCTCTATGTATTACCGAGCCACTTACAGTTTACTACTCTCAAAGATGATGACCCGAAGTGGTTATTCGGGTGAGTCTTGAATATCCGGCGGCAGGGTCAACCCGCCATGTGGCTTTCACAGTTTATATTTATTCCATTACTTCATCAATCTCACACATTTGGATTTATATAGTGGAAAACGCATGAAAAGGGCCTGAAAAGGGGGGTGAATCTGGTCTTAAACTAACTATCGTGTGCTACCTGGTATACTGACAGAGCTTCTATATCGTATCCCAACGGAGCTTATTCTCGGAGTTATACAATTCTTCTTTTAAGTACTGGACTTGGGGTCATGTTGTTGTTGTGGTGGTGGTGGTTGTTCTTCGTGCTCTTGTTCCAGACGTTCCCGTTCTTGACGTTCTCGCCATTCGTGTTCCCGCGCCTGTCGCCCCTGTTCCTCTATTACCCGTGCCAGACATTCCATAGCCGTCCTGTGTAGGAGTTCTGAGTGCTCTCGATCCAGGCGCTCCCGCTCTCGCTGTTTGCGTTCCTTCGCTGACTGTGGATCTAACATAGCGGCGGGCGGCGGTAGGATCTCCTGAGTAGCTCTTCCCGATCTAGCACCTGGGTCAGGGGGCTCTTCTACGGGCCTAGCTGCCTTACACAGGCATTTGTTTTCTGACCCGATGTTCCAGAAACCGCACTGGCACTTCCAGCAGGGGCGATCCGACGTAGGCCCCTGATGGCCCGAACTCGACATCGTAGCTATGATAATGTTGTAATTTTGAAAGCGTTGAAAGCTCTTAGGCGATGTTTGCTGTGAGACTAACCGATAGATAGGTAAATATCACCAGACGAGGAGTTGAGGCAAGCACAGGAAGGCAGGCTCCTTTTATACTCCACCGAAATGGGATTCATGATGTGTAGTTGATTAGGTGCTATCCTGAAGATGAGACTTATCGTTGAATCAGGAGCCATAGGCGTCGAAGCGTGAGTGTACTACTGATTCCCCTACTGCGGCCTTCGATAAGAAGCGGTATCATTGTTCAGATCTGGCTTGACTACATGTAAGGGCTGGGAGAGTACCACGAAATATAAAGCAAGATATCATATTCCCAGGTGTATCTAAGGCACACACACAAGCTAAGAAATAAGACAAACGGAAGTGATATGCGTACAGTGGCATGTAATGTATGATTGTGTGATCGTATCCAGGTGTAACTCATCCTAACTACACAAGAGCGCTGATAGGACGTTGAGACTTCCGCTGGGAACTGATGTCGTGTATGATAGTTGCCTACGTGGGATGCTGGTACCTTGAGAACGAACAGATAAGATAACAATCATTGCTGACGATTCCCATGGCTCCTTGCCTTCCATTCGCCCCTTTATATCCACCATATCTTGGCTGTGTGCTTGGCTTACATCGTAGTAGTAGTTAGGCATGATATGTGCCCGCTTATGCCTATGTTTCGTCCGTTAATTTGTACATAAGTATGTGGTTAGTTATGTGTCTATTTAGAGATATCTCCCAAGCCTAGTACTCCATAGAGCATGGGCTGACTGGATCGCTACTTTCCATCTCTAGCAGTGACTACGAGATCATACAAATCATGCTTTGAGCGGATTCGGATTAGATAGCCCAAATTTTCGACATTTCGAGACCTTCGGCAAATACGCCAACCTTGCCGTCGATGGCAAACCCCTGAGCTTCCAGCTTCCGACATTCAGCATACAGGTTGTTTAACGGTACCCAGAAACACTCGATGAACTCGCCGTCTTCCAGTTGCGGTTTCGGATTCATGTTCTCCTCTCTGTTAGGGTCGACCTTAAGGTGAATCAGGAAAGTGCATGAGCTAGATGATGGTTAGCTAGACGGTCCGGGTTCGAGGCAAAACAAAGGAGTTCACCTAGAGGATGCAGGTGCTAAATAAATGGTTAGTACGCTACTTGCTATAGAATTAAGGGGCCTGGGATGTTATTCAACTCACAGCTGAAAAGAATCGGCCGTCCACCGCCACGATCTGTTACTACCTCGCCGACATACCCCGTCTCCTCTCTCAACTCACGCAGCGCTGCTTGCTCGGGTGTTTCGCCCTCGTCAACGAGACCGGCCGGGAACTCAATTACTATTTTTCCTGCTGGTGCGCGGAATTGTTTCTCGAGGAGGAGTTCCGGGCCGGTGGGTTTCTCAAGGACTGCTAGCATTTGCACAGCATCAACGGCGCTGGTTTTGGGTCGCCCGCGGCGTTTCATAGCTTCCCAAGTACGTACTTGGCCATTTTCATCTTCGTAAGTAATCCTGCATTAAACCGTAATTAGGCTCGCGAATACCGGCATAAGTTCTCTGGAACGGATAGATATCTCAAAATCAGAGTCGACGGGACTCAACTGACTTTACGAGGTTGATCCACTTTGCGTCCTTATTGTCCTGGAAGGGTCCTTAGCAACCCTACCACTACCATCATGGCCCTCTAAGGACGTACAAGGAGTTCGGTCGATATAACTTTAGCTACACGTCCCGACATCGTGAACCGCGACACTTCACTCCGAGCCTACCCAGATAGAAGATGTACAGAGGATTGCTGTCGTTCCGGAGTTCTGTGCTCCTCAGCACGTGCCACCTTTTTTTTTTTTTGGTAAACGCCGGCCGACAAACCACGCTTGGAAGAATCAGAAAAATTGCACAGCCACAATGTGGATGGAGTCTCGCTTGGAGCTTGCCGACTGGGTACAAATTACAGCGGCTGAATGTCAATTCTGATAGTGGTGATACTTCTAGCAACACACTCGTAAGGCCACAAGTTTTCACATTGGGTAATTATCTCACCACGGTATACGAACGAATTCTCATTCTAAGTTTCGACATGCTTACGACTTTCTCTATACCCTCTAAAGGGAACTTGTTCCCGATTTTGGCGGCCTACTGGGATTACTGGAAACCCCAGACGCGTTTGCAAACAACGCGTCCGAACTCGAGGCCGTGACACTGGCTACTAATTCTTCCGATATTGAGAAATCCCCGGGCGCATACAACTTACTCCTAGCAAACCTGGCGTCGCATATAGTAAGGGAGCAAAAATTAATTGACCGTAACCGGCAGTTGGCTATAATTCAACGTCGAGTCCCCTGGGTACAGTATTGAGGGGGTTGATTTTCTACGTCATGCATGTTGGAGTATGTTCTCAGTGAGTTACACATAAACTCGTTGATACCAAGGTGCAACGCATTGATATATCTCGAGGATGGATCGGCGTGGGCATCCAGCTGCACTACATCCTATCTTTCTACCACCAATATGATGATGTGTTCTTGAATTATTCTTATTTCTCTGGTAATGTTTTTAGGGATCTTCTGCTTCACTCGAGGTGCTCTCGTGGCTTACCGCACTAGAAAATCCTACAATGCTACTACCAGCTTTCACAGCTACAAAAAGACGACGAGAAGGCTCGCCAAACTCTCTAACGGGCGGAGGACACATGCCATACGGACTTTCGGCCTGATAACCTTGGTCCTCTCATTCCTGGTATCCCTCCTACTCGCCTATCGAGGCTCAATATATGGTGCTTTACCACACTACCTGAATCCGGCCGCGGTGGCGTTCGTTATCTACTTCGCGACAGAGCATAGCCACGACCCCCGGCCAAAGACTATACTTGGCTTAATAAGGCGCTATAGAAAACGGTCATTTATGATGAGGCGCAGATACATGCTAGTTTGATCAATGGATCGTTGACGCTACACGGGCCGGGCAGGTTGGTTGGGGTTGTGATCGTGGGGTAATTCGGACCAATGAGGGGTTCATTGTCCTAGATGAGGCGTTATTATTACGGATATAGCGTTCAGGAAGCTCCTCCTCGGGCCGCATCGGGCGGACCAGGTTGTTTGCCCTCTTCCGCCTGCAAGTATGCCATGGCATCTCCTACTTGAAGTAGTACGTTCCGGGTACCCTCATTTGGCCATGCAAAGATACCCCGTATCCATACCGTATGTCCAAAACACGCTATCCACGCCACTAAGAACAAAAAGTGTATACGTTGGATCATATGCCTCATGATCTGGACGGGTTTGTCATAACTCAGTCCATAGAAATCATGCCGCCACTGCCCATTGAACGGGGTCTCTTCGTTCATATATGCGCCGATCTCCGGTGCCCATTCTCGCCAAATACACTCCATGACTTCTGCCCATTTGGTTCCCCCCTGGAGCGCTTGACCCAGCGTTTCGTCTCCCAGGTCAACATTAGTTCCTGTCGCGATTACATGTAGATATGCTTGGCGCCATATAAGAATAAGAGCGCCTGGCCTCTCGATAGAAACGTTTCTTGGCCCCAACCCGCCTTGGAGACCAATTGTGAGGAACGATCCAGATCCTTCCACATGCGAGCCATAATTTTTCTCAGGTCAGGAGCGACTTCGGCTGGATCCCGATTACTTAACCCGGAGAGCCCAAGAAGACGACTAGACGATAGACTGATCGAAGCGGCAGGGCTTGGTGACGAGTTCATGCTATTGAAGAAAGCCGTGTAGTTTGGAGTTAATGATAGCTCCTTGATCGAAAGCATAATAAGAGGGGCATCATTGCCCAGGCTATTGATGATGTTATCGCGCACCAGCTTTAGTAGACGATCCAATGCGTCGGCTGTAGAGTTATGCGCCCAGACCGAGAAACTCGCTACGACACCTCTGGGCAGAGGCTCCGACATAACTACCACCACTGCCGACGATTCCTTGATCCATGAGATCTGGCGTCGGACCAGCGAAGGAATTCCAAGTGATTCCAAGTAGCGTTAATTGTAGAATCGCCGAAATCCGACATGTTCGTGGCCGAGAGATACTTATTGAGACGATATCCACGGGGGACGGATAGCCTAGCATCACGTATTCGGCTACTACACTATACTGACCGCCGCCTCCACCCTTAACAGCCCGAAATAAGTCCTTGTGATCTCGGACGTTAGTAACTAGTATATCGCCGGTGCTTGTAACAATGGTTGCCTGTAGAATCTGATCCGAGGATAGACTGTACGTGCTAGCCAGGGGCCGTGGCCCCTACCCTGTATTAAGTCCCCTAAGCCAACCGTCTTGTCGACGCCACCAACTACAACCCGGTTCCGGTCCAAAGTAAATCCCAGAACATCACCCCAGGTATTGCCACTGCCCGCTATTAAGATATGAAGTAGTCTTGAACGGCGCGTCATAAAACTCGTGGATTGTATTTCCATCTGTTCTCTCTTATTATAGTCTCTTCCGTAGTAATTGGGATAATGGACTTCCTGTGCGACAGGGGAGCGGGTGGGCTCAATATAGACCTAAAATTGTAGGTATTTCGTTCGTTTAGTAGAAAGAGCGAAAATTCTTGGATGGCTGGTGACGAGTTCCCCGTGGTGGAAGCGGGCTTGATATGTCGGACTTTTCTGATACTCGATTCGTTAGTTGATGTACATTGTCACGGATAAACAACATCGTAGGAGACGATGAGAGTTTTATTACTGGTATATTTCCATATTGGGGTTACGTACTATGGCAGTCAATCTTCATGTTGTTACGATAAAATGATGTTACATACATGTACCTACATAGGTACAGTATATCTCTTGTCGAAATTCCCTGGTGTCTTAGGCCGCCCACCCTAACCCCCAAACCCCAAACCATTAGCACAAGGGGGTGATCCTCCCAGTCCGCAACTCCTCCGCAACCAACGCCGCCATTTCGTCCCAGCGCTCGAGCGTGTCTGCCTCGGCATCGAACGCGTATAGCCACCTATTCCGCATCTTCACGGATTCGGGATCGATCTCGACGCCCTCGTCCACATTCTTGAGCGCATTGTGCCAGCGGTCCCTCAGGTCTTCCCCATTCGTCTGGCTCGACCTGGTTCTCTTGAACCTTAGCTTCTCGTAACATCTTGTCTGCAATCTGGTCAGCTCGAGTGCTTTCGCCTAGAGGTTACTAGGGACGGCGCGAAGCCAAGGAAGGGGCTACGAACCGCCAATGGGATATTATCTTTCCCGGCCAGTTTTAAGCAGACTGCAAGCACGGCCGCGCTCTCTGTCGCCTGGCTCGCGCCTTGTGCGCTTGTAGGCAAATGCGGGTGGCAGCTGTCGCCTAGCAGCGCTATCTTATGGCTCTTGGAGATCCACGTCGGCAGCGGGTCTCTGTAGCAGATCTTCCAGTCTAGACAGGATTCCGTCTTCTCGACAGCAGCGCGTATGCGGGGGTCTAAGCCCACCAGCGACTTCTTGACCTCTTCCATGTCGCCCTCTTGGAACCACGACTCCCTGATCACCATGTCCGCCTCGTGCGAAAGCTTGCGGGTTACGATCCAGTTGAACTCCTCGCCGTTCCGCAGAGTGTTCTGGATTAAATGTGTATCTTCACCAATCCTATGTTGCTTTTAGCCGTAGGCTTCAGGGACCTGCATATTTGTGGATTAGACGCACCATATATTGACACAGTCGTGGTCTACGAATTCTCGGCATAGGGGTTCTTCCTGCAGGTGCTTGCCGGGGAAGTAAGCCCTGTAGCACGAATACCCGCTGCTCTTTGGAGCGTCGTCGAATCCTAGGACCAACTCTCTTGCTCGCGACTTGATACCGTCGGCACCTATGACGATATCGGCTGTTTCTTCTATTCCGTCGGCAAAGATTACGCTCGGCTTCGACTCATCGTAGGCGACCACCTCGCAGCCCATGCGGATCTCTATACCAGCATCCTTGACAGCCTGGATGAAGGCTTCGTGGTAGTCCCCGCGGTGTCCGATGTAGCCGGCCATGTCCATAAGGGGTTGCTGCGCCAATATCTTGCCGTCGCTCCAGCGGCGGATCTGCATATCAGGGGCCTGGTTGCCGATGCTGGTTAGCCGGTGGTGTAGCGACTTACCGCCCCAGCGCTCAAGCAACTTCAGGGCATTCAAGCCAAGTCCTAAAGAGTCGCCTAGTCGCCGGAACCTCTTTAGCTTCTCGTACACGATCACCGAGTGCCCATGGTGCTTGAGCGCGAGCGCGCAGGCGCATCCGCCAAGACCGGCGCCAATGATGATCGCTTATCATGTAGTGGTCAGTAGCTATTCTAAGAATTATAAATGTAAATATAGACGGAGGGAGAAGCCCGGCTAGTTTTATCTCACTCACCCTTTATGGGCTGCTTTTTCGTGCCGTTGACTGTCATAGCTACATGTAGGCAATAAAGTCTATCTGTAAGCAGCCGTGATCCAAACTTGGTAGAATCCGGGGGATGGATACATCCAACGAGGATATCCGGGGTCCCCATATTTAGGGCCAGCGTTTACCATTACTTCTTTCCTTGCCGAAGGGGTAATCGGCAGGTCTCTTGCCAAGACGTCACCATTAGCAATACGGATCCATCGAGCTACACCCATTTTGCCATAGCAAAGATTGTTCTGGGCTAGTTGGTGCTACGCTGCGTCGAGTCTCGACCCACACCCTCGGTTTTGTCTCACTTCAGTCTTACATATCCCCTAGTTTCCTTTCTTCCCTCAGCGCAAGCTCGGCAAGCGCCATGTCTCTGATCAGCAACTCTTAGGGCATCGAGCATAAGATCTCCCCCGAAATCCGCGAATGTCTTGCCTTGGTAAGAATCGGATCTGGCTCCGGATGTGACCTGTCGATAAATATTATCGGCATTTTTGTAGGTGGCCCCTGCGACTCCTCATCGTATAGATTAGCCCCTGAAATAAGATTTCATTGTTGTCAACGAAATACTAACTCGTAGTGAAGTTGACGTTTCGAAGACGGCTCCTATACGGAAAGTAATTTACTGTACCATGCATATTGTGAGATATTGTGATAAGTAGACGTTCTATCGTGGGGACAATAGAGTGACGTGTTGCTTGCGTGACAACGTAGCATGCTGCCTTTTTGGAGAGCACCAATAAGGTCGTCGTATGAATAAGAGACGCGACATTATTTCGGGGAACGACCGGAAGGATCGTGTTCTGTAGGATCCAGGAACGCATCTGCCGAGAGTTCCCCAACTCTAACCCCGCCTATAGGATTACGGGGTGTTGAATTGCCACCGTATTGGAGAATTAGTCCCCTATCAATCGGAGAAGCTCCGAATGAGATGAGCCTCGCAGGTAGTGATGGACATGTGAGCTTGACTAGGTCAACCGGCAGGGAGGATAAGCTATCCATTGGAGTGGAGGGTCCTAAGATCATACCTGATATCATAGTAATAAGAACAGCCTCGACTATTAGATAATCGTAAAACGCGCATGGTAGCAACTGGATATGACAGAATTAGGAGGACCTAAGGCACAAGTATGTCTATTCCCAAAATTCGCGTTGTCAGTTGGTCTGACGAAATAATGTAATACGTTGAGATGGAGCGCTCGCAAGTAGATGGTCCGGCGTAGAGCATCCACCTGGCAAGCACCCACCACGCTACTCGCCATAAATCGACGGGAACTCGTCAGCAGTAAAACCCCGGATCGATGGAAGAGATCTAGGTAATGGTACACTGGTTCAGCTGGCTTGGAATCTCAATTTGTCATTTCTTTGTCAGAACTTGGTATATGTGTGGCGCGATGTCGCACAGACATGTATTCGTAGATCAAGTAGCCGAGGCTTATAGCTGAGATGAATCGATGTTTACATGGTCTGATAGGAACGGGATTGGTCAGGAAAGGCTTGGAATCGGATCTGAAACAATATATTTGCCACAACGATCCGTATGGAATAGGTCCTGAACGCTGATAGTATTGGTCTAAACTTGGTTCGGCCGCGTTCCTAAAGGATAGGTAGGATCAACTTGAGAAGGCAAATGCTAGATAGGGTATTGATTGCTTGCCTGCAAAAATGGCCTCCCTCGTATTTTGTAGATGGTTTTTTTATGGCATGCGACTTCGGGTGGTGCATCCATCACTTGGCCAATTATCTTCCATCCCAAATCCTCCTCAGGCCTGATAACCCGATGAACAACGCCTCATCCGTCCTAATAGTCCTACTTCCTTGACCTGGCAGGATATTGATCCAGTGATCAAATAGTTCTTTCGTTCGTCCCCTCACAATACCCATACCGTTCAGCTCTGGGTCATTCTCGGCCGCATATTCTAGGCCTCGGGGACCACCAAAGACAACGATAAGATGGTTGAAATTTAGAGTATCCTTTTTCTTCTTCTCTGGGAAGACTTCGGGTATGGAAATGCCACGCTCCGATGTGCCGATGCTCATGTCATACCCACCTTCGTAAGCGCACTCCTCGAAGACATTCGCAAGCGAGTTGCAGCGTCTCACGGAAAACCCCCAATAATAACCACCCTCAGTTCGTGGGGCGCTTGGGTCCACGGGTTCTGCCATCGAGGGATCGTTTTCGTCTATCTGGACCGTGATACGAGTCTTCGGCGGAACTTCGTCACTAATAGTGACCAGTTCCTTCCGGCCGACATCAACAAGCGTGCCTTTCCCACCCTTAGGGGCTCCGGACGTCGTCACACCCTCGCAATAAGGCAGCCAGTCGGTCGGATGGGGATGCGACGGTATATCCAAGCTGGCCATAAGACCAGCACCCTTCAGGTTTGGATGTATGGGTAGCAAGGTCCTGCGCATGAATGGCGGCATCTCTAGGTACTGTAGAAGATGGTCAAGATACCCACATGGGTCAATATCGCCCGTATAGCTCGCCGGGTCTACATTCTTGGTGCGGGTGTCTGGGTGGGAATCGTCAAAGATGACGACTTCATCTATGCTGAAGACAGCAAGTGCGCGTGCTATGTGTGAGACAACACTGGTGCGTTGGTCATCACGACGACAGCTTTGTATCGTTTAGTAAATTGTCCAAAGGGGTTCTTGGTTAGGGGTGACTAACGTTGAGAGCACACTACCAGGGATAGCCACCGAGACAGTCCAGTCTCGGCCGTGAGCTGGTTGGAAGAAGGCACTCGGCTTGGATGTATCAACGTAGTCGCCATCTTTTGTGAGCCGGCGTTTCTAGAAACTAATTAGCTCTTGCGATAGTTGGTCTTAAATAAAATTCCTTACCTTTTGTCTGTCTTGCTCGTAGCCTGCCATTGTGAAATATGACTATATGGTTAGTACGGATGTCTTTAAGCTTGAAAATAAATTTCTAGGTTACAATTGGCTTTCGAGGAAAAGCTCCGGCAGAAAGTCGTCGAGATTCACCGCCCCCTTCACCACCTTCTCAATTAGATTCAGACTGGTGGCACGTGCGTCGCCAAACAGCTACATTCTTGAAGTACTTATAGGGGGATACCTAGGCTGCTTGCCTTACTTCAATGTTACGTATGTCGACGGTACCTAATAGAATAAATCAAAATTCTGTTACAAAGCTTGTCAGGCGCGCAGAATAATTATCCTCTGATATAATGTTCGCAACATGTCTTCTTTCCTGGTTACCGGACCTATGGCTCAAAATGGGTATCATGCTGCGATGTGTTGGTCAGCCACGAACTCATTATCACGAGTCTCGCGCTGATCACCACCACAAGTAATATTGATGGTCATCTTACGATTTCATTTATACTTCGAGGAGAAAGCTGGAAACCTCGGCATTTTGTAATTTTTGGTGTCCTACTATATACAGTCTCGTTAGCTCACATACAATAAGGCTACTCTAATTCTCAGATAAGGCCTTGATCATGATCTCAGCCTAAGGACAACTGTAGGCTTTCGAGTCAGGGCCGTATGCGATACGTCGATCGTACCAGAAAACAAGACCGATACGCAGCCTCATTATAAAACCTCCGATGTTACGCAGCATGAGCTATGAATCCGGTGCGCATCATACTAGTTATATCTACATGATGCTGTGCGACCACATTTCTTCTTGTTAATTGTTAAGCCCTCGTTGCACTTCTGACCTCTATACGCGAATCATCAATCCTTACATGTAGGTTCTGGGAAATAGGCGGCTATGAGGCATGCTGACTAGGGCTATTCCTTGGGTGGCTTAAATTATGCAATGCGAGGACTGGAAATAATAGTTGGAAACTTGTTCTTGAAGACATGAAAGCTGAATATGTTGCCACTGGAGCTATCGAACGTGGTAAATCTAAACCATTGCCCCAAATCAATAGGGGCTGGACGAGTTATCACAGTCAACTTCGAGTTCCAAGGACTGAGCATCTGACCACTATCAGGGAAGCCTATAGCGGGACTGAAATTCCTACCGCAATAAAAACCAAGAATGGATGCAAAAGGAACCCAGATCATGCGCCCTTAGTCATTTCAAACAGTTTCCCTTACCCAAGCACCATAATGGCAATCCTAACCGAAGCGGCGGACGACGGCACCACCATTCTTGTTGAGCAATATTGGTGTGTTTATCCTATCAGCGGTGTATACACTCGGCTCCAAAGAATCCTCCTCTATGTGGCTATCGTGTTCGCGTTCTGGACGCGTTTCCACCATTGGATATCATCTAGCGCTCTTATGTTCGTGGTCATCTATACCCTGACCGCCAGCATTCACGCTATTTTCTTAAGCGTCCAGACGAACCTGGGCCCTGATCCCGATTTCTTGGCCACCCAGATCATCGTCACATCCGCTACTTGTTGCTCTGTGATGGCTACTATTTACTCACCCAAGGTCTTCAATTTCCATGCCGACCGACTTTACCGCGTGTGGCTTTGTTTTCTCGCTATTGTAATGGTGATACAATCACTCAGCTCGGTTCGCTTCATCGACTCGTCCAGGTTATACACAGTGGACGTAAAAGGCGGGCAAGGTGTCGCATCAACAGATATATGCTCTGCCTTCAATCCGAATGTCTTTTTCCGAAGCTCTACCGATACCCTTATTGGTGTGCTGATCGATAGCTGGCCGACGGTTAGCAGCAGCTACTTCCCCAACACCACAATGGTTCGACCGGATACAAGTGGCGGGTATCGCGTAGATATTCTTACGAATTTAATCATTTTCTACATGGCGGTCGTCCTTCCCCTCATGATGATTGGCTTGACCAACGTTGGTAGGCCACTCCGCGTGTCACGTGCTATTGCCTTTAACAATTTCATCTATCGCCGTGTACCACAGCCGGGAACAACACTTCTCCAGAGAGTAGCGATCCGCACTCTATTTGCTCTCGAAAGCGTAATTTTGACGATAAGGTACTTCATTCCGGTGGTTCCGTATCTGGTATCTCGTTGCCGGCGCTGGCCTGGTGATCGTCCTAAGAGGGAGCCTTGGCAATACCGGGTTACTGTCGTGGAGACTGATACCTCTGCGGGAAGGGTATTCCGCGGCAAGCTTGCCGGGCTGGTGTGGTACTTTGTGTGCCTTCTGGCCTATTGGATCTGGCCGGGCTTCTTACTATATATTGTCATCGCGTACGAGCAAAGGTGGTTTACATCTCTTCCAGAGTCGGAAGTGCCGAGTGAAGTCGGACAGTGGGGACCTTGGGTTGGATTCTGCTTGTCAGGGTTCATCATACTAGTCTATAGATGGATAGGGCGCCAGGAGGGCGACAAAGGAGAACCGGGTGGCGGTCTTGCATGGACGATGCATGATGAAGCTGGGGTAGGAAGGAAATGGTATTGGCGGTACAAGCCATGCTCCAATATCATTATGGAGTGGGAAGATTTGAGAGCTTGGTGGAGAAATCCTCTCAAATCAACCGATAGTTGTGATGAAGCACTCAACTCTGCAGGGACTGAGAGACCCGGATAGGCTACATCAAGCGTTGGAACTAGATCTTGATTTAAATTGGTGAAAAAAAATAACAGAACAAGAAACGGGTGGAAAGAAGCGCCAGATGACACGAAAATCTAATAACGGGCATATCAGCATTAGTTTCCAACCGAAAAATGTGTTCTACTTAATCCATCCATCAATGATGGTAGTTGATAGCCAAACGCTTATGGCAATTTTTAATACCTAGTAATTTGTGTACAAATTACCTGCCAAAGATGTAGGGGTATCGTCCTGAGTTCATTCATTCTCACGGAACTACATCTTGCGAGGTGGCGATGGGCTATGCGATGGTCGTGTTATGTTAAGTAATCGCATGTCACTGAATTGAGTTTTTGGACAACTAACCTCTTCTCATTTTTTTTGTTTATTGTGATACGCTTCAATTAGCAAGGTAGGTAAACATGGCTTAAACGCATCTAAAATTCACATGCACTTAGGCAATACGTAATCGTCTACCTAACATGTACACATCAATGCAATAGATCTGAACAGCTTTATCTCCAGGGACCCTCGTCATCAGCCTAGGGATCCACCTAGAAACCATCTTTCCATCAACGCTTCCTAACATTTGAACTTAATTCCATCCTCAACAACATATAAGCAAATCTAGCCAAAGCAGAACGCCAAAATGACGGTAAACATCAGCTCCTCGAGCGAGTGGCAACGCACCTTGTCGTCTACGACGGTCGTGGTCACCGACTGTAAGTCCCGCTCCTGTCGCATCGCTGCGATGCTATTCAATGCTTACAAATAGGTATCTAGTCTACGCCGACTGGTGCGGTCCCTGCAAGATGATCGCACCCATCTTCGAGTCGCTTTCGACCAAATACTCCAAGCCCGGCAAGATCGCTTTCTGCAAGGTCAATGTCGACAACCAGCAATCCATCGCGCAAGCCCACGGCGTGCGCGCCATGCCGACTTTCCTCATCTTCAAGAACGGCTCCGTAATCGAGACGATCCAGGGCGCGAACCCGCCCGCTTTGACCTCCGCCGTCGAGAAGGCCGTCAAGCTAGCCAACGTGACTGCGCCAGGCGCATCGTTCCAGAGCCCCGGACGAACATTGGGAGCCGGTTCCTCTTCCTCTGGGACGCCGGCGAGGCGAAGCGGCCAGACACTCGGTGGCAGGCCGTGGAAATTCAGCCCATTCCATTTCTTCAATGCAATCTTGACTTTCTTCGGACTCTATTTCACATCTCTCTTCTCGGTACGTTATACCCCGATAGATACAACCTTTATCCCCGAAGCCCGTTCGCGATGCTAATAAGAGTAGTTTGACCCCTATAAATCGGCCGAACAATCCACATTCAACGTCAACAACCCGAGGGCACCACCCGCGCCGATTGAGCTTAAGGGGCAGAAAGTTGGTGGACAAGGCGGCGCTTCTCGACCTGGTGGGGTTAGGACCTTGGCTGATCTCAGTCGGTAGTTTGGACGTTGCTTGATTCCCTTTATACCTAAGACATTTGGACGATCTATGAAGGATGGGCTCGTGGTTCTCTTGACCTCTCAATGCGGAGAAGAAGTGCTATTTTCCTACTAGGATGCTTACGCTCTCTAGCTGGTTGATTTGACAATAGATCAATTGATACCTACGGAACAAACTGTCCGCCGTTCATTCTTATCAGCAATAGCTGGATGCAGCCCTGGAGACGATAACAGTGGGTAGTGGGCTGCATGAGTCCGCTGTGGAGTAGCGCTGTAATGCCTGTCATTTTAGTGGATGGAACTGTCAGGGATGCATGAGCTAGCGTCTAAAAATTCCCCAATGAAAAGAAAAAGTCCATGAATCTTTCGCCATCATCTTGTATTCCAATCTTTTTTTTTCTTGAGAGACCTCAATGGTAAAAGAATAGGCACAATGCTGTCTGCTGCGAGAAATCAGGGGTCATGTCCCCAGTGTAGGCTTCGACTTTTCAATTTATTCGAGAATGGCTTTGTCAGTCTGCGTCCCGAACCATCAAGATCTTTCCCCCGGCCTACAATGGCGAGCGTAAGAGCTCTATCCTCGAGTCGAAAGAATGGTGCGCGCTTCTTCTCGACAACCAAGCGCAAACCCCAGAATGCGCAACCGGTAGAAAACACTTCGAAAATCGACGACATAGAAATCACGGTGCGGCAGGCGAAACATGCGTTTGGTGACACTTTGCCAAAGGGGTATTTGAATGAAGAAGAATACAAGCTATACGAGCGATTGTATGGTGCGCCTCTACGAGAGACACAACCAGAAGATGTGGGAATGCCAACTTCTGATTTTGTCCCCGAGGACCTCTTAGATGACCCATCGAAGAGGATACTGCTGAGAGAAACTGATGACGGGCAGCTGGAGGAATTGGTTTATGAAACTAATGCCCCTCTCCGGGATTTGAAAGAAGCAGAAGGTCTTCCCACAGAGGAAGGAATGGAACTGCAAGGGCTACCGTCTGAAGCTGGATTAAGCTACATAACCGCCGTGGCCAAGAATCAAAGGGAATACAATGCGCTTTTGAAACTACAGAAGGACTTTGAAAACACCAGCATACGGGCGACGGAAGAGGAAGAAAATGATGACGAGGAGCCCGTAGAGGAAGAGGAAGAGGAAGAGGACGAAGAGGACGAGGTGGATGAGGGTGAACCAGATGCAATGTTCGGGCGTCCGGCTAGCCGTGTCCACGAGTATACAAAACTTGGCCAATGGAGGACCGATCCCACCACCATTCACCTCCCGAAAGCGGATTTTGTAAGCCCATTAAACAAATTACTTGATCGTACAGACATCAAGCACGTCAAGGAAGCTGCGGAAAAGGCTTTCGGCGGCGCTGGACTTCCTTACTCGGTAGCCACCCCTGAGGCGAAAAGAAATATACCACAGAAGGCTGTTGCTATGGAAGCGGGGCATCACAAAATGAGCGAGATAGAAGCGGATGCTTATATCGCGACGAACCTACCCGGAATGTATGCATCTGTGATGAGCATCCTGGTTGAGATTCGAAAACGTTTGGGGTCGGAATGGGTTTCAAAACTCATATCACGGGGCAATGGTGAGGGACCTCGGGTACTTGATGTCGGCGCAGGCGGGGCTGGATTAGCAGCCTGGGAGCGAATTTTGCAAGCTGAATGGGAGCTCATATCGGAGGGAGGCAAGAGCCCCGTGCACCAACCTCCAGGGAAAAAGACAGTGGTCGTTGGGTCTAATCAGCTACGTGAACGGATTTCGCGATTTCTTCATAACACCACGTTCCTCCCACGTTTACCGGACTACTTACATTCTGGCAACAACCCGGATATGTTGGATGCGAGTGACAAGCCACTACCGAGGAAGTCATTTGATATCATTATTGCTTCCCACTTACTGATGCCTTTGAAAGAAGGATATCAACGAAAAGCCCTGTTGGACAATCTATGGGAAATGTTATCGCCTGAGGGCGGTATTCTCATCTTCATGGAGAAAGGTCACCCACGGGGCTTTGAAGCTGTAGCGGATGTACGCTCTCGTTTACTTAACGAGTTCATCGTCTCCCCTGCCTCCGATCCTCGACCTGAAGCGATTGAGGTCGAGGCGCAGCGAGAGCGGGAACCCGGCATGATCGTTGCCCCTTGTACCAACCACAAGGAATGTCCCATGTATTTGACGCCAGGACTTAGTGGCGGACGAAAAGATTTCTGCCACTTCAGTCAACGGTTTATCCGTCCACCTTTCCTCCAGAAGGTACTCGGAGCTACGCACCGCAATCATGAGGATATCAACTTCAGTTTCGTCGCCATTCAGCGCGGCGCTCTACCAAACACTGCAGTAACTACTGCTCCCGAACAGAATGGAAATGTGGCCGATCGCGCTTTTAAAGGGTATGAGAAAGCCACAGAAGAGCCGAACCCGCTGTCACTCCCTAGGAATATCCTGCCTCCTCTGAAGCGACGTGGGCACGTGACACTGGACCTTTGTACTCCTGCTGGAAAGATTGAGAGATGGACGATACCTAAGAGCTTTAGCAAAAAAGCGTATCACGACGCGCGCAAAGCACGATGGGGCGATTTATGGGCCTTAGGTGCTAAGACCAGAGTTTCCCGGGCGATTCGACTCGGACGAGGCGGAACGGCACCGAACGACGGTGGTGTCCGATCTCGTGCCGCCAAGCAAGGGAACAAGCCGAGAGTCATCCATCTCAATGCCGACTCGAGCGGTATCTACAGCGCTTATGAGAAGGTCAAGGTGCATGGCCCTGCTGGTCGACGGACAAAGGGGGGCAAAAAGGAACAGTTGGAAGATTTAATGAAGGAACTTAGGGAAGATGGATTCACCTAGATGATATGGGATGGTGTATTATTATATGCTTCTGGAAAAGCTATGTAGAATCTCCCCGGTACTATATTGTGTCAAACCTTAGGATTTTGCTGTATATGTAAAAGTACATGAGGGCTGCTCAAAAATTGTATAAACATTCACTCCTGTCATTCATATTACTCAATCGATGAAGTCAGATATGTATACATTCTCTTACGACTGTGATGGACATATGTCGGATATCTCACTCAAATTGGTCATATCTATACAGGTATCTACTCCTTATTCGCAAATAGGGGGGGTTCGCTTACTAAGTATTGCGACTTATAGATTTCCGCTCAGGGTCCGCGGAACTCGGTGTGCGGCGATAGAAGTTATATCGAAATACTTGTCTGTGATTGGCCCGATACCATTACCAAGCGCGATTGCGTCAGAGAAATGCCCCGAAATGCCCCCCTCGGACCCGCTAAAATTTTCCTGGAGATGTCAAAATGCCGGGAATCGGTCTCGACCCTTTCAAAGACTTTCCAGAGTTCC
Organism: Hypomontagnella submonticulosa; assembly: GCA_022984865.1. NCBI lineage: Eukaryota > Fungi > Ascomycota > Sordariomycetes > Xylariales > Hypoxylaceae > Hypomontagnella > Hypomontagnella submonticulosa. The sequence continues at coordinate 518,961 of JAJKLF010000009.1, read as the reverse complement.
GCCCAGGCGCAAATGGCGACATCGCCGCTGGAACTAGTCGCGGATAGCTTCTCTGGTCAAAAATGTTTATCTATCTTTAGGTATTTTCGGCGGAAATGCTGGCCATGACTAACATCTTGTTCCCTCCGTGATATTCTCTTCTTCTGTTCTTATTCTGACTTTGTATAATTCTTCATGTTCGAGGGGCGCACTTGTCTACAACTACTTCATTGTATGTTATAGCTGAAAGAGAGACGAGGATATATCCAGTTTACTCTGCGAATTGGGACGAGGCGTGCCGGAAATGGCGAGTTACGTATCCTTGCTAACGGCGACGGATGCTCGATCCCATGTTCACCTGATTGTCGGTTCAAATCCTCTCGCGGCAGCGCGCTGCGGACAATCGTTGAGCGCTGGCGCGACCCCGATTCTACTTGCGCCGGAGACGACAGAGCTATACTATGCACTCCAGCAGCGCGTGGACGATGGAGAGGTCAAATGGATAAAAGAGGAATTTCGGGAAGAGCATCTCTTTACTCTTGGGAGAGAAGAGATTGAGCATGTGGTGGATGCTGTCTTCGTGACATCGGGCTCCAGGGACCCATCAAGTATGACTTACCAGCAAGTTACATACTCTGCAAGCATGATACTAATGTAGCATCGTAGGCGCGCGCATATCATCTCTTTGCAAGCGTAATCGGATACCCGTGAATGTCGTCGATGCGCCCCAACTATGCTCCTTCTCCCTCTTATCCACACATGTCGACGGCCCGCTGCAGATCGGCATCACCACGAACGGCCGCGGGTGTAAGCTGGCGTCTAGGATACGTCGCGAGGTAGCGGCGTCGCTGCCGCCGAACCTGGGATCCGCCTGTCTGCGGCTCGGCGATGTGCGGAAGAAGATACAAGAGGAGGACCACCTGCTCCACATGGCCCTGGCCGACGGGGACGATGTCGACGACTCAATCGACCAGTCGGCAAGCTTCAACAAGCTGGTTACAGAAGCAGATCTGGACGCCGCAAAGAACAGGCGGATGCGCTGGCTGAGCCAGATCTGCGAGTACTGGCCGCTGAAACGTCTCGCTGCTATCACAGATGAGGACGTGTCTAACATCCTGAAATCCTACGATGATCTAGGGCCTCATAACTCAATTGGCAAGTCCTCTTCGCCGAACGGCGCGACAAATCGGGGTCGCATTATCCTCGCCGGCTCCGGCCCCGGCCACCCGGACCTGCTCACGCGAGCAACACACAAAGCCATCCAAAACGCAGACCTAGTGCTCGCGGACAAGCTGGTACCAGCCGGCGTCCTGGACCTGATCCCACGCCGCACCCCTGTGCATATCGCGCGCAAGTTCCCAGGCAACGCGGACGCGGCGCAGGACGAACTGCAAGAGCTCGCGATCGCGGGGGTGCGCGATGGTAAGACCGTCCTGCGCCTCAAGCAGGGCGACCCGTATATCTACGGGCGCGGCGGCGAGGAGGTCGCATATTTCCGGGAACACGGCATGGGCGATAAAGTCGTGGTGCTCCCCGGCGTGACATCGGCGCTCAGCGCGCCCCTATTCGCGGCGATCCCGCCGACTCAGCGCGACGTCGCGGATCAGGTGCTAGTATGCACGGGCACCGGGAAGAAAGGCAAGGCGCCGGCTCCGCCCGAGTACGTGCCGAGCCGCACGGTGGTGTTCCTTATGGCGCTGCATCGCATTGCGGGGCTGGTCGAGGAGTTGACGGCGCCGCTGGCGTCGGAGAAGCGGGATGCTGAGAACGGGGAGAATAGATCTAGGCGCGCGCTTTGGCCGCGCAACACGGCCTGCGCTGTGATTGAGCGCGCTAGTTGCCCCGACCAGCGCGTCATCCGGGCTACGCTGGACCGGGTTGTGGAGGCGATCGAGCAGGAGGGTAGCCGACCCCCTGGTTTGCTCGTCGTGGGCCGCGCGTGCGAGTTCTTGAATAAACCGGAGAAGGGCCGCGCATGGAGTGTTGAGGAGGGGTTTAGGGGGTTGGATTTTGCGCTTGACGGGTTGGATTTGGGGGCGTGAGGTGTGGTACGGTTTAAATAGGGGTCAGGGGTATTTTGGTGTAACGGTGCAAAAAGCGAAAGGGGGCATGCATTGATTGTTATAACCTATCACATATAGTTCGCTTCATAGAGTAGATGGCTTAAAACATCTTACCTCAGATGATCTCAGACTATAATGTACTGCGCCTTACATGTAGCTACATAGCAGCTATGAATATTTGTGGCGCCAGACTTCATGCTTATCACATGCATGTCGGAAAGCTTAAAGTACCTAGGTGCACTTCATTGACTGCGCCTCACTTAGCCACGAAGCGTATGGACTGCGATTGTGGCGTCCAGCGAACGTAATCTGGGAACGTCTGAATTTTTGAAGATCCTGCCGTACAAAATACGTAATATTTCAACAATTGCAACACCTTATAGCTCAACAACCGCAGATTGCATCAATTCAAAAAGATATCTCAGGGCTAGAGAAATAGCCTGCCCATCTAAACTCTACCAACAAAAGCTTGGCCCGCGGCCGCGGGACTAAACTGGACGTTTGCGTCGCAGCCGCAGCACTTTTGAGGATCGGCCACAGGACTGTTGGGGATGACGACACCGTTGACGGTCATAGTAATGTCGTCTGCGAACTGTGCGCCGTATCTAATGTGCTGATTACTGGAATCTAAGATGTCACTGACATCAAGCTGCCGTCCGGCGTTGGCGCCGGTCCCGATGGTGTCTCTCGGGACTTCAATGTGGAGCCTCAGGCCCATCCCCTTCTCAATGTTGCCACGAACCCAAGTGAATGTGCCGGCGGGGATGTCCTCCGGGTTTTCTCCGCTGCCGTCAACATCAAGCCCGAATTTTGAAGTGTCGAATTGCTTCATATAGATGGCTACAGGATCAGCGATGGAGATCTTATTTCCGTCCCTAGCTAACGCGTTAATCTGTGATGCGATCTGGACTTTTTCGTTAGTATAATATGCTCCGGAAGAGAGAGAGAGCCGTGTTTTGGGGTGCTGTTTCAATACCATTGGGTCAGAGTTACGGCCGGGATTGCCATGTTGGGAGCATTTGCAAAGCTCCACGGGATCAACGATAATGTCGCCATTATTTCGCTTACGGATGACCGTAGCCTGAGCAGCAATATTGACCTCCGCAGTGAGTTTATTGTTTACCTGGGCAAGATGCGCGATGCAGCCGTGGTTCGTCGTCGTAAGATCAGTGTCGTCCCCTGCGTTTGTTCTCACAACGCCATTCCACTGGTTATACGGCTCATATTCTCCGTTCACGAAAAGGTGTTCGTGCTTCATCTGGTTCGCGAACTTTGGATTCAGACTCTTGTACAACTCAAGGATCTTGCTTGGACAAGACTTGGCCAGGAAAGCCCAGTACTATCCGAAAGTAAGTTATGTGGCCCCCGTCAAGAATAGGACGTCCTACCTCGGGACCCTCGCAAGTAAAGATTACGTGCTTGATTCTTCCCTTCACGTCTCTATCCACGGTCCATTCCAGGTACTCGTCCTGAGCGTCTCGACGAGCATCCGCCGCCTTCCATCGTTTCGGGTCGGTGAGATTCTTTTCGCGGACCTTGATTGCCGTGAACATCAGCCGCGGACCTTAACAACAGGGAGCTGTGAGAAGATTTACCTTTTTAGGGAATCCGATCCAAGAAATCGAAGCCGGCCTCTGGTCAAGATTGAAAGAGGTTTTACGGCCGTTGAAGAATTGTGTCAGTGGATTCCTATAAGGCAGCTCGACATGTTGTCCACTAATCTCTTTGTCCATCCAGCCTGATATCGTGGCAGACCAATCCTCCGCTTGCTTAGGGGTGAGGTCATCAACATACCCGGGAGGCGAGAACTGCTTGATAGTGCCAATCTTCTGCGCATTTGCCATGGCTCAGGATTTCACAATAGAGTATGGCGTTGGTTGTGACGGGGATTTGATAACAAGACCTGTAATCTTGCAAAATAGAAACAATCCAAATAATAATCGTCTCAAGTCTCAAGGTCCTTGATTCCTTCTGTGCTTCTATTATGGCGAGGGAACTCTAATTATACCCAAGGGCCAGGTATATTGTATAGAACCACCAGCCCCTGAGTCTTCTGCATGCTGTATTCCTTCAGTGAGTCTCAGTCAAGACTGCCTTCGCTATAGGTAGCTACGCCACCTATGCAGAGGACTGTGTCATTCCTCGGCAGATGATGCTGCGTGTCATACGGGGATTGGGTGCCCAGCGTACACTGACAGCGGATGAGACAATACGCGCGGTATATGAACGTGGAAGAGACAATATGCGCGGAATAGGAGCATAAAAGAGACCCTATTGGCTAGAGGGTATTCAATATAGCTGCAGCCACCTATACGCCAGACCGATACACCGCTAGAAACGGGAAGTCAAGCTCTGAGAAAGTGTACCTAGGTATCCTAGATGAGCATACCTAGCACAGATCGTTCAAGTCCCTATCTGAGAATGAGGGGTATCATGGACCTTAAGACCTAAGAGAATTTTTAGTTGAACTGTGTGACAATAGGTAACGATACCCATCGGGCTGGGAGGGAGGGATGGTGTATGGTATATTGCATGCTGTAGGAAGTGAGTTTCAACTGTTGACGAGTATTTGAGGGGTGATCCCACCCAGCGTACTATCCCACCCCCCTATTCAGAGTTTCTGGTCAACCCCTTGTCACAGCTACTGGTATCAATCCGGGCGACTACAGGTGTCGACTTCAACTGAATATATAACTCTGGACTTAACAACCGGTTGTTGCCCAAGCACCATTGTGAGAACGACGATGGCGCCTCAACTCTACTGGCGCGAGTTTACCCGCGATGGCAGGTCAGATATCGACCACCTAGCCGACCAAAATTATCTTGCAACCAAGTTCACCGATTCTTTTGGTAAATGGCTGCAACAGGACAACAATTCATCATTGCGGTCATTCGATGAAGTAGTCAGGAGCTTTTACGGTGAGTGCCGCTGAACCCTCGCTCCAGTGATTGTACCGGTGGCCTGTCTCTTACCCAAAGGTACATAGGTAAACCGGAACTCAATATTCAAAGTTTCATGGTAGCAGATGGTGGCTTCTTCGATTTGAAAAATAACCCCAGCGCAGCGCAATGGTTTAGGCCAAGGATCCGGATAGTGACACTTATAACGAAGGGTGCGGAGGATCATTTTAGCCATAGATGCGATTTCACATTGTGTATCGTGGGCGGTCAGGACCCAACGGAAAGAAGTCGTTCCCATTCGTTTCTCCAGGTGGCTTCGTGGGATGGGCTTACCGTGCGCTACTACCAGGTAAACCAAACATCGGCACGAGCAAGCTTTCGTCTTCACTAACATTGGAAAGAATGATTTTCCCAATGGAAACAATAGCGATTCGGCCTGGAACTATTTCGGCGAGTCGAGCGAAGCTTTCGGTCCAAAACAGTATCTGGGTCCGTTCAATGGACATATCAATGGAGCTTGCATCATGAAGGAACTTCGCAAGTAAGTCTGCCCTTTTATTATATATATAGACTAATAAATCTCTCAGTCCGTGGCTTCATTGGCTTGGTGGCGCACCAGTCGCAATTCTAAACTGCATCCCGGACACCATCATGAACAAATACAGAGAGCTTCCATATATATCCGGATCTGAGTCTTCCCCTTTATCGGCCATAAGCCGGAGTCCGACCGAGCTGGAAGGGGCAATCACGAATTGTGTGAAAAACTGGTACTTCACTCGTAGGAACAACGACTTCTTTGATTCGTCGAAGACTTTACTACGGGAACCCAAGAACATTCCACGATGGGTGTCTCATTTGTTCTTGACTACAACAATCAATATGACTGCCGCCGGCAGTACACCTACAGCATCGTCTGATTCGGTATTCATGGCATATACAAAGCCAGCGGGTTGGTGGGTTGTCCCCAACAGCCAGTTCTATAATCAAGAACTCCTTAGCTTGGTAGCCTTCAACGACTTACTGGTACGCAACTAACACATCCTACATTTTGTTGAGTGTATTGGAACTTACCTGAATTTATAGCCACAGAACGCGGAATTGAACATAACGTTCAAGGCCGAAGACTACTACAAAGCATCGGAGAAACTCGGCCTTCGATTATTACAGCAAGTCGGATGTGAAGACAACCCGGATATCATCCTTCCATGGCAGGCTCTTGGAGGTGACAAGAGAATGGAGGGCTATAAAGATGTGTACTTGAAAACCATCTTAGATCACGAAGGTGAGCGGCCGTTCAACGTACTACACGCTTCATTTGAAGACGTGCACGGAACGGAGCGCTTCCAGACGCTAGGGAAAGTACATGTACGTACACCACATAAAGACGACGCCGCGGTGTTCGACAAAAAGTTTGGGCTCTTTTCAGACGCCACATTCAACGCCATCATGATGGTCGATTTCTGCAACCCGATATACTCCTGGCGCCGGGGTGTCCTGATGCAGTATGTTCCCCGGGAGACCGCATACGACGCTCATACATCTTCTTACGATATCGGCTCACGCTTTATCGAAAACGTCAAGAACTCGCGGTGGTACAGATCCAAGATCGCTGACAGTCCCGAACACGAGTTGATCAAACTCCTTGGACTTTCGCTGCATGAACAGCAGGATAAGATCGAGAAGTATTTCACCGCCATCACGGATCGCATGAAACACTCGCCTATTGATGCTCTCACCGACTATTTGAAGCTGGCTGAGTCCCGCAGGCGAATCTATCGTCCGCTGCCTCTGAATGAATTCGGGTACACGCTGCCTTACGCCACGAAGATGGACTTCGGGGAGCCGTTTTACGAAATGACATGGAGCGGTCAGATCCAACATATGCCTGACAGAGGGCAGACGTTTCTCAAAAAATGGACTTGTTCGCTTGCTGGCTTTGATCCAGATCTCCTACCACCCGATGATTCCCTTATTCCGCGACCACCACTCACAATAGATGCTCTCCCCGCAACAACTAGGCGAGTGGCCTCGTATTGCCAAAGTCTAAAATGCCCAGTGCAACATAGAGGACCCGAGGCGGGCACTGGTGGTTGCCCGTATTCTGAGCCCCGAAAATCTACAGTCCCCCATACGCCGTCTCATATCCCAAACTGGGCCGACGACGTTCTGCCCCTTATGAGTGCCCCTTGTTGGTGTGGGTGTGAGAAAGGTGAAACAGATGGTGGTGGGATGAAGGAGGCGATTTGCTGGGGCCATTGGACTTTGGATGACTATGAAGATGTCAAAAAGAGGGCTGCCAACATTTATAGCCATCTTCACGCCAAGACAATGCCAATAACCCGGGACCCGCGAGATTATTGGTCGGAGAGCGGTTTGGGGATCTTTCGTGGCTGGGCCAATGCTGGTTTCCCAAAAGACAGCTCTGATGTCCCTGCCCCGAAGGTGATTATACCCAAACCTTCAGATCCACCAGCCACGTATCGTATCAGACGCGACATTTTAAGCCTGACGAAAGAGGAATTGGCCGTCTACCAATCCAAGGTCGACGATGTCCTTCAGGTCGATGTGTTGGGCTCCAAGTGGCAAGAGCTCGGAATTCTTCGTAAGTAATTGAAGACGGAACAGAGTGACGCTTTAACTAATTGTGCCCCATAGATGGTAAGTGGTCTCTAACCTACCAGGAGTCCACATTTCTATGGTATCGAGCCTATCTTTTACATGTGGAAGAGATGATAGGCTTCTCTATTCCGTACTGGAATGGCTTCTCTATGGCGTCGGGAGACCAACAATCGACTGCCGCAGGTATTCCACACGCCTTCCTAGAAGACACATACATCCATCCCGGGGACTGCAGCGTAAGACCGAATCCTCTCAAGTATGCACTCAGTCTACTTGGCAGATCAACGGTGACCCGAGACCCAATACTGACTCAAGGACGATCATCGCCGGGATGGGGTGACAAGATCGATTGTCTAAAAACTTATCACCAAGAAATCTCATATGCACTACAGCAATCGACATTTACATCCAAGAAGATGGAAGAGCTCGCCAGCAACCCCCAGGCCAACTCGACTACTTTCTCTCAGAAGCAGAAAGATGACTTCTACCAACTGAACTTTAATGGCCTGTTAGAACAAGCCCATGATAAGTTCCGTTGCTGGGTAGGGCTTGACATGGTATGCTCAAGCCGTCACGTTCGCTTCGACGTGTGTATGCTTACTCTTAATTGCAGGCGAACAATACATTTGCGGCGTTTGACCCTGTTTTCTTGTCATTCCACGCCAACATGGACCGAATTGTCGACATGTTCTTGGACGCGCATCCCGCAACTCATTTCACATCCGGCTCCCCACTTCGGCCCTTTATTAACAACGGCACTGACGTGAATTACAACGACCCGCGACCTTGGATTTACACGACTATAGGCGACATGGCCAAGGACACAAGGGCTCTCGGGTACATGTACGGAGCGCCGACCAGCCCCGACGTGTACACCCCAGAGACTGCCATCCAGCGCAGCCTACTTAAGATCCGCGCTTCTGGAGGCCGCGGCTCCAGTGCGCCCAGCGCCGACAACAGTGGTGGCTCCGTTCACACCCAGAATGAGGGGTGGAGTCCCGAAGCCAAAGCTGTGACGGTGCCTCACATCCTCTTCACTAACGTGGTCCGGACGGATGAGAGCTACCGCGTCGACATCTTCTTGGCGAGCGCCAAGTCTCTCGACGCCTCATCGGGCAATCCGGACTTTGTTGACTGGTTTATTTGCCTTGGAATGGGGCCCGGGAGAGATAACAAGGGTCGGCGGTCAACAGTAACGAGGATCATCAAAGCGGAAGCGTTCGCTGGCCGCTTGGCGAACGAGACTGTGAAAGTCGTCGTCACTTGTCTTGGGAGCAGGACGGAGTCGACGGACCCCCAAACTCGCGAGATGGCTCCCAGGGTGGTATGGTTGCCCCGTGTTGGTCAAGCTTAGGTTCAATGTTAGCAACTTGACGAACATGCTCTGCTGTATGAGCGGAGCTCGCCTGCCTGCGAATTTTCACACTCGCTCATCGGATAGGGTCTTTCGCCCGGAACGAACCTAGTTCCCGAATTCCTTTTAGAACAAGTACGTTGCTGAATTGGTTATTCATACAGTCGTATTGATGATCTATCACAAGTGATGCCACTAATTAGATGCTGTTTGGACCAATTGCTTCAATCAGTCTTTTGAGTGTGGAGCCGAATCGCCACCTGATATAGCGCGCGGTATGAGTGAGACTTGTCTCTAGGTTGAGGCTTCTCATTAATTTTCGGCAAGTGAATATATACTGCAGCGACGTATTTTAAGAAAAGAAATTCACAAAATGTGCGACGTAAAAAGAGGTAGGTAATGTGTTATTTAAATGTATCACTCTCACTACCCAACTATAAATCCATATCCCATAGTATGACAATCTACCTTCTATCCTCCATCAAAGCGCATATACAACTCCCCTAAACATACACCTCTACACCATGTCTTATATCTTGTCTCTGACTATCTTAATAGGCTGCGGGATTCCTTCCCGTTTAGTCACGGTCATCGGGGTGGAAGACCAAGCATCGCACCTCAATGCTCTCGCGGGCCGGGACGTCGTCCGTGGTGGCCGGGTCGGAGAACGCGGTGTGCGGGACGCGGCGGGCGCGGCCGTCGGTCTTGGAGTCGAAGCACTTGATGAGGAGGACCTCCTCGGGGGTCAAGCCGTACTTGTAGAACCAGCGGTGGCTAGGGCGGTGGCGGACGCTCAGGGTCTCGCCGCGGCGGTTAGGGTAGATGAGGGCGACGGGGACGAGCTCCTCTTCGCCGACCGACGAGGCCTCGGCGACAGCCAACGGGTCTCGCAGCACGGTCTTGATCGGGCGCCATACGTTGATGATCTGGACGCGCCCCTTGAGAAGCTCCGAGGCTTCCTCGGCGGGGAGATGGTGCGGCACGCGGGATAAAGAGGCCGAGTACGACTGGTCGATGTGGACCCTGTTCACAGGGCCACGAAGCGCCTTCTTCACATCGGTCTCCCGGTGGTCTAGTTGCTGGCGCCGGATGGTGTGGTCGAAGATGAAGATCTTCGATGCACCAGTTCTAGGCAGCAAGTCAGCAGATGAAACAATACAATCACTGCACCTCGGAAGGGACCAGGGACTAGCTTACACGTCCTTCAGCAGCTGCTCCGTCTCCGGGTAGTACACGGCCTTGATGTGTTCGTCGTCAAGGAAGTCCTTCTCCTGAGCGACATGGCGGTGGAACTGGAACCCGTTCCCATCCAGTGTGTACTCATTCTCTCGACCAGAAACGTCGGTGATATGGACCGTATGGGGAGATGTCGGCCTTTCATATGTCTCAGGACGTCCGGCATACGTCGGCTCCGGGGGACCGCCGTTCTCCGGATCCTTGTAGTAGTTCAGCACCGCATCCACATCGTGCGGCAACGATGCCGAGGGCGCTGCTGATAAGCTGCTAGCCGCGAATGCGGGGACGGTAGTTGGGCGTTGCACATCTGGGGAAGCCATCGCGTATTATTGTACTGCTCGCTGGATTTAAGCGCAATAGAGCTGGTATAATCAAATGAGTTGATGGAGTAAGAGGGAGACAAGCGTTATCTTTTATACTTAGTTCTCTAGGAGGCAGGTTGCTTTATTCGAATCTACCAAGAAGGTAGGATGCTACCTCATATATACTTATCAGCGATTCAGTGTATGACCTCCCATGTTGGGTGCGAGTAGTAGCTCCAAGCTTCCCCGCAAGCACGCAATCTTCACGGTTGTTGCGACAGGACGTCATACGCCCAGACATTGACACGACTACCGACAAGCTGCATCTGGATCCAGTTGGAGGATGCTGATTATAAATCCTAGTCTATTTGTAATCTCGCCCTTCTTTACCGTCTATGTCTATGGTAGAGTTCCGATTTACTATAGCACCACATACACTGGGGTATAACGAATGTTACATTATTATTGCAGAATATTGTGACTGTCTTGTCTCTAAACTTTAAGATTACTCAACTTCGGGTACCGGTGTCAGTACCGTGATAGCTGTTCCGTCATCTAGAACTTCCTGCTTCTCTTCTAGCCTGTATCGGCCGAGTCGGGGTAATACAATTGTCCATACCAGCCAGTACAACACGCCGAAGATAAGTCTGCGAATTTGTAAGCCGTTTGATTAAAAATGCAAAACACGCCATTGCGGAGGAACCATGCGGGAAACCTTGCTACTTACATGCCTACGCCAACTATGGCATATGTTGCGTAAAACAGACCGCCGGGTTTCGGGTGTGAGGGAGGGAAGAAGGGTGCTGCAAGCAGCGTAAAACATAGTAGGATCCTGAAGATAACCGCCGGAATCCAAGCTTTGAATGGCCTCTTCAAATCCGGTCGCTTATATCGCAGCCAAATAAGGCCGATGGACGTAGCTAATGCAAATATCTGCCCCGGGTAACCCTCCACTTCCAATATGAAAGAGTAAACCTCGTTTGAAGGCGGGAGCACGATTACAAGGACAGAAGGGATATAATGAACAATCAGGCCGCCGAGCGGCGCATTGAAAGGCTTTGATGAAGACAAATATCTTGAGAATGGCAAAAACCCCGCGCGCGCGATTTCTTGGTTGAGACGTGCCTGGAGTTGTTGGTTTAACTTCACTTTTATACCCAATAGCCGTAGCTAAGAGTATCCCAAGGGGATCATGACTTACAAGTGCAAATGTAACCACCATAACATTACCTGCCGCTGAAAGCGCAACAGCTAATGGCAAGAATCTCTTACCAACATTCTGACCAAACGTGCGCTCAAAGAAGAGCGCAGCCACCAACTGACCGCTCTGTTTGATGTCGTCGATAGGGACGACGGCGAAGTAAGCGAGGTTAGCTAACAAGTAGAGAAAACACGCGGTAACAAGGGCTGTAAGCGACACCGATCTCAGTGTTCTGACAGGGTCCTTGACCTCGTTCATGACGTTGTTCAGGTTCGACAAGCCGGCGTAAGAATAGAAGACCTTGAATAGCGAAGTCGCGAGGGTGCCAAAACTCCAATCGCTCCCCTCCCACAGTCCTTCCCAAGAATTCAGTTTCAGCCGTTTGTTCTCCGCATCTTCTTGCTCGGGCCTAAATATCACAACGTAGAGAGCTGCAAAAACCATGAACACAACCAATCCCACCTTGATCCATCCCAGGAAGTTCTGGATGCGTATCCCAGCCTTGTACCAAACACCGTGAATGATCGTAATAACCGTGATGAGCAACACTGCAAGGGACTTCTTCGAAAAGTCTTCGGCTTCGAGGTCGAACACGTAGTGTACGTACTGGCTGAAAATGATGCAGTTGCTCGCTGTAAAACCCAAAAGCACGGCCTGAACCGCGACCATGGTCGAGGCGAAGAAGCGAGGCCAGGGGTACGTAAATTCGAGGTACACCTTGTCTCCACCAGATCTGGGCAGCATCATCCCATATTCAAGGGAGACGGCCAGTCCGCAGGCCACCACGATCGCGCCTACAACCCAGAGTAATAGCGAAAGGCCGACGCTGCCGACGGAGGTTAGGATGACTCCGGGGACCGCGAAGATGCCGCTGCCGATGACACGGGAGATGGCCAGGATGTATGCGCTTTTCCAGTCGATGTTTCGGCCAAGGACGGACTCTTCGGGTAGAACATCGTCCTCGAGATTCCCGAACTCGGGTGGTGATGAAGGTCCGTCGTCGTCCTCGGTCGGGGGCTTGTGAATTGACGAGGAGCGTACTGAAGCATTATCCTCTACTGTATTGGGGTCTGCTCCTAATAAAGGGCTGTCTTCGCTGTAGGAAGCCGCCATATTGTCACACTCGAGATACTACCGCATAGACGCGTGATATAACTTAACAAGACGAAAATACCATAAGTAAATATGGTCATTTATTAAACGGGTTTCAAGGTAAACACGGGCTGCACGTATAGAATTTGAGGCTGTCTTGTAGTTGGAAAGGTATTCGGTACTTGGTATTCGTATCGTTAACTCGGATGATGCAAATCCATTGTTATTATCGTGATCGTTGGGAATTCGCGCTTCAGACGCCATCTGACTACCTGAGCTGCTGACAAAAGTGTCTCTTGATCGCTTAATCTGGAGGTTGCGCAATCCTATCGTTTCACTGTACCACTCGGCTCTCATGGTGTCTCGCACGTCATAGCCCCTGAAGCTTGCACCACTCGCGTTTATCTTATCTTGGCCTGGAGTTACTGGACAGCTGACATAAGGCCTGATTTCGAGATAACCGGTAAAATGAAAAAAAAAAAAAAATGGGCAACTTGCGGTCTTCTCCTCCGATCGTGATAACATTCCTGCCATGCCTTAGGGCCACTACGGGACTTGGACCCTGTCAGTCCAAGGTAGCGTATGATCTCCCCGGTATGAGAAGAGCATTGAGTCGACCAGTTACAATTCCCGATATGAAATATTCAACATTCTATATGACTACTACTCTGTTCTAATAATGTTTCTTTTAAACAGGTTGACACCTTTAAGAGCAACATATTCCACAACCCAATTTTTCATTAACTCAGGTGTGTTAGGAGGTATATGAGCTTATCTCGGCACCCACGTAGTACATGTAGTATGAAGACCGCCAAGCGGTGGATCAGCTGTCATCCGCCCCGTTCATAGGGCTGACAGGGGACGCTGGTCCTCTCCATTTGCTTACAAATACAGCATACGTGTACTACATAATTAGTAGTAGCCCCTGAATTATGTAGCTCATGCAATATACACGTACAAATTAACATTCCTAATACAAAGAGCATAACTGCAAGCTCGATGCTCTTCAGGAAATGGCGATTCGTTGTAACCCCAACTATTTTCTCAAATGCACGTTTTTAGGGACCGTTTACGCGGAACTACACTCATTGTAATAGAGCTATAGTATCTCGGCGTTATAACAAACTATCGAGTTTTTATCGCTATTCTGAGATAATCGCTATCACGAAGGGCTTATGTTTCTACGAAATAGCTAGTTTGTAAAGCGTACCTCGATATTTACTCCATGAAAATTCATATATACCCTGTTAGATTATCTCGAAATAATAATATTTGCTCGTAAGAGCTAATAGTTTTCATTATTTATTGCTTTACCGAACTATATCGTCGTACTCGTATTGAAAATTCTACGTACCGGAACTTTTATCATCATTACGGGAATATTCTTACAACCCCATATCATTATAATGTTGGTTTAATGTATATTAATACCAAACGACATTTACTCCCTCTTTCTAATCCTTACAGCTATTTTGGACCTTGGCCGCCCCATACTCAACCCAAATCTCCATGGATCCATATCTAGAGAATCGTTGAGAATTTCAACATCATATTTATCGACCAGAAGGGAACATGTTGATATGATTGCCTCTTTGGCAAGGAATCGGCCGGGGCACATCCCAACTCCAGCTATGTAAAACTGTATTAGCATCTCCCTAGCGTGTCGAGCTCGGGTGTACCGTAGGTACATAACTTACCACCGTAAGGGATCCAAGAACCCTCAAGGTTTTCAGTAGAATAGTATGGCTTGCCATCACCTATATCGTCGGCTGCTTCTTTGTCTATTTGCCCACCAACCCTCATCTCGGGTTTGATGGGGCCACTTGTTGGGTCCGTCGGGTACACCAAGAATCTGTCAGCCCAGAACGTGTCAACTGGATATAGGTCATCTTTGGTATTCCAGAAACTCTCATCCCTATGCGCGAGAGCTGTGCTAACCAGCCCGAAGCTACGCCGTGGAAGCTTCCACTTTCCCAAGGGTGCATCAGTGTCAGGTGGACTAGCTACCATGAGGAAGACGCCCGAGTACAGACGTAGAATTTCCGAATATATTGACGAGAGGAGAGGAGATTGCATTAGTTGTTTTGTATCGATTGCGTTGGCGCATGTTCCAATCTCAGAACGAACCCGCTCGAGGAGATTTGGGTCTCTGAAGATATGGAATACCGCAAGGGCAGCAGCGCTCGATGCGTTTGATGTCGTTCTGAGCCGTTAGACCAGAGGAACTTCGTGGTTCAATTACTGGAGAATACTCACCCCCAAATTAGACCCAGATCATGCGCCGCCATAGCTTCGTCGCTATGCTTGCCGTTGTCATCTAAAGCTCGTCGTAGGCATCTTACCATTTCAGACCCCCAGTACGGATCGCTCTCGTCCAGTCCAATACAATCCTCCCTGAATTTCTGATTGGCATATGAGTGCCATCCCCTAATTTGTTCAAGCGCTTTGTCTCTTGCCCTATGTGGTCGGGGATTGACCCAGCGCGGGATCATTCTTACTAACCAGGGGAGTGCACCGTCGAACGCCCAAATATTGTCGATGAAGTCTGGATGCAGCCGTAATAGAGATGGACCGAAGACAGCTTCGGTAAGGCCCGCGCTAACTGCTTTGCCTACGAGAGTGAATAAGTCGTCCACAACTCTCCATTCAACAGAGCTGTCGCCCAGTGCCATTATTCTCTCTCGAATGGCTGAATGGAAACGCGAAGTCGTCGGAGCGAGCCCTGGTCCTACAAGTCCACGCTGAAAGGCTTTATGGTGAATATAATCAATGCGGTCGTGGGGTGGGATATTAGTCCCGACGCATGGTCTTTCGAGGGGGCCTGAATTATCGGCGCGGTAAATGTCTAGGCCGTTCTCCTCGGGCATACCGAATAGACTCTTTGCCGGAAGAATGAAACGAATAGCAATTGGGGTCAGCTGGCTACGTTGCCGCATGATCTTGCGTACTGTATCTCTGTCCTGGAATAAGTATATTGCTGATCCAAAGAATGAAATACGTGTTGACGTTGATCCCCCTTTATAGTATCTAGCATCTGTCAACAGGTACCTAAAAGTTTTAAAGTATCTTCCGGGTAAACTGAAAGTTTTAACTTACGTTGCGAGTCGAGTAAAGAGAGCCGTATCACATACCAGAGAGATCGCATTGCCGACGAACGGGATAACACTGGGATACGTTGGTGGTACTTGCTCGGTATTCTCATCGGAGTTATAATAATGGAGGCGTGCCCGCCGGTATCTGAAGACAGTCCAAGCATAACGGAATGAAATGAACGCTGCGAGTAAAAGTAAAATATCTCGCCAAGTATGATCTAACTTAGCTTAGAGCTAAAATGAACTATATAAGGCAATCTCGTTGAGTTGGAACTAGATCATGGACTTCACACTATTAATCTCTATAACGCCATAAATCGGTATACAATGGCTCTGTGGGCTTATTACCGGTCGTCAATGTCGCTGGCTTATAAGTCGATATTCCTCTCGTAAAGGCTTAGCTATTAGACTAGAGCCCTCATATAATAAGGGGATGTATTGTACTACATTGTGGGATTCTACGCCACAACTCTGCTGCGGTATTTCATGTGTTAGATATTTTTCCTTCGTATGAGCGGCTTTGGGAGCCCCTTTGAAATTTGATGGCCTAGGTGATTAGCCGGTTCAATTGCAAGACACCAAGACCAATATTTTACACATTACATGTGTACTACTAGTATAAGGCGTGCAATAAGGATTGAAAATGAACCAACGGTTACATCCGCGAGAATATTGCGTTGCTGATGTTAAGCTAATAGGGCGAGCTTTTTAGGGAATTGTGTAAAGGGGGGCAGCAAATGAGACGTAGTTGGGTCTGTTAGAAGCACTTCGCCAGCCCCGTACAACATTCATTAAATGAATAATGTATTATTGATCTTATTGGCGGGTTGTTTAATTTGTTGGTTATTTCCTCGACAAATTACGTCGAAGAGTAAGTTACCTATTATGCACTTCTCAAGTCCAGTCACACCTCCTTGATTCGATGTTGGATGCACTTTTACCAACATGCAGTTCGTATACATATCTTCCCAACGCCCGCCTCTCTTGTTTCAGGAACCTCACCAGGTCAATTTTATGTCAAACAAGAATGGCTACGGCTATATTGAAAGGTACTATTGTGATTACTGGCACCAACGGTGACCTTGGACACTCCATTGCGGCGAGGATTGCCTCGTCGCATGACCTCGCTACTAATTATTACGGGATATATGCGGTACGAGACTCGTCATCGGCCGGGCCGCTTCTAGGGGCCCTGCAGCAAGAACAGACACCCGGGTCGCATCCACACCAAGTCGTGTCGGTGAACTTGGAACGGCTCGACAACGTGCGCGAATTAGCGGAGAGTATCAATAACCAGGTCCCAAGGGGAGAAATACCTGTGGTCAGAACACTCATCTTAAACGCAGGCTATCTTCAGCACGAGAAACAGCGTTGGGTGGAAGGCGATCTAGACGTAACCTGGGTGGTCAACTACTTGAGCCAATGGCTACTTACGCTACTCCTCCTCCAAAGCATGGACCGAGACCATGGGCGAATAATAGTGTTAGGTCCATGTAGTCATATCCATGAGTAAGTCTATTGCTCAACACGGAAGTCGCAAAACTGACGAGGCTGTCAAGCCCTTATGACAAATATAACTATGGCGCAATGGGCGGCTATTTCGATGACGACAAATGGAAGACTATTTTCAGCGACAGTGCTGAGCCGATCGTCAAGGGTACTACGAGTTCGAGCCAGGAGGACCCCTCTTGGCGTGGTGGCCTCCGTCGCTATGGTGCTGCTAAATTGTGTCTGGCCATGATGATGTAGGCCCATGCCAAAGCTGATGGAGTCGGAAATTCCCGTAGCTAGCAATTTACTTAGAGGCAAACTACAGCAAAGACTTGATGGAAATCCTTTGCTTGGAAACGTATTCATCCTGGGTGTTGATCTCGGGTGGATGGCGACAGGAATCTCGTGTCGGCACCCCGTGTTTCCCGTCCTCCGAGTTATTACGCCTTAGGTTAGTACCAGATGGCATGTTTAGGACGCCTAACCGCTCGGCAAGTGACATTGTGGCGGCTGCATTCGAACGGAACTTGATTGGCCGTGTAAAGCCCAAGGGTTTGTATTTCAAGGGGCTCGCGGAAACAGACGTGAGTGCCGAGGCTAGAGATAAAGCGAAGAGAAAGATGGTGTGAAGTGCCAGTGTAGAGTATGCCAAACTGAATGAGAGTGACACTCTACTTTCTAATTGGAAATAACTGCATGAAGAGAAGGATTGAGTGTCACACTTATTGTACCGACCACAGGTTGCCTACATGTATTCTCGAGTTTTACAAGGGCTATTGTCATTCGCTTTTAAGGGGGCAATTCGTGGAATATCTCTCAATTAGTGCCTTTACAGGTCATTCATTATTTCCTATTTCCTATTTCCTCTTACTACGTCTTCCCCTTTATTCTTTGCTAAACACTATGGCCGCATTATCTGCTGGTTTTGATCTATGCGCACTGCCGTCTCTCGAGGCACCGGAGGGTGAGAGATCCAACCTTGTCGACCCTTACTCGTTGGCTCCGACCATGATTGCTGTTTCTGCCGTCGCAACAGCCTGGGCCCTGCTCTTTGTAGCTATAAGAGTGTGGGCCAATTGGCGTAAACTCAACATTGCAGATTGTACGTAATGGTCATTTGAGTCTGGTTTTACCTCCCGACGTCGTCGCTATGATTTATAACCGTTTCGCTTGCCGCCTCGATACCATGTCTCCGATAATGCTATGGATGTGGATTCTGCTATTGTTATCGCCAATTTCTATTTCATGTTGTCAATACAGGTTTCTGGTTTGTGCTAATAATTGAGAGTAGACCTCATCATATTTGGCATAATTTGGGATGTCGCATTCACTTGCATGATCCTGTCTCGTATGACCCCCGGAACCGTCCCCTATCTTCTCTTGTCTCTCCTATTCAAATTCATCATATACATCTCGTGCTCACGGACTGAGCAACAGAGTCTCACTTTTCCCGTCATCAGTGGAACATTCCAGCCTGTTGGTATGATGGGCAATACATGAGGGTCAGATTAAACCCAAAATCTCCTTTCTATTTGAAATACTTTATATTAGCGAGGTTTAACACTAGTGAATAGATTATTTTCCTCATAACTGCTCTGTCTGGCTTTGTTAGCCTTTGCAAAGCGGCCATACTCCTCATGTATCTACAACTCTTCTCTGTCTCCCGCGGAATGCGTATCGCGGTCTGGATCGGTCTAGTATTCGACTTCCTCCTTTTCATCCCTAGTGTACCCATGGCCGCAATCTACGAGGCTCCGCGGCCAGGGCATTCGTGGGAAGAGATGATAACGGCGAACGAACGAAACCAAGTCGATATTCTCGTCCCATATGCAATCGCAACTGGTGCGGTATCAGTTCTATTAGATTTGTATATCTTTATATTGCCACTACCTATCATTATAAAGCTTCATCTGAGCCTATCGAAAAAGATACAAGTAGCTTTAGTCTTTATGACAGCTTTATTGTACGTAACATATCCTACAGCCATACAGACTATTGAAGAGGTGGTACTGATTGAACTTATAGGGGAGTTGCCGCGAGTGTTATTTCGCTTGTCTACCGTACCAGGCTTGCTGACTCGAAGGATACGAGTTGGCAGCAAGCATGCTTTTATATTGCCATGTAAGTGTGTATTAGCCATTGTTCATACCGTATCTCTCCTTCCTCTGTGCCTTTATAGCAACTAGAGTTAATATATATCTCATACGTTCTACAGGATCGTCGAAAACAATGTTGCCATCATTGTTTCCTGTATTCCTTCTTTCGCAAAAGCTATGAAACGTGATGTTTTCAAGTCTTCACAGTTCACGAATTTATTGTCCTATCTTCGACATGGGAAATCTTCTAGCGAACACGAAGAATCATCCTCCGTATTGAATTCCATCAAGTCCAAAGTCGTTCCCCAATCTGTACTACACAAATTTGGTGTCTCTCATAACCATGCGCAGCCGTATGAAAGATATTATGAGCTTAATGAATCAGCACTGGGAAGATCACAATTCACTGTGTAATGTGTAAGGAACTACTTGGGACTAGTAAAAAAATGCCTTAAATGGCGGGACTTCTGATCTGCGGATCTTGTTGAGAAGACGTCGTATTGTACTAGTCGAGCTGTTTGTTGGTCCTTTTTGGGTGGAACCCCTTACTCTAAAGCAGCGTCTTCGCACTCGGGTTCTAGTTAGAATTCGACGCCTAATTACATTCCTTTATATTCGTTCCCTCTTTCTTTACTCTTGACAGTATCCTAAGCATTCTGCCAAGATGTCTTAAAGGTAGCGAGGCTATACCGATAGCAACTGCCACTTTCTGAGTTACTATTGCTGTGTATAAGTATTAAGTACGGGTATTAGAGCTTAGTGCCATTACTTTAGAAATATAAAGGATAGCTACGTAGGTATTCATATGTTCTTCTATTAGTAAAGTTAAGCCCTTGGCGCTTCTGATTGGCCAATATTGGTATGGAGGGAAAAGGGGCCAAAAGGGGTAAAGGGGGTGAATAGCAAAACAAATATTTATCTTCCTTCAACGCAATAATATAAACCTGACGATGATTTAAATAAAGGCTACTAGTGTCTTAAGGCTAAGACTTGTGACTTTAATAAGAGCATTCGCCTTACTAGTCCTAACACATTCTTTTCCGCTAATCAACTTCTACGTTGCATCATAATTATAAACACAGGGCATATGGCTACACTTACTCAACTGCTCTCCACCCATACAAGTAGCAATCGACCGTTCCCTACGAGCTAATTTCCGCGGAAACTCAATCATCAAATACTCAATGGTCGGTCCTCGTAGAACCGATTTTTGTGTGCGTTCATTTGAATGTGTACATGTACCCTTTACGGCGTAGCCAACCGTATTGCTGTCTCACACAGAGCCTATAGTTGTCCCAGACACGCCATAGTCTTGTCTTGCCAAAGCATACACGTGTTAGTTGTTAATGGAAAACGATGGATTCTCGATGTGACAATCATGATGGATGTTTATGGCACTGAAAGACAGACCTAAGCCAGCTCTCTTTCCATATACGCTAAAGCAGAGGCCGCAAAGACTTGCAATTGTTGAGCTTGTGGTGATAACAATTTCATTTCGTCTTGGTTTGTCATGGAAATGACATCCCTCTTCCTCGAAAATTGCGTAAAGCTGCAGGTTGGTATTGATCGTTTTGCACAGTTCTCACAAGACATGCCAGGACCTCTGGAGACGCAT
Source organism: Hypomontagnella submonticulosa (assembly GCA_022984865.1). Taxonomy (NCBI): domain Eukaryota; kingdom Fungi; phylum Ascomycota; class Sordariomycetes; order Xylariales; family Hypoxylaceae; genus Hypomontagnella; species Hypomontagnella submonticulosa. Next base: position 497,920 of record JAJKLF010000009.1, on the reverse strand, counting down.
TTGAGGTGGGCTTGTCGACACCTCTCGCAGCTTGTAATAGCCTTAGCCTTTCCTCTTTTCCGCGTTGCTGGTATTGGCTTGGCTGGTTCGTCCGTGGTTGGTAGAGAGCCTACAGAGTGTATGGATTTGTTTTTTCTTGGACGCGAAGTCGGGAGAGGGATACGTTTATTTATAGCCATAGTAACTTAATGTAACGCATCAAACTACTAATTGTGTATGGAGGCGAATCTAGATCTGATACTAGTTATTGATGAGTTTTTCGATGCTTATGAAGGGCTGTGCTTCTAACAGGGCTATTTTGATTCTGAGACCTGCAAGCGACTAGTATCATCTCCTAGGATTTCAAACACTCTGGTCATATTAATAGCCACTTCGGTAATTATAAGGATTCTTGATTGTTCTGTATCTCAACGCCATAAAGCTATTTTGCGCCTTTGAGATGCTGTGCATGCTAGTCTTTATCAACTACCTACATATGTAATTCCATACATGCATGTAGTTATATTTACGGCTTATATCATACATATGAAGAAGTAATTGACGTTTCTTTGTTAGACGCACATTATGTTAACGATTTCATATTCTACCAACATGTAAGATCGGTTTGAAAGACGCATATTTTACGTACTAGGTTTCTATGGAGTTTGAGCTCTAAAGAAAGATTCTTGGTGGCCATCCTGGTTTGCCATTTATGATCTTCCTAGAAGTCCTCGACCGTGTCCAGCTTCCAAATCATCCTTGTCCCGCCTTTTCCGTGCTTTCTCTCCGTCCTCTCCCGGAATTTCCCGGGCCGAAAATCTAATATAATCACGCGATACACAAAGCTTACTATGATATCATTGACGGCGCATATATGCTCCCAATTGAGAAGATGCAGCAGAGATATGGTCCGAACCAATTTCTACATAGTGTGCTTTACATCTTTAAGCAGCTCCATAACTGTCACAAATCATTTCAAAACATTGATGATATTTACCTGATTATTGATATGAAATCTGAGGAATCTCTGAAGCCAGACCACAAACCAAAAATTCTAAGTAAACGCCTTATTCCCGTGGGTTATCACATGATCTCTTGGTGTCACATGATTTAGCATCACCTGACTTGGTTGGCATAAACTTGATAGCACAAAATATGCATATCGATATAACAATATGTTATCTCATAATACCTAAGTTGCCAATATCAAATACTACCACGTGACTATTCCTCTATGCGAATGAGGAATCTAAAGTTATCCGAGGTCATCAACGTGTGTGTGGGTCATATCATTGATTTCATCACACAAAACACAACCTCGGAAGTCATCTAAGCGGTCAAGGCACCGTCAATTCGACAATTGATTCTAAGAGTGTGGTCTCCCCGCTTTCTTCTCCGTTACTTATAGGCCAATTGAGAGTATCGTATCACGCGCTAGTCGAATCGATACTTACATAGGAGAAACTCGATTGACCTGGTGATGATGCCGGTCAAAGTGGAGACCAGCATAGGACTTTTATGGGCACTCCCAACACTCAAATTGAGTCAGCACGTCAAAAGGGGACCCTTCATCCTTCCACCTTCCGCTTTTTCTAATGCAGTGGATTCAATTCCTACCTTGTTATTTGCAAATGCTTGTCAACAAGTGGTAATTATGTAATCGCAGAGAGCGGGGCCTGTATATAATACACATCCCAAACCCTGTCAGGAGCGCACGAATCCAGTCAGATAATAATCATTTCTTGCTATGTGACCTAAGAAGTGGACTATCCGTCACGATATCCTGAACGCTCTTTCACCATCGGCCCTATTGGCACTACTAGTCCTTTTGCTAGCCCCCCCTATTGTGTTCCTCCCCTTGTGCCCTCCCAAGTTCACTGATTACCTTAGATACCTTCCATCTCAGGATATGCAATGGTAGTCCAAACTCAAACGATTCCGCTCTCAGATCGAGAGGCCGAATCCGGAGTTGGGTCCGAGACGGATTCGGCTCCGGGTCCGGCCTTATCACCAGTATCCCGGCGAAAGCAAGCCACGGTGCTCATCGCTGCTTTCATGACTATAGCCCTGACAATAGGGTATAATCAATGTTTTGGCGTCTTTCAAGAGTATTACCTCTCGTCCGCCCAAGACGTTCTGATACCCTCCCCATCTTCACAGCCATCACCGCCCACAGCATTCCTAGCCTTCGTAGGCACACTGTGCTATGGATTAACCTGGGGCGGCGGTATTCTCGTAAACCCCATAATATCGCGAATTGAAACTGGGAAATGGACATCGGATACAGCCTCAACCCGGCTATGGCGCCGAAAGATGGCACGTCTAATGACACCAAAGACAATTACCATCTCAGGGGTAGTCATGGTGTGCGCTGGCTTCACACTGGCCTCCTTCAGCAGTGCTATATGGCAACTCCTGCTTACGCAGGGCCTCTTGGTTGGCCTCGGGATGTCTTTCTTATATTTCCCGCTTCTAGCTCCTGCGCCTGAATATTTCACGAATCATCGTGCGACAGCCATGGGCCTCGTAAGTATTCCGTTTACAGTTCTATTCTCTTCACCAACCATCATCGTACCTCGAGTCCCCCCCTCATACCCGAATTGGACCTGTCTTGTGGTTACTTAGGCTCTAGTCCCCCCCTCGTGGAATTGTTCTGGAGTATGCTGCTGATTTCTTGATATACTTTTTTAGATCCTAGCTGGTGGTGGTGCTGGTGGTCTCATATTATCACCCGTAAGCCGGGCGCTTCTCAGCTCCGTTGGTGGTCGCTGGACTCTTAGGTTTTATGCCGGCTTCAATCTGGTTGTCGGTTTACCGATCGCCTGGGCGGTCCCACGTAGTCGATTTGCAACTATTTCGACTGCGGATGGACAGGAGAGACGGAACACGCACGTCTCGCGCGCCTTGGGCTCTAGGCCAACATTCGTTTTTTCCGCTGTGGCCGCATTTCTCCAGGTTAGTACAATGCTGGATTTGGCTCAAGGAACATGCCCCTGAGTCGAGGTATCCCTCCGTATCCATGATATTAGTAGCTAACTGTCAGATCCCTCAAGGCGGCCGGCGCCCAATTGCCCCTCTCCTTTATTCCATCCTACACCGTCACCCTCGGTCAAACCGCCTCCGAGGGTGCCAATCTTCTTGCCGCCAGCAATGCCATCAACGCTGTCTCGCGTATCATGACTGGCTACGCCGGCGACCGCCTTGGCCGACAGAACACGTTAGTTCTGATGCTGCTCCTCGCTGCGTCTAGCGTGTTTGCGTTCTGGCTCACTAGCGTCACGACGACCAGTTCGTCCTCGCTCTCACTATGGCTGGCTTTCATCGTGCTTTATAGCTTCTCGGCCGGTGGGTATTACGCATTATTCCCGGCGCTCATTGCCGAGGTATTCGGCATCCAGCATTACGCAGCCGTGAATGCGTTTATCCTTTTCGTGAGGGGCCTTGGAACTATGTTTGGGAGTCCCGTTGGTGGTCAGCTGCTTGGTAACTCGGAGCAGGGCACCGGAGCATATGCTAATATTGCATATTGGGATGGCGCTCTCCTGATGGGCGCCACCATATGTTGTGTTGGGGTGCGATGGGCTGATGGAAAAGGGAAGGGGTGGAAGTGGGTTGCCTAAGATCCAGAGGCAATTCGCATTATTATCATAAGACTACACGGTATATATGTTGTACAAGGGAGCTCTTTGAGCGAATAGATAACATATCAATATATAGTACCTTTCACGTATACTAGGCAACCCCTTCCAATGACTACCTGCTATTACGGCTTCGTATGATCTGCTTCCAGTTGAATATATCACAAGCGTTAATTATCATGACACACCCATTTAAGAGGCTAGTCAGGGTTCCCTAAACTTGTTCGTCTTTTCTTGTTATATAACTCCCATCATTCTATATTCTCTTCCCGCAGTGTCACCATCTGTCTGACTGCATTATCACAAATTTTAACCACTGAATAACCCTATCCTTGAATCTTAGTTTAGGAAATAGAGGGTCTACGGGTACCATTTGCTAGTTAAATAAGAGCATTACTGGACTTGCTAAGTGCAAGCGAAGATAGCCGATTTTATTGAAAACGACCTAAAAAGCTCTCGGAATTCAGAGATGCCATAAGGTTCGGAGCTTAGGTGAAATGCATTCACATTGGAGACCATATTTATTGAGAACTCATGCCGGTTCCATTATTTATTCTATGCTGGGACTGTTGGGTACTATTTGCCTGGTTACTTGTGTTATGAGTGTGTTAGCCCATGACCAAAGTCCTGCACGCCATGTTTATAACAAACAGTTAAGATGCAGTAGTCAAGTATTGGAATATCGTCAGACCCAGAAGAATAGTATCTAGGCTATATCCTAAGCGTCTGTGCATGTTTCCCTTGCAGTGTTGAGCTAAGAAACGAAGTTCACGCAGAAGTATATTATTACAATCGATAGAGATAATCAAGATGACGAGATGTGCTTCGATAGCCATTGCACCTCTCATGAGACCGAAGCAGTGTGCGATCTAGGCTCGTACAAGGAGTTGCTTTCCTACTGATCGGTTATGCATAAGTTGCTAGCGTGTCCCTTCGAACTATAGTATGTATGTATTCAAGAACGATGATTATTAGTTAGCAACTTGACGATGGCATGTCCCCTCACTTTAAAACTCTAAGTATCAATATCGCAATAATGTCTAGACTTTATGCAGTTAGCAAGGATATGCATCTAACCTTCTCGGCTTAATCAGTTCTCAGAAGCACCTGGGTCGTTCATGCAGGCTTCTCATTGAAACATCCCCGTCGGATGTAATGCCTTCTCTGCATGTCGTTAAGTGCGCCCGACATGAATATCCACCAACGAGAACTGCAAGATATGCATAAACTCCCCTAAAACTTTTAAAAAATCCCTCGGTCATATAACAACAAAAACAACATTCACCGAGCTTGTTTTGGACGACCTAGTCGATATAACGAATATTTGTCCCAGTTGACGAAATCAGTGGGTGGCGACAGTAATCCCCGTGCATACGGGGAAAACCTGTAGACATCCGCCCGCGTAATGAATAGATGAGAAAATTCGGAGAACCACCACAGAATGTGAACGATTTTCGCCCTTTATTTTGGTTGATCGGGAGTGCGTCTTACCCTGGCCAGACTGCTGACTTGGTTCAAGAAAGTAGCTGTCTCGAAACAGGGAATTCAGGTTTTGCAGTTAGACGATGACGACTGAAAAGCTTGCTGCATGCCGAAATACAGGTTCGATGCGTAATCATCCATCCATCGTAGAATCCTTTGAATTTCCCCCTGAAGTTTTATATTATGGTTACTAGTTTATTTAAGGCAGGAACTAGATATCAGGAGTCTTTGTGATATTTTTTATTAACATAAGCGGGTTAATTGTAATAACCGCAAGACAATCCTTGAAGCGTTAAGCTTGTAGGAATGACTTTGTAGTTAAGTAAATCAGATTCGTAGGTACTTTATTCATGAGTTCTATTACACGCTTCATATCATGTATAACCGGCTTAACTACATAAGACTGGCAGCCTCTCCCACCTTTTATAGCAAGTATATATGTACATAATGCGTCAAAAGGAGGCCAGCTTGTCTGCTTGATAATTCAATGCTCAAATAGCGTGGATGATGATCCTTATATACCTTATAACTCTATATTTGATACTTTACTACTCCTGCACAACCAGCAGCACTTGCAGGATACATCCTTGTCCGGTCGTTGTCTCTTGCAAGGTTTTTCCTTGACGGGAATCTACTAGTACTAACACACGCCTCCGAGTTAATACAATCCCATGATGGATATTCTCCATAGTGGCTATTATTAATATAGCGCCCAGTCGGTCGTTCGAGGCCTTCTCATCTTAGTAATACCATCAGGGTAACATGCGACGTTGATTTTTACATAATGCCATGCAAATTGTGCCTTCTAAGACATGCAAGTAAGATACACGTTACTGGGTAGGCCTTAGGGGGCATCGTTTCCGCAACTATGAGTGGGCCAATAGGAGCGGCCCGCCCCGTTGCGGCTGTCAGCCATAATTTGCCTTTACAAGGATCAAGAAAAGCGGGGTAAGCCACGCCCCCGTGGATGGCCGGGGATGTCTTGGCTGTATAAACTTACATGCAGGAAGGACCCCTGTTTTCCAATATAATCCTGGCAATCCATATACGACTTTCTATGCTCCTATAACGCCATAGGCGCCGCGATGAGTAATATCGTAGACAGAACAATATTAGTCATTTCCAGACCAGAATTACCTAATTCAAGGGGGTGTCCATCACTCTTCCAGGGCTGAGAATGTTTGGTCGACAAGCTCCTAATCTCAGTCGTTTTTACTCGAAACTTGCATGATCACGCAAGGTCTTCTAGCGCCACTACTTCCTACCTTGATGGCTTCGTTCCCTTACTGTCTTTGAAAAAACAGAGAGAGCTAACAATAACACAATGTCTTCTCTTAGCAGCCAATCATTTGGCACTGACGAGCTAGGGGCCGGAGAACTGTACTTTTCTTACGGCAGCAACATGCATCTTCAACAGATGGCGGCGCGCTGCCCTGACAGCACATTGTTTGCTAAAGGCATTCTCCGAAGTCATAGGTGGTACATCAATAGCCGTGGTGGAGCCAATGTGACGGCAGCGGGTCCGGAAGACTTCGTGGAAGGCATCGTTTTTGCGGTGCCACCCAGCAATATTGAGATCCTAAGAGGCTACGAGGGAGTTGAGAAGGGTTTCTATGTTGAGAGAAAATTCGACATCGAAATTGAGCCTTTCGCCGACTTGGCGTTTGAGGATACGAAGCCTGCTGATGCGGTGAGGATTCTAGCCCAGTACGAGTCTCAAGCATCGGCCGATAAGGCGAAATCGAAGCCGAACCAGAGAATAACAAAGCCAGGTCTGTTAACCTCTTCATAGCTCAAGCCAATTAGAACGTGCACTAATAATACTAGAGAATGGAAAATTAGTCCGTAAGGCACTAGTCTACATTAGCAGTGACAAGTACTTGTCTCCCGGTACCATCAGAGACGAATACATCGGGCGTATGCAGCTATCAATTGCTGATGCTCGTGTCCTTGGAGTTTCTCAACATTATGTTGAGACTTCACTGCATCCATACATTTTTGGCAAGCAAACCGGTGCTCAACCGGAGACGGGTGCTGCTTCGTCATGAAGCAGTAGACCTATACCCATTGAGGCCGAGACTATTACTTGCGTCTGGGCAAATCGTTGATAGACGAGAATGAGCTCTCATAGGCACAAGCCTTGCCACATGGGGTGACTCACCGGTTTCACAAGTCCACTATGACTTTCCCATAAGTGGGCAACATCGCTGAAGGGTCAAATGCAGTGGTTATACCGGGGAAGCAACGGGTTCCACGGTTGTTGATTCAGCGATTGCTTGTGACAATCAGTCCACCTCGACGATTGTTTCTCCTCGGCTTTGATGCACCTAGGCGCTTCTCTCATTCTCTTGTAGCTTAGTCAGATTATTTTTAGACATCTTCAGCGCTACGCGCAGCTTCAAACGTCTTTCTAATTGGTTCGTATATTTACGTGCAGAATCCAGGTTATTACCATCTATGCGTAGGACAGCTGACGTATGTTTGATAAAGCGTGAGATTCACGAATTGCGTAATCTTAGCTCCATAGGTACATACATGTATGTGGTTTCGAATCATCTAAGAGATCTCGTACACGTGTTGACTGCCCAGCGCAGTGAGATGGTTGTAATCTAGACTGCTGCTTTGCTACGATAAATTGAGTCGTTCCCGGTCGATGGGTCCCAATTGCAGCGGCTGCAACGGGACTTAGAATTGGCCTATAATTGGCCTATCTCTATTCGGTCCACTGGCCCCTTGTCACTATAGGTAATATTGGCAGATGTGAGATCATTTTAAGCTTAATGATCGGCAGACGCGCCGAGATATGCATACAACCCCCTTAAGTAAGTACGTGTCAGTCACGTGAAATAGCCCCGGGACTTTAGATGGGAACGCCGGGTCCTAAGACACAACTCGAGCGGTAGCTAAAGCCCGGTAAATCTGCATTAAAAAACTGGGATATAACCTTTTGAAGGTTCTGCGACAAATTGTAGAGACTGGTTGGTGTGATTGGCGAATCAGATACCGAACGAATCGTTAGATTTTTTGAAGTTGCTGCCTGCTATTACTGGAGACTTAAAGTGGGTGATTATTTTTATTTGATACTGATACGAAGATGGCGTAGTTTACGAAGAACCTTGGAAGCGGGATGTATGCGAGCCCGGCTGCAGGCTAGCTCCTCGCCTATCCTTGCGCAACCCGGACGTCCGCCCATATAGGTAATTACAATATGTACATACCTCCCCCCCTATTTTTGCGAAATTGTGGGGCATCAGTATCGTCTATCGTTCCCGATTCCTTGTTACAAGCAATTTTCCAAGGCACCCCTACCAAATTGATATCCTCGGATTAATTGCTGATGCTGTGCCTCATCCGTACTTCGTAGCTCGCGGATACTTTCCTCTAGGCTTTGCTTCTCCCTTGCCAAAATAGCCGTGAGCACAAGCCGACTTTCCTCACTCAGCAGCCCCGGCGCTCTTGAAACGGCCTCTTTAAGGTCCAAGAATGCGAGCGCCAAGCCTAGAAGCAAGCCGAGATTTGCGCTAGGCCGTGTACCCCAGATCAGCATATTACGCGCTAGCGCAGCACTCTCTTCGCCTTGGCCTTGGCTAGCTGTCAGGAGAAACACGTCCTGTAGACACGACGGCTTGACATTAGTATCCCAGCCGGTACGGAAGATCAACTCCAGGCCGATATCGACTAGACTGGGACATGTAAGCCTCTTGAATTCGTCCATGCCAGCCACGATGTGGGTTTCAACGGCAAAACCCGCCTGGGCACGCAAGAGGCGCAGAATACTAGCATAGAGCGGGGATGCAGTCCGGGAAGGCGTGTTAATGGTGTTTTCCAGGAGGCTGACGTGCGCGAACCAAAGTGCTATGACATCTGGTAGTCGAGCTTTAGATGGTGGAGTTAATGGTTGTTGCTCTATCTGGAACGTTGCACCGGAGTTAAACTCCTGGGACCCTATCACAATGTTCATTGTGTCTCCACCTCGTGGAAGCACAACTGGATGATGACGGACTGGGTCCTGAAGTTCGCCCACAGCGGTCTTGGAAGCCAATGCCTGTCTACGGGTGAAACTCCAGTACAGCCATGAGTTACCCTCAGGGCCCAAAGAGTCAATCCATGTGGTAAGAGCATTCACTTCCTCATGGGTGAACGCACCGAACATACGTCCTTCCCAAGACAGCTCCCGTACAAGCAGACTCTTTTTGCTCTCGCCGGGGTAAATCCATGGCTTAGCCTGGCTCAGGGCCGCTACGAGTTCCAGTTGCTGCTGCGGATGCGGGTGCGCCCACATACTTGGAGCCAACCACTCAGCCAGAGTTTGGCCCCCAATACGAGCCCGACTCTGACAGTGAAACTGATGCGATACTGGCGCCTTAGCTTTGAAGATATCGATTACCCGGGCGCTCAAGGGGTCGAGTGTTATATTGAAACCCGATCCTTTCGCAGCAGGGCTGGAGTTGCCTCGTTCGTGAGAATGAGAAGTGCCCAAGGTCTGAGACAAAATGTAACCGATTTGGACGCGCTTCCACGCCTGCTCCAGAGCCGCCTCACCTTCTGTCGTTCGTACCATGTCTAGGTAGCGTGTGACGGTGTGGGTAGCCATGGCGGTATGTCCAGAATCGGCATTATCAATGGCGATGTGAATGAGGAAGTAATAAGGGTTAATGCCTAGAGCTCTGAGCTCATGGGCTGCCCTCATGGTGTCAAGAGTGATGAGCTCATAATTCATATTGAAACCGAGAATCTCAGGAAGAAATTCGTTAGGAAACAGTGAGATCAGAAGCTGGCCTACGGCAGCTTCCCAAGCGCCCCGATTGTTAACCCCCTCCCAATAGGATGGGTTGATGAAATCCGCGCTGTGTCCGTCTGGAAGGGGATGTCCAATATCTGCCAGGAGTTGACGGTAAAGATAAACGTGGTGTTTAGAGAGATCACCATCGCCCAGCTCTTCTGACAGGACCTGCCAGGCATCTTTGGTGACGCTTCGAAGGGCAAATGGAGTAGTGATCTTGTGAACGTGGGCGAGCCAGGCGCCGTCAACGAACTTGACGGGAGCCTGTTGAACCAGCCATGCCTTAGCGGCGTCGGCTGTCGCAAATAGTTCAGAGCCTTGGCCTTGCTTTCTTCGCTCCAAGTAACTCTCCCACTTCGTCAGAACCTTCTCATGCTCATCCTCGATGAAGTTCCAGACTTTCTTCGCGTCGTAACGCTCGATAGAGAGGATACTATGAGGCTGTTCGAGAGCGATTGAAAGGCCCCGTGAGAACATGGCAAGGAGTTCATCTCTGGCTGGTTCGAGAGTATCCAGGTGGTCCTCGAGGTGCTGAAGTTGAAAGAACAGATTCTGGTACCACTCCGTGGTCCTGGACGATGCGGATTTTAGCCTGGGCCTCTTCACATCTTTGGGTACGGCAGCTTCAACATGGCCGATTGAGCCAAAGGGTCGTTTTTTCCTACCCAATCCAAGGTAGTAAAAAACAGCAGGAAGCAACACTGCCAGGGGAAGAACAAGATAATAGTGAGAAATCATTATGATTCCTGGAAAACTCATATCGGAGTCTATTTTGCTCAAAGAGCTTCGAAAGGAATAAAATGTCTTTTTTCTCTCTTTCTGCAGAAGTCTAGAGCTTCAGGGTCAAAGGGCCTCACAGAGTATTGAAGTACTTGTTACCTGGGCATAGCCCTATATACGTAGTATCTACCCAACCTATTGCTACTAAAGGCCTCATATCACGCACGGTATCGAGGCCACTTTTCCAAAATCTACAAGTCAGCAGCATTCGCGTCGGATCTTAGCGGGTCTAAGCCATCAAGGCAGAAAGTATCTCTATACACGATTACTATAATGTGGTACTAACTTACGGCTCCCCTTACACCTCCCGATCCCAATATTATTCTGTTAACTTCATAATGTCTTCTTTCTTCTCGACAGCCGTCTTGATATTTACTACCCCTTTAAGTTTAGGTCAGTACCTACCTAGGAGGTAGGTATATACCAAGCACCCATAACGCTCCGGGGTACGACAAGCACTACGAATCTACAAGCAGCTGATTCAAACACCTGAAACTTAAGATCTAATCTTCATGCCGGCACGTAAGTCACATGCCAACTGTATAACCGCATGTATGCGTACGGCGCGGCTGGTTCCGTCTTCGTAAGCCCCTCGCAGATCCTCACCGGTGGACCAAGTCATGTCAGATCTTGGAACTCATTTCGTAATAGAATGAGGTTAGAAGTCCCGTCAATTCTCGGTGTGAGGACCCTAATTGGGCGTTATTGCTGACGTTGATGTGCGTTGAAGAATAGCTCCTGCAGGCGACTAGTAATATAAAAATTTCCTGTGCATGGTATTGTTGCAGATTCTAGCCCTAGTAGTCCCCTGGCGCCTTGAAACAGCAGAGTAAAGTCGTTACGTAAAAGCCCAAGGCGTCATTAATTACAATATTACTTGTGATACTTCGTAACTATTCACTTTTATCCTTGCGACCCCGAGCTATTAGTGACCTATCTTCACACTCTAGACTTCGCAAAATTTCTTCTGAGTATCTTTCTCATAGAGCTAATTGCGACCCTAAGAGCCTCCAATTAGACATTACACTTCTTCCTCAAGCCTACCATGACTATCAACGGTTCCCAGGAAAAGATGGCCTCTCTGGCTGTGGTTGACTACGAAGCACTCGCGAACAAAGACGCGAGCGAGATCCAGAAACTCGTGGATGTCTGTAAGACGGTGGGAATGTTCTACCTAGACCTCCGAGGTCCTAGGACAAACGCTATCTTCGAGGACATGCCCGTTATCTTCAAGACTGGAAATCAATTCTTCGATCTTCCTCGAGATTCTGAGGAAAAGACTCAAAGCTTGCGTGAGGGGATGGAACGAGGGTATGAAGATATCATCACATTCTAAACTTATATATAGGCTAACAGGTCTGTACAAACTTAGTTACCACGTTGGCAAAGGTTTCGAGTACTATGAGGTATGTACAGTGCGTTATTTCTTGGGGACACTTTTCTAATAACTACATCATAGATTGCCCGAGATGAATATCAACTCGGTAAATGGGTCCTGCCTGCCACTTTCGAACCGCAAAAGGAGCGTATCACTCGCACTATCACGGCTTTCAACAATGCCGTTCAAACGGTTCTCACCGAGCTACGTGCTGCGGTAGATATCAAGATCCCCGAACTAAGCGATGACCCGACTGTTCCCAGCGACACTGCCCTTAAGTTGGTCTACAAGCCCCCAATCCACGACGCTGGCAAGGTTATTCACCCATGGCACACTGACTTCGGCCTTGCCACGCTCCTATGGTACGATGAGGTGACGACACAAATACCTATCTACGATGAAAAGGGAAACCAGACTGAGGACTGGGAGACGGTTCCTGTCGTCGAGGGATCTGTCCTCATCAATGTAGCCGATGAGCTATCGGCAAAGTCGGGAGGGCGCCTACACTCAACCGTACACCGCGTGGTAGCTCCACCAGGTGAGAAGAGAGTGAGGAATGGTATTATCTATCTTCTGCGACCATACAAGGTTTAAGCTCCTGCGAATATGGGCTGCTCCAAATACGAGCCATTGTAGGGAAAATGCAAAGTAGATTGATAGCTTTTACATGGATACACAAAAGCTGGATCTAACGAAACTCACAATTGATACAAAATGACTATGGGAATTATCCTGTTTGCACGCGTTGATTCAAATTCACATTAGGTGAGGGTATTACACGAGCCAATCGCTGCATGGGATGGATTCCGGATCGTGATCGTCAGGGTGCTGGATCGTAGGGTAGGTAGTTGCCCGAGGGAAATCGGGGATCGAGTATGTGCTGTAACATCGAGATCCTACGCCCGGTCAATGGGGGAGTCGCACTAATGGACGCTTCCTTCAGAAGGGGTTCCAAGCAAAGGAATTCAAGTGTGGTAGGGGATATGTGAATAAGTGTAGCAAGTATAGTATGGTAAGGCAAGCAGGGTGTCCGAAAACAAATTACACGGGTGGATTACTTGAAGAATGCTGATTCTGAATACACGCTTATCCCACGTGAGAAGCGGATGGGTTATGCAGTTATGTAAGCAGCTTACTATGGGTACCTTTACGGTCCACATGTATGACTAGCGTCTCCTTAAAAGTGGAATCTCTGAGACGCACTTAGTTGAGCCGCAACCTACCGAATGAGGCAATTTAGCCAAGCAGGCCGGCAGCTAATGCGGCATGATATTGCTGGTGAAGGCGGTAAGGATTATGTGGAACTTAGAACCCCTGTGGAGACAATTGTGCGGGGGAGTCGGTATAGCTAGTACCCAATAGGTTACCGTATAAATATTAAACTTTAGCGCTTAAGAGAGTGGGGTTAGTGGATTCCATATTGATCCTTCTACCAACCTTTTTACGACATCACGTTTGTCTTCTGCACCAAATTAAACCGAATTTCTGCATCACATACTAAAGCCGGCGGTGGGCTGTACCAACATCATGTCAGCATTCTCATGTCATCATACCAGTCCGACCGGCTCTGTGACTAACAGGATGTGTATATGATGGTTTGCCCTGCGTTGTCGCACGTGTTCTATTCTTGCAGAAGCTCTGGATGCGCCGAGAAGATTTGTTGGGTACGAGACGGACATACTCCTGAAGCCCTTGGCCACTAGGACTATACCCTTTACTTCCGGAAACGTAGCCATCCTCACAACTGCCAATGGCGCGATGGCTCGGTGGAATGGTGAAGAACTGATCGATTACACCGCCCATTAGTCACTCTCCGGGGCTTCTCTCCTCATCTCTAGGCTTCCAAAAGTACTGTTCCTCCCTTCGGCGACTGACCGACGGATCTAGATCAGGATGCAATAGCATGGGCAAGGATGTGTCGACAAGGGGCAACAGCGCGGACATGACTTTCGTACAGACGGCGTGACCACCGTACAGACGCCGAATCGGGCCGGCGTAGTCTATGCGGCGTAGTCTTTGGCTGGTAGCATTGCTCCTTTCTCGGACTCCTGAGGATGATGTAGTTACATTTACATCTCACCCATTCTCGTCCACACGAATATCACAGGAGGTCACAGGAAACTACTACCAACTTCGACACACGACACACTTGTCTCAAAGAAATACTGCTATCATGGCTGAGAGTATGGTGAGCTGCTGACTTACGCGTATCATAGTAAACGACGAGCCCCTAATAATTTTTTTAATCTAGACCAACCCAGCGCGTCACGCCCTGAAAGGGGAAAAGGTGACCTTTGATGCCAGAGTCAACTCTGTCCTGAAGTCTGAACTTCTAGGGCAGCTCAGCCTGGAACTCAGGTCCCAGGAGACTCTCCTCAGGGCCAACATTGACTCAAAGGTTATTGGAGAAACCTCATGGGGGAAGGCCCAGAAGTTGACCCCTGAGTCCATTGTTCGTGTCACAGGCCACCTCCACCTGTTTAATGAGAAACCAGATACCAACGGCAATGGACTGAGCGGAAACGGGGTCAATGGAAACGGGACGGATGGTCTTAGTCACAAATACGCATCTTCAGAAATTGCACATGCTGTCGATGTGGTTGACTTGACCGTCATTGCGCAGGCGTCTCCGGACGTGCCCTCATTTCGTAGGGACGAACTGCTAGCACTTGGCCTTGAAGAACGCCTCAATCATCGTATCTTGGATGTGCGAAACGGTGGCTCCGGTGCGATCTTTAAGCTTCATTCAGGCATGTGTCAGCTGATTGTTGAATTCCTCTGCTCGAATGGCTTCCATTGGGTCCATACGCCGCGTATCATAAGCGCCACCATCGCGGGCGACAATGAGTACTTCAATCTGCCCTACTTTGGCCGCGATGCCTGGCTGGCCCAGAGCTCGCAGCATCACAAGCAGATGGCTCTTTCTATGGATATGCAGCGCGTGTTCGAGATCGGGCCTGTGTTCAGGGCCGAGGTCAAATCTCGTGCCTCTGCGAGGCATATGACTGAGGTAAATCACATTTCTAACATTTTTACCTCCACATATGCCTGGCCTTACATTAAAACGAAGCCTTGCCGCTAACGTGTGACTATGTGACTATAGTTTACCGTCTTGGACATAGGCATGGTGTTCCAGGATGACTACCATGAGGTAGTTGAGCTGATCGAGTCGATGCTGGTGTTCGTCTTTAGGGGCCTTCAGGAACGCAAGCAGTATCGGTATCTTGTGGAGATAGTACAGAGACTCTATCCTTCCGCGAGGCCGTTCCGTATCGGCCTGGACGAGAATGGGAAGGTCCCACGTATCACCTTCTTGGAGGCCAAGCGTATCCTGCGGGAAGAGCTTGGCTTCGAAACAGACGACAAGAAAAATTTCACGTGAGTGGTTTAGTTGTTCCTTTACAGTTCCCTGTTTTCCTATTCTCTCCAATACTGATGAAGTGGATATAGCGACCAGGAAGAAGCTGCCCTCGGTCGGCACTTCCGCGCATCACCCCACCTTGGGCAGACGGATGTCTTCACCGTCGACCAGTATCCGGCGTCTATGCGCCAGTTTAACTCGCAGGCGAACCCAGATGCTCCCGGTCTCTCCAATACGTGGGACACCATTGTAGGTGGACGTGAGATCTGCTCGGGCAGCCAGCGCATTAACGGGTATGATGACTTATGTGAGGCGATGCGTGCGGGCGTATGTGGCCCGCCACTGGATCCCGAGGCCGAGAAGTGGCAGGCTTACTTAACGGCTTTCAGGGCCGGCATGCCACAGCATGGAGGCTGTGGTCTGGGTGTAAATCGTCTACTACAAGGATTTTTAGGCTTGGATGATGTTCGTGAAGTCACATTATTCCCCCGAGATGTGAACAGGGTTGCTCCGTAAAGGGGATGCTGAAAATATGTACATAGGTACCTTGTAGGTATTACAATCATTGATGAAGACACGTCAAAAAAGGAGTGTCACGTGTTGTATGCTAGAACCAGCGTTGCGGATCCCCGAAATTATACGGCTTTCATACCTTGTATCTTGAGTAACCGTAGCATTATGTAACGTTATGACCCCATATTTTTACCTGTATATCACCATTCCCCCGAAATAAGCATACTTCCGGGGTTTCTTCCCTGATACATGCATATGCACATTTATCAGATGCAAATGCCATCAGCCTACTATGTACATAGATACATATGTACTTAGGTATGTACTGGGCACATACTTACGACTGCCCACCTCGCTAATGCAAGTATATGTGGTTTGAGAGTATGCCATGCAGGTGACCGGACAGGAAGGTGTCTGTGGTGAGTCAGCAGAAATACCCATGGTAGATGTCCGACATGGCATTGGTTACTATACGGATGACGCAGCAATATTCGTTTCGCATAGGCCGAAATGTAGGTACCTCATTCTTACCGCCGTTATCGCCTTTGTTCAGCCTTTCGATTCCTAAGTTATGAGTCCTTCTATGAAGAAATCTGAGTGTTGCCATAAGTTAGTTCGCATCAGGACCACAGGTAAGGGTGTCCTGAACATTGCTGTTACCTGTTGTCAGGGCTGATTTTAAACGAGTTGTCTTAGTTAGCCGAGAGCCCTATGGGGACATACTTGGTTAGGATCGGCACACTCCTCAGGGAATGCCGTGGCATGTCGGACCTTAGCATTATATGAATCTGCGATATCAGGGTATAAGCGTATACGTACATGTAACTTTTGTCCCTCGTCGCAGGATGGGCACCTAATCATGCTAAAAGCTTGTATATCACTTAGTCTCTTTCTCGCAAACAGCTACTCTAGTACCACCGAGATATTTCTTACGTGGACATTATATTAATGTATAGCCTTATTGAGGAATTATGTAGCGATTCAGATATTACTGCTTACCCCCTTTATTACATTAGCAAGACACCGAATGAGAAGTTAACGGATAACCCCGGCTATGTAGATAGTCCCTAACTTCTCCATATATACAAGTATCTACAATTCGTTGGGTGGCACTCTCTCCTTCCCACGGGACCGACCGAAGAGCCTAACGACCAATCACGTTGTTGCGCGAGGCTCCTCAACTGTCATCTAGCTAAGACTATAAACCTATATATTGTAGAGGTTCTTTATCTCCATGTGGACACTCCTATTCTGAGAGGGAGGATTTCTGGTATATGGTAGCTAAGGGACCGACACCTCTACTCAGTAGATATGATATAACCGCCTCTGATACTGCTTCTCGTGTCTAGTCTGCCTGGACTACTACCCATGCCGCCATGTTTGTAAAAGTCTTCAGCCGAAATATACTAGGAAGGGAAACGAGCATACCAAAGTCCGCCTCTTATGACGCGTCCGAGCTTAATAGCCAGCATCGAGTTGCTACGGACCTCGAAGAAATTTGAACTTCCGTCGAGGAGTACGGAACTATCCACTCGAAGCTGAATGATATCAGGAATTTTCCTACCAGACCTACTCCACACAAAACACCACAGTGTAGGGGTCCTGCTTGTTGCTTACTAGACTCACTGCGGAATAGAAATTAATTAGTTACTTCTAACTCCTAGTTCTAGACCCGGTCTCTATTTATAAGCCCTTATGCCCTTCCGAGTTGGTCGAAATAGACTTCTAGCCATCCACGCAAGCATCCGTCTTGAACGATACTTTGGTCTCGATTATGACCGCTTGTAATATAGGTTCAGTTTCGAATTTGTCGGCTTCTACGTATGTTATTTGACGACATCTAGTTTCTTGAATGCACTTATTCTTGTCTCCCCGGTGGTCGCGTATGCCTCGGGGACAAAGATAGACTTGTTTTGTACCCCAAGTGGTCGAGATTTCCATTCGAGATCCTGGTGCCGTGGCCTTGATCAGATGTCCATCCGTGGGGAGATCGATGTCGCGGAGTGCAATTGATGTCTCGATCTGAACAATTTCCAGATATCTCTTCTTCTCAATCCACTCCACCAACCTCTGAATGCCAAAGTATCGGGCGTCGGACAGCAAAGCGAGGTACTTGGCATGGTCCAACATTTGCGTCTTAAGGTCGAAGAAGACGGGGAAATTGCCGTTGCGGAGATATCTAAGGATATGCTCGAATATTCCCGGGTCGGCGTCGATAAAGTAGGATCCGTCTTCGTTACTGTCGTGCCATCTGCCGGAGAGACGGGCCGCGAAGTAGGTGCTCTCGGTCACCAGGGTACCTCGGAGCGTAGTAAACCGACGCTCACCGACTTGTAATGTCACTCTTTCATCATCCATGGTATTGCTTGGGCGAAGGGATGCGAGCCCCGAAGTCTGACATAAACTATCTGCCATAGTGCTTAGGTCACGGAAGTAATAGTGTAAAACGCCTCGACTAGAGTGTCTTTGAGGTATACATGAACCTTAAAGGCTAAGGTAGATGTTTGTAGTTTGTATTGACGAGTATGGAACCCCGGTATTTTAAAATAGTTAGTCAGTCTTCAGCATCATGTAGTGTCATCGTTGGCAGACAGCACCTAATCATTATGGTCTCGCAGTCAATTTGCTTAACTGAATGAATCTGATCCAGCGACTCTCACATACATAAATTTCCCGCTGATTCCTTTGTCTAACTTGCCTCAAATACGCCTTGAACACCATAGTCTCTTTATCCACATCCTGTATGCCAACAGTCATCAACATATGGCCATATGAGGCGAGCATGTGTCGCCTCAACACACAGTCTTGTCAATAGTTCGTCTGGAAGGTTGGCTCATCACATGCACATATTGTGGCCAATAACAGCCCCAGCTCATGACTATAAACGGTCTCTTGAAATATGGTGTGACTAGTGGGGGGGGCGAAAAGGGGATAAATGTATTCACTAATACTGAACACCAACCTCAGCAACCCCTTAAATGTGGAACACAGTGAGTGGGAGTAAAAAACGAGTAAGAACCATCATGCGTAAAAGGCAATAGTCACAAGTCCCGGTAATGCTGACGTATGAATTATTCAAAGTGTCAAGTTCGGGTTACTACCTAAAATATTCTATGATGAGGTGTCATCCGAGTGACAACCTAGTCTTAGGAGAAATGAGCGCGACGTCCAAGCTTAGCACAGTAAATGAAGAACAAAAGTTGCAGTATAAATCCGCAAGGAAAGTTGTTACATATTCGCTGCCTTGAAGTGCTGCTCGCGTTCATGACGGAGATGTTTGTCAAGAGATGATAAGTACGTGTCCTGGTACTCAACCCGGCCACCAGTGACTTTTGAGATACGTTCCATCGACCACCCCCAGATAGGGTCAAACCGGCGATTCTCGGGGATTATGATCGAATACACCATAATTTGTGCGGACTTGAGTTGCTCGCAAGCCGACGAGAGTGAATCTATGCTTGAGCACTCGGCATTTCCATCCCCAACAAGTATCACGAGTTTTTTGCTGTCGTCGTTCTTTTTGAACAGGTCAACGGTCTGTTTAAGACAATATGCGTAGTCCTCGGTGCCTCCGGTGCCTCCAATAGAGTCCACGATCCCAAAGGTTTTACCGGAAATAACCTGAGGGGGTGAAGGGCTGTGCTGCTCATTGCATCCATGGACTACAACCGCAACTTTGACGTCGCTGTTGTTTGACTTAATCATAAGTAGGATATCTCTATATGCTTGCTTGATGTCGGGCAGAAATGTAGTGAGGCTGCCGCTGACGTCAACGCAAATGACCACCGTCTGGGTAAAAGGTTTGACTGATCTCTCCAGCTCGTCGAGGCTTTGCTGCAGCTTTTGAGTCTCCGCTAGAGCCCGGTCCCGCGCCTTCTCCGCAGCTTCTTTCTTCGCGATATCGTCGGCGCGGGAATCCTTTAGCATGCTAGTCTGCCGTTTGAGTTTCTTTATCTCGGCGTCTTTGAGAGTGAGACGCTGCTGAGAATCACTTTCGCGCGACTTATGCGACTGCTCCATGTTGTGAATGGTGACTCTCACATCCCTTTCATATAATTCCTTCAATTCGTCATGCATGACTTGTAATGCATGGGTTTCAAGCTGGGAGATCTTGAGCTCATTCTCCAGTCCGGTAAACTTGTTGACCTGCTGGGCACAAGTCTCGAGTGCCTGGTTACAAGCCTCATTTGCTATTTCGCGCCTATCCTCAGACTCCGCAAGGCTCTCGGATGCGACTTCAAGCTTGGACTCTAGGCAACTGATAATTTCTTCTGTGGCTTCATCTCGTCTTTTTGCTTCGATAGTCCGAGACTCAAGCTGTTGGACTGTAGCATCAATCTGTTCTCGAAGCTTCGCACATTCCGCCTCAAAAGCTTTGTTGCTAGAGGTAAGGCTGGCTAGCTCGTGTTGTAGACTGGCAAGGCGAGCTTCTAGATCTTTGCATAACTTGCGTTCATCGCTGAGTTGTTTCGCCAGTTGAATGCGTTGCATGCTGAGTGCCTTCTCTCTACTGGATGTTTTATCATGTCGTACGCCAGCCACATGCTGACTACTCGTTGAGACACGGGTGAGCGTAGTCATGGCTATATGTTGAGTGCCCTCAGAGCGAGCTAAGCCAGATTGCTCGCCCGCTGCTCCCGTAGCGTCTGAGTTTGGTGCTGGCGAGCTTGTCGGTACATCGTTTATTTCTTGCGATGTCACTAAAATAGTAGACATACCAGCCGTCATGTTACTGGATGCTGCCAATGGCATTCGTGGTGCGTTGCTATCAGCCATGACCTTTGTAAGTTAGTCAAGGCTGTACCGGTACTGCGTATCTGTCTATTGCGTTGCTAAAAGTGTAACCCGTTGTTGAAGGTGGGTACGTCGGTTAATGTCTGAAGGATATATAGCCAGAGACAGACGAGAGGTTCTTCAAGGATCTATGGTGATTCAACAAGAGTCTTCTACTCATCACCATGATACAGCTAGTTGCAAACGGGCCTCGGTCACACAAGCGAGGCGATTCTAGTCGAAGATGTAGACACCCGCTCCACCATAACTGCAACTAAGCGCTGCATGATAGATCAGATCAAGATTAATATAGCCTTACTATCCTTAATGTGGCGCTGGCTTGGATTACACGGCCCGAGTAAGGTAAAATGGAATGATATCGAATTAGTAAACGGGTTCTCCGTCATTTTTGATACGGATTGCTTGCAGTGCGTTTGCACCACGAATGCCATCGAGCTGCTGCTAATTTGCCAGAACCTCGTCGGCGGCAAACGAAATTCCTAGTTCATTAGAGTAGTACCATTATCCCAAGAACAAGATCGGCTTAAATATAGCTCACCACCCACAGTATCTGATAATATATCAATGACGTGTAGCTTCATCCATTCTCCTAATAGTTGACCAGCCCGATATTCTAGTGTTCTTGAATCCTTCGCCAGCGCCACCGCCTTCCTGCCTTTTTTACCCGCAACTTAGGCGCCATGTCTTCCACCCCGTCGGAGCAGGACATACAACAGGTAATGGCACAATGCCCTAGATGCTCCAAAGATACAGCGTCAAGCTGCCTGGAGGTAGGTTTTTCGGTATCATCACATACAACGAGAACGTGCCTAACAATTTGAAGATGTGTAGAAATAATGTCGCTGAGGCAATCGATATGTACAAAGGCGTTGAGGTATGTTTTTACCCCTATTTACAAGACTTTTATTGAACCGGGATATAGGAGGTCCTTCCGCCAGATCCCCCATCTGGCGACGACGATGCGCTGAGCCAGCTAAGTAACGACAGCGATGTCCCGGCAGAGAGCGTTGACGAGAGCCATCCATGGATGCCCAGACCGCCGACCCTCCCTGTCCCCAATGGGTTTACGAACAACATTCATCCAGACCCTCATATCTTTGAGCTTCGGGAGCTCCTCGGCGCAATTCAAGCTGGCCTCTTCGACGCCGACGCCGTCCGCACTTATCTGAGCCACTTTGATGAGGAGACTTTGATCACGAACCTGAATACCAGAGTTGACGGGTACTCGGCGTTGTTCTACGTTGTCTCGACCAACAACGTTGGGATAATTCGCGAGTGGATGAAGCATGGAGGCAATCCAAACACGACCTGGGGGCCTAATGCTTTCCCTCTAATAGCATTCCCCATTCTTAATAGAGGCCAAACTATGCTTCAGGCTTTCAGGACGCTTGCCACCCTTTTAAGATTTGGCGCAGACCCTCGCGTCATCCCTCGAGCCTTCTATAACCCTTACTGTCGAGATTTACCAGATGAAGGACCAGATCAGACTGAACTTCGAGACCTCAATGACGATAATAAGCGCTGGTGCACAGCGGAGGTACGCGCGGATCTTGCCAAGGCCCTGACTCTATCGCAGCGATACGATCTTTATAGATCCAGCAAGATCGCGCCACACTCTGGTCGCGAGAAGGAGGTGCTGGCTCGACAGGGAGCCGGAGAGGTCTTGGGCCTTCACCAGATGATCGTCGCCCAGTCAATTGCAGCGCGTTGGCTTCAAAGAAAGCTTCTCAAGTGAGTTCGAATTGCCATATACACATGCCTCCTATCACTGACACATATAAGTTACTTGGCCCTGCAGAAGAAAAGACCACTTGTACTAGTTTTCTCCGGACCTAGTGGCCATGGTAAGACAGAACTTGCCCAGAGATTCGGATATCTCACATCACTAGAATTACACCGGGTAGACTGCACTATTTTCAAACAGGACAACGAATTGTTCGGACCACGGCCCCCCTTTTGTGGACATGAGAGTGGCTCGCCACTCAACAACTTCTTAGCTCGTAATTCTGGGGATCGGTGTATTGTATTCATGGATGAATTCGAAAAGACAAGCAAGGAGATCCACAATACTTTATTGTTGCCCTTTCAAGATGGTCGGTCAGCCCCTACATTCTTCGATAAACCGGATACTAACTAGAACAACAAGGGCGCTATGAGGACCGTCGCAATGGTAGCATCATCGACTGCTCGAAGACTATCTGGATTCTTGCTACGAATAAACTTGACGATAGCATCCATGCCTTCTGCCAAGCTAACGAACAGGGCATATTTCAATCGGAAGACGAGGATGCTCAGGATAGACTGGTAACGAAGCTCTGCCGCCAACTTCGCAAAGAATTTATCGAGGAATTCAGCGCGCCCCTAGCCGGCCGCGTCACGGAGATCCTACCGTTCCTCGTATTTTCGCCACCAGAGTCGGCCGTCATTACCCACAGGCTGCTAATGGATCTGGAGACCGAAGTCTCCAGACAAGTGCGCCTGACACTCAACAGGGAATCGGATGTTTACGTCGGAAATATCAATATCAGCATCAATAACGACGCCACAGTGTGCTCTACCATTGCCAATGAGGAGTATGACAAGAAAACTGGTGCGCGCAGCATTTCTCAGGCGGTAGAGCGGTCCGTCCAGGACCCGCTTGTGAGCCAATACTTGAAAAATGGTGATGAGTTCAAGGAGGACCAGCCCATCACACACTTCGTTGTAGATGTTAACGTTGATGGGGAAGTAGAAGTTAGGCTTGTGCCGTGATAAGGGGTACTTATTATGAGGGACGGCACGGGTGGAGATAGTTTTGACGTTCCCTTATAAAAGTAGATCTCTCGACGGAACTCTCCCTTTTCTCGTTGTGAATGTGTGTATCTCGAAAACCAGACTAGTAAGATGCATAATACTAGCTATCTGAAGAACGATTCTTGTGAATTACGGGTAGCACCGCGGCGCGGGGAGAAGGCAATGAGTCCATCGAGAATCGTCGCTAAATCAGTACGGATAGTAGCTTAAATTTAAAAGGGCCAAGGACTTTAACTAATTGCATAAATCTCTTGGCAACTTCTCAATAATATGAGCTTTTTACTTATTCCCTGTTATGATGCATCATTAATGCAAAAGTGCCAAAACGATTTTTAAAACGTGCGCATCGATCGTAGAATGGTTTGTGCGTTGACAAATGAATACTTAATATAATTAAATGAAATTATTTTTTAAAAATTATATATAACATGTTATTATAAAATATTTATATTATTTAAAAGTTTATATTATAAATTAATTATTTAAAATTAAAATTTTTAATTTTTACATAAATTTAAAAAAATAAAAAAAAAAAAAAAAAAAAAGGTACATAAGTACATATGACAGAATAAAGCGGTGTATCACGTGACCTACTGTATATATTTTATTTTCGCAGCTACTGCAGTTTTTGTTGAATTGGTGGAAGAGTTCCGGGGTTAGGGATTAGTCAGGAGTGGGTCAGGCGGAGCCTGAGCTACCCGGAAAACGCGCTACGCGCGGTTTCCGCTGAAAAGTGAGGAATTCTGAACGCTAGTGAAGAATTCGGAAGAATCAGGAAGATACACGATTAGAGCCTAATTGAATTGATGCCCAACACCATAATTGATTTCATCAGTTTTAACCAGCTTATTTCTCGATTTTTAACTTTTTATAATTTTACATATAACCATTAAAAATTATCATTATTTTTAAATTTTTAACTTCATTTATCATTTAATTCGTTTAATTCGTTTAATCGTTTAATCGTTATCGTTACATCGTATTTATTATAATTTTAAAGTTTTGTTTAATAAAGTTTACATATAAATAATTCGCATAACAACGTCGTATATCGCATCGTGATTTTTTTTTATATCTTTTTTTATATCTTTTTTTATATTTTTTTATTTTTTATATAATTTCGTATAATCGTATTAAATATAAAATAATCGTATAAAAAGTTATTCGACGTTAAAATTATTTACACGTGCTATAATTTTTTTTAAAATTTTAAAGCATCATTTTAAATTTATTATATTTATAATAAATTATAACGTTTCATGCTTTATAATTATAGCGGTCGTGTTAAGTTAAACGAATTTTTATCCGCAATTTTCGTTTTAACATTTTTACATTAATAATGCATCGTACTTTGTAATTATTGCATATATATACGTATACGTGCATATATATCTTGGTATATAGTTATGATAAGTATTTAATACATACATGTAAATATTTACGCATATACTCTTACATCGAGGCTTTTAATAAAATTCATTAAATTATTAATACATGTAATTAAAACTATTAAATTATTTTTTCCGTGTAAATACTTATAAAATAGATTGTTTAAAGTGAAATATTAGTACACTTAATATAATTTTACTTTAGATTTAATAGGTGCCTGCGATCCATCACTACATGCATAAACGCGTATATTTACCTACATGTAGGTAATCATACCACGTTTAAAGTGGTTTAAAGTCATACTTCGGACAGACCGAATCTCGCACTATGCGCCACCTTTTATATCTCGACCGTGATGTCTATCGCGTGGTTAGTCCTTATACTCTTTTTCCTTTCCGTCCAATCTCAACTTAGTCAATGCGGCTGCTAGCCTACACATCTGCTCCGGGTCCTCGGAAACTTCTCGCCACAACGCCTTCACATCAGACCCAATCCCAATCTCTTCGGCCGTTTTCAAGCTTCTCGGATCTATGAACGGTGCTAAGCAAGGCCATATGTGTTGCGCCGTATCGAAGAATATGTTGATGCCAACATCACCCAAACCCTTAATTTTCTTCAGTTCCGCTCTGATTTTGGCAGGATCCTCAGAAGTAAGTTCGAGAATGGTGTTCAAGTCGCCGTCTAGATCGACATGATTATAATTAGTTTCACGACACTGAGCCTACTATTGGGACGTGTACATAGGACGCACCGTATTTATCATCAACCAGCTTAGCGAGATCTCCCATCATAGTCGCCGTCTTTTCCCTGCGTCTCGTGTTATTTCTCACTTCCACGATGTGATGCTAATGGTACATACCTGTAGTGCGTGTAGCCGCCCTCAGTAAGCACTTCGGTTCTTTCTTCCCAGGTGCTATTCTTCAAGACATCAAGCTTGTGGTAGCCAGCTTTAATCACTAGGGCGACAGTTCTCGCGGCTAACGCGTGGGATATTCTCGAAGATGATAGCATGGCATTCAGGAGCAGCGCCATGACAGTCTCCGGTGTTGGTTTATCCGCATCTGCTAAGTCTGTCTGACTTAGTGGTAGCTCGCCATACTGAGATATCAGCTGATGGATCTTGGAATTCGACTGTGCCTTTCCTGCATGTTCGACATGGGCTCCCTCTTTAATATGCTCGATGTCGTTGGAGGGTCCTGTCTTTGGCTGTTTCCTGTCTGCTTCTTTGGATTTCGCTGGCGCAGCTTCGCTATACGGGCGCTTGTCACCCAAGCTCGGCTCATGACTTTTCTGTTGAGATCGTGTTGTCACCATGTTTAGTGAATTGATTCGAGTAATTATGGATCTTTTTCCAGCTGAACCGTTGCTTCTCCAAATGGAAATTATGAAAGGCAACCATACATACCTACATGTAGGTACACACCCAGCTTCCCTAATGATGTCATACTTTACCCCTGGATCTAAGGGACTACCTACACGCAAATGTTTACATCACTATGATGTTAAAAAGGATTGCCATAAAGGGAAAGTGGAGGGGCAGCTCGACGAATGGATATAAGAGGTTCTAGAACCCTTGTACCGAGATACAACAGTAAGACACGATTCCGTTTGGAACTTTGGGCAAACATTAATTCTCAATACCATTATTCAACGCGGGAAAGAGTACTGGAGCGGCGATACTAAGAATATATTCAGTTTATGACAAAGGGAGGTTTATTCCAAGTGCATTGGCCTGTTATCTATTGTAGAAAGAACACTGAAGCATGACAACACTCCGCAGCACTCATACCAAAGACTTCGCATCCTATCGCACCCCATCTTAACAGTCAGCACAACCACAGCCGCATGACTCCCTCAGCCTTCTTAATAGACCCAGTCACACTCGGGGCAATAGTTAATTGTCGTCGAACATACGTCGCCCCATCGTTTGTGTCCGCAGCGGTGGCAGCCGCTGTCCCTGATGTCCTGATAGTCCCACCAAATCTGATTGCCAGACCTGGTGCAATTGGAGCCCCCTTCGATGACGATGGCGCAGCCGAAGTCGGTACCTACACCGTGACAGACGCCTAGATGTGGTTTTCCACTTCTGCGGGATTGCAAGATAGGCAGGTTAGCTAACATGAATCCAAGAGACTTCCCACAAGCCAGCTTGATGTATATAGGGTCACGTACCCACGGGGGCCATAGTTGAGCGTATCGTCCCGGATGAGAAAGGAATTCACAGCTATGTCGCAGGATTGCACGCTAACGGTCCCACACATGATACTTCCACCGCAGTCATAAGAAATAGTCGAATTCAGGGATGACACTGATCGCAAGCTTCGATTATTATACGAGGCAGAGGTAGAGCGGTGAGGGAGCGCGCCAGCGTGAAGCCCAGCTGCAAAGGCGGTGATGATTGCGGCGATGAAATACATATTGGCGGTAGTAGGTTTCTAAATGTTGTTCTCAAGTATTGCTTGCATCGATACGTCTATGGATTGAACGTGGAAGAAAGTAGGAGACTAACCACTTCTCAAGATTCTGCTGCTCCTTTTATAAATCGGCCCTTCATGCTTAGTGTTGAAGGGCTTATAGTCGTGCTTGCTATACACCGAGTTAATTTCGAAGAAGGTTGAGGTGCCAGCACGCCGTCGACGGAAGTAGCTGCCTACATACAGTATGTATCCAAGGTGCCAAGTCCACGCAGATACAAGTCATATTCCTACATATTTAGTATCTCATAGTAGGTGCATATTAGGAACATGGCCCATCGGGTTGTTTGGTGGCCATTATATAAGCGCATGTTGTCAAAAATTCAAAATGACGAAGGTTGGCTTCTTGAAATTTCATATTGATTTAGCGGAATGATGACTCCTGATTATACTGTAGTTCTGTGCCCATTTACCTCAATTTCAGCCCTTTTCTACGGACGCGTGTTGGTTCTAATAGATATCAGGCAGTGGCGACTAGAATAGTCTTCCCGGGCGCTCTAGCCAGCATCGAAACCTATTCGACGCTTCAGGAAGCCTTTTCAAGTCGTTCCACCCACTCTTTCCAAACCACACCAATATCATGTTGATAAATCCAAGACATGTCTTTTCCGCCATCCGTAATGATCTTAGCCTTGACTCGATCATCGAACGTTGGGTTCTGCAGCGCCTTCAACTTCGCGGCGCGTCTATCTGCTTCGGAAGCAAGATGTTCATACATCCGCGAATAATAAGGTAACCGGATCGCATCAAACATTGGCAGGGCTTTGCTAGTGTCGTTTTCCCAGTATGCCAGGGCCTGCGCCAATATCCAACCATCTTCCATTGCGAACCCAGCCCCGGATCCGAATGCCCCAGATAAGGCATGTGAGGAGTCTCCAACGAGCGCGACTTTGTTGTCCCATGCCGTAAGTTGGGCAAGTTCTGGGCCAGCGAAAGCTGCAAACTCGCGCCAGCCGCCAGGAGGTACCCGTGTAAGCGCTTCCCTAATTTTCGGTAGATACTCCTATTCTTTCTCAGATAAATGAGCCACGAGAGAATCAGGGGAAGGAAAGTACCGTAAAGTGCGCCTCGACATAAGCATTCTCGACCGGGACACCCCAGCTCCTCTTATCCGCGCTATGGACTGCTGGATCCTGCCATGCCCTGGAGGCTATCTCCCAAAGACCTTCGCCGACGGGAGAGAAGTAAACATGCGTAGTCGGCGTATGCCACCATCCAGTGATCTCGAAACGAGGATCCAGGTCCTTCACGTCCTCCCATGACATTAAAGTTCTCCATATCGTAGTGCCAGTGAATTTTATTTCGTAATCTGGCCAGGCTGAATCCCTAACGACCTATATTTTCCATTAGTCTCCTTTACGCGATTAAAAACGAAGGGGTATCCGTACCGACCTGATTCCGTCAGCGCCAACTACCAAATCTGCTATCGCAATACTGCCATCCTCAAAATACAACTCAATGCCTTCTTTACCTCTGTCAACCATGCGCGCCAACCTCTTGGAGAGTTGAATCACGCCAGGTTTTACATGTGCTAAGAGGGCTGATTGGAGTTTGGTCCTCTGAGTTCGAATAGTGGGACGCTTGCTCGCATCTCTCGATTTCTCGCGTCGATCAAGCTCCTCACCAGAACGTCCGTTCCTTTATCTGGCTTAGTATGCATCTCTATTGGGCACGTGTAGACTCACATATTCAGAACCGTCCATGTCGGATGACCGCTAGTCAGCGTATCTGCAACACCAAGCAACTCCAGGACATTCCACGTATTTGTATTGATATTTATACCAGCGCCCACTTCCCGTAATATGGTGGCTTGCTCATAAACGGTTACCGAAACATTGGTGATTTTGGAAAGGGCGATGGCAGTTGCCAAACCGCCGGGGCCACCGCCGATGACGGCTATCCGGAGGTCACGACCAGATGAGTTCACTGTCATATTAAAAGTCTATCAATAGAATAGCACCTCGCACCCATCTCATGTTATGGTATTATACTTCATATATATAGAGACCATTTATCAGCACATGTGCATTTCAAAAGTCAATAATTAGAAAGCCTGACAAAGCTATATAACGTCAACTATCACGTGAATGACGTGCGAGCCGCCAACTCCTCTCTTTGGCTTGCTGATAAGAATAAGTCCGTTGAGTGGCATCATGCACATACGATTTGATGGATTTATACCGAACCAGACAGTAGAGGAATTCATAGTTACTCGCTTATTATGTCTTCTCAGATATCTGTATCATACATGTACGCTTGATGACCGTATTAATAGTCATATTCTGCTACGATAACTCAACATAGCTACAACATAAACAACGATCAATAGGGCTCAGTCAAAGCCCCGATGATTGAACTCGGTGGCTTTAATGGTGGCGCTGTTGATAAAAGGGAGAGATTCGTTGACTAGAATAAGAGCTGTGGTAGGCCATATATGTATTGCCTACTTAACTCTCCAATCTATTGGGGGATAGGAGAAAAAATTGGAACTCATGCAATCGTCGATCTCGTTTCGGTATGCTCAACCTGCCTACGCCGTAGAGATCATAGCGGTGCGAGGTGTTGAGATGCTGAGACGGATAGGGTTGCTCGGTAGGTACTAGGTACATACATGTATGTATTGAAGGAACCAAATTGCCACTCGCAGCGTCAACAATGGCTGCGCTCGTTATGTATTCATAGGCGTTAATAAATCATTCCGAGAGCTTCAATAATGACCCTTGAGTATTATAATATATTTTTGTTGTGACTTGGGTAGGCTAGGCATTAGGAATTGGAATTGGGTCGACCCCTTTCCGTATCATTACCCGGCGTCACCCCCTGGATTTTACACATCGACAATCGAATCGGATCTCTCCAAGTGTTCGCACCATACTTTTTAAATGATTCTCTGGATAAGCCATACCGAATTACGATATATTTCCTTAGGTATCAAAGGCGGACGACGATCGGGTGCGAATGAGGCAGTGTACGGGCTGCGAATGCACGTTGGAGCGGGAGTCTCCTGATTCTGAGTGTAACGGCTTGCTGTACCAATAGAAATCCTCGCAGGATACTTCCTTTTTTCCTCCGGATGCTCAGCCAGTGAATATTTTTCGGTAACATGGTACGCGATGATTCGCTAGATACCTTCATCATCCCGTGTTGTGTGACAGTGAGCGACAGGAACATGTCGCTCTACGCAAGTAAGCATCGCTCCCTAAGAACATTATAACGCTGGATATTTCCCATCTTCGATATCATGTAGCAGTAGTCAGCTTAGGTCCATAGCCAGTCTTTGAATGGAACGAATAGATATATTCTCCCTGACGGGCCTATACTTTTCAATCAAAGCCCCTAACCGTATCGTCACGAAAGCAGTGCCGATTTAAGAACGCGCTTCCTTGCACACGGTAGCTAGGCGGTCACGATCTGGGATAATTCACCCCCAGAAACGAGCGACAGACGATATGGATGACTCAAAGGACCATTTACTCCAAATTTCCGACCTCCATAAGAAGTCTGTTATTGAGCTTCTCCTCGCTGTCCAAGAAGAAAATGAACAGCGCGCCGAAATTCTACCCAAGTTTCTGGATAAACTTGAGTGCTTCAGCATCGATGTTGGCGAAACCGACAATATAGAATTGAAACGGCGCTGGATCAATGTTTCATCGGAGAAGAACTATATCGCGCTTTCATACACCTGGAGCCCGTCAAAGTGGGAGGAGCAAGATACGAAAGGTCGATACTGGGTAGAAACGAGAAGCCGGGCCCAATTCTTCCTATCCCCGGTGCGAAGTTGTATTTTAAACCGTATTACGAGATATATGCGCCATACGGGTGTAGAGCTGCTCTGGATTGACCGACACAGTATTCCACAGCGAACTTGTAAGGACCATGCCTGCGAACATAGCCGGTGCGAAAAGAAGGCGGCGGCACTCCGGTCGATGGACTGGGTCTACAAGGAAAGCAGGCACCCTGTAGCGCTGCTCGGCCGGCCAATAGACACGAAGCCCGAACTCGAACTTTTGCGCCAGATTCTTATAACGACGGATTACACCATCGGGGTTAGCTGGGAGTGGATGAACAGCGCATTGGAGTTGTTACACAAGATCACGAGCGACCTTTGGTGGCAACGAGCTTGGACATTCCAGGAGAACTATAAAGGGGGCAAGAAGATGAATCTTCTTATCCCGCATCCGCCTTCTCTAGAGGTACGGAAGAGGAATTGTGGAATCTTTGGGGACGTACCAGGGGAAATTTGTGTGCAGTCAATAGAATTATTCGAGAAGGCGACGCACCTCTGTCTAGCATATAAAGACAGGAAGGATATAACATCAAGGGCAGAGGAGATGATAGAGCAGGTTCTGGCCAAGGCTGGAAGATATAAGGAACTGCTCGATAAGTCGAGGCCAATGGACCCTGCGATCATCAGCGATACGGAAAAGAGAGACGTCAAGGAACCATGGGATCGTCTTTCCATCGTCGCCAATTGTTGCGATTATCCAGTTCGCCTAAACGAGAAGTGTCTAAAATATAAGGGCTGTAGCCTTAGCTTGTCGATGCTGGCTATGTGTCTTCTAAACGGACTCATTCTTCATAACGGGGTCTCACACAATACATTGGCATCCAAGATGTGTGTCTCGGAATTTCTTGAAGCGCAATGCTTCGGGAGTTTCGATTCTCCGCCAGGCGCGCTTAGCCTAACCTTTAACAAAGGCTGCAGGTTCATAAATGTCGAACTGACCGAAGTCGGCGTCGGAACTGAAGGGCATCTATGGGAGCTGGGTCCGATCATCGACACATCTAAGTTTGGCAAACCGCCGCCGCTCCCGAAGAGTTCGACAGGAAATCTAGACCTAGAGCTGCAGTGGTATCTCGATGCACTCTGCCACGTGTGGGAATTACGTGAGTCGTATCTTGCAAATCTTATCCAAGCCTATCTGAGCGAGGGCGGCGTCGGGAATGGCCCCTATAGATTCGGGGAAGATTATATGTTCACGATGACGGTTACAGTAGCAAGCGCAATCAAGCAGAAGAAGAAAGTAAGACTTGGAAGATACTGGGACCCTAAGGGAAAAGAGTTGTTCCCATATACAGCAGTCTTCGTCTGGCCGGAGGCTAACACGAAAAGGCTTACCCACGAGCCGCGGTTTGTATTCACATCCTCGCGGCCCAAGGAAATGGGCACAGGCGGATATTGTATCAACGACACGGACCGGCACGTTTCCCTTGAGGTACGGCTTGAAGAAAACCAAGCGAATGGTGGCGTCCCATACTTGTACACAGAACGCTCGCTTCTTGGGATGTGCTTCTTTAGAGGATATCCACGAAATAGGGTGGTTTTTCCTTGGCCACAAGCGTTGAAGGACATCAAACCGAAGTGTAAAGACACGGAACAGAGCAGATAAGAAAAAGAGAAGAAATAGGGGTACTTAGAAATATCAAAAATAGCCCGAATCTGATACCTATTAGTATGTATCGATAAGCTGGGACCACATGGTCGCATCGGGGCATGTACCCGTGACATAAGTACCTAGGTACATGTACAGCATTGAAGCCAGCTGATCTATCGGGATTGTGGCCGCCGTACTATTTGGTCATCTAGTGATTTCATTGGCCAAATTAAAGCTGTCACGGTGCTTAGTTGCTCGATCTTCCGTGATATAGCAGCATTCTAGACTCTGTTATCAACCCTGAAGATCCAAAGACTACTATGTAGCATTCATCAATCATCAATACCTAGTATTATATATCGGCAATGAGTGCGTCTATACAGTATCGTATACGCGCAACCTCCCGGCCGACATGACTCTCCGACTATTAAACACTAACGTCGAGAGGGACGGGTCCCTCCTCTCACCCGTCCGGTACGATGACGATGCCATTTCCCTCCACAGTCGAAGTGACCAGGATACCGACAGCGAAGATGACGAAGTGCTCGCTGCAGCGCGTAACAGTAGGGAGCTACGCGCTCGCGATCGCATGGTTCTAATGGAAGAGGAAGAGTTGGATAAACTGATAATCGATTCGAGGGCCCAGCAAGAGCGCGAACGAAGGGGAAGCAGTCTACAGAGACGGGGAAGTAACCTTGCTCTGCCACTGCCGAACCCCATACGCTTGCTGCGAGGCTATAACCAAGCACGGGCTACGAGCGCAAGCGCAATAGATGATAATTCGAGTTCGGTCGAGGATCTACACGACGAGAAACGAAAAAATAGGCGGATACGACGAAAGGAGAAGAAGAATCGCTTGCTCAGGGAGGCGCGCGATGGCGAGGATGGAGAGCTCATGTACGAAATGGAAATGGGGGGCCTCAAGGACGGAAGCTCCACCGGCGAGAGCAGCGATCGGGATGATAGCGACGAACTCGATCGAAAGCGTTTGATGCAAGTTTCAGATACAACAAAGCTTGCAAAGAAAAGGAGGTGGAAGAAATGGCTGCTCATTCATGCCACCATCATAGTTGGCGTTGCTTTCCTGGCCCTCGTTATCTGGAAGTTGACCCTGAGCAAGAAAGCAGCTCCTTCAGTTCAGCCAGTCAGCAACGGAACCGCACTATTCTTACCAACTACTCTCATTATCAGTCTCGATGGCTTCCGTGCGGACTTTCTTAATAGGGGGTTGACGCCAAGACTAAACGCCTTTATCAAAGAGGGTGTCTCGCCGTTATATATGACCCCTTCATTCCCCTCCGTGACATTTCCAGTAAGTTTCTCGTGCCAGCCCTCATTGTCAATCTACTTACTCATTCTCATAGAACCACTACACACTTGCGACCGGCTTATACCCAGAAAGCCATGGCGTGGTGGGCAACACTTTCTGGGATCCGGATTTGGAGGCCGAGTTCTACTACACCGACCCCGACCGGAGCCTCGACCCTAAATGGTGGGGTGGCGAGCCGTTCTGGACCACGGCGGAGGAGCAGGGCGTTCGAACCGCCGTTCATATGTGGCCCGGAAGTGAAGCACACGTCTTGGGGATGGACCCAAGCTTTCTGGACAAATACAATGGCAAGGAGAAACTGCCTAAGAAGGTTGCTCGAATCCTTGAATTTCTCGATAAGCCGGGTCTCGAGAGTCCAGATGCGGATCCTAAAGACATTAGGCCCCAAATTATAGCGGCA
Organism: Hypomontagnella submonticulosa; assembly: GCA_022984865.1. NCBI lineage: Eukaryota > Fungi > Ascomycota > Sordariomycetes > Xylariales > Hypoxylaceae > Hypomontagnella > Hypomontagnella submonticulosa. Next base: position 463,451 of record JAJKLF010000009.1, on the reverse strand, counting down.
TACGTACCCAATGTCGACTCCGACGGCCACCGCTTTGGCCCTAACAGCACCGAGATTCGATCGACAATCAGTGAAGTCGACACGATGCTCGATCAGATCTTCCACGGTTTAGAGGAGAGGAATCTAACAAAGATTGTCAATGTCATTATCGTCTCCGATCACGGCATGGCTACCACAGACGTCAGTCGCATGATTCAGATTGAAGACCTGGTGGACGTCGACAAGGTTGAGCACCTTGATGGGTGGCCGCTCGTCGGCATCCGGCCCAAAAACCCAGATGATCTCCAGCTACTATACGAGCAAGCCGCCAAGAAAGGAAAATCAAACCCGAATTTCGACGTGTACCTAAGGGACAAAGACATGCCGGAGCGCTACCACTTCAGCAACAACAAGCGTATCGCGCCGCTATGGATTGTCCCTAAAACTGGTTGGGCAATCGTCAAGCGGGAGGAATTCGACATAGCAGAGGCAAAGGCGAAGGGTCTTGTGTACCACCCCAAGGGACTCCACGGTTACGACCACGAACACCCCCTGATGAGAGCCATCTTCGTCGCTCGCGGACCCGCCTTTCCACACCAACCCCACAGTAAGGTGGAGGTATTCCGTACGTAGAACCATTTTCTCTCACTCTATAACGTCTGAATTGCCAACCTGAAATACTGACCGCGTATAGAAAATACCAATGTTTACAATATTCTGTGCGACTCCGTCGGTATGACGGCCATGCCTAACAATGGCACCCTGCACCTACCGCTCCGGGTTGTCGGCCTCCACGACCCGGAGACGGTCCTTGAGGAACCTGCCGATCCAGTTCCGACCGAGACGACATCCAAGGATGTTGAGACAGGAGCTATGTCCATATTACCGGTGTCAATAGCCTCCGAGGTTGCTCAGCCCTCTCCAGAGGTTGGTGTTGATCCTGTGGTCGATGAGCCAAAAGAGCCAGAGGAGCCCAGTCCGCCACCACAAGATGATGGTGAGAGCGAAGGCAGTGGCTCTTGGTGGCAGAATACTTGGGACTGGGTGAAGGACCAAGTGCATGACGTTATTGACGCGGTGAAGGGGATTGGCAGCTAGATACATCAAACCTCCCGGATCTCTTTATTTATTTTTTTCCCTTGTTGTGTTTCAAGCGTGTTTACTTTTACGAGGAAGGAGACATTCCTTGGGTGTACATTTGTCACAGAACAGGCGTTGGCGGCGTTTAATAGGCTTGCCGTCCAGCGCATTAGAGCTCCTCAGAAAGACATTGTTATTAAAGGTGCAATTTGTTCATTACGGCCTATTATCTCATATGAGAATTGTTCCTATATGAACATCAAACCCGGAAACCAAACTCCTTAGACCGGTACTCCCCCGGTTCCTATTGCTTGTGACTCCAACCTCTTCTAAATGATGAAACGCGAGCCAGTAAGCCTGAGGTCGGTTGGTTATCCCGAACGCCGATTTTGCACCCAATGCCCGATACTTCCCCATTGAGCTCTTTTGACCAAGCGGTCCTCGAGCCATTGGAAGATAAACCGTATAGCCCGGGCAGGTTACTATACTACCTAGTAGTTAGTAGCCTGCTGGATCAGCACCGGTCCTTGTTCGCGTGCCGGCACAAGGCAGCCCGCATCAACGCAATGGTTGCACACCGGGAAGATTCGGCCATCAATAACAATGGTCTCCTGCCAGAAAATCTCCAGTTGGCCGCCGCCCCCGGCCTGCGAGCCAGCACCGCAGAAGAAGCAGTTATCGGGCGGCTGAGCCGTCCACTTCTCTTGGCCGGCCTTCTCGGCATACTTGGCTTCGAGAGCCTGGTTGTATCCGGGGATCTGCTTGCAGATGAGGCGGAAATGGGGATTGTCGTACAGCCACATGTGGGTGCGCTCGACCATGCTGACGAAGAGCTTCTGGGCCCACTGGTCGTCCAACTCGTAGGCGTAGGCAACGGCTGCGAAGAACTTAGTGTAGGTCGTCTGGAGTAAGCCTTGACTGTTCCAACAGGGAGTCAGTAAATACTTATTTACATATATCCAAGAAGGGAACCTGCTCGTTGAATTTGCGTGTTTCGGAGAGTGATGAAGTTTCGAATGATATTAGAAAAAAAAAAAAAAAAAAAGGGGGGGGGACAACTCGTGGACACACGTACTAGGAGTGATGAGGCTTGCCGAGAATGAAGTGTCTCAGGGAGAACTTGACAAGGCTGTCTATAGCCTGCTCCATCAACTTTCGGATCTGACCCTGCACCTCCTTAATAGCAAAGAGGTCGGCTACTCGCTCGAAACGCATGCAGGCCTCGAAGTTGAGGAGGCCCACGTTCGGCTGACCAATGAAAGAGACGTCTGTTACAGTGTATTGTTAGCCTTGCCATTTCCTGAGCTGTCGTTGTACGGGGTTTACTATACCACCGGTATAACACCAGGTGACGAGCCACTCAGCGAGCAAGGGGTCCAAGACACCTCCGAGGTCAACCTGTGGTCTTTGAATCAGCATTACATGCTCGGGGAATAAAACTCAGTAGATGCGTTAGACCACTTACGTAAGAGTCGTACTGGAATGCAGCTTTAAACCAATCCGAGCGTGAGCTGAGGACGTGTTTGTGGACGTTGGCTGAGTAGTAGCCGCAATCGAACTTAGCATCTGCACCGGTTCCATCTCGCAAGAGCCTATGTAGGAAGTCATATGTCAGTTAAAAGGCACATTCGGGGTCTTGGAGAGGTTACTCACTGTTTGCCAGCGTTTCCATCGACATAAAGGGAGAGAGCCATCTTTACTGAGGTTCAGGAAAGAGAGGTTTGGTTGCCAGAGTATCGATCTCTTCAGGTGCAAAATATGGATGTATATGAGCAGTGAAGGCAAGCGTAGTTGTTGTGATGTATTGATCAGTGATGTGCAAAAGATTGTGTATGAGAACAAGCAGTGCTTGTGGGAGGGTGCTGGAGGATTAGGGTTGATGGTGCGGGTGACTGATGGTTGCCAGTTGATTAGATCAGGAGGAAGTCTCAGGTAGAACTCGCCGCACTTAGAGATTCATCAAGCAAAGCAGGTGGTAGTGTTCTCGCCTCGTAAAATCCGCAAGCCACGTGAAGATGTCGCAACAAACTTGCAGCTTCAACGAAGAAGTCAGGTAGTGATGTTCCCGCCTTGTGAAAGAGGACAGGGAGGTAGTCTCGGGAGAAGCTTGGGGGACGAGAAAATTCGCAACAACTTTGATGAGAAAGGAAGATGGGAAAAGGGATGGCAGAGGAAAACGAGGAAGAGGGAAGAGGAATGGGTAAAGTGAATGCAGATGAGAAAATGGGAGGCTGCTCCTTCGTGGGTCACTAAAAACTTAGAAAGAAAAAAAGGTACCTGTATACAACCTCATCGTCGCTCAAAAGGTAAACGAGGTACGCCGTCGAGCCCAGAAGGGCTTAGTATTTTAATATGATTTTGTGATATGTCTGTCAGCCGGCGACTATAATGTTACCTAGACGATACGGTGGCTATTACTAAGGCCATACACTGTTTATACAGTTGTTTGAGCTATACGGTGATCTTGATACGCTACACTCATGCTCTCGCTGATTCTCATATCCTCTTTCCGATTTCACGGGGCGGGTCAAGCAAGTGAACATCAGCGTTATTACACGGAACCCTTAAATCTTTCTAGCTTGGACTGTAGACCTAGATACCGTAGAGGTACTCTGTGTGGTTGCAGACACTCCTGAACTGAATGCAAACTCTCCTGTTAAGGATCGAGAACTGGAGTAGCTATATAACCCATTGGTAGACAACACACTGAGGCTGTACAAACGGACCCCTTGAGGATATTGGTAGGATAGGTTAAAGGAGATGTTTACAAGTGAGGACTGACGACATTGACAGGCTACCTAATAAGCAATGATTTCGAGGACAGTTGAAACCCGCCACACTTAAAACTTTGAAAGCACACCATTAGATGCATAAGGATAGACAAGGGGCCTAAGGCGTTGAATATACAGTATGTACGATTCGGAGGCACCGACTATAAAGAGTTGGCCATTGATAGGGTATATATCTCCTGCAGATAGCCACCACTACTTGTGGCTCTGTATTTGTTTGTTCCCCTTTACTGATAACATTTTCGTCTAAACTACAACGACTATATCATGATGGGATCTTAAGTCAGATGGACTATCAACAACCATCTCAACCCATTTCATCGTCTATTCCTCTATCACGATCAGCTCTGGACTTGTGACGCCTGGTAACGGTATAGTCGGGGTTCGACTCGCGCTAGGACTACGTATTTGGTACCTATCTAACACCACAAGGGATATGATGGTAAAGACGGGGTACTTGGTGGAGTTGGAGGAGACTAGTCTGGTAGAGACTGCTGGGATAACCGGAACAATCCACGATATGATTTGCGTATTCCACTCCATATACTTCAAGTATTCAATGTTGTCAATGTTACCCATACATCATTTGCTATTGGGTCATTGTCAATACGCGGCCTTAGTGACACTCAATATTCTTCATAAACAAGCCTCTGGTGGTATGTAGATAGTCAATTGGATCTATTAACATCAAAGACGTGTTTAAAGAAAGAGTGATGAGAATACTTTCAAGTGGTCTCTCGTCGTTATTGTCTTTTAACCACTCATTATCCATGTCTGTTCGTTATGCCTATCATTCTGAGCAGAGCATCCTCGCCGACTCGGCCATGTTCGCCGACTTCATCAACTTCGGGAACTTCGGTGCCCATGCCATCTTAAAGGCTGGCCACGGTCGATTGAATGTCAAGCATAGCTCATAAATAGAAATTAAGAACAGCCCACTTGTAACATCAGCAAATTTTTGAAAATAGGTTAATTCAATAGCCGTAAGTTATGTCCCCATACTTTCTTCTAAGGAGCCCTACCGTCTATACCCGACTTATATTTACCTCGCTATGGCGGTTACGTGCGATTGACGGTATATTCAAAACCCATTGATCTTAACCTTGTGGTACGTGACTCATATAAGACTTGAAGCTTATTGGTATCCATGGTAAGAAACATTATGACTCTGAAGCTGTTACGATATATTTGATGCAGGTTGTCAGAAAGAGCCACAATCGTAGAGATAAGCGGACCTTATGTACTTTCAGCCATAGAGCGCCACAGCTTGGCAGGGATCTGGGGGTCTCAAGCTCCACCCGTGGATCCATGTACGTCATTGCCCCTCTGGTCCCTGAATGCTGCGGCCCCACTTGGCACAAGGCTGATAGAGATTTCTTGATAAGGCTTGATAAATTTAGAATTTAAAATATTTAATATCACTCACGACAAGCTCAATGGAGCACTACCAAGGTCGCAAAAGTCACAATTGATACTCGTTTTATTGGTTACAGGATGAGAGTTCAACCGCTGGAAAAACTATCCTCTAAGCCGCCTTAACTAGCCAGTAGACAACCATGGCAGCGCCCCTCAAAACCGCCGTATCCTCCTGTGCCGGTGGCTTCGTCCCACGCGCCGTCTTCGAGGTCTCGCCCTCCATCACGCGATCCTACTTCCTGGGCCACCATGCCGGCGCCTTGACGTCCATGCGCAAGATACTCTCCAACATCAACCTGATCCTCGAGTGCCGCGACAGCCGAGTACCCCTCACGTCCTCGAACCCGCTCCTCGAAACCGCGCTCGCGGGCCGCGACCGCATCGTCGTATACACGAAAGCGGACCTATGCGCGCCCGCCTCTGCAAACCGCTGGCTCGAAAGGCAAAAAGGGCTGCTTTCGGACTTCCATTCTCGGCGCGGCGGGATCATCAATGAGGGCGGCGGGGAGAGTCATGGGCCAGGCAGGACGGACGTCGTGTTCACAGACGAGCGCAACCCGCGCTCAATAAGACGGTTGATAGACATTGTCAAGGAGCGCGCGACAGCAGCGGAATCGCTGACGGGCCTGCGCGCTCTCGTAGTCGGCATGCCGAATGCGGGCAAATCGACTCTTCTCAACGCGCTGCGGCGCGTGGGCATGCAGCTCCCGAAGGCGGCGCGCACGGGCGCGCAACCGGGCATAACGCGCAAACTCGGCATGCCGGTGCGCGTGATACCGGAGGACAGGGAGGCGGGGATCGACGCGGGGGTGTTCGTGGTCGACACCCCCGGCGTGTTCGTGCCGTACGTCGCGGACATCGAGGCGATGCTCAAGCTCGCGCTTGTGGGCTGCGTCAAGGACGGGTTGGTCCCCGCCGAGACTGTGGCGGACTACCTGCTATTCCGGTTGAACCTGAAAGACCCCGGGGTTTACGGCGAGCTCAGCGCGCCGACTAATGACGTGTGCGAATTCTTAGACGCCGTTGCGGTGCGCACAGGGAAGCTACTGAAGGGCGGCTTGCCGAGCCAGGAGCAGGCGGCTGATTGGGTCGTGCAGCAATGGCGTAAGGGCAACCTGGGGCGCTTCGGGCTGGACGATGTGAGCGAGGAGAGCTTGCGTGGATGGGCCGCGAAAGCGTTGGCTGGCGAGGAGGGCCAGCCATTGAGTATGAGCCAGGCCCGGAAACGGGAGAAGGCGGCCAGGAAGGAGAGACATGCTGCGAAGAGACAAGCGGCAGAAGGTGCCTGATCTGTCTTGGACAAGATGAGACATCATGAGCCACAGACGAATATCAATCAGAGGGTTAACAAATATTGGACATCCATTCGTGCCGGGTATATGAAGCTATGAGGTAAATGTATAGAGATAGACACATATCCGTGTCCGATGCTCACATTCGTTGACCATATTGGTCTTGTACACTATGTACCTAATATTTACCGCAACCAAGCGATGTGTAATAGAGCCATGGGGTATATGTAGATACAACACGTCGTCTGTAAATAACCGAGATCCCACCCCCTTCCACTTGACGAATTGGAAGTCTTGCCCAGCAGTGGAGAATCATACCTTCGAGAGCCTCGAGCCCTCCAGATCATCAACCCATTCGAAATTTTGTTAGCACACCGATTCTAGAAAATTGAATTTGCGCCCCAGGTAGACTTTTCATCCTCAGATGAAAATTCCTCGTCGTTCCCGTATGTTAACATAACGCCAAGCAATGCAGATACGGACCAATGTGCCGGACGCCGACCCTAGAATGCCCAAGATTCTTAGATGACAAAGCGAGAACTGCGTTAGGGTGCGAACTCTTGCTGCCACTTTACTAGATCTCGAGCCAACACGTCCATCATTTCAATACAGGACATCTCCTTGAAATCCTTTAGCGACAGGAGAGTATTGTTGGTGCCGTTACTTGTTGACCCGTTTGGAGTCGCTTTGCCATCGTCGTGTTTCTTGTTGTTATCGCCGTTGACCTTGATTGAAGGTACTGAATTACTAGATCCGTTGGTAACGGTGTTGTTCTGCTCGGAGCCGGGAACTGGCTCTGACAATGGCTCGCTTGCTAGCTCGACCTGTGTCCTGGTGATATACTCTAGGATGTTGTTGGCCCGTCTCTTCATATCTGTCATCGTGATTCTGGAGTTCATGCCGCCTCTCGATTTGCCGTGCTTGCCAGTAGTCTCCTGGGCAGATGACTTCGTATGAGACGTCCCGTTTTCATCTGTATTTCTTGTGATATCGCGCGACACTGATCGCGCTGGCGACTCGTCGTGGTCCCGGTTATCGCGGTCCTTGGTGTACTGATTTCTTCCTTTTTTCTTCTGGGTTGTTGCCTTTTTCTTATGTGTGGTAGGAGCTGGAACAGCAGGAGGTGTGTCTGGAAGTTGCTGTGATGACTGTGGTGGTTCTGGGGGTTGCGCCGATTCCGTGGCCCTGTTTGCTGCTGTCCGCACGGCTAGGGGTATTTCTTCTGAAGGGTCAGAGTCTGTATCCGAGTTAGCCACTGGTCATGCTTTCCGGGATATGGAGAGTATTATTACCATCGGCTCTCCGTCGTTCGGCACGACCTTTTCGTTTGTTTGCAGCCTCGGCCCGCTTCCGCTCTTGCTCTTCCCGTCGCTCATCTCTCTCAGCCCTTTCGCGCTGATTCCGCGCTGCATTCCGGGATGTCTTAGATGAGCCCTTTCCAAGAGCTGATTCGTCTTCGGACTCCTCTGGGGGTACAGATTGAGGTCTTTCGGGTTTCGGGGACGGCGACCTCGAATTTGTCCTTTGTCTCTTAACGCCCTCGACCTTCCTACAAACTAGTTAGCCGACGCACTTAATTCCGAAGCCTAGCCATGGGTGTTGTGAACGTACTCTTCGCTATCATCTCTGCCTCGCTTGGGACGCCTCGGGGGAGGCTCTGCGACTTCGGGGATGGCGTCTTCCTTGCTTGCTTCGATTGCTCGGCGCAGTTGTTCTTCTTCGTCATATGCAGCGTCTCGGCTGTTCATGGTAGAGCGCCTTTTAGACGTATGCGCAGCGGCTGCGGCTCGTGAGTTTTTGGTAGAATTGGCTTTAGGAGACTGCGCACCATCCTTGGCCATGGAAGTGGCTCGTGAAGCAGCCCGTGAAGTTCGATGAATAGGGAGGTATATTGAATATTTTTGTCTGGGTGCCATCGCGTTAGTATAGCAATTGTAGTCGAAGTTGGTGACGGGAAGGTCAGGTTGCGAAGGGGGGAGCCGTAGTTGGAGAGAGGCATGATCGACAAGGGCGCGACCGTCAGCACTCCGCCGCAGCTGAAGGACGGCCCCAATGCGACCGGCCGCAATTTGTTTATAGGACTGGATGAACGATGCCAAAAAAACTCACCCGTTGCTTGCTGTATATATTCTGTGTAAATCTTTACGGCATTTTTCGCAAAAATATTGGACGTCGTCGGGATTGGACTCGTCAGCGAAACCGACACATGCACCGTGTTGCCATGTATTGCAGACTTCGCATTGCACATAAAAACCAGCTAAGTCGTCCGTAACCTCAATGGCGAAGATGCGTTCGTGGTCAATTGCATCTTTTAAACCGTACTTCGAGTCTTCCTCAAAGGGCGGTGGTCCTGGATATTCATCGTGACCACAGATGCATCGGACGGCTTCGTCCTCTTCTTGAATTTCGTCGCCAGCAGGTGCCATGTCAAGTAGTTCGATTCTGGTGTGCTTTTCGCGTTCGTCTTCTTTCCCGCGCGTACTCCTACGGCGGAGGATGGTGTCGTCGTTGGTCGTGGTGGTCGAATCTTCGGGTGGTTCTGAAGACAGCGATCCACTGCCAGTAGACTTTTGAGGCGACCCGGTCTTGGTAAACGCCCTCGTGCTTCGCTCAGCTCGTCCAGACGCACTGGATGCACTGGATGTGGTATGTGATTGTGATTGGGTTATTCGCGCGCGAGAAGAGCGTCTAGTCGGAGAGGTACCGGCCATCGCTTGCAGCATAGGCGACTTGTCGGAATAAGGTGGAGGAGGGGTTGGGACGCCGAAGGAGGATTGGATTCGGCGATAGCTTAAGTAGAGGATAGGATTGAGGAGAGGTCCCTTGGGTCTGACCAACGGTGTAAGGCGGACTGTAAGTGATTGGTCGCGACAAAGAGAACAACGAGAGCGGAGGTGGTTGGAAGAAGGTGAAAAGACTAGAGTTGCTCCAGAGCGACAGCAGAGGAGCTCACGAAGGAATTCGGGCTACGCAAAGTCAGATTCAATAGGATAAGAACCTTTCAAGTATACCTCCAGGACTATCATGACTGAGAATTCGATGCTCGTAAAGGTTGTAAGAGCTTTGAACGGCAGAAGTAATAGAGGGGGAGAGGTGCGTTGGTGAAGGCGAACAAGAGGGTCACTTTTTGGAGAATGGAAAAGAGAGAGCAACATTGTATAGGTAGGTATGTATGTATTAGGTATTGTTTCCTAGCTTGGCCCTCGCTCGGGCGCGGGCAGACTCGCGCGACCAGCGACACTTGCCAACTTCAGCAGGGGGTCCCGGCAGCTGTTCCCAGGTCCTTCTCTTAATTTTTTTTCTTTTTCGGGTTAATTCCTTTTTAGCTTGACTTGGATCTCCAATTGATCCGGGCAACTTTAGTGCTTCTGTTATCGGAGTTCCATCGGTCCGTCCAGGTGAGAATGAGCCCTGGAGCTCTAGAGAGAACGCGGGGCACCGTATCTAATAACCATAATTCGTACCGTATTTTGCCCTCTGATTAGCACATGCCTAAGTATCAATTGATCTTTCCCATACGTAGATTACCTAATGTTCCTGAGAAATGGATATACGGATCATGAGAGTTGGCCATCATGGGGTCTTTTCTCTGCTCTATCGATGGATGTGTAGTCTTATCAGTAATAATCATATGGGCAGAATGATAATGAGACTTAAAAGTAATCAAGGAAATATTATTGTGTGCTGTGTGTTGAACGGATTATGTTGTAGAAGGCAACTGGATTGGGATGAGGAACCTACTTGCCTCAACCAGCTCAACTTACCCAAACTTACCTAATGTGAAGGAGGGGGAGATTGCCAGACCAGACTGAGTTTGGGTACATGCATGTACATATGAACTTACATTCATAGACACTAATAATAATGTACGTACATTTACGTATGTACCTGCTGAATTTCGGCCAATCTGGCTTGCCTTCTTGCTTTATTGGCTGCCATAGTTCCTCATTTAGATTACTAATGGAGTCCATCCAGTCAAATCCAGCTAAATTCAGGGTTGGTTGGCCCTTGTCTCAACCGTATCTTCGTACGGTACGTGCTGAACTGAACCATTTCCCTTTCCCTGTGACACACTGTGGGTTGCCATCCTCTCCAGTCAATTACATATCGCCAGCACAACCGATCTCCCTACCTTACAAGGTACCTGCCACCTTACTCAACGTTGCCGAGAACTTATTAGGAACACCCATCTGATTCTTCTACAGTCCAAATCTCAAATCTCAAATCTCAAATCTCCGACAACGAGCAACATCTCCTCTGCTCTCATTCTCGAAACGTCTTTGCATACCATTGTCTGGACGTCTGGATTTCAACTTTGCTCGCTCGAAACGACGCTTTATTCGTATACCTATTCTACCGACCCTTCCGTTAGAAAGGAGACGCATCTTGAATACGTAACGTCTCTAACGTCTCGGAGAGGTCGTCGTGGGTTGCATTGGTCATCCAGATCCAAACCGACCAACACCACCACAACCAGCTTCCGGGGACTGTCATTTCTGTATGTACAGATTACACCCCTCAATGCCGCCTACATCCACCAAATAGCGTCATACTTGCGAAGGGCTAAGTAGCACTTCCTCCTTAGGGTTAATCAACTAGTTTTGATATAATTATTTGCAATTTAGGAGTCCCGTGTTAATGTGGCTATGGGAATGTAGAAAAGGAGCAGATCGCTTTGAGGAGCTAAACCACGATACAGCGTCCTGCCGTCTTCGACCCTACTCCGAACCGCCGTACGATAACTTGCTGCGCACACAATCTACATTGGCTTCGAGTTAGCGAAACGGGCAGAGACAAGTGATTTTCAAAGAGGCAGCTGGACTGTCGGTGTTACAGATTGTTAAAGCGGGATGTAATGGGTATGTCGTTTCCCCGGTGCGGAATACCTCACATGCAAATGCAAATACATTGAATATCCATATGAAAAGAAAGAATATTGCAGTGCAATGCCGAGACATCAATCATCAGCGAGCAGAAGAAGTGCATGGGCTGGCCTGTTCTTTCTAGTCCTCAGAGTTTTTGTTTCCCTCTTCAATTTGCCTATCCACGTCACCAGTTGGGAGACAAATAGAAAACATCCACAGCTCGACTACCCTACACCCTCCTAAACACCATCGCACTCAGCATATGGGCGTCAAGGGCGCATCCATTTCTCTTTTATGGCCATGTGTTTTCTATCCGCAGTAAAGGCAATATGGCTAATGCTTTCGCGGCTTGGCCGCGAACCAGGTCACTCAGAGAACATGTCTCCCGAATCTTCCTCGCCGTTGTATCCTGACCGGCCCATTCGACCTCTCCCGAAGCGGCGACTACGCGAACGGCTCTCTCCAGACGTTGCCGATAGCATACAGTACCCCCCAGCACCTCAGACTACAGCGCCTCTATTTGTCTACCCGTATAACTCCAAGGATGAAGTGGCAGCTCTGGGAACCGATCTTCCAAATGTGGCACACCGAGAGAATGTAGCTGAACTGGGCCAAGAAGCAAGCTTGCGCAGAAGTGGCCTGGGTGCTGAGCATGATAGTCAATCGCTTATCGGCCAAGCACGAAGGGTGTTTGCTTCGCGGTCTCTCCATGACACTCCAGGTCATGCGATTCGCGCCCCCCAGCGACAGAGCCAGTCACGGCAATCAAATCCACTACCGCCACCTTCAACAACATCTTCTGCAGATGGCTACGATTCTTTTGAGAATAGCAATAACAAAAAGAAGAGAAAAATTCCCACTGCTGGCGAGACAATATTGAATGGGACGCACGTGCTAAATGACCTTAATGCGCTGGGGGTATCGTCACCTGCAGCAACAGGGGATGAAGGTATCTTGGATAGCTCAGGCGTGCTTCCCACACCTTACTATCAAACTGGCGCAATCACGGCAAATGGGCAAGGAATCTCCGGTCCTGGTAGAGGCAGGTACGGTCGTGTTCGCAACGGTAGGAGCCCGTTGAGAACCTTGCCAGATCCTAACAGTAACTGGACAAGTCGGACACCTAATAAACTTAGGCCAGTGACTATCCAGTATCCATCGTCGCCTGCAGGTATGTAAGCTGAGCTGCATTGAACTCCCCAAATGCACCTTTCTTCTATTTTTTCTTATCAGCGCATCTCTACTTTTCTTTTTGGTAGCAATTCCTGATGAACAGCACCTTTCACGTCTTTCAACAGGCTTAGTTACTAATTCTATATTTTATAGGAGAGAATTCTGGAATTATCTCCAGTGCCATCGCCAGCGCCGAGAAACTCCAAGTGCCTCAAGGCCAGGAGAATATCAGTCTCTTACACCAAGAAGTATCCACAAAGTCCAGTCCTACACAAGCACAGTTTACGTTCACGTTTGATTCACAAAATCCTGTATCTTGGCCTGGCTCCGACCCGGCGCCTTCCAGTATGGGTCCCTCAAATCATATGAATCAATCTATCCCAACAGATTACCACGAAGGGTACAACGCTCCAGGTGCTAGAAGCAGTCAAGCTCACCACGCGTCACTGCCGCAGCTTAATGGAACGGCAGTCTCGCAGCCCGGAGCGGGTGCAACAGGCGATGGAGCAGCAAAGGGGGCAACGCAGGTAAATGCGCCCCCGAAGAAATCGAAGCGTCGCGGCAACTCCCTACTCCAAGCGGCCAAGCAGCGCCGTAGAGAAACCGAATACCAAAACTACCATCATCCACCGGCACCAGAGGATGTCTGGATCTGTGAGTTTTGTGAGTACGAGCGCATCTTTGGTCGCCCTCCCGAAGCGTTGATCCGCCAGTACGAGATCAAGGACCGCCGGCGACGCCGGGAAGAAGCTGAGAGGCGTAGACTCCTAGAGAAAGCAAAGATGAAGTCACGCAAAGGCAAGAAAGCCAGTAAATTACCGGCAAAGAATACTTCCAGTACCAATGACCGCCACGCTTCATCTTCGTCTGGACAACAAGCGCCCCCGCCTCCACCTAATTCAAATGACCGTGACGAAGAGCAGACTCTGGACCAACGCCAGATCCACGATGAAGATCAGGAAGAGGACGGGCATGATACTGAGGATCATGTCGGGGATGATCTAGACGCCGAGTTACGAGACTTGCCTCCTGGTACCCCAATGCGCAGAGGGCCTGCAAATACTCCTCGACGTCATTGTATCGGTCATTAACGGATATCAGGACCCTATTCCGGATCGGTTGGATTATTCCATATGTCAACACTGGCATCCTTTGCTGCCGCTGTCCCATCCACTTCCGGTACACTTCCAGTACACTTCTTTCCCAACCTGGATATGTTGCCTGGCCCGGAAATCGTTCCTTGCCGCTGCGTCAACCTATTAACTCCATACTCCCTCGTTTGCTGGCCTAAGCACAATCATCTTACGAATGTCATTGTGGAACTATAGGTCATTCCTTGTATTCTAACCCTGCGACCGTTGGATGCAACAGAGAACAAGCAAGTCAACCACATGGGGAAATAGGCGAGCATCCATGAAGTTGATACTTACCTTTTACTGGCGGAAACTGGCATCAATACATGTAGAGCATCAGCAGCACTGCATACCGAGTACGATAATCAGTACTCCTCAGGCACCTTCGTCCCTGAACCTGCCTCGAGGTCTATAGACCAGATAGATGATAAGAATCCATGAACCACACGTAGATCGACTTTCTTGACTTATAGAGTGTTCCCGTTTATCGACTGCGCCTTACGCCCGTAACTCCGCAGTGAGTCGTGGCCGAAGTAGAATTGACCGGATGCAAGAACCAAAGAATGTAGAGCACGTTTACCAATATGAATCTGTAAGTTTATATCCACGTCCTAGGCAACGGTGTTTCGCATATCCACGGAGGTAGAACGATATTAATTGGTTGGGGTAACGTCACTTGTATGACATTGCTTCAATTCCTACCAATTTACCAGGATCAATTGATACTAGGGCATGTCCCACACCAATGCTTCTTTAATAGGTACATACATGTGTGTAAATAATTGTATTTAAATTTCTATTTCATCATCCCATTCCAGTAGTCGAATAATGCGACAAGGATTTTTAACAGTATTATGTCTGATGCTGAATAAAAAGTAAGTAGGTAAACGACATATTGAACGAATAAATGGTAAAGTAGGTCTGCATAATTGAGTTCGAATGACGTCACGGAGAGACAGTCTAGAGACTGTGGAGTTAAGTCCGGTCAGCAAGCCACGTTTCTTGTGCCTTAAAATATGCATAAATCAATTTCCACAGACCTGCCTCCAGGCTATGATAGTGACTAGGTAATTATGGAACCATCCCATCCAGATGATAATACTAGGGAAGGATTCCGCGTTTACAACTCCCCCTTTCCTTTGTGATGCTTATAGTTGAGAGATAAGTGCCCTCCAGGGCTGCTTTGATACTCGGCAATACCAAGTAAATCAGTTAACGTAATACAAAAATTCAGTTTAGAGTCATGTAGAAAGTCAGTGTGAGTTCAGGGTCTCAAGGGGCCAATGATAGCCGTGGCCCACGAGATCAACCTCGAATGTATGACTTAACAGTACGCAGGTATAATTTGCGTAACGGCAAGTGAAGGAGATAGCGGCAGCCCCACTAAAGTATAGTGACGGCACTCTCCACGCTATTCTTAATGGAGGTTGCTAAGTAGATAGTGGCTACTAATGTGGCTTAGATGCTTCCAAGGGTGTCATCATCATACCTAACTTTGATGTCCCCAGGGCCAAGGGTTCTCGTTCTTGGGAGCTCTGAAGTCTCTTTTTATTCCATCGCGCCGGGAAAATCCCATTTCACCAGGTGTCGCTTATTTCCCGCGTTTTCCCAACACAAAGCCCGTTACAGACCTCAAGTCGCGGCATCAAACAGATATAAAAGCGCATTATTTAATACGTGTATTCCATGCAGCCTCTATTATAGTCGATACAGCCCAGGCCTTGAGCCTGTGAATCATCCCGTCAACATGTTTGGCAACTCGCGACGGCATCGTCCGCCAAACCCTGTAAGTAGCTTCTCCTTAAGCTTATGGTTAGCTCGTCTCAACTCGTCGCATTCCATTGTCTTAGAAGACTATATCCTAATCACACCATTACACGACTCGTACTTCGTCGTCCTTTGTTGGGACTAGTGAGAATGTCTTTCGGGCCTGCTTTGTGGTTGGTCGATTTGAAGAGGCGGGTTTCCTCATTGGGTTGAACATGCGATGCACTCATAATGACGACGTTCCTATCCCCTAACCATCTTGCTTTGTTTCCGCTTTAGTTTTCCTGTCGCCAATACTGATGAATATCCCAAATTTTTCAGTCTCTGAATGCCGGAACCGCGAATCCAAACGCTACTTCAGCTGCCGCTACCGCCTTCATGTCTGCCACAAACCAGAAGCCTGGCAAGTCGCTCTCCTCGGCTGCCGCCGCCGCGGCTCTTCGGGCACGTCCTCATACACCTACCAACGTAGCGGAAGTTCAGACTAAACGGACGATTCGTCGAAGTGCCTCGGTATCCTCGGCTGGCAGTGCTGCTGTGGCCGCGACTCACTCACGCCCAACCGCGCAGCTCGAACGAAAGAGCAGTTCAGGCAGTATGGCGGAGCGGACTTTTCGAAGCCCTTCACCCCATCGAGCAGATTCAATACAAGCGACAGAAGAACGCCCGCCAGTACCTCAAATACCGGCGGGCCATAAGAAAGCAACAAGTCTAGCTTCGACTGGTGTGGGTATGCAAACTTTTCAAACCGCATCTCAGAAAATGAAGTCTAAACACACTTCCTGGCACACTGAGCCGTCAGGCGATCCAAGTAACGTTAGGACCTCTGATGCGCCGATGAGGACAAACAAACCGCAACTACCGAAACCCGAAGTCACCACTACTATACCTCAGAGACCAGACAGCAGGAGCTCCTCGGTGAACTTTTCGTATCCGACCGTTTTTCGCGCCCAGTCACCGCCAGCGTCTCCTACTTCTACTCACGCACCGCAATTCTCTAGCCCGCCTCCTCGCACGCCTGTCTCGCCGCCAAGGTCAAATAGGGCTTCCATATCCTCGATTACAAGTGGAAAGCACGAGCAACCAATGGTATATGATCCGAACTCTAGGAGGATGATTCCAAAGGCAACCATAGACAACGTCGAATATTACGTCAAGCAAGCGGCAGAGAAACAGCCAAGAAAAAAGACAAACGTTGGTGTTCAACGAGAAGGTAGTCACCTAAAGAAGGGAACGGTTGCTAGGGTAAGGGGGACTACCGTTGATGCTGAGGCGGGCGAGCGTGATCTACCAAAACGAGAACAGCCAGTCATCGAGGCAACACCAACATTAGAGGAATCGCGGATATTGGAGGAGCCTGCAGTAAAGGCCATTATCACAACTTCAGGAAAGCCAGGACAGCCAGGAAAGCATCAGGGAGATATCGAAGGTGGTCGATCATTCGAGTCACGAGATTTGCAGAAGTCAAGAGCCGAGATCCCTTCATTACCCAGAGGGGTCCCCTCCGAATCAAGCACAAGCTTTGTGACAGACGTCGAACGAGAACCCGAAGGAGTTTCTAGTGACGAAGACTCTGCCATCCGACCGTCTCATAAAATATTAGATGCGTTAGATGCAGTGCCGACAAGGCTATCTATCTTTAAGCAGCCTAGAGGCTTCCCAGATTCGACAGACGAGGCTAATGAGACGGCCCAACACCAGCTGATTAACAGTACAGCCCCAGAACTAGCTGAATCTTCAGTCGAGGCTACGGCTGAGACGAAAGCAGTTCCGGTGGAAAATAGACTGGTGGCGGAGCTTTCCAAAGAAGATAACAGCGTGCGGCGATCGAACTCTAGCAGCCCGGCTCGCCAAGCACATTTTTCGGCAACCCCTTTTGACAGTCTTGCTGTTCGGCATACCCCTTTACCACGATCAGCGTCGCCTATTAAGTCAGCTCTCAAGCGTACCAGCCCAACACCGAGAGAGGTCTCTCCGTCGGAGAAAAGCTCAGATATGTCTGGATCCCGTGGTGCCTCTCCGCACCAGCAGGAAGATACTACCGTTTCCCGGAAAAAGTCGGTTCGTGTTAGCTTCGACGACCGGACCATGGCTACGGTAGTAGGTGAGTCTGCTCTTACAGGAGACGCAGATGACACCGTTCCATCAAGTCCACAACAGGTAAAGAGGCCTTGGTATAGCAATATCGGGAGAAGTAAAAGGAGAGAATATGCTCTCGATGATGACGAAATCATGAAACCCCGACCTGCGTTGCCCAGCTTTGGCAGTATTAGGGAGAAGAAAGGGAGGGAAACTGGGGAGCGGCCTCTTGTACGCCCCCACGAGACAACTCAACCTCCCGCAACCCCTTCTTCTCCCGAACTCCGTCCGTCTAATCCAGGCCCACCTGCTGATACTGGGACTCCTGACGAACTGTCCCTGGGCCAATCAAGTGACCAGGCGATAGGTTCGATTCTTGTACAAGAGCAGACGTCCCGGAACGCACCAAATATTTCAAGGTTTAGGGAACCATTGCCGCCGGTCGTCACCTCAGTTGAAGGAAGTGGCTACATCTCAGACAGTATAAGAAGCTCCGATTCTGACGACGACCTTCTCGATAGCATTGCCGGTGCGAGTGATACAGAGGAGGTACCCAGCACACAGGCCACCCAGTTAGATACTCTGGACAACCCGCAAAATGATTCAGTCACTTTTGACGAGAAAAGGCCTGCTGGCCCGGACGTGGGAGCACCAAAAACCATTAATCTCCCACCACAAGATATTCCCGAGATTACTGTCATACAGCCCAGCCCAAGGGTCCCAGAGCAAAGCACTACGATCAACAATTTGGTAGAAAGTGGCCACTTCGATATCCCCGGCGGATTCCCCGAGGATAGCTCCGATATGACTCGAAGCATCCAAACTATGCCGAAAGACATTGAAAACGAGACTGCCGACAGATCAGCTTCTACTCCTACTATCTTCGAACCGACAGCGACAGTCCACTCGGTTCAGCCTGAAGTACTTCCCCAAACTACACTTGCTACAACAACACCGCTGGACACAGTAGACGACCAATCTACGGATGACTCTGCAAGCATATACAGCGACGCCTACGAGGATCCACGCGATGCTGAGGGAGATGGCTTCCTATCTTTGAACGCCGTCGTTGAAACCCCTATTGACAAGAGCGCCCCGCCCCAGGT
Organism: Hypomontagnella submonticulosa; assembly: GCA_022984865.1. Classification (NCBI taxonomy): domain Eukaryota; kingdom Fungi; phylum Ascomycota; class Sordariomycetes; order Xylariales; family Hypoxylaceae; genus Hypomontagnella; species Hypomontagnella submonticulosa. The sequence continues at coordinate 444,772 of JAJKLF010000009.1, read as the reverse complement.
TTCAGAACTTCCTGGTGATGTACCAGATGAGGCTGGTATAAAATATCAGTCCCAGACCGGTACACAGCCGGAGGCTCCCACCAAATCTATAGGGTTACCGTCAGAGAAAAATGACTGGGAACAAGCAAAGGCATTTTGGCGTAGCTTAACAGCTGAGAAGAGACTCCAACTTGAGCGAGAGGCGATGGAAGAGGCCGGCGTCGAAGGCGACAGGGAGGAAATCACGCAGCCTATTCGAAAAAATAGTGGTAGGAAGAAGACTGCACCAAAAAAGGAGACTCCAACGGAAGTCCAGCCTCAAGCTTCAACAAAATTGCGCGAGACTGCTCCGCAAGCCAGGCCGGAAAAATTGCAAGTGGCTCAACCTACAATTAAGTCCGACCACAAAGATGTCGGTCCACCAACGTCGACGCGAATGAGAACGTCCATGCGTGGGGAAAAGCCAAGCCAGCCATCAGATGGCCTTCGAAAAACATTGAGATCCCACACTGGGACAGGGCAAGCTAATCAATTCTCAACGGTGCGAACTACGCAGAGTGAAAAGCCTTCGCCCGTCTCATCGAAGCCAGCTCAACCGCAGGTCCCTGCTGTTCCTGCTCAGACAATATCTATTAGCAAGGCGTCAAACTCTTCCCCCAGCAACAAGCCTCCACTGCAACGTCGCGGATCCGATGCCAGTGACAGTAGCTTCAAGCGCACCCGTGCTACACTTGGTGGAGGGTTTGCTCGCCACTCTATGCGCCCATCATCTGCCAACTTGTCTCACGACGTAGGTAAAGGTTCCGGACGATTCAGTCTGCGATCACTTTCGCCAACTGGCTCTACTTCGTTCCGACACAGCTCCGGAGGTGCGACCCCTGCACCCACGATGCGACATACCTTACGATCCAGTAGCGTGTCCAGCCAGGAAAGAATTCTTTCATCTATCCATTTTCCCTCGTTTGGCCGGTCGAGCAAGGCTCCCACTACGAAACGTCCCAAGAAATCAAGCCGCTTCGGGGACTCGAGCGACGAAGACGAGGGTCAAGTCGCCGGCTTCCGCAGTCGCTTTGATGACTCAAGTGACGAAGAGGATGTACGCCCTAGCTCTTCATCGAAGGCTAGACCGCTCTCCAGAGGCACTCTTCGCACACCTACCGCCAGTGCTGGTGGCTTTAGAAAATCCACTCCTGTTCCCGAAGTAGACGAGGAGTCACCACAGCTGCCTAATAGCGACGACGAGATGCCTAGTCCCTTACAGACCCCGCGGACTCGTCCCTCAATTATCGACCCAGCGCTACCACGCTCGAATTCTGAGGCTCTTGGAACCGCTACATTAACACGGTCGCGATCTGGCCGAGGCGGGTTTAATACGTCTGTAACGATGCCCTCCGTATCCCATAAGGAGAGACGAAGCTCCCTGATGGGAATACTAAGGCGCAACAAGAGGGCCGATGCGACGGCTAAAATTCATCGCTCGGAACTCATGGACAGCGCAGCTAGACGTGACACTAAGTTAGAACGAGACAACGGGGAGCTGAAGGACCTTCGTGGTGACCATCTGTCCAGCCCAAAGCTCCAGAAACGGGCTTCTATGAGAAGAAACGAGAGCTGGCCCTTGGATGAGCCGGTCGAAGGTGAAGTTAAGCGATGGAACTCCGCGGGCAATATACTTGATCAAGCTGGTACCCGGAAAGCCGCTCTGAGACCCGATCTAAACGGTAGACGCAGCATAAGCCTAGGACTCCCTATGACATACGATAATGAAGCCGACGACGTGACAGTGGAGGGCCTAGGGCACAGGAAGAAAAAGAAGTTTGGAGCGTTACGCCGAATGTTCGGACTTGATGACTAGGGAATATCTTGGGCCGGGAACAAGAAGCAACGCAAATTATTGGTGAAAGGGGGCCGGGGGGCCGAATAGTTATGGTGCGCCGGTCGCCACTACGAATCGCAACTTTCTCTTTGTTTACACGCACACGGACCAGGGGGGTTTCGGTAAGAGCAAAAGGCTCGGAAACACCTCTCGACGGCATAATTTCTGAGTTGATACCCATTACCCACGCGATTGGCATAAGCTTGCAGGTAGATTTGCGAAACCCACGATAGTAATAGGGTGAAATGGTTTTTATTTCCTTTTGTTTAAGGATTAGGGGGGGCGTACACGCATATGCAGAGTCTCGCCAGAGATCACGCGTTTCGTGGCGGGGTCAATACTTATCGCGGGATTTTTTTTTACAAGTCGAGGTTGAGTGATACGTGATACCAACATCCTCCTGAGCTGCGTGCAGGAGGGAAAAAGAAAAATGCGCAAGTCGGACAGGAGAACGCGAACAGGCGAGGACAACGAGGAGAAAAGAAGACATTAATCAATATGCCTAGCATTTAACAATACAATGGATTGCTTAGGTATTGCTCAATACACAATTGCCCCTGAACAAACAATTGAAAAAGGCGATAAATTGTGCCTAATTTACCTACCAGCAACGGTGTGAAAATTGGGAAGCCATCGTGACCCGGAATTGAAGGGCCTATAAGACAAGCCCCTAATGTCGGAACAGGGGGAGGCAACATTGGACCCCCGCGCTCGAGTTGTCCGGCGGTAACAAGGGTTGGAAAGAGAAAATAAAAGCCATTGGGAACACCATCGTGACCATCGTGACCTCGGAACGCCGGAGGCGGAGGAGTGGCTCTATTATACCCTGGGTATCATTATAATAACAATCTAATGTGAATATGCCACCCCCGCTTGAAGGCTGAGTAATGTGATAAATGTGATTGTAATCGCGGCCACAAGGTAGCAATAACGAAGCAAATTAGCACAAGACCGAGGGAGCGGGTGAATGAGTAAGTAAATGTTCCGCAGACATACAAATAAATAAATCAATGATGTTATGGATCGATACTTGCAAGCGTAATTGTGCTGCACTTGTTGGAAGCTCATCCTAGAAGTAGGCGGTCTAAACTCGAAGAGACATCGATCTACACATACATGTACGAATCGACAAGGGGAGTGAAAAGCCTGCCGTCTGGTGGTCAAGTGGTCACGATGGTAGGTAAGATTTGTGTATATTCCTTCGTATGTAGTCTGACCAGACTCGTAGGCAGGTATGTATTTGCATGTTCGCCAAATTCCGTAAGGTATGGTGGTTATTATATGTAATGCAATGGATGTAATAGATACGACGCCTGGGCAAGGCCGCGACAGCAGATGCCACGAAACTTGGCTGACTCCGGCATCCGACACGGGGGCACGTTGTCACGCAAGCGCACGGCTACATTATCACACACATCAATCCACCGAAAGTGAGTAATAAAATCGAAGAGTTGTAGGTGAGCACACACACAGAAAATACGATAAAAATGCCATTCTGCAGTTGGTTCTCCGTTCCCGCGGGGCGGCTCCCACTAATAATAATATGCTTAGGATACCATCAATGATACCAACCAACGATACCTAATGTAGTGGAGGTTGCAATTTAGGAGTCGCTTCGAAAAATGGAACATTTTTGAAGTTCTGGGTATTTGCGGGGCCGCCAGTACTGCGGTGCCCATGCGAGCAACCTAGAGCTCTTAGGACTCGGGACACAGACTGATCTGGGCTTTTGCCCACATTGTGCGGTTCCAGTCAGGCATTGGCTGACAAGCTGTTTCCGATTATCTGGAGGTTCCATGCAGAAGAGGATGTCGCGTTGTGCTTCGGTGTACAAAGTATTGGATACCTCCACGTCCCAGGTCATACAGGTACGAGGTGGTGTGTGTGTACCTGCCTACATGCCGAGTCCTTGCCTTACGTCCCAACTTCGTATTTACGTACATGCTTGCATGATAGATTGAAATAATGGGCAGACACAAAGTAAATCAGTACATGTCTAGCCTACCGCAAGCAGCTCATGTCACCAGATTAGAGCTCTGTAGGAGCCCTGGAGGGACAATGGATTGCGATAGACCAGGTCTAGGCAAGTTAGCTTGCTGGTCGGTATGGGTCTGGATTGGGTCTCACAGGAAGCTAGTCCCCACTCAGCACACCTAAAAGTCACCTAAGCTTAATCGTACTACCCCTCCTTCTCAACATTGACTGACTGGAAGCAATAGGAGGACTAGGAGGACGAGGAGTACGCCGAGGGGGGAGAGGGATGCTAGGGGGGAAGCTTGGACCTAGAACAAAACGCTGCAGGTGCTAAGAACCAGTAAGATCAGTAGGAGCCAGTGGGAGTTCAGTGGAGTATCGAGTACTAGTAGTGGGATAAGATCGTCCAAAAGGCTGGAGAAGCCGAGAAAAGTAGGTACTGTAGGTACCAACCGTGTAGGCCAAACTCTGGACCCAAGCAAAAAAAAAATTATTGTTAGTGACCGTCCAAGGAAGATCGTGAGTTTTTCGGTCCCCCTGACCTTTTGGGCGGTCGTTTAGTTTTTCCCACTTCGTGTGCTCCCAGTTTCTTTGCCAATAATTTCCTCCTGTCGGTCTGAACTTTTTTTCCCTCCTTTTTCTTCGTCCTCTCCTCCTCCCATCTTCCCATAAAAGCCTCGAGATATTTCCCATCGACAGGCGAATTGCTTCATAGGCTTTTGATTCTCTGTATATCCAAAAGCGGTATAGAGCTTCCATTTGACGGTAGAAGCAACGCATACGTCATTTTCCACCCATTGTCCAATCCGTTCACAATCAGCCGTGCAAACTGAAGCTCTGTTTCACATTCAATTTCTGATTATCGCCGACGACCTCTCCCACCTAGACAATCTTCCCTTTTTATTTGATACTCCAACCCCCCTTATCTGTATCGATATATCCTCGTAATATCCCTTCCTACAGTATCTTTATACCGACAACATATTTTATTGTAGACAGTAATTCCTTTCCTTTCTCCGCCCAGGAAGTGTACACGTCACGTCACATCACATACCATGCTGTCCCGAAATCTGCTACGCGGTGCAGCTCGAGCTGCCAGCTCTGTCAGAGCTACTGTTCCTCGAACCACCATCCCGGCCGGTACCGCATACCTGCACAACAACAATAACCCTCTGAACAATGCCGACAATAAGGACAAGAAGGTCACTCCTCCACCGCCCGGCGCGTTCGCTCGTACAGACGATAGTATTACCGTCGAGTACCCTGAGGAGGACGCCCTCCCCTCCTCTACCCCCGTCCAAGGCCGTGGTGGTTTCCACATGAAGCGTACGCTCGCTTCTTTCTCCCTCGAGGGTAAGGTCGGTGTGGTAACCGGTGGTGCTCGTGGCCTGGGACTAGTCATGGGTCAAGGCATGGTTATCAGCGGTGCTAACCTGGCCATTGTCGACATGAACAGTAAGTTCTCCTTTGTGTTTGCTCCCATTCTCCTCTTTTCCTCTTCAGCGATTTCCCACCGCCAATTTCAAATTTCAAATCTGCTCTTCAATCCCGTCAGCCCGTACTGCTTACTCCAAAAATTCCCTCAATGGGTCCTCCACTTCCTTTGTCTCCGTTCATTCCCACATATTCCCACAGATGTGCGGTGTGCCATAGTAGACCGGGATAGATGCTGATGACATCCCCCAACAGAGGAAGAGGCCGAACGCCAAGCTGTCGAGCTCGTCGACGTATTCCGCAAGGAGAACCCCGGCGCCACCAGAGTGCCCAAGGTCACAGCCCATTACGCTGATGTCTCAGACGCCGACTCGGTCCAAAGCTGTATTAAAGATATCATCCAGGCGCATGGAAAGATCGACCACCTCGTCACCAGCGCTGGTTTCACCGAGAACTACAACGCCGTCGACTACCCGATCGACCGCATGCGCAAGCTGTGGAGCGTCAACGTTGACGGTACCTATCTCTTCGCCATCACTGTCGCCAAGCACCTGATGGAGCGCAAGGCCCCCGGCAGCATGGTCTTCATCGGAAGTATGAGCGGTGCCATTGTCAACGTTCCCCAGCCCCAAGCGTAAGTTGCACTTACTCCAAGCTCCAATCCTTCCGGCCGATGAGACTAACCGCGTTGCTTTCTCCAGACCTTACAACAGCGCCAAGGCTGCTGTCCGCCACATGGCCGCGTCGCTCGCCGTTGAGTGGGCCCATGCCGGTATCCGTGTCAACTGTATCTCGCCCGGTTACATGTTGACTGCGCTGTAAGTGATGCCCGTCATTCGCCTTTCTCTCTTAATTGAGCAGCGACTAACAAATTCCGCAACAGCACCGAGAAGATTCTCGATGACAACCCAGAACTCAAGCGACAGTGGACTTCGCTTATCCCGCAAGGTAAGATGGGTCAGCCCGTCGACCTCATGGGACCCGTCACCTTCCTGCTATCAGACGCCAGCCAGTACGTGACCGGTGCGGACCTCCGTGTCGACGGTGGTTACACCGTCACTTAAGCGGTGAGCCCAAGAGAACTATTTTGGCCTCTTGAGGCCCTTGTGGAAATTTTCGGGTCGGAAATAGAAATGATTTTTCTCGGGGAGTTCGCGGGGATCTTTCCTTCATCCATAGTAGAGGCACCCTTTGATGGTCCGGTGAGATAAAACTGGAAGGGGTGCCGTTACTACCCCTTTAGACGATAAAGATGATGATGAAGCCATGTTGCTGGTGTCCTCACAGGATTTGCTACGCTTGGTTGGTACCCAGGTTAGAGACCGGAATCGCGATAATTTCGACGTCGTCCTCAGTCTGTTAATAAGAATAAGAGAAATCTATTGTGCAATACTGTGTTCGTTGTGAGACTTAATTTTGATATGGCCCTCAGCGTAAATGAAATAAGTTATTTGACAAGAATCAATTCCGCTCTTATTGAGTAAGAAGAAAAATTAGAAAGATTGAAGAGAAAAGGAGATAGAAGTTCCAAGTTGTCGTCCTTTTCGGGCCGTTACAGGTTGGTTCCGGCGCATTTTCGTGCGGCTCCCTCTCTTTTATTTTTTCCCTCTCACGCTTCGCTTACCGATTACCCGGATCCCGAGTTCCCCATGGCACCGGCACGTATTTTTGGGGGGTGGTTTCACTGTTTCTAGAGGGGAATTTTCCGTCCATAGATAGGTGCCTGTTGCTCCCATGCCGTTCCTGTTCGCTAGGTTTTGTCTGGTTGCTTTTTTCTTTTTCTTAATATATTCCATGCCGGTAGTTGCAAATTGAGCGGTTTCATCGATCGGGGTTTTGTAAGGTGTGTCCACACACATGCACGCATACATCCGGCACTTACACAGGGTAGGCAAACAGGGGGGAAGTACAGGGGCGTGACATGGGTGTGGTGTGGTGTGTGGTATGGCGCCACCACGTAAATATTGAAGGTGCTGTAGGCCTGATGCTAGGTTAGTTTAGTGCTAGAACCCTGGTTTGGCAACGAATGGGAATTAAAAACAGCCTGTCTAGCTTTATGATATTTATCGACGTATTTCGAATTTGCATCCGTCTCCGCTGAAGCTAAGCTTTGGTGGTAAATGGATGTGACAGGTATTATTCTGCGGAAGCTCTGTGGAACTAAGAGAGTTCTTAATTGTCTACTGGCGAATCTACACCTAAGTTATCAAGGGTCTACCAACCGAGGAATACTGCGTTACCATAATTGGGCTCTCCCCGAGGTATTTGTCGACGATATAGTTGAGGATTTCCCAACATGAGAGCAAACCTCAACTTGAAATAACATCATATTTTTATATCTGTATTACTACAAATCTTCCTCAAGATTTAATAAAGTTATGATAGATTGAGGTTAGATAAAATGTTACCTACCTAGGTATACAATAGTTAATCATAACAATAGTTCAAAGTGAGAATTTATATTGAACTAAGGACACGTTGATACCATGCGACTTGGGCCTAAAGAAGAGAATAAGAGAACACCTGGCGGCGTATATGAACAGATCGAAGGAGCCTATATTTTTCAATATTCTTTCTAATAGGGTCCCCCCCGGTAGACATTGAGACCCCTGATATACATCGCCAGTCCGTGTCTACTCTCCGCTCTGTTGTTCGCCGCCAAAGTGACTCAGAACGCCCGCGTAACGATATTTATCACGATGTCCTTCTTAAGCCACCCAACTCCTCTGCGTAGGTTCGACGCATTACTTCTCGTGTAAGCACTCTAACCCGGCTAGGGCCCTGCACTAAAGGAGAGAGGTTGCTCCTTGACATGCCGGTGATATGATAGCAGAAGATGTCGTGCATTTCACGCTTCCTGTTGTGGATCGTGGACATTCTTCAAAGTATGATGCTATCCGCAGATTACCTTCAAACCACCTATCTACACCTAGCCTCATCTGTCCACCGTTTAGTCACACAAAACTTCATATTGCGATACCTGGATTAGGTACATGTAGGTATATAAGCGAACTCAGATTACGACAGTGAGTGCGTGCTATAAAAGATGATATTATCTACAAAAAATGGTAGCTGCACGACTATAAGAATTGACTTGACGAGGGATATGTTCAAAGCTGTTCGCAGATTCATGGTGCGAGTATTTGAGCAGATGTACGCAAGGGCGGCGAGCTGGTCCGGGGACAAATAAAACTGCGAATAGTATGACTCTTGTTGAAAAGGCCATGGATCGTGATGCTCTTCCTAGTCCGTACTTTCACTAGGTGTAGGTCTAGTCGGGTGTTTTTCTGACTGAATATAGCTTCGTGATCGTTTTCCTGATTATTTCGTTTGGCTCAAATATTGTACGAATCCTACTTGTGGACGGCCTAGCCATTGCGTTCTATTTGAATGAGGTTTAAGAGGGCAACAGGATAAGGTATAGCTTATGCTAAGAGTAATAATATTAGATTCAAACACATCATCGGCTACAAGAACGTCTGGGTAGTTCTGCTATTCTAGTTGTGGTTAATACATACTTAAGGGGCTCAGTCAGCATATTCAAGTCGCTGGCATCTACTTGTATACCTAGACTTCAACCGAACACTGTATGCTTAACAGTTCAGTGTGTAATAGAATAGCAGACAGCTCAATGGCCCAAGCGGTTATAAGGCATAGTAGTGATATAGGAGAAACCAGGCGTCACCTTCTTAAGTACCAGTATAGACGTCGATCATCGTTCATGGCATTATCTACCCAAGCAGCTATTGCTTTGCCGTTCCAATGGGTAATGGATGTGTATCAACGCTGAGCTAAGAATTATCGGCAGGCCAAAACAAACGGTATCAAACGAGGCAGGGTTTACGAAGGGATGTCTCGATATAACTCTTCTAGCCCTATGCCCCCCACGTAGCCACAGCATGTTATTCGGCAAGATGGGCTCCGTACGAAGACTCTCTCCTCCTCTAGCCTAACTGCAATCCGATCTCATACCAACAATGATAAGGGTGTTCTCTCTCATACCGCTAGCACTGCCATCACGCAACAGTTATCACAATAGGAAGTATGAGACGACATCCAAATGGTGGGTAGATGGGGTTGGGTGCAATTAGGCGGTTTTAAAAGTACGTATAGTCTGTGTGAAGTAATTTGCGAATAGCATCATTCATCAAAGGCGTTCTAGGAATAACAACAACACCAGTGAAAACAGACTATGATTAATGGAAAAGAGGAACATATCGTTTCCGTGCAGAGAACGCCTGCAAGTCTGATTATTGTTACGTTCTCTGCCTCAGGGACTACAGTAAGTACGAGGAAAGCTATCTGAACCACGAACGAAATTAGTGATTAGCTTCATAAATATTAAAAAGGCTAACTTTAAATAGAAGATATCTAAAGTTGGATGAATCTTGAATTTTTCCTGCAAGTAAACATAAGGGTGGATGTTGGATAGCTGTGACTCATAGGCTGGCAAGGGCTTATAAGACATAATTGTTGTGCCAATAGTCAACAAGACCGGCTACGGTCCAGTGAAAGCTTCATGGCGCAGTGGAAGCGCGCCGGGCTCATAACCCGGAGGACCTCCGATCGAAACGGAGTGAAGCTAAATTTTTTTCATCATTTTTTTCTCGTTGGTTTTTTTTAGTGATCTATTTCGAGTAGCATATTGATGCTCATAAAATTTTCGCCTAGTTTGGTAAATATTCAGCTAGCGTTTCGTTTGGTCTCCACTTTTATCATAGTCGGGTCCGGCTAGTCGACATGATCTTGAACATATGTGTTAAGCTAAAATCTGTACCTTACTCTTCTAGATGGTTTCTACATTTCTGTTGGAACTAAAATTTTCCTTTCATAAGGTCTTTGAAAATCCTGTGAGCATTGCTCCTACGCTATCACCAAATAAGATAAAGCTGGGAAACCCGACGATTGCAATACCTACGAGTGCTATTCATGACGAAAGCTATCATGGTTGATGGGATTATATACTACACTACCATTCAAACCACATTGAACGGATGAGACAAGAGCTCGCTCATAAGCGTATAGCTGATTCGAGCTAATTGAAAGCTTGTCGTAGATTCCCCGTCTCGTCGTCAAGTGTAGGCTGTGAATAACATCAAACCTCGGGAGCCAATCAGACTTGACTGTGGCGTCTCTCGCCTAAGTTTTTTTCCTAATGAGGCACCATACCTAGTTTTCATTGGCTGTCTCTAAGCAAAGTTCAATAGTAGTAGCTACGGCTAATTAGTGCTTAGATTTAAGTTACGAGCACGGGGTTCGTGGCACATAGGAACTACAACGCCAACGTCAATAGCAGCCAAGGTGAGCTACCCGGTCGACCCTCCGATCCTTCGATCACTGCCAGCTTGGTATTGGTATCCCGAATTTTTAACGTTATAGTCGTTTCTTACCGTTGTCTGGTTATATGGTGGCTAGTCTGCTGAAGGCGTACCAGCTTTGCGCGTAATGAATGGATGGCCTGGAGTTTCGATTTACCAGCACTTAGGTAGCATTGGCGCGGAAGCGACACCGCCACTACTAAACTGCGGGATTTGTGCCTAAGATTGACCGAACTCAAGAACTCAAGAACTACGAAACCAAGGCATTCTCAATAATCGTTTATCTAATTACTGTTGCCACTCATTAGTTAGAAACACGATCCAACCTATATCTAAAAGTGGCTTATCATCGCTCACTCGACATGCTACGAAGTACCATGATGTTGAGGTCTCGTTCGGGTCGCACGGCCACCTTCGCATCACGGCTCCCTATTCCTGATACCACTATAAGAAAATCCACCTTCTGGAAACACCGTATGGCGTGTCGCATCTCGTCGCCAACTGTCGGTTCCATCACTACATTACGACGGTATTCTCGTAGCTCTAAGCCAGCATGTCCGAATCATTCAAAGGATACTGAGAAACGGACATGCAGTACCCGCTCCCCCACGACTACTTCCCTCAGCTTCTGGTCATCTATACCGACGTGGCGGCGGGCTGGCGTTAACACCTTTCGCTGTCTAATCGGCTGTACAAGCGGCGACTTTTCCGCGATGTGGCTTCTACAGCTATACTATCCTGAACTAGGCATCGGCTCGATCATGGCAGTAGCAAGTACGTGTGCTGTTTTTAATTGCGTTTGAAACAATTATAGATAATGAAACTTACACGTACTCAATCCCTGCAGTGGCCAGTGGTCTCACAACCTCCATGCTATTGGAAACCGTTCTGCTTCGCTACGGCCGTGACAAACTCGCATGGCCAACGGCCGCAAAAACCGCCGCAGGGATGAGTTTTATCTCTATGCTTACCATGGAGGCGGTTCAAAACTTAGTCGACTACCATCTGATGGGTGGGACGGTCGCGTTCGATTCTCCCGCGTTCTGGGGTGCTGCCGTGATTTCCATGTCGGCGGGATTCCTGGCTCCTCTCCCGTACAATTATCTACGGTTAAGGAAGTACGGCAAAGCTTGCCATTAATATTGAGCGTTTTCTCGTGGGAAATTATAAGAGAAGATATTGTAGGGTAGGTACATGTATGTATTCCTGTATGGCATTGTATCTGGGTAGGTAGGTGGTCATTTATCTAACACATAGTGATCGCAACTCTGGAAAATTTGACGAGTCGTCTTGGACTATTTATGCCTTGTATTGCCAAGAATACGCTCTGTCTCGTGCCGAGTCAATTCTAGATATCGGCTATTGCTCATCTGTCAATTGGGAGTTCTGTTAACCGTACCACCAAAGCCCATCTGCCCAATATTATCCGTGAAGCCTCACTATTGTGAGTACATATTCGGTCTCAGTTTGAACAGCTATGAGTAAAAAGTACATATGAAATCGAAGTTAATCAAGAGACAAGCAGTATGCGTGCACCTTATAAGTCCTTGGAGGATGCGGTTTTCTCAGGAGGTAATCTTAGTCCGAAACCCAAGGACTGGATTGCCATAACCGATCCGCGTTACCTTTTTTTTGGTGGACGGATCGGGAGGATTTAGCGAGAATACTCCCGGCGTGCTACGGGCCGGAATCGATATGATGCATGTTGGTGGCGTAGGTAATGACTACTTTAAAGTAACGTCCCTGGACTTTGTTATGACTAATGGCGGAAAGTTGATGTCCTCTAAGCGTTTCAGGGGCAGTTTGCGGTGGAAGACGCAAGACGAGAGCCTGCGCTCTAGGATATGGGTTGTTTTCGAATCACACCGGTGCGGATGCATAGCTAGCGTGTGCTTCTATTTTCTATATGCTTCATTGCAACCCAACCGTCCGATTTCCCTGAATGCAATGCAGGAACCAAAACATAATTATGCTATGCTGAAATGGCCTGGAATAGGAACCCTGCGAGATAAAATGGGAAAACTGTATGCGCAAGAAAAGGCTCAACATCATGCCAATATGTAGGCCTGTGGACCTACTCGGGGGTATCATATGATGATGTCCATTTCTCAAACGGCAAAACTCCAGATCCTGTTCAACTCCAGTCGGCATGCCTTACATAGTGACTGCCACCCAGGACGAAACATCCACCACCATCGAGATGCGACGCCATGTAGCATACTCCTTCGGATTCAATTCCGACCCAGCCCTCGTGAGACCAGGTAGTGCCGACGACGTACGACGTAGGAAAGTTAACGCCCTGGCGTACAATGTCCGCCTTCAGATATAGGATGGTACCTCCAACACTATCGATGGGTACGAGATCGTTGTCGTTCGTCCCCTTTATAAGCTCGTCTAGGTAAGTCCTGGTTTCAACTAGCTTATTTGCGGCAGTATCAAGGTCTCCGTCGCCGACGGGGCCCATAAGCAGAGGCACCTCCTTATCCACCGCCCAAGCATTCTTGTCGTAGTTGGGCGTTATGGTCTGCTTGCAGAGCGCCGTGATAATGCCGGCATCCTTGCGCTTCTCCGACTGTTCGATCATGGTCTGTACGATGCCTTTGGAGAACTCGACTACATCGGCGTCAACCCAGATAACGTGGGACTCGTCTTGTAAGCTTCGTGCCATCAGATAGTTTCGGAGGCTGGCGATGAGCCCGCGTCGTCTCCGTTGTACATCCTTCTTGTGTCGGTCTTCGTAGGCGATCTGAGTCGCGGCCCCGCCGCCATCGCCCTCACGGTAGAAGAGCGCCACCCGGGCGAATGGTAGCGGCTTGATTGCCTCTTTCGCGGCCTTAAACTCGTCAAGTGACGATGTCATGAGGCCCAGGGAAACCCTAGTCAAGTCCAATCCTGTCGACACGATTACATCGAGGAAGTCGTATACGGTGCGGTGCGTGGATCGAAAGTCGGCGCTCCATGAGTGACTATCCCGGGTAAGGACGAGAAATAGGATATCAGGGTTCTTGTTGACGATCTGTTGATGGTAAAACACGGTTCCATCGCTCAAGGTCTTCTCAGCCTGGCCGATCGCCAGGTCCAACGGCACGCCATTCCAGTGTTTATATGATGGCGCATGACTGCCACCCAGGCACGAAGCCACTGTCTTGCAAGACCAAGCTCGCTTTCGAGGCTCGAACGAGTGGAATAAGAGGAAAAGGATAAGGAACGACCCGATGCTGGTTAGAACTAGGCGGAAGTGAGGGACTCTAACAAGGCCAGCCATCTCTCCATGGTAGAACTCGTGAAACCAAAACCTGGAGGACCCAGCAAGGGAATGGGAAATGGGACCAGCATCTTTTTCAATAAGTAGGGCCCAAGAACCAGCGGGTCCTATATAAGGGGGCGCCGAGACGAGGGAAAGTCGAGGTACCTTGGCGCATAGCTGAACAAGTTTATAAATAATTATCGTCGAAACTTTGCTTCAGCCTCCTTGTCAGTCCCCATAGCTTCCTTGGCTTTTGCCGAACTTCCACGTTTAGTCTCATTTTTATTGGTATACTAGTACCGATACAAGGGGCTGCCGCCCACACGGACAAGGCACTAGCTGACGCCACTGAGGACTCAGGGACCGCTTTTGAAGTATTAATTCTAACTAGTAAGGCCAAACTTGTACTTAATTGTCAGGAGATTCGAGGTTTCACGGGTCGCGAGCCACCTAGGGATAGAGACAAAGCAAATTGGCATGTTGATCTTTAAATCAATGCACGCGACACACAACGTTTTCATTGGATGCGTCTCAATCCCCATCTGCAGGATTCGTCTATGGCTTTACGTAAGGTTATATCAATTCAGCATGTTCTACCTCATTTTCAAGCTTCAACATACTGGATACTGACTTCTTTACTTACTTTGAAGCCAGATTCACTCATAATATTCTTGTAGTCTTTAGTCTAACCTTCCGTTTAATCTTCTAGTATTCGACATGACTAACTGTTGATACGACCCTTACACCGCTATGAGCCGGACCAAGTAAGGTTCCTTCCAGGCAACAGAATTAAATCTTTGGCAATGCGACGTATCAATGCAGAATCGACAACTTCGTACGTAACAGCCAATCCCGTAACACAATTCATTACCTAGTAATCAGCAAACATATCACAACCCAGCTTCCAAGATATACCTTAAAACGCCATCACGTCACAGAATCTTCGCTTGTATGACACGGTGCAGATGCAAACCATGTGGCCAATCCTGGCTGACAACTTGACACGATGCTCAATGTGATCAGCTGCAAGGTTCCGATCCTATGGTCAGCGAATGCACGTTTACATCTGAATACTGCGCTCTTGTCAATAGCCGCGGGAATTCCATTAGGAAAACGTCTTTTCCGGGGATTGGCTTGACTGTCCCCCTTTAAATTTTCTAAATATTGTCGACACCTATGACATTTGTCATGATTTTTGATACCATTAGCTCATGACATGCCGTGAAGGATAGGATTGCCAAGAAGCTGTATGTTTGCCATCCCTTTAATTAGGTGGCTACTCCTATCGCTAGTCTTATGCTGATCTTGTCTGACGCAGCATTTACTTCAACCCGCTCAAGAAGTGATTCTATAGCTATAGCTTTACTATATTGCCCATTCAACCCTTATGCGCCTCAAAGCTGCATGAGACGACAATTTCATAGAAATTCTATACGTTGTACATGTAGTAAATTTGCTACGGGAAGAATCCACCATACAGATCATCCTTGGAGG
Organism: Hypomontagnella submonticulosa; assembly: GCA_022984865.1. Lineage (NCBI taxonomy): Eukaryota > Fungi > Ascomycota > Sordariomycetes > Xylariales > Hypoxylaceae > Hypomontagnella > Hypomontagnella submonticulosa. The sequence goes on along the minus strand of JAJKLF010000009.1, from coordinate 429,450 downwards.
TTTCACAAAGCTTTCCCAATATGGCTTGAATTTTCAATTTCAATTGGCCCCTTTTAGACCCGAGATAGCGGTCCCAAGTGGTCCATGCGTTTACTGCTATGCAACCTTAGCCGAATGCCTTCTAATGTTCCCCGACACTCGCTGTCAATCACTTACATGTGCTCCGCCATTCGTGGTAGCAGCTCATAGAGACGTTGTCATATTCCGCCGGGGCATTCATTGTAAACGATTTCATCACTATGCTCATTCGGAAACTGATCAGGCGCATACCTGTCTTGCGGTTCATAAAAATCTGAAATCAGTTTCATTATGCAAGGTAAGAAAATGTGGTATCAAGTTATATCCCATGCGCCGCCCTCATGCCCTTTCAGAAATATAAACAAAAAGTGATGATACAAGTATAAACAAGAGAAAACACCGAAACAAATTCAAGCATTTCCCGCAGCTATTTTTAAGAGACAGCCACAGCAGCAGAGGCCCCCGTGCTGGCACAAGCGCTGCTCTGATTTGCCTGCCACTCGTCAAACCAGAACTTCAATCCCGTCATAAGCGCAGCCGTAGCAAATTTCTCGCCCAGTACACCCGTCGCGCCGCTCTCGAGGTACTGGAACTTGAACGCCTTGTTCCTACTCCAGCCACTGTTCATTGACCACGCAGCGACCACTTCCTTGCCGTCGCTCGTCTCTCCTGCGGACCGCGACGCCCGCTCGCCGCCCTTCCCCGATGAGCTGTCCAGTCGCACCAGCTTCCACCCCCAGGAGTACTTATCCAAGTTCCGGACTTCATTGCTCCTGCTGTGCCGCCATTCGAAGTCTTCCATCCGCACGTCCTTGCCTAGGCCAACCTCGACTGAAAATTGGTACGTCATGACCGTCGGGTGCTTCCAGGAGTGCTCCCGGCGCATGACGAACGTAGTGCTTTGCTCGCCGGTATCCCGGGCCGGATCCGGGAAGATGGTGAATATGACGGTCTTTCCGGTGCACAACTTGCCCTCGTGTCGTGCGGTGGCTAGGACCGGGGCTGACTCGGTCGGCCCCGAGTGCAATGTTAATAGCGGCTTGCCCGACCACCCGGTGTGCGTCTCGACCGCGAAGAGCGGGTTGTCGGCGTGCTCGCCCAGGTGGAAGGTCCGCGTGAACTTCATGGACATATACGCGTTGATAGATTGCGGGAACTTGCTGTTTACGCCCGCGACTCTGCTGCTGCTGGATCCGTGCTCCGCTTCGTACGTGTACGGCGGCTCGGTCTCGTAGGATGACATTGGAAAGCGGGGCGCGCCCGTTACATGGTTATCTATTGCGACATATGGCGGAGGTACTGCAGAATCGTCGTCGTGCCCGTATGAAGACCCGTACGAAGGGAGCGCGGCGCCTTCTCTTTGGTAACTCATACTTGGTTCTAATTGGTATCTTCAACCAATTCTAGATGTATTGCACGATTGTGGATTGCGACTGAAGAATTGTTTGAAATATTGATGAAGTTCGCGCGTTTATATGTTCTCCAATATCTCACATAGCGTTTGCACCGCCATTGTACATAATGCCATGTGTACTGCCACCATTTAACCTAACTGGTTGGGCGTATCTGCATAGGGTCCACCCGTATCTGCAACATCGAAACTACCAGCCCTAAGCCTGCTCAGCCCTTCCAGCATCAATGATGACTTGCCACAAATTCCCAGCATTAGGAGATGCTGTTTGATTTCTTTCGAATATATAACAATGCAAGTACGGACGATCATACCATATGAAAAGGAAAGATATGCCGTGTTCACATGCTGAATTAATATGGCGTTTAACACGAACTGCGAGGCTTTCTCATTAAGCTATCATATTCTAATTCAGGAGAGAGTCGCTTAGCCCTTTAGCACATGTGAGGTTCGTAACTTACAATCCAACTACTTATACAGGTGGTAGTATTATATCCTGGCGACAAGGCACGACTAGACTGCAGCATCAAGTAGGTCTATAATAGAGTACATACATAGGATTACACGTCCCCGAATTCCAAGAACATCTTGAAGTTGACTAGAATGATGCAATGGAACCAAAGCTTGAACATTAGAATACGGGCTGAAGGGCTGAAGTAGTAGATCGCCCTACGGACCCGCTTAGCCAGGTGCTTATCCCTTTAGTTCTGAATAGCCCTGTCCATACTGCCCAATAGTGACTAGGGTCATCCTGATTCTGGTACGTCAATATAGCCGTCTGTGTGTTGGCTTATGTTGGGTATTCTATAGTCTTTTGATTTAAATAGAGGACTCAATTAAGTGTTCTTTCCTCTTGATTTCAACATTTTCACTACGCTTAATAGTCTGTAATTATTCGTGATGGGCGCGGCTCGTAACACACGTCTAGAACCACGTAAATAGGTACATACATTAGTATGTTAACATTGTTAACAATGTCAACAATAATTTTCATATTCCAAAAAAACCCGTCAAAGGTCATTCCAAATTATACAATAGTCATAAAGTGTAGAAGTTAGCGAACCTTTGTCCTTTTTACGACAACAAGTATGCTGGCTTTCAAAGAAGCGTAACAGTTCCATAGATAGTATCATTGAGAAGCATTCTCGAGAAAGTACGACAATATCAATTGATGATTGTCAAAGAACACCGTTCAACAATATTTGGCTTTGCAATGTGTATATATATCATAAGTCTCTCCGCAATCAGCTATTCATATCGGCGTCATCCACATTGCTGAAGTTACGTGAGAAGTTATAAACATTTCACTGAATTCAGTACATTGGCACCATTTAGTAGCATCCATCATTGCAGTCATGCCTCGGAGTGGTTACGACACAAGTGGCGTCCCGGCGCTAGTGCCAGTGCGAGTGCGAAAGCCAGTGCCAGTGCCAGTGCCCGTTCCACCGCCCGCCCCAGGAGATGCCGCTGATAAGAACGAGGACAAGGCGACTCCAGAGAATGAGAGCACTAAGCGTTGAAGAACTTTGAAACGATATGGATAGTCACTGTCTAGAGTCTCATATGTTTGAATTATGAAGGCAATACTGTTTCTCTTCTACAACTCTTATTAGTTTTCAAGCTCTCACAATTATAGTAAGAGAGAAACCAATACATACGGTATCAAGTTCAAACCTAAGATTAGAAACCGCCTTTCTTATTCTAAACGTAGAAAATACTCATTAATCTTAAGGGGATTGATGCATTCATTGTTCTCGTTTAGTTCCCTTTTCGTGGATTGGTTTTACCTGGCTGGTGCTTAGAAACACAGCTGGATTTGTATCACCTCCGTTGAGTAAGACCGTGCTTTGATGTTCCTTAATGAGAAGCTACGAGGTAAACCGTGAATGAGATTTATGAGATTGATGTTTTGGTAAGTCGAATTTGACTGATTTGTAAGGTATTCTCCTAAGGCAATGAGAAGTGATTATGAAACTTACTCGAAATAATAGGCGTCATGAGCTTATATACCTCTATAGGGCCCAGAGGCGCTAACTCCCCTATTCTTGGGGTACAGTCTATGCCTATCATTCCCATGTGCCTGACTTTTGGTTGTGTGTCCGTGCTCTCTAAGTTACAGAAGAAAATCTACACCATACAGGACCTCACTACAAAACTTAGCACTAATAATATAACCAACTTCAGCATAAACGGTTCGAACATTGTAGCCGGGGAGTTATACATCTGCTCATAATGGGAATTGAGTTGACTCATGTCCGGTTCCTCTGGATGAACATATGAAAGCACCAGAATCGATGTATACATTGTGCGACATATGATTGATACACTTCGAATTGCCGAGTGTAGCCTGCACGTTCTGCTGTGTCCCAGCTCCAGAATGCCATGCTCCGGTGAGGAGAACGCCTGATTGTGAGTTAAAACACGCGCCCGTCAACTGGTTATGTATAGGATTGTCGAAAGGGAAATGACGATTGAGAATTCAATGCGTCTGTTTGGTACTGAGATACTATGGGCATCACTCTATCGCAATGGTTGCGTCGTCCCGACCTCAACACTACTCACCGAGTGGTACCGGGAAACAAACACCGACGAACCCCTAGGTCAATCCTCCACGTAATTATGCGCAAAGCATTCGGGATACCTCGGATGATCCCTACGTCCATGAAGGGACTGTTATGACCGCTACTGTCGGGTTTTCACGCATCTGACGGCGCTGCCCTGCTTCTATGGACACCCGGTTCTTTCTCGGCCTCCTTTGTGTTGGGAGATGCGCCGAATATCCCGTATAAAACAAAGCAGCAGCTATCTTAATTAGCGTCTCGACGTCGCATGCTTTCCCCAGGACAACAAGTCTACTAGATACCGGTATTGCTGTTGTGCTCAACTAGGTGTTTGCTTGAGTACGAAAGTCTATATGCGCTCGCTAGGCGACTAGTCGGCGAGCCATCTGCGTTATAGTTGAATCTACCAAATCTTATGTGATCTACCCGATGGTGTGGACGTGAAGCCGTGAAAGAGATCCTGTTTCCTGGTTTTTTCGCTGCGGGATTTTCTCGAGAGCTACTGGCCTACGAGATAGTTCGAGTTCCCCTGCCAAGCTGATATAAGACATATTTATTCCGGAGACAACCTGAACCTGACATAGGAGAAGAGAGACCGTACGCGACCCCCTGATATACACGTAGGTCGCGAGCCATGTCCTACTTATCTCAGCAAAGGCAACATGGCGGCCCTGCCGACGACGATGTCGAGGCCCAAGGAGCCCGTCACTCGAATGGTGCCGGGTACCAGGAGGGAACACAGAGCGCCGAGCAATCGCCTAGACACACCGGCGAGCATATCAAGTTTGGAGATGCTCGCTTGAACGTGCCACCCAAGAGCTCTGAGCTGAACGAATATGAAGCGCTCGATCGGTTCATTACGAACGTTGACGCCGAGCGGAGGGCGAGTATGGCAAGCAGCATGACCCGGAAGCGTAAGGTACGAAAATGGTGGCAATTTTGGAAGTCTAGCAGGGACGAGACGGAGGTTGTCGAGGAGCAGCCTACGGACATTGGCAAGCCGCCGGCTTCGTGGCTAGATACGGACATTAGGACTGGCTTAACGACCGCTCAGGTGGAGGAGCGTCGGAGACGATATGGCTGGAACGAACTCGTGGCCGAAAAGGAGAACATGTTCGCCAAGGTTCTCAGCTACTTCCAAGGACCCATTCTCTACGGTGAGCGAGCTCTTCGCCGGCGTCTCATTCACGTCCTCAGTATTCTGTAATGGGACCTGACAATCAGTTTAGTTATGGAGCTCGCGGCTTTGCTAGCTGTAGGCCTGGGCGACTGGATTGATTTCGGTGTCATCATTGGCATCCTCTGCCTCAATGCCTTCGTCGGTTTCTACCAAGAAAAGCAAGCGGCAGATGTCGTGGCCAGTTTAAAAGGTGATATCGCTATGAAGGCCACCGTCGTGCGCAATGGTCAGGAAGAACAGATCCTAGCTAGGGAACTGGTTCCAGGGGACATCGTAAGTATTTCTCGACGGTCATGACTAAAAATCACACATACGTTTTCGCCGCCCACCCTTGTATTTCTAAGACCTATAAGCGATAACTGGGCTTACCGAGTATAGATAATCATCCAGGAAGGTCAAACTGTTCCTGGCGACGCTCAGTTGATATGCGACTACTCTAGGCCCCACGACTTCGAACAGTTTAAACAATTAAGAGACGAAGACAAGTTCGAAGAGGAAGAGGCTGGAGCTGGAAATGGGAAAGCTAAGGAACAAGAGAAGGACAATGATGATGATTACGCAGAATCAATACACTTTGGCGACCCTCTCGTGGCTTGTGATCAATCTGCTATTACCGGCGAGTCCCTCGCCGTGGATAAGTACATGGGCGATACCTTGTACTATACAACTGGCTGCAAACGAGGGAAGGCGTTCGCTATCATGACCACGTCCGCCAAGTACTCGTTCGTCGGACGAACCGCATCCTTGGTCCAAGGTGCTAAAGATCAGGGCCATTTTAAAGCCGTTATGGACAGCATTGGGACATCGTTGCTCGTTCTCGTTATGTTCTGGATTCTGGTTGCGTGGATCGGTGGCTTCTTCCATCATCTTCGCATCGCAACTCCAGACGTCCAGAATCTCCTTCACTACACGTTGGTCTTACTAATTATCGGAGTTCCTGTCGGTCTTCCTGTCGTGACGACCACTACTCTTGCAGTCGGCGCGGCCTACCTAGCGAAGCAAAAGGCCATCGTTCAAAAGCTGACCGCCATTGAGTCTCTTGCTGTGAGTATACTCTCTTGTGGCCTATGGGTGAATGGGTTACTAAGAATTATTAGGGTGTAAACGTGTTGTGTTCGGATAAGACAGGCACCCTGACAGCTAACAAGCTCAGCATCCGCGAACCATTCGTCGCTGAAGGGCAGGATGTAAATTGGATGATGGCGGTAGCAGCACTCGCAAGCTCCCACAATATTTCATCACTGGACCCCATAGATAAGGTAACGATCACAACGCTCAAGCGCTATCCCAAAGCCCGCGAGATTCTGCGCCAGGGCTGGGTAACAGACAAGTTCACGCCTTTCGACCCAGTCTCGAAGCGTATCACCACCGAATGCCATTTAGGAAACGACCGCTATATCTGCGCCAAGGGCGCGCCGCGCGCTATCGTGAACCTGGCCAACGTCTCCGAGGAAGTCCGCACCATGTACAACCAAAAAGCTAGGGAGTTCGCCCTGCGAGGTTTCCGATCGCTAGGCGTGGCGTACAAGAAGAACGACGAGCCCTGGGTTCTCCTAGGGTTGCTATCTATGTTCGACCCGCCACGTGAGGATACCGCGCAGACCATCATCGAGGCGGCCCACCTGGGCGTGCCTGTGAAGATGTTGACTGGTGATGCTATTGCTATCGCGAAAGAAACTTGCAAGATGCTTGGTCTCGGTACCAAGGTGTATAACTCCGAGAAGCTGATACATAGCGGCCTGACGGGAACTGTTCAACACGATCTTGTGCAACGCGCTGATGGTTTCGCGGAAGTGTTTCCCGAGCATAAGTACCAGGTGGTTGAGATGCTGCAACAGCGCGGGTCGCTAACGGCGATGACTGGAGACGGTAAGATCTCCTACTTTCCTTCTCCAGAGGGGTAAGCGAATACATATCCTGACCAGCCGCTGACACTTGAACCGTACTAGGTGTGAACGATGCTCCATCCCTGAAAAAGGCCGACTGTGGAATTGCCGTAGAGGGATCGTCTGAGGCTGCCCAAGCTGCAGCAGATATTGTCTTCCTCGCCCCGGGTCTTAGTACCATCATTCTGTCCATCAAGACATCGCGCCAAGTACGTCCATATGCCCCTCGTTCCAGCCCTCTGAATATAAGATTCCGGTTGTTCCTAACATTTCAATTAGATTTTCCAACGCATGAAAGCCTACGTGCAATACCGTATCGCGTTATGTCTACACCTAGAAATCTACCTCACGACGTCGATGGTCATCATCAACGAGACCATCCGGCCCGACCTCATCGTCTTCATTGCGCTCTTCGCCGATCTAGCCACCGTCGCCGTCGCATACGACAACGCGCACGTGGAGCCCCGGCCGGTAGAGTGGCAGCTCAAGAAAATCTGGGTCATCAGCGTTATTCTGGGTTCTCTTCTCGCCGCCGGGACCTGGATTATGCGCGGGACCCTGTTCCTACGGAATGGCGGTATAGTTCAAAATTTCGGGTCCATCCAGGAGGTCCTGTTCTTGGAAGTCGCGCTCACGGAGAATTGGCTCATTTTCGTGACCCGCGGTGGCCAGACGTGGCCTTCGTGGCAACTCGTCGGCGCGATCCTCGGGGTCGACGCTCTCGCTACGATCTTCGCCTTGTTCGGCTGGCTGTCGGGCAGTGGTGGCGGCGTCATGCAGACCACGCCCCCTACGTCATTCGTCAACTCGCATAACGGCTGGACGGACATCGTGACCGTCGTTGTCGTGTGGGCGTACTCCATCGGCGTGCTCATCTTCATCGCGATCGTGTATCTCGCGCTGAACAGCTTCGCCTGGATCAATAATCTCGGGCGTAAGGACCGCAACAAGAAGGACACCCAAATCGAGAATATCATCGGCCATCTCAATAAGCTTGCCGGTAAGTCGGATGCGGCACCCCCCATATTCGTGTTTTTAGTTATGGTGGACTGACTTCCTTCTAGTTGAGCACGAGCCAGACCCCAAGACTGGTCGTGATAAGTACTTCATCGTGGAGAAGAGTGCTGCCGAGGAGGAAGACATTTGAGAGAGAAGCGACGCAGCGGAGGGTAATGAGAGGAGCTTAATAAACATATACGGCTATGGAGTGTTTTTTTTTTTTTCATTGATATGCTTGAATGTGTTAAAGTATGGAATAGATGCAAGTAATGAGGACGACCTATACCATCTTAGTGTTCGTACCGTCATCTCTAATAATGATTATATTGCGGGAGTAAATCCTACACCAAGATTCAACTCCCGGGTTTATTTCAGATCCATGTCAACCATTTCAATGCCCATAAAATCAAAGTTGCCTCTTTACTCTGCCGAGTCCTATCTTGGTAGATGAGGATCGACAAGGAGGCATCTACGTACGTGTATTAAGGAGCCAAACATGGTTCTGAATATAACACTATTTAACATTGAAATTTGAGACACAGTTCACAAAGCCAGCCATATATATATCACTTAGAATTCATGAGTAGGTAGGTTCGAAGGTAAATAATTAACATAGGCAGATGCGCCAAATTAACATGTAGATGCATCAGCAAGAGATACAGTATGTAATGAATTGATATCATAGCGCCAGGCACCTAAATACAGCACATATGGCCCGAAGATCATTCCATCCATGGTCCATCGCATTCATACATACATACAGGAAAAGGCAAGCTAGCCAGCTTCGTCGAAGCCGCCGACCTATAAACGCCGTGTCCCAAGAAGTTTCACACAAGTCCATCCATCAAAGTCCGAGACATGGTCCATTCCATCGTGATAATCTCCCATCATTAAGTTGGGCTACCTTTTCTATTCGCAATTGCTAGGTAGGAAAAGATGGAAGAAATAAAAGGGAACGTGGCCTGCGAGCTGGCCGGATATCCATTGAGAAAGGGGAAAAAAAGTCGGTTGCGCGAGAGGACGCGTCTACGGACATAGATACGCAAACAGCCCCCGTTACTTGTCGGCCCTAATTATTCATCAGACATCCTGGGTAACGCCAGCACGATAACGCCCCCATCGCGAGCCTCCTTACCATGTCCGGTCATTACCCAAGTATGTCGTTTGCGACGCCTTATTTCTCCATGTGCCCACTGTTAAGCAACATCTCGAGCACAATCTGCTGGCCCGCGACTTCCGGGTGTGCCATACAAATCTTGACGGTACCCTTCGAGTCAAGTCCGTTATCAGTAGGGCTGGCAACAGGACTTTGCGCGTTTGCGCTGGAAGAACCTCCTGTTGGGCCTCGAACGCCATAGTCTAGGACCTTTACATCCCTTCCGGCAATAATTTGCCGTAATCGGCCATTTTCGGCGTTGCGTACCTCGACGTAGTCCTCATTAAAAAGCAGCAAGTACTGCCCGTACATTGTGGCTCCTCTTGCTTTCTTCTGTTTACCAGAATACTCCATGATGACGCTGCGGCTAACGTCACCGTACTTGTCCACATATACAGCACAGTCCTCATATGCTAATAGGAATTCCTGGTCGTTGAGGCGGAACATGCCTAGTGGTCGCTGTTCCTTGATCCGGTTTGCAATGTCGGCGATTGCAGGTTGTTTCACATCGGGGATTGACATTGGGATTTTCTTATCAAGAGTCAAGAGCTCAAAGCCTTTCGCCGTCGAGACGGAGATGTACGTGTGGAAGATGTTTAGGGAATAACACTCCGTAGGGAAAAAGAACTCGTCATAGTCGCGGAAGCTTTCTGTAACGCCTGCTCCAGGCTTTCTGCTACCTCCGAATAGACGGGACTTCTTCTCCGTTGCCTTTTGGAAGACTGGCTCAAGCACTTTGAAGGTACTGTGTAGATTTTCTTTCTTTTTGTAAAACACCAGCATCCGCTCCTTCATACGGGCGGTTGCGAAGAATGATACATCTTTGGCCAGCCTCTGAGGGGAGCGACGGGGATTGTCATTCGCGGGAGCGGGAAAGTTAGATGGGGGCGATACTACGTCAAGGGGATAGGAAATAAGATTCCTTTCAGACAGCACGAGAACGACAGAAAATTCCTCAAGCACTGCTATTTGCGTGACCCGGCTGGCAGTGACCGTCTAGAAAAAATTGTCAGCAAACAAACAAAAAGATTATGCAGGTAAAGAAATAGATATCCTACCTTGTTCCAGTTCCTTTGGTCGCTAGCCTCCGACACGCATACACCCGCGTCGGTACCAACGGCGACCATATTCTTGCCAAAGGCGGAGAATCCAGTAGCACAATTCACGCCAGCTCGAGAGATAGGAGTAGGGATACGAGTATTTTCATACGTCTTCTCCACCTCTCGAATGGCCCTATCAAGGGGAGTTCCACGTATGTGCACACCGCCAACATATTTGCCAATAGCCGCTACAGGATCGTAGGCAAAGGCGCTATCAGCCATAACGCGCAACCGGAATGGTTCAGCGTTTTGAGCGTGTAAGGCCTTGGCGTGGCGCGTCTTGGCCTCAATAATCCTGTCGCACCAGTCCTGCCGTGTTTGAGCGGATTGTGCAAATAGGGTATATACCTCGTGTCCTAGATGTTTAACACGGAAAGGGTATAGGATTTTCCCTTCGTTATCCCCCGAGTTTGTGGGAGCTAGCCTCGTAACAGCCCCTGGGCCAACGGATGAGCTCGTAGCTAGATGATCTAGGCCGGGTCGCTCGTTACTATTTGACGACACCTTGTTGAGTTTGGTATCCGAATTTGCCGCTCGACTCAACGGAGCAGTAATACCCTTTTGCTTATTGATTGGATCATCTTGACTACTTTCGAGGAACAACAGAGGCATCGGAATGGGCTAACGTAAATTAGTTGGATGCTAACTATAGCGGAAATAGAGGTACTTACTTCTTTAGATACGTCGTATTTCCTGTCTTGCCTACCATCTCTCGACACAACCAGTTTGGCAAGGATCAAGTAATGATCGAACAACAGGGCATGCGTATCTACCCATCGCACACCCTTGGAACCCATCCTCGTAAGATCGCCCTGGAGTATCAGCTCTCGGCCGAGGTGATCTAAGTGAAGGTCGGCATGGAAACCCGGGCGAAGGACAAGCATCTGGTCCAGCTCGATCATCGTCACCTTCTTTTGCATCTCGTCTACTTTCGCATCACATTCGAGAGTCATCGACTTGACTTCCTCAATAGCCCTCCTGAGATTCGCCTTTTCCTCGCTATCCTGTACCATATTCTTCAATACGGTCTCTAGAAGAAGGGAATATCTTTGTAGACGTGTGATAGGATCTTTTAGGTAAGTAGTCCAGTCGAGACGCTGCGATCGAGGATGAGATCGATTGTCTTCGAGAAATTGCCTGAATAAGAAGTTCTTTTCTGCTTCCTTTTTCACCATATACCGCGCGTAGGGGAAAGCGGAGGCATAATCGACGTACGCAACCTTGGCTTTTCGAACCCATTCTCTGAAGATGTCACTAAATCCCACGACCCAGGGGCCTTGCTCCTTTTGCCGATACTTTAGCTGAGCTAGTAGATGGTCCATGTTGACCTGCTGAACTGCGTCGGCTTTGCCAAAGACGTTGCTGACGAACTTCTCTATCCTGCCCTCGGCAATGATCCTGGGTTGGGTCTGAAGAAGCCGGTCTCGATAAAGAACTCGAAGGACTTCAAGGCGATCCATATACGCTTCTTCCGAAGTGACAATTTCGTGAAGAATATTCTGCCGCGAGATCTCCTTCTTTTCCTTGCCCTCGATACTCTCTTTCGTCATATTATAGAACGTCGCCCAGTCGACCGTCTTCACACCATTAGAAATAAGATCGTCCAAGTTGGCTTTCTTGAGAGTTCTGGTACAATGGTGAGAATAGCACCGAGCTGGTACGTCGTGTCCCGTTATATCGTCATCAAATTCGTGTAACTTTGGCGCATAACAGCCGGAACCGGTTAACTGCCAGAGCACGCCCGATATGGAGCCGGGACCGAACTTGAGCCACTCTTCCTCTGGAACAAGTATTCCCGCTTCCAACATTGAGTTTGCAACCTGGGTGCCGAGTGCTTCGGCATCCGCCACGTTCATCGTTGGAACCTTCAGACAGAACAACCTGACGAGGCCGTCCTCGAGGGTCTTCCTCTTCAAATCAGGCTCGCCCTCAGCCATCTCCCTAATCCACTTCGCGATGCCACTTAAGGCCCACGGTTCCGAACAAGAACGGACGTCGACTACGGTAAGCTTCTCCGGCTGGAACTTCCGCCGCCGACCGCTTGGTAGGGTTATCACGTCGTAGTTTATCGACGAACCGGTGCCTGTATCGTAGCCTTCATACGGTAGTCCTTGCTGGGCCGCCAACTGTTGTTGCTGTCTCATGTGCCTCAACCGCGCATTTCGATCTTCGGTGGCGTCAGTCTTCGACCTACCCGGTGGCTGGACATGCGGCGAGGTACTGTGACTAGACAAAGAAATAGATCGTTCAACCTGAAGTTGTTGTGCGTTCTGTCCGTACTGGGCGTCCGGACCCGTATACGGGCGGGAATCCACGCTTAGAGAATATGCGTGTTGATGGCCAGGTCGGCTAGACGACTGGGCGGACAACATTGAACTGCTATCCGAACTGGCGGGGATAGCTGGAAGCGGCCGATTGGACAAGCCCGGGTGGTAGAACATATCTGGGTAGTCTTCTTTGGGGGGAGACTCGCTACCGCTCTGTCTCGAATGGAGCGAAACGCGTTCTTCGCCCTCATCAAAACTCAAGCGATGTGCGGTAGGTGGCTGTAGACCGCCGGTGCCCTCGTAATCCACGTCAGCCTGCTCGAAGGCCGGATACCTATTGCTCCCATGGCTCCTCTGAGATGCATGGTTACTGCGGGGAGTCGGCAGGGCTTGAGTATCCCCAGGAGCTGTTTCCGAAGCAGGAGGCGATCCAAGATTATTATCGTATGCTAGATTCCCTGCGTAACCTCCGCCCATAAGCCCGAGATCCATTCCGGCATAATCGCTGTCGCTACTTGGCTCTTCTCTATGAGTTGGGAGAGTGGGTTGCGCGGGAGTCTCCGGCTGGCTGAAATAGGGGAATGTCCCGCCTACTGAACTAAAGCGACGGTCATCCTCTTCAGCCTGCTGCAATGCCCAAGCTCCGGCAGCGCCCTCGGGGTCGCTCTCATCTCCATCGTAGTCCTCGTATGCGTACGGATTATTCGAGTGGTTTCTATTTAAAGTCGAGGCGTTGGAGGAATATCGATTCACCCCCGATCCCTCCTCTTGGTTAATTAGCGTAGTAGCGGTTGAATGATAGCTCGCGTTAGATGTTAACCGGCGTAGATTCTGCAGGTCCCCTTCGGGCAAAGCGCCGTTACGCTGGTCAAAGGCTGACGGGCGGTTGTGTAGCGAACCATTCCTCGCCCTCCTCAGCTCAGCTTCGATATCCTGCATGATACTATCCTGTGTGATGTATTCTTCAGATGTACCAGCAGCCGAAAGGCCATTGGAAGTATATTGCTCCTCTGCAATGCTATCAACCGGTCGACTAGGCAGCGGCGCATTGGTAGGATGCCTTGCTAAGCCCGTTAATGATTGCGAATGAGCTGGGGGGGAAGGTACGGGCGACGCTGCCGAGTTCGACCTCGACGTACGATTCAAGAACGAATGCGGGTCGCTAGCAGAGTAGTTCGGGCCTACAGGTATCTGTGAATGAGTTGGATATGGCGCCTGGGAAGATGTGGACGAGTCAGACGAGTAGAACGTGGCTTGCGGGCTCGTAGCGTCATTCGGGTAGCTCGTAGTATACTGCGTCTGCGAAGAATCGTAACTGGTCGTGAGCGTTGGAGGCGGTGCGGCGCTTGTGGCAGACGGATAGGCCGAGTTATAGGTGGTTCGGTCATAACTGGTAGGATAGGTTGTCGGAGGAGTGGACTGCGCTGAGTGATTAGAAGTAGAAGCATACGTCGGCTGAGCCTGGAAGTAAGGCGACTGGTTTAGCGGCGGCGAACCATAAGACTGGTGGTTATTGTAAGTAGTATACCCAGCATAAGTCGACTGACGCTGAGGAGCAGCTCCGCCAGAATATGCAGCAGGGTTATAAGGGGCATGATTGAAGTTGTTCGCTGTCGCGGAAGTCGGACTATAGGGAGCAGGGAGAGCAGGAGGAGCATTGGATTGCCCCCATCTATTTGCCGACGGGTGTGGATGATATGGCAACGAGGTGGACTGGGATCGAGGAAAGGCCTGCGGGTTGTAGGTTGACGGCGTAGGTGGCGTTTGGGGCTGATACTGGTGCTGGTATCCGGCCATAGCGACATTGGAATTGCCATAGTTGGATCTGAGGGGATCAGATGGACTTGCTAGGAACAACTCATCGCGGGTGCCGAGCCCTGCGGCAGTGGTATTCAAGGTCGGCTGGTAACTTGGACGAGTCACAGTAGAATCGTCACCGCTATTAAAACTTGGCTGCCGGGTCGGATACGTCGACTGGTCTTGCGAAGACCGATTTGCGACGGGATACTGGACAGGAGGAACATGGCCATACCGGCGCTGGTCGTTGTCTCGAAATGACATACTGGCCACGGCGCGCACGACCGTCGCACGATAGGTAACGGTGCAGTGGGTATCTTGGGTATCAACGAGTAGGTTAACGGTGATGTCGCATTGATGGGTGCCGACGGACTAGAACTCTATTGTGGCCAATATCGGAAAGCATGCATTCTCATAGGTTCTATGGTTTCAGAAGCTCGGAACAGAGTTTTGTCTTCGGGAAATTCGAAAGACACTAGGTTCTGAGGTTAGATGATGCACTTGTAAAGCATTCGTGCGGCGCAAACGGTCCGTCCGATCGTAAGTCGGTCGCAGGCCGACAAACTAGAAAGGCCAAAAGCAAAAGCGACAAGCTATCGACGTCCTAAAATCTTTACCACGCGCGCAAAAGAAGTTAGTGCTGATGGTACGTCGAGACTGTTGTAAGAAAATAGTACTATAGCGATATAAGTAGAACAAGGCCTTTATTATTAAGTAGGATATGTAAGGCCAGGAAGAAAGAGAATGGTCATAACAAACATGACCATTCCGTTGCGCGATTGTAGGGACCGTAGGGACTTGGGACTTGAGATGGATGTTTGGAAGAAGAACTTTGGGTTGTTCGAAGTGGGCTGGGCTGAATTGAATGACTTGGGGTCCGTCCTTCCAGCTGTTGGTATTGGGTATTTTCTTTTGGGAAGGGTCGGTAAAGGCCTGGTCCGGTGGTGGGACTGGGCAAATCATTCAAATAGGTAACCGGCGAGTGGGCATCCTTGAAGCAGGTCCCCCCTCCAAGGGTCCTCCTGCCACGCTGCCGCCAAAGAAAACCAAGCCACAAGCTTCATATCGATCCGTTCCCGCGTCGAGGCTTTTCAGAAGGCTGTGCATCACCGTAACTACCTAATTTGCCTCTTCACTTGCTTACCTTTTTCTTAATTTCCAGAATGTCAGAATTCCAATAGTCGACTTTGTGATCACTAAGAAAAGGGTAGGTTCGATCTAGCACCTCTGCAAGACGTAAAGCATATGGTCCGATAAGACGAAGAGCAAGGTCACAGTATACCCTGTCACTGCGGATTCCTTTATTCAGACATGCAATCCTTCAGCAAAATCTCCTTTTGCAAGACTTCCAAACGGATGGTTTGAGGAATGAGTGAAATGACTCTTATGTATGGCTGTGAACGGGTTTATATATGATAAGTCTTCTCGAAACCTGCCCAAAGGAACTAGAACAATCTAAATCAGTAATAATTCCATGACCTATCCACGTGTTACCTATTACTTACGATAAGCATATATATGAAGCACTGGAAATACAGCACCGTATCCTATGGTAATGCTGATACTTGAATTGCTGGGAAACAACCGATCGCAACATCAACATGACTTAGGGTAGGATTGTCGTACTCCCTGGTCTGAGATGTAAGCGAACCAACCGAGCCAACATAACTCAATGACTACTACCCAGCCTGGTATCATTTTCTTTACAGATATCAAACCCCCTGGCCTTGAGAATAGTAAGGGTGATTCGCTAATTACGTGTATCTTTCGACCTTATTCTAGGAAGCCAGTCGAGAATCAATTAAGCGTCGTGAAACTTTAGTCTCCTGCAAGCTTGAGCTGAATCATTGGTGCTTATACGAGTAGTATCACCATTAGTCATTACGGCATCAGATTTCGGTTTTACAGCCATTCATATACTAACGGGAACCATTAGCTTAATGTGGAGTTTTTTTTTTGTTTCCATCCACAGCTATCATACAGAGTTCTTCATATATCACTTGACATCCGAGTCGGCTTGGTATTTCGCAGCTATCCGTAGCGCTAGCACTTCCAGTAACACGGGGCCACGTTTGACGCACAGGATTACAGGATAAATATCCGCTGCCAAGCTATATTCCCATTGGCATTTTATTTGACTATATATACCAAAGTCCGTAGTTCGTTTGGAACTTAAGTATAGTTCGACGACACACAGTAGTAACCAATATGAGGTCTGTAGTAGGTATTCGAAACGATATGCTCTTATTTGATAGACCGCTGAGACCGCATTGTGATCCGGTGTTGTAGGGCTGAACCGTTGATCTAAATTTAACGAGCTCCAGTCCAATTTAGGTTCCCTCGCAGCCGGAATCAACCGGTTCAAACGGTGCCGAGTGGTAGCCCGTATTACCTTAATAAATTGGAACTCAAAAGATTAACTATATTAGACCCTACTATCGGAGCCTAATGTAAGGGAATATCCCTAACATTCGATACTACAAATGTAGTTCAACCTACATAGTACTGTGCAGATACCTAAGCTGATAATACTAGGTATGTAGCTGAGGTAGCCATAGGAGTTGGTGCATCTCCTTCCATCTAGGAGACTTTGCCTCTGAAGTGCATGACAGCTGCGTTGTTGCACCGCAGAGAATTGTTCGACAGCAATGAAACATGTCGCCATGCCGTCATGGCCCCAGAATTATCCAAATCTAGCCCCGGATCTGCGTGCTGTGTATGTAGTCATCGATCGTCCAAGCTCGTAGCACTCGTAGGTCAATACAACGTGGATTGTACATCAAGAGGAACATTGAACGTTTCGGGGTTCCGCAGCCTAGAAGGCCAAACCGGCATGGCGTTACACTCATTAACGAAAACGCGCCCTTGCTTGGATGGTAGGTACCCTTTCATAGGTAGCCATATCGCTGGTGCGTGAGCTTGCAAACAGGCAACGCAAGCCCGAACCGCAATGAGGCAGATCACATTCGACGACTCAACTCAGGTTGGTATAGTTCAAGGTTGCCGCTACTTTTGCTATAATATTTCTGTAGGGTTTCCAGTAGCGATGGTTCTTTATATTTACATAAAGCAAGCCACCGTTAGGTAGTACTTTTATATTGGTTCTACTCCCGGCGTAATGAGATTGAGCACATCGTTGGTCAACCTGTGTCAACCTGTGAAGCAGCGCCGATATCCAAATACATCTTTGTGGACTCTAGATATCGAAAAAGGGTAGATCTCATAGGAATAACTCACCCCCAGTGTAACGATGAACAACGTTGTGTACCTGTGTACGTACAACTGCCGATTCGAGAAGAGGCCATAAGGCAGAATCGCACATCGCATCAACCGGTCCGACTCGGATGTTTGCGTTCACTTATAATGAACTCTGAGAAATCGTGCCACTTACATAAGCGACTAAGCCTCATGTATTCGTCGAGGCGAAAAGCCAGTAACGCAGCCAAGCTTTGGTGTCGTCTCCCATGAACCGGACGAAGACGTGTTATTTAGTGGCTTGTCTGGCACGCCTGCATTTTTTCATGTTTCACTTGGCTAATCCATATGCGTATGATGGATCCCGACTCAGCTGGCTCCTCTCATTGAGCAACGCGTCCCGTATCCGAAGCATTCATCCAGACGCCTCTTTACATCTCTCAAATGAGGCGCGTGGAGTTACGTGTGAGCAGGACAACGGTTAACGACGACTTCCGAATAGGATTCCGCATTGTTGTTACTCAGCACTGCCGGGTATGACGTGATCTTAGGCCTCCATGTCTTCGGACACCCGGTGGCCGGCTAAATGTAAGTCTGGCCCCTGATGATTCAGCTTGAAGGATATCAAAATGATGGCTTGGCTTATATCTTGAAATTGAAAGAAACCTCGGGCCCGGGCATCGCCTTTCAACTCGACCACATCTTGAAGAAATCGAGATAAAGACATCCATCTTAAAATGATACTTCATTGCATGCAGCTTTAGCTCCAGATGTCCAAGTCCCGGGCTCCGTCTTCGCTGTGCAGCTGCCGTGTTACTTGGATAAAGTCCGAGTCGAACAGTAAAGACCGAGCTTCTGACGGGGAAATGATATCATTTGTAAGCACCATCCAACCAGCTATGACGGCAACGACGTAAAGTGGGGACAGCTTCCTATAGTATGCTATGGAAACCCCCACCTTGACAGCAAGAGGTAAAGTGCTAGGTACTAGCTTCTCAAGATAGCGTGGTGCTTGCGTGTGCAACAGTAGCACTTGGAAGCAAAGACGGCTCTTTTCGTGGTGAAACGAGTTATGTAAGGCAGCTAAGGTTCCTGTTGAATGGGCGTGAGCTGCTAAGGTAATGATAGCCGGCCCAGGTATCGCTTTCCGAGATCCCCAGGTGCCTTCTCCGCTTCAGTACAAATTGGACTTGAAGAAAGCTCCCCTCTCTTCTTCTCCCCTCTTCCATAAAAATTGACCGTCATCCCACCAAGAAACAACACTTACATCCGATCTCTAGCTTTTAGCAATTCGAAAGCAAAACAAAACTAGTCAAAATGGTCAAAGCAGGTATGTGGAAGAGTCTCCGTTATTTAAACTACTGTCAATTCCATCATTTCCGGATTAAGCATGGCTGCATGAGCACGATTGAGCGCATTTCGTCAACTAGTAGTCCCTGCTGTACACCAAGTCTGCGATGGGATGACCTGGATGGACACCCTGTTGGACATGCTGCGGCGGGAAGCAACCTATAGGTAATAAGCCAAACCGAACCGTTGGGATTATTCCTACCTGTCGGGGAAGCTGTTCTACTGGACCTACTAGAGCTGCTAGATCTAATCTGTGGAAACCCCCCTACCGTGTGTCTTTTAGTCCAGTCGTTTTACACTGATCTGAGTCATTGCTAACCAGATATTCTCCTCTAGTCTGTGTCGTCCGTGGTGACTCCAAGGTCACCGGAACCATTACCTTCGAGCAGGCCTCCGAGACTGCCCCTACCACTATCTCATGGGATATCACCGGCTATGACCCCAATGCCAAGCGTGGCATGCACATCCACACCTTCGGTGACAACACCAACGGCTGCACGTCCGCCGGCCCTCACTGTATGTGATGCGTCCGGAAATATGTCTCTGCTAGAGTCGAATGACTAATGTCGAATGTAGTCAACCCCCATGGCAAGACCCACGGTGACCGAACCGACGAGACGCGCCATGTTGGTGACCTCGGCAACATCGTCACCGATGCTCAGGGTAACGCCAAGGGCTCCCTTCAGGATTCTCTCGTTAAGCTGATCGGACCCGAGAGCATTATCGGCGTAAGTGGTTCAAACAAAAATTGGAAATAGTTTTACTATGTATACTAACTCCGGGTGAAGCGAACTGTTGTCTGCCACGCCGGCACTGACGACCTTGGCAAGGGTGGCAACGAAGAGTCCCTCAAGACCGGCAATGCCGGTGCCCGACCTGCCTGCGGTAAGCTGCCAGAGATTTACGCGATGATAACTTTGCGACTAACTAAATTAATTTCTAGGTGTCATTGGTATCTCTAACTAGATATCTATCCAATATAAGGAAATCTAGCGAAGGTCATTTAGTTTAGTGGAACGAGTTTGAATATCGTATAGTCGACATGAGCTCTTCTCTGAATAAAAATTGATATCATTTTGAAGAATCATATTAGATCTTATCTCCGTATCATTAGTATAAACGGCGACGTGATGAACAAGCTTCAATATTAATCTGGTTCATAGCTATATTTCTAGGTATCCTCTAGCCACTTAGTTGGCTGTCAGATCTGCATCTGATACCCCTCCATACCATGCTTCTTGACAGCATCATAGCTCGATACTATTTGTGGGATAGTAGACTGCACGTATGAACCCCTTGAACTAGGCTCACGTCACCCTCCAAATTATTAGTCCTTTTCACTTGCTATTTTCGGCGGTCTACTGCTGATCTTGAATTTTCTGTCTGCTGGATTTAACAAACTGTGTCAAAAGATGCTCAGTACCCCGCTCAAGTCTCAAACAAAGGAGGGGCAGATGGGGGGGAAAACCATTCCCCCCATCTGGCAGCTGTTGTTCCAATCAATTGATTAGATCTTCCTCCCGCCATCAGCCGCCTTGAGAGGTGGCGCCTCATTAATCTCCCTCGCTTAAGGGGGAAGCCCCTGAACTCGGTCTCGATTTGTCCCCAGCTTTGCACGAGTCAAGGCTTGGCTTTCCCCACAAATTAGTGAAAGCTGTCAAAATCGAAAGCGCACACGACATATGCAATTTGAGCTTCGAGCCATCGTTCTTCTGAAAAGCGCTGGCTTCTTTTACCTAACCTAACCCAAGCTCACTCAACTCGAATGCTTTAGGTTTCCTTATATTTAACGTCACACCTCCCTCATCCATCCAACTTGTTTGGGTAAGTTCAATTAGCACATGTTCTTAACCCAGGCTCCGAAATATCCCCTCCAAGTTCCCATCCATACCCCCTAGCTCTGGTAATAAAACTCCAACACCGATTAAGCAAGAGAGGCAGTGTTCATGTCGCGTGCCGACATACTTACTTCGATGCTGTAGTTGGCCGAGCTGCACACGATCTCAGATCCTCCTTATGCCCCTTCCCGCCTAATCACACGCCATGAATAACACTCCCTGGCATACATGAGTATGTCGGCACACATAAGAGCTGCCTATGTCTAAACGGGATACCAATTATCTCCAGCCTTATGTAGCTCATTCATTTTTCCCCGTTGTCACCCGACTTCGTTAACGATGGAAGTAATGTTCCATCATGTCGTGAAAGCTCTTAAAGTTCTAGAAGATATTGGATTCTCGCGTTGTACCAAGCGTTGCACAGCTGTTTAGATCCATACTTCATGATTGGCAGCTAACATACATTATTTGTCACAACCGCGACCGTGACTACCTACCTCCTGCCTCATTTTCCCTACAACTATAATCCATATTAGATGGTTTGAATATATCTCAGAGTCATATAATTCACAAGTGCCTACTCGAACATACAGTATATAGCCCCACTTCAATATTTACAACACTCTGTATGCACTGTCGGCCCTCACAGAGATCTAACAGCATTGGTCCCAGTATGTAAAAATTTTTGCTAATCATTCAATAGATTCCTAAAATCTCCTATATTCCCTTTACTCTTCTCTTCTCCCTCTTTATCTAAACTGCTTTACAACTGGCAATATGGCGAAACAATTCTTTGCGAACGTGAAGTCGGTCCTGAGTGGTGACACCTTGGTGTTGACCAGTCAGAACAACCCGAACGCAGAGCGCATTTTCTCACTGGCTTTCGTCACTGGTCCCCACCTCAAGAGAGAAGGCGATGAACCATTCGCCTTCCAGTCGCGGGACTACCTGCGGAAGCTAGTTGTCGGCAAGGCTATTCAATGTACCATCCTTTACACCATTCCTACTTCTGGAAGGGAATATGGTGTTGCCCGACTACAAGACGGGACTCAACTACCGGATGACTTGGTAAAGGCCGGCTGGCTCAAGGTTCGAGAAGACGCCGGCCGAAAGGAAGAATCGGATGAGGTCCTTCAACGACTTGAGACTTTGCGCACACTAGAGGCGTCGGCAAAGGCCGAAGGAAAAGGCCTTTGGGAAGGCGTTGGCGGCATCATTGAAGTTCAAAATGATGTCAGCGCCCTTGATATTAATGAATGGAAGGGGAAAACCGTTGACGGAATCGTTGAGCGTGTTCTAAGCGGCGATCGCCTCCTCATACGCCTGAAGTTATCCGACAAGAAGCACCTGCAACTTATGACGCTTGTTGCGGGTATCCGTGCGCCTTCTACGGAGCGGCTTAACCAGTCGACTGGCCAAACCCAGCCGGCAGAGGAGTTCGGAAACGAGGCGCGGCAATACGTCGAGCAGAGACTTCTTCAGCGTGACGTCAAAGTCGAGATTGTTGGCACTAGCCCCCAGGGACAGCTGATTGCCTCCGTCTTGCACCCTCGTGGAAGCATTGCGGAATTCTTGCTCGCCGACGGGCTGGCGAGGTGCAACGACTTTCACTCTACCATGCTCGGACAGAAGATGGCCGCTTTGAGAGCAGCAGAAAAGAAGGCGCAGGCCGGCAAGATTCGCCTTCACAAGGATCACGTCGCGAAGACCGAGGGCGGCAGCTCATCCGACATGATCGTCTCAAAGATACAAGGAGCGGATGCGATCTTCGTTCGCACTAAGACTGGTGCCGAAAAACGAATCAACCTCAGTAGCGTTCGCGGCCCTAGGACCAACGACCCCGCCGAGGCCCCCTTCAGAGATGAAGCGAAGGAATATCTTCGGAAGAAACTCATTGGCAAACACGTGAAGGTCTCTATCGACGGACACCGACCTGCCAGTGACGAATTTGAAGCTCGTGACGTAGCTACGGTAACTGAGAAGGGCAAGAACATCAATCTGATGCTGGTTCAAGATGGTTGGTGCTCTGTGATCCGGCACCGCAAAGACGACACCGACAGAGCCCCGAACTACGACGAGTTGCTTGCGGCACAGGAGAAGGCAAAGGAAGAGGGCAAGGGCATGTGGTCCGGAAAGCCGTCGAAGGCCAAGACATACGTCGATGTTTCCGAGTCAGTACAGAAAGCAAAGATTCAGCTATCAACTCTTCAACGCCAGAAGAAGGTACCCGCGATTGTTGATTTCTGCAAAGCTGGCTCACGATTTACAATCCTTATTCCCCGAGAAGGAGTCAAGCTGACCATGGTTCTCGCTGGTGTCCGCGCCCCTCGTGCTCCCCGGCTACCCCAAGAGAAGGGAGAGCCTTTCGGTCAAGAAGCTCTAGACCTTGCTAACCGTCGGTGCAATCAACGCGACTGTGAGATCGATATTCACGATATTGACAAAGTTGGTGGTTTCATTGGCGACCTCTACATCAATCGTGAGAGCTTTGCCAAGCTCCTAGTCGAAGAAGGTTTCGCTTCTGTCCACCAATACTCAGCAGAGAAGGCCGGCAATGCGAACGAGCTTTTGGCCGCTGAGAAGCGTGCCAAGGAAGGACGAAAAGGTATGTGGCACGACTGGGACCCATCGCAAGACGAGGACGCCGAGGAAGAAATCGCTGCTCCGGAAACTTCTAACGAGGCCGCACCCTCGGACAAACGAGCTGCAGACTACCGGGAGGTTGTAGTCACGAACATCGACTCGAACGGGAAACTGAAAATCCAGGAGATTGGTAAGGGTACTTCTGCTTTGGAGGTTATGATGAACGAGTTCAAGAAGTTCCACCTCGATAGTAAGAACAACAAGCCGCTCGCCAACCCCCCGAAGGCCGGCGAATTCGTCGCGGCTAAGTTCTCCGCTGACGGCCAGTGGTACCGCGCTCGCGTGCGGTCGAATGATCGGGCCGCCAAAGTTGCGGAGGTTGTCTACATCGACTACGGCAATAGCGAGAAGATCCCGTGGTCTAGCCTCCGCGCCCTAGACCAGCCGCAATTCACAACACAGAAGCTGAAGGGGCAGGCCACCGACGCGGTGTTATCCTTCATCCAACTTCCCACGGCGCCCGATTACTTTAATGATGCTCTGGCCTTTATCGCGGAAGCCACGGATGGGCGCTCGCTGGTCGCTAGCTTTGACTTTGTGGACAATAAGGAGGGTCTGAGCTATATTACCCTGTTCGATGAGAAGAAGGCCGGCACAACGTTCGCAGATTCCATTAATAAGGATGTGGTGGCGAACGGACATGCCATGGTCCCGAAGAAGCTGAAGGCGTGGGAGCGCGGCCGTGCCTCCGAAGAAGTCCTCCGGAAACTCCGTGAGGTCGAGACTCAGGCTAAAGCAGATCGTATGGGTATGTGGGAGTATGGCGACATCACTGAGGATTAGACTACTTATTCCGGGGCTTCCACTCTTGCTCTGTCCTCCTAGATGCGTCTCGATTCCTTAGACTTGCTCCGGATCTCGCTGGCATTTACATTCTTGCAATTGCATGGCATGGCATGGGGAACATAAAAAAAAGCTACGCCGCGGATATGGAATAAAAAGTTACCTGTCACATAAATAGTCGTCTTTGCTAGGAAATTAAATGCATGGTGCATGCGTTGTGATACTACACTATGTGTTTGTCTCTGACGATGATGCACCTAACTTGCTCTTCGCCTTCAGTGACTTAAGCATATTTTACCCATTCTCAACGTAGTTTTGGTTCAAGCGGATGATGTTTGACCCAAGATCCCGGATTTAAGAGGTACCGACAGAGTAGATGGTGATCCAATGCAACAACATGCATATTGACGTTAAAGTGTGGTATAAACCTTAGCTGCAACTCATATCTCAGATGGCTTCCCGGGTGACCTGCAAACATATTCCAACGCCAGGGCACGCTATTTGCGTAGGTAATCATTTGTTACAAATTTGAAATCCGATTTCTTGCTAGGATAACTGCTTACCTGCTGTCTAAATTACGGGGAACGCCGATAATCGGTTACCATATAAAAATTCCGGACTTTGCCAAGGACCTCAAACGGGGCATAATTTAATCCCGTCCGGAGGACATATTACGCTACCTCTCACATAATTGATAAGAAATTGATAAGGAACATTAGCGTCATGGGGGGGGTTGCAGTGACCGTATAAATTCCATATATATACGGCTCCCTAACTAGAGCCGCTCAAAAGGTTGAGTGGAACGCGTTAGGCGCTTGTATCTCACACGCTAAATTGTATGGAACGGTACAATAGATTTTAAGCTGCTCCTCATATGAACCAGCCCCCGAAGATAAGCCGATCTCTAGAGAAACGGCTCAACATACTGTAAGCCGCGCCTGCGCCGCTCCCGATTTTGAGCCACTCCGCACAGACCATATGAATTGCCAAGAAAAAAATAAAGCCTACTATTATGTACTTTCTCTAGTAATTTATTAGGAACAGTACTTGATTCTTTTCTTTTTCTTTTTCTTTTACTTTCTATTCGAATCGAACCATGCGTTTTACGAATATGGATTAGTGGACTACAAGTTACGAAGCTACGTCATTTCAAATTGACTATTTTAATAATTATTTATCTACGTATGTGAGGAAGTTAGTAAAGAAGTATATATCCTTACTAAATGAGTGGGCAAATACTTTTGTATTATCATGCGAGCAGCGCAAAATTGAAGCGGCACGAAATAAGAGTAGCACGTGCGCGGTTTAGCTATTTTAGGCAGTAACCCTGCCGTTTATGGCAAAACACGGCTCAAAATGGGAGTGGCGCAAAAAAATGAGCCGCGCAAAGCGATATGAGTGGTGTATGCACCGCATTACTTACTTAATCGGGAAACGCGCGGCTTATTTTATTGCTTCGCTTAGAAGAATTTAAACGTTTAAAATATGAGCCATAATAATACTATTCATTTATCGAGCGGTTCAATCGTTTGAACGCATAAAATAAGAGCCGCTCATTGGCTATAAGCGGCTTAAATTCAATGAGCGGTATTTATGCAGTTACTGCTACCCCCCACCTGACGCTAATGAAACTGATAAGGAAACTGATAAGGTAACTGATAAGAATATTACTTCGTAATTGATAAGCTTTGTTCGCGCGTTTTAATTGGCTTAACGCAGCCGCGTCACAACTGCGTAACAGCCACGTGACATCCGCGTAACAGTCACGTGACCGGATCACGTGACCTAAAATCCGGACGGGATTTCTACTTTTTTTTTTTTTTTTTTTTTTTTTAGAAATTTTTCAAAAAATCTAAAAAATCTTTTTTATTCTAAATATATAAAATAAACCTAGCTTTTTGCGAGGAAAAATTTTTTTGACTTTTTTTATTTTTTTCGAAATCCCGGAGATTTGGAAAGGCCACGTCCCGGACATTTCGAAGGGCCATTGAGAAAAAAATAAAAAAAGTCAAAAAAATTTTATACAGTAATAGGACGACCGGGTTCCTCTCAACGTTATTTGAGGCACTTGTTGTCGTGAAGCTGGTCTTGGCAGAGAGCATCAAACGGATGTAGACTAAAACCGTTAGGCCTAGGATGTCCCAGTGATCAATAAAAACCCCACGTGGAGGGGACGGAGATGTCGATATGTTCGATGTGGTTGGCTGAGTAAGAACCCTCACGAAGGTACATGTTTCATCTGAGGCTCGCAGTAATCCATACGTAACCTAGACGTCCTTATGCACTTCGGATCCGACCTATCGTGAGTCGGTACTTTTTAATATTGGCGATGGACCAGAGGAAGCCGAGAAGAACCCGATGGGGATATTAAGATCGTGTATGTGAGTAATGAGGTGTTTATTGCTTGTCGAGATTAAAGCATATTCTTCAGTTTCCCCTTGACAATTGATATAAGAGCCCTGGTTCTAATATATCTAAAATTCAATGTTGTCGACTGTGCTATAAAGACATGTCACTTTTACAACTACTATATAAATGGTAGCAAGTAAGAATACTACTAGTAGTATGCAGAACGCCACCTTGATGTCTTTGTTATAAGGGAATAGAGTACCTTAGCTCAGTGGCTGGCCAGGGGCGGTAACGAATGGGATGAATCGGCGTATGTCATGGAGGGGTAAAGGAAAGTAAGAGCTTAGGTCGAAGAGGAAAGAAAAAAGCCACGATGGAAAAATCAGGTGCTTTTAGGAGTCTGCTAGTACGGGAGGCTACATAGAAGTGGATATAAAACTGAACTGTTTGATTTGTACCCCATAGTACTGTGGGACGTATGACGCTTGTCCCATTGATATTGCCCCGCCATCGCCATCGTGGGCAAATAGTCTTAAGCAATAATAATAGGGACTATCCGTCTCTCCCCAACAACCTGTCTCAAATCCTTAACCAACTTGACCTTTACAACCATATTGCAATCGATTCATATCGCATTGCTCTCCCTGTGGCCACTTCTTCAGACCTAATAGCCCAGCTTATTTTAATACCACAAATACACAATGTCTAACTCTCTCGACCAGCTCAAGGCCTCTGGCACGGTGAGTTCCGTTTACCCCTCAACCTACATTGCCCCTCCATCGTGAGTTTTTTTGAGCTTGGTGGATAAGGGGGTTCTCTCCCCAATGCTGCTGCTCGAAGAAGAGACGCGAAACATGCATACAGCTTTCACTATGTAGCCCTATATTTGGTAATTGTTTTGCTAACTCTTTTATTCCATTGATTAGGTCGTCGTTTGCGACTCTGGTAAGTTACAACAAGTCAATGGTTGAACAATGGACGATAACACTAACGGAGATATTTCTAGGTGACTTTGCCAGTCAGTATATCCCGCATTGCAGATCCTTCATTAGGCGACAACAAACGGGCCACTTTGCCTACTGCACAGCGTCGTCCTATAATAAAACGGTAAAAGCTAACAGAATTTGTAGCCATCGGAAAGTACAAGCCGCAAGATGCGACTACCAACCCTTCTCTCATCCTCGCCGCGTCCAAGAAGGCCGAATACGCCAAATTGATCGACGCTGCCGTCGAATACGCTAAGGGCAAGGGTGGCGACATCGACAGCCAGGTCGATGCGGCTCTTGACCGACTCCTGGTTGAGTTCGGCAAGGAGATTCTTAAGATCATCCCCGGCAAGGTTTCAACTGAGGTCGACGCACGTTTCTCTTTCGACACCAAGGCCTCAGTTGAGAAGGCCCTTCACATTATCGACGTAGGTTACACCCAGAACTCCAGGTGATATATCTATTAGTATGCTAATACGAAATCCCATGTAGCTGTACAAGGAGCAAGGTATCTCCAAGGACCGCATTCTCATCAAGGTCGCGTCGACATGGGAGGGTATCAAGGCCGCCGAGATCCTACAGCGTGACCACGGCGTCAACTGCAACCTGACACTTATGTTCTCGCTCGTCCAGGCCATCGCCGCCGCTGAGGCCGGTGCTTTCCTCATCTCCCCCTTCGTTGGCCGTATCCTCGATTGGTACAAGGCCGCGACAAAGAAGGAGTACACTAAGGAGGAGGACCCTGGTGTCAAGTCCGTCCAGGCCATCTTCAACTACTACAAGAAGTTCGGTTACAAGACCATCGTCATGGGTGCTTCATTCCGAAACACTGGCGAGATCACCGAGCTGGCTGGCTGCGACTACCTGACTATCTCCGTAGGTTCCCCCCTCCCCTTTAACATCGATCGTATTCCTTGAAAGAAAATTAACTAACTTTGTACAGCCTAATCTACTTGAAGAGCTGTTGAACTCGACTGCTCCGGTCCCCAAGAAGCTCGATGCTGCTAACGCCACATCGCTCAACATCGCCAAGAAGACCTACATCAACGACGAGTCGCTCTTCCGCTTCGACTTCAACGAGGAGCAAATGGCCGTCGAGAAGCTGCGCGAGGGTATCAGCAAGTTCGCTGCTGACGCCGTCACCCTTAAGGACATCATCAAGGCCAAGATCCAGGCATAAATTGGAAAGCTGATGGATTGGGAACAGGGCATGGTTATGCATTAATGAGTCGGTTGTTTTGGGGTCCAGGATGCATAATGAATTTCGCCTCTCGTTTCCGGGATAATATGGGAAAGCTATACAGGGACTGCTTGGTAGAACATAAAATGCCGGTTCTACTAGGCGTTCGTAGTCAAAATCGAATTTAGAGAGTAATCAAATGCTCGCGATTGACTTATGACACTGATTTAATTTATTACATGAAACCACAAGATGTGACATAAATACATATATGTTTTGGATACTAATTTTTAGATCTTCCCTATCCATTCTAGAATTGCAGAAACGCCGTTGCCATGTAATAGGTATCATGTAAATGCTAACCAATATCGTGTTCGTCATCAAATCAAATTATAGAAATGATTCACAGATGACTTTTAAGCCTGTGTTTACTCCCCTTAATAGACTTATATCTCTCTATTTCTTCTTTTCCTTCCCTTCCTTCTTCTCTTTGCTCTTATCCTTATCCTTCTTGTCCTTCTTCCCCCCTTTCTCATCATCCGAGACGGCAGCCTCGCAGCGCACGCTGACGAGTCTATGTATTATCCCGTGCTTTGCTGCTTCCGCTTGCTCGTGGACCGGTATCGCCCCCTTGCCATCGCTGGTCTGTTCTTCCGGCGGAGACACAGAAGTTGAAGCAGAAGCAGGATCCGTAGCTTCGAATACGAGCGCCGTTAACTCCCCGCCTTTCACGCACCCGCTATCTAGTCCGAACGCATACCGCCGGATGCTGAGTCCGGCCTTGGCGTCGTGGCCGTAGACTACCGTCTGGCGTACTCGCTTCGTGCCTTTCTGCTCATCTACCTCCTTCCTCCGTTGCGCCTCGTCCCAGACCTCGGCCCAGGGGCGGCCCTCGCGGCCCTCGCTCGGCGTGTAGCGGGTTGCGGCGGTGTCTGAGGATTCGGGGGGTGGGGTGGAGGGTAGCAGCGTTCGCATGTTCATCGCGGCCCACGGGTCTTGCTTCTCGAGGATGGCGCCCGGCGCGAGGCCCGCGTGCACGACGAGCACGTCCCCGAAGTACGGCGACACGGTCCCGACTTGTAGGATTATGGGGAGCTTCGCGAGCCAGGATCGCTGGGTCGGTGTCAGGCTTGCGGCTGTGGCGTAGTCTTGGGCTTCTGTCTTGGGGTCTTTTTCTTTCTCTTTCCCCTTTTTTCCTATGCTTCCTCCTTTTTCTGTGTGTGAATGGGATTGTGATTTCTCTTCCGCCCTGGCCCACGCCCCTAAAACCCGCTCCTCGTGGTTCCCACGTACGCCCCAGGCCGCGATCTCTCGGGCCCGGTCGATTACGCCGCCGCTGTCGGGGCCTTTGTTCACCATGTCCCCCGTGAAAATCACTTGGTCGCGGGCTGCGGAGAACCCGACCTTCTTGAGTAGCGCACCGAGCGCGGATAGCTGTCCGTGGACGTCTCCGATTATTATGAGTCGCGGGCTATTGGGTCCGCCGTGAGGTTTGGGGAGCGCGGATGGAGGTAAGGAGGCGAGGAGCGGAGGGTTCATGAAGGGCGACTTGGGGGTTTCGTGCGCCATTGGGGATAGTAGGTAGCTTGGGTTCGAGTATCTGTACCAAATGAGGGCGATGTTTACGATCGTGAGGACGGCGACCAGCGTGATGAGTACTCGTCGGAGCGTCTGGTGTTCGCTGATGTTCCTCCGCTGTGTCCCGACTGGTGGTGGTTCTCGACGACCCATCGAGTAGCACCGCTAATGAGGTATGACGGCGCTACTTTGGGTTGGTTTCTTGCATCCGACGATCGAACTACCTACAGTATGGGCTAGATCACGAATATACGATTAAGATATGTTTAGATAAGTCAGGCACTGGTAGGAGCTTCGTAAATAAAACGTTTGATATTCGATATCTATACTCAGAATTAAAATTATAAACTGACTAGATGTAACTTCACTATGGGATTATGTAGTTGCATGCCTCCTCGTATTGGACACCACATTAAGCCTGGTGATGGGGCGAAACGGGCAGATTATTGAAGTTTCGTCATGCGATCTTAGGAATTTTAGCCGCTAAGACCGATCTGCCCCTTATCAGACCCTTATCCATCGTAATGGGTGCAATTAGAACTTCGGGTAATTGCATTAAAGGGATTATCTGTTTGGACAAGTTGAAGCCGTTGTCTAACGATTGGTTTTACAATGGGAATATACAATTTCTAGTTCCCTGGCTGAAGACCTGAAATTGATAATATTTACGAGTCCATCTATTCATGAGAACCGGTTCACGTTACATCTTAAACTTCAGGGGACTTATTGTCGAGCGTAGACTGTTCTGATCGCAGTTGAATCAACAGACCCAGCAAGCAAGCCAGCACTGTATCCAAAGGCTTAGGAGTCACCTTGCTCAATTTGAATTCAAGACGGTACCGTGGCATATAAATCCGCCGTTTAAGTAGAGCTGACCGTATTTTGAGGTAACATGCAAACTGATCCGGGAAATGTCGCTTGGATATGCCCATCAAACCGCAACGCCACCCAATGCTTATTGTGATATGTCCATCTAGAATACATATGTATGTGTGCCCGCTCATGATTACGGACGAAGGTTACTTTTTTTGCGCCTCTTGCTCTTTTTGATATTTCTCGTTCTCGACTTCTCGCCAGTCTTGAGGTTCTTGTTCGTTTCCGTCCGTCCTTCGTGCGGTACCGGCAAAGGCAGATCGTCCGGCGTATAATTGGTACCCCTCGCCTGATTTTTCGCTCGACTCGAGGCTTTTGAAGGTGATGGGTTGATTTCCTCGGAATCGCTTGCGCATATCAATCATGCCCCTCCTACACTCGCCAAAACCTTTCTTGAGCTGTTGGCATTTTGTCGGGAGTGTCTCGGCCAGAGGCGACCGTAAGCACTCAGCTGCTGTATGTCGTTGAACCATCACGCATTCCGACTCTTGGAGGCATTCGGCCAGTGCGGCTCCTACAGTAAGTGCGCCGTCAGTAAAATAGGAACCAGCGAACTAAACAATTTATAAGTTCTATAAGTAGTATGGTAAATACATACTTATTTCTTTACATGAGCTCGGCATGTTTACTAACTGGTTCAGCTTGTGGCCGGAGCTGAGTTATAGAAATCTCGGTTTCGCCAAATCGAATGATGCTGTCGCAAAAGTTGAATGTTCCAATCACGAAAAGTTGGCTTGGTCCGAGCTCAGCATTAAGCATTATCTAAAACAAAGCCGATTGGTTGAAAAATGGTACCTAGGTACAGAGGGAATTGGCACATGCAACTTTAATGCAGGGGTAGCTTTCGTCGAGGTCATTCTTTACTGCACTGTGGGGAGCATAGTCGCCGTGTAGGGGAAGGAGCTTCTTATCGTGGTTTGAAATGAAATGAAATGAGGTTGGTAAAGCAAAGAACCTTAATGATTCCAATATTATGTCTAGTCAAACTTAAAAATTCAAACAATTCTTTAACGGTGTCAATGTTCCACTCACAACCTTAACCTTTCAACTTCAGCCATATCAATTAGAAGTGATAGTCTTCATAGAGAGCTGAGACAACTGATCGCCAGTCTATGTTAAGTCTAGCTCGCTGCAATCCTTACCGCAGTATTCGCATGTGACATCACCAAGAATCACACCTCGATAGCTAATTCCTCGAACCGCGACGCCCAATCCCTTTCGAGACTCGCGGCTCTTCACGCTTCAAGATATTCTTTCGACCAAGAACTAGTTTATATAGAAAATGAGCGCCTTGCTGCGATAGCGCAGCGCTAAACATATTCCTAACATACCGTCTTTCTATCCCTTCCTAGCCTAGCTAAGTGTTGTGTGGGCTGTTGGAGGAACAAAATGCCATTGCCGTTTCTTGGTCGATTGGACATGTTCGTATCTCCACACCGACGGGAAGCTAATCATCACCCCGAGGATACTAACATTGTATAATGTAGTGCCGAATATGTCGCCCTCGTAGGCTCTTTCTTTCTTGTCGGTCTCGAGGCCCTTGTCCGAGTGTTGACGCTGGCGCTACGTATGCGAATGCCTTTCTACTTGTAGCTCGTTCGACACTAACAGTCTGCATCTAGCAAAATCGTTGTTGAACCTCTTCTACCGAGCTTCAAGGCGGTTATTTAATAGGTTAACATCCCCGGCGCAGAAAAGAGCCGAGCAGAGAAGGAAATGTACGAGCTGCCCGCCCCCGAATTATCTGCCGACACTTACTTACCGTACCTAGCTATTTCCACGTCGATTCGAGATGCCTCCGATTTCGTTGACCTCTGTGCCATGTTCGGCTACACAGCCGAGGAACATGTGCTGCGAACGAAAGATGGCTATCTGCTCGGGATACACCGCCTAGCATGGAGGAAGGGTGAGGAGGATATGAAAGTCAACGACGGACCCAATAGTATTAAGAAGCGCGTCGTATATCTTCACCACGGCCTTTTGATGAATAGTGAGGTTTGGGTCTGTCTTACCGATGCCCAGAGGTGCCTACCTTTCGTACTGGTAGAAAAGGGCTTCGATGTTTGGGTATGTTTTCAAAACTTTATCTGTATAGTGACGAAATGGGGTATGCTGATAATGAGGAATAGCTCGGCAATAATCGTGGCAACAAATACTCTAAGAAATCGATAAACTACCCCCCTACCTCGATTGGGTTCTGGAACTTTTCGATTGACGAGTTTGCTCTCCATGATATCCCGGACTCGATCGACTACGTGTTGGAACATACAAAGCAACCGTCCTTATCGTATATCGGGTTCTCTCAAGGAACGGCACAGGCCTTCGCCAGCTTATCTGTCCACCCCAAACTGAATGAACAAGTCAATGTGTTCATCGCACTAGCGCCGGCAATGGCACCCGCTGGTCTGAATAACGGCATCGTTGATGCTCTTATTAAAGCCTCGCCCCAGGTCCTCTTTCTCCTCTTCGGTAGACGTTCTATTCTTAGCTCTGCCACCATGTGGCAATCTATACTGTATCCGCCTATCTTTATAAAAGTCATTGATATGGGCTTGTCTTTCCTATTCGGCTGGAAGACCAAAAACATCTCAGTCAGCCAGAAACTTGCCGCTTATCCACACCTCTACTCATTCACCAGTACCAAGTCGGTGGTCCATTGGTTTCAAATCATCCGTAATCAGTCGTTTCAAATGTATGACGATGATGTGCAAACACCCCTATCCATCAATACTTCAAGCAAGTACACGAAGGTCGCCAAGTATCCAACCCGCAATATCAAGACCCCTATTGTCCTGGTGTATGGAGGTAGCGACTCCTTAGTCGATATCAAGGTCATGATGAGGGAGCTACCTAATCGGACGGTTGCCACTGAAATTCCTCATTATGAGCACCTCGACTTCCTATGGGCTCGAGATGTTCATGAGCAAGTTTTTCAACATGTCTTTGACGCCCTAGAGAACTTCAAAGGCGCAGAGCATTCCTTGGAGCAATTTAAGAGTTACCAACGAGCGCGAAGTGTCAGTCTAAACGCTTCTAGCACTTTCAAACAGTAAGTAATGCCATAATATTGAATCTAACCCTAGTCTTGCCGCTACTAGAACTGGAGCACTAAATGGTATCAGCACGCATCGTAACAGCGACGCGCTGGAATCGGATTCGACATCTGTCCTGTCCAACGGGCATATGGAGAATAATGATGGTAATGGACCTTCATCAGATAACCAGCACAAGGCGCGCGAAGATCCCATAGACTATTCTGAGTTCACACCAGAAGACAAATCTCAGCCCGCAACTGAGAGCGCAGCGAAGGAACATCTTCACACCCACCCCATTCATACCATCGACGAGAACACGACCTCTTCCTCTTCGCCAGATCGACCTACGTCAAGAGGTGGCAAAGGAGGCAACCAAGACGGCGCAGCCGACTACTCTCCCGACCCCACCACCCCGACCCAGAGCCCCTCGACCCAGAACAAACGATATTATCGCCGCAGTAGCGCTACTAGCAACCTAAGCCTAGACTCTATGAGGGAGGGCCGCGGTATTAAGATCGGCGCTGCCAAGCCAACTACGGGAAGCAGTAGCGATGAGGGCCGGAGGTTTTCGCGGCTCGATGGTCAATAGGTACGATCTCGGACGCGGAACTAGGCCGCCCCGAGGTCTGTATATAAAAGGGTAGGCGTGCAATGAGATCGGCGTTATCATGAAAATAAGGGAGTAACAGTATCGAGTATTGCTTATCTTACCTACGACGGTATTTTACCTGTCTATAGTTGTATCCACAGCACTATCCTATCCGCAATACTCGCCATGGGACTCACAATTTGGAAATTGGTACATAGAGTCCCAGAGGATGAGAGATGCGCATAGCAAAGTACATACTTACCTGCCTATATACATATTGTAGCATCAAGAAACTCGTCCTATTAGACCTCTATTAGACCTCTATTAGGAGAGCCGGCGCGCGACGATTGTGCTTAGAGGCTTGCTAACATTAGGAATATTCCAAAACAACGTAATGAATGCGACCTAGCCAGTTGTTTCTCTACTTGAGATATCTTAAAAAGAGCCTATACCAACGACATGAAACGAAAGTCAAACATATCAACAATCTGTCGTAAAGATTTGAGAAATATCGCATCTTATGTCCCGTAGCCATCCCGCCTTCAAAAGCGTGTGTTAAAGCGATAGTGTTGGCCCGTAAAAATGCCAAATAACGATCGTATGACGCAAGTCATATGTATGGCGTCTTCCATCCTTCGAAACAGGTCTCTCATCACGCCCTGCCTTTCTTATCCTACAATTTGCCTACTTACATGTAGGTAGGTACCTAAGGTATCACCGGCAGCTCATCCGGCAAACTATAGACTTAAACAAAGTTAATTTGGTACCCAATCAATCCGCTTACTTGCGAACATCAACCCATCCTTCCCCCCTCTCACCCTCCGGCGCATCCCACCGCACCCTCATAGTCGTCGGCACGGGCGAATAGGAGCTCTGGTCCGCTGTCATGTAGACCCTGAGTCCCGTCCACTCGCCACCACCTCCCTTTACAGCCTCACGGCCGGCCTGTCCCCGCCACTCCTTAAACTCGAGGCTCTTGCATTCGCCGCGGGGGCCAGGAGCGCGACGCAGGCTCGGGAGACGCAGCAGGACCTTGAACGCAGCGGCGAGGGCGACGCGCGTGATGCCCTCGCCGAGACACTTATGCGGGCCCGCACCCCAGGGCAGGTACGACGATAGCGGGCGGTCGAGGCGCAGGGTCTCGGGGTCCGGGAACGCCGTCGCGTCGTGGGACGCAGTGACGAGGTCGATGACGGCGCGCTGCATCGGGACGAGATTGTACGTCCGGTTGGAGGCGGCGCGGGAGGATGCGGGGTTCGGGATGGGGCTTGGACCGGATGGGTCGGATGGGTTGTAGAGGCACGGCACGTCGTCTGCGACTGTCTGCGCTGGGCTGGTGGGCGAGACGGCGCGGGCGACGACCACGGTGCCGCGGAGGCGGATGCCTTCTAGTAAGCTAGTGATGGTTGAGTTAGTGCATGGGATCTTTATTTCTTCTAGATGACTTACTTACTAATGCATGAAAATCTCATCAGCCTCGGGTGTGTCCTCATGGGCTAGACGGTAGAGTTCGGCCATATGTTGACTCCCCGTCCCAAGAAAGTAGTCGAGGCACTGAGAGAGTAGGCCCGACATAATCGTAGCTCCAGCAGCACTGGTGAGACTTTAAGTTAGCACGATATTTCCGGAGCATGTTATTAAGTAAAAAATACTCACCTGATAGGCATGACAGTCCCAGCAACGCACTCTTCAATCGTCTTCCCCTTCTCCATCATGCGGGAGAGAAGCTGCCGGCCATAGTCTGGCAGTGTAGGCCAGTCCTGCTCTCCAGTCTTCGCTTTAGACTTATCTCGTCCGGCGGACCCAAAACCGAGACGAGCAGCGACGCCGGAGACCCAGCCCGTTTTCGCATCCGTCTCAACCTCGAGCCGCACAAGCTTCTCGAGACCGAGCGCAAGCTCGCGCGATAGAGTCCGCAGCTTAAAGGAGTTGGCCGGGTCGCTGTTGAAAAAGACGGCCGAGAACATGGCCGTCAGAAGCCCGTATAATTCGTGCTCCGTGTAAATTCCGTGAGGTGAGGTTTCAGCGGTCTTGATCGGCAGCCCAAAGAACTCAGCGATGAAGCGCGTATTCAGTGGGATGATGACATCTCGGACGATATCGACCTCGAAACCCCCTGCCGCCCCGGGGGCTAAAGACGGGCCTGGCGGCAATATGTGACCGGCCTTCTTCAGGAGATTCTTCGTAGTCTCGTCGAAGAAGTGCTTGATCTCCGCCTCCCATTGCTTGGGTTGGTAGAGGCATCTGTCGACGTGGCTCCGACTCTGGTGGTTGGCCGGGCCGTCGCCTGCCAGACAGAAGTCCTTTGCGAAGGTCTTCCCCGGTGGGCTGACGAGGTACGAGATACTCTCGCCCCATGGAACGTAGAAGTCTGTGTTGTTCCCTAGAACTTGGCTGACGGCCTTGTGGGACTTAATTACCACGGGATCTATCTCCCTAGTGGGTTTCTCCCACTATATTAAAGCGCATAGTTAGTATGAATTTACTGCAGGTCAACTGCAGTGACTCTCAGTGGTAAAGCTGGGGATCCTTACCGAGTACAGCTCAGATGTTCCGAGAGCATCGTGGATGATCTTGTTCTCCGCGGGCACGACGAAGGGGAAATGCGCATGAATGCTGTTGCTCGTGAAGTGGAATGGGAATGCACGGAATATCAGCTTATGCATCACCTGCCCCTGATTCACCCGTAAATCGAAATTGGCCTCATTAAACCTAAAAAGAATTCTCAGCTTGCGCCTCTGTGTGTATAGCTGGACGAAATACGATAAGAAGATTATACATACCCCCAGTTTGTCAAGTTCGCGGGTGTGTAGTCAGTCGTGTAAAAGCGATCTCCACGGACTAAGGCTACAGCATCGGAGAGGATCGCTCGGCTCGTTGTCACGTTGACACAAAGCCCACTACCAGACATCGGAGGCTTGGGCTTCTCAGCCACGAGGCCCGGGTAAAGCTCTACCGAATCGGGTGAATCGTACAATGCCATCAACTTGCCAGCGACCGCAGGGTCCGGGTTAATGTCCTCGAATGTGTCGTGTTTCTTCAGGCCAAAATGCTGCCGGAATTCGTTCAGCGTAGCTACGTGCCAGTCTCGCGCCTGGCTGATCCCGAGAATCTCAATCACTCGCAAAGCGCTTGGGACTTGATTAGCGCCGAACGAGCCCGCGACATCCTCCACGGCTGTTGTCAAGATTTCGACAAGGTCATCATCAGAGTACGTCCCGTCGTCGCCCCTATGTAGATTGGCAAAATTACGTTCGTCTGGTTCGTTAGGGATGCCGCGCCGGGACCTAGCCAAAGCCTGTATAACCTCGTCTACGCTTGCCTTTGCAGGGTCGGCGCCTCCAAGTATTTTGGAGAAGTCTTCAGTGACCCATTTCTCATCGCGGGCCGATAAGGCACTGTGCCACCGGTACACGAGGTTGAATTCGATAGAAACCTGGTTGCCGGTAGCCTCAGGGGCCGGTGTGCTATTGAATATGTTCTTTTTCTCCTGCGACCGCGGGTCGAGGTCCCAGGTAGAATCAGACCGGTTCACGTTCAGTATCGTTCGGACGTAGTCCTTTAGAATGATGTTGACATAGAGCCCGCAGGTAATGAGTCGTCCGGTCTGAAATAGATCGTTATCATACTTCTTCCAGGCTTCCCAGCTACCGTTGTCATTAGTAGCGGCAGGCTTAGTAAATCGACCTCCTTCATTGATGCTTGTTATATAAGTCAGTACCAATAATGTATGCATTTCATTCGCCGTTCCGTTGTGATAGGGG
Source organism: Hypomontagnella submonticulosa (assembly GCA_022984865.1). NCBI lineage: Eukaryota > Fungi > Ascomycota > Sordariomycetes > Xylariales > Hypoxylaceae > Hypomontagnella > Hypomontagnella submonticulosa. Next base: position 390,912 of record JAJKLF010000009.1, on the reverse strand, counting down.
GAAATTCTCACCTTGCTAGCTGCGTCACTACATAGTTATGAAATCGATTGAACATCTGAGGATAAGTTAGCTCATTACATATTCGTATATAAAAGGGGTTAGATCATGAAAGGAAGTACAGGCGGCGAGATCCATCCCTGCTGCATTGTAAAAGTTCCGAAGACATCATTATCAATAACGTAAAAGTGTATTCATCGAAATCACAGATGCGGTATAAGCAAAAATTGAGAAACGTACGATCAAGAACACTCCCACTCCCGGGGGAAAGTTGAGGAGGTTTCGGGACGAGAAGCAGTCAGGCTTAAGTAGTCCATCTTTGAAAGTCCGCATTGCCTTTTGCTCTTCGGCGTTTCGACCATATAAGGGCGAGAGATCGAGATACGACGAAGTCAAGTTGACGTCCTGATCCCGTGGATCCTTTTCAACATTTAGAGACTAGATCAAAACAAGATAGAGCTTTCGACTATTCATAACCTACTGTCTGGAAGATATCATGAGTAATGATGGTGGCAAGGTAGAACAGCATGCTAGATATTCTGTTAGGATGCTCATGGAACGTAGATTCCTCTCTTGCCATGATGCTGTCAAAGATAAGCCCCGGGTCAGGCAGGTTCGGGCCTTGGAAAACCTTTGCCGGTGTGGTACGAGCGTAGCGCGTGTTAGCCGCTCCCATAAGAGGGATATCTAGCTTATTGTAGCTGCCATCTGGTTCGCGATAACAAGCATCTTTGCTTCTGAGCTGGGCTGGAGGATGCTCAAGCGATTCCCACAGTGTGTTGATGAAAGCATCTGTAGCCACTTTACCCTCCCGGGAGTTAGGGGGGAGCTTTGCTAGCAAGGTGACAACACGCTCTTGCAAGAGCTCGTTATCATCCTCCTGTCCGGAAACCGTAGCATTCACGACATCGTTTAGCGTCTTGTAATCTTCGATGTTGAGGTGTTGCAGGTCTAAGAGAAGACCAGTCTCCTTTGTGTTGTCATCGTTCCCTGGTATAAACTGGTATTTGGGTATGGGACCAAGAGCCTTGGTAATAACCTGAATGGCCTGGGCGAAGGTCGAAGGCATGGCTATAGTACTGGTACTCCTACTTCTGATGTTTCCTTTTGAGGACACCGGAGATACCAAGGTAAAGATGGACTTTCTAGTTCGCTTATAAAGGGATGAGCCCTGAGGCGCCTTCAGGGGGCTTTCCTTTCTGAGTGGCCTTATCTCCATGCTGACCTCCATGTTGACATGGCCTGTCAAAGGATTTCGGGTTTGAAGTCTTCATCATCATGTGGAGGGTAGGCAGCTGCTTGGTCGGGGGGTGGTATCCATGTGGGTTGCGCAGAGTCAGTGTAACACACCAATAGGGGAAATCTCAGCCTACACAACTTACACCACTTATACTAAGTAGGCACATGTACGGTGCGTAATACCTAGATGCTGGTAGGATACAGCCACAGCCGCATGGAAAGTGATGAAGAGCAAATAAAGTTACTAGTAGTGGTGTTACATGACAGGCATCTAATACATAAAATCGCATAATATGCCTACAAAAACTTAGTAGCATACTTAACCCTCTAAAGGTATGTATTGTTGATATACATGGCGTGAGCACATTTCCTCCAACTATATTGAATGAATGCACAAGATCGACTGGCCGCGTAGCCTTCGTCTCATTGATGGTTCTAATTAGAGACACGATGGCGTTATCGACACGGCCTGGGCCATCTTCGGGTCCGACAATCCGTAACATTCCGTACCAGCAGTCAGATAGAGCATGATTTGAAACAGGATACCTTAGCATACTCAGCTGAATAGATGAGATTTACCGAATGAATGGGACCCCCAGACCAGCCGTCCAATCGACCGTCACGAAATATAAATGGACGTTGATAATGCTGTCTAAAGCTGCAAGCCACGATCCTCTGGTTGAGCTCCGGGTTATATCATATCATAACTCTACATCTTCAAGCCTGGGATCTCCCGTAACTGGAAACATATGATTCTTAGTGCTTACTGGCTTCGTACTTCTGAACGGAGTAACTCATAGAAGCAGATAACCGCAAGATGGCCATGCGCCCTCTAAATATACATCTCTGATAGGAGTCTATTAGAAATCACGCTACCATTGTATTATAATAACAAGGATGGGCTATCATCTTGGTTGCAGGCGTCAACAGCTAGCTATCACAAGGTTGAGGAAAGCTTGGGTATTGCCTAGAACGCCTTAGACGCCAAGCAAATGAGGAAGCATTCTAGCCAGAGAAAGCGAGAAAGCTGCTACGAAGGTCTCCTACGCTAGACTAGTACTAACTCAAGGTCCTTATGACTTTTGTAGTAGGATATATATTCATAGGAGCTTTTCGTAGATCTTTGAGTCGAGTCTCATATGGAGCGGCTTCGTAATCATTTTCATCTCCCGCGACCTTGCATTATCCGGGGCGGGATTATGGGATCGTTGGATCAATAGCGCTAAAGTCGATAGAAAAACTCCGTAAATGCCGTTCATTACTATCTGATATTGATATACACTCAGCTAAGGAGAGTATTCGTTATATCCTATCAAACTTCGGATGCCGAATAACTGCTGTCAGGAGTGCTTGGTGTTTCGCCCTCCCATAGCAACAATTATTCATTTTCCCTCATTTTAAAGATTCGAAGTCTCGTAACGGCCCGGGCCGGCTAAGATTTTAGCTTTTGTTCTTCTAGTCTATGTAAGATCGTTATTGGCTAAGATGGTAAGCAAATACACCATTTAGCTTCGATCCGACCACTAGGGGAAGCCAGCCATACGTAGATCGAAATCTTTAATTGAACTTTCCGTGCTACGTAAAATTCTCACAAGATCTCCGGGGCATCTGACAGCTCGTAAAATATATCCTTCTAAGGTAAGTAAGCCATTTCATGACTGCCAGGTTCCAACCACCTGTACGGTGCCAGAGTATGCGAGCTATACTGTACTGGGATCTCAGCCAATTTCACATATCACATCTCTGGTCTCACGTATAATATAGTATTAGTATTAGATCTTGGGAGCTCGTTCCAGCGCATTTATAATAAGATCGGAGTCCAATAAAGGTAAGTAGGAGTAACATATCATTCGAAACAAAGTGGTGCGCAAATAACTAAGATGGATAGGTAAAGGAACCACGCACTATAGAAGACACGATACAATGTGTAAGACGCTACTGAATCGTAGTCTTATACCATACATTCTATCGTTTCTGATATGTCTTTCTTGGAACCGTCGCAAATGTCCACACATCAAACACACATACAAAAGAGGCTAGCTTGAAGAAGGCAACGATAGTCGCCACTTATCTTGGTTTCTACCTACTCCGTGGATGGTAACGACATGATCCAATTGTTGGCAACTTGGAATAGTACTGGGTAATAATCGCAGTGTTAGACTATCCAGAGAATTATGATAGAGCTGAAAAGTGGCGTATTAGGAGAAGCCTGCGTAAAGGACAAAGTAGAGCCGCGTGGCAATGTGTCGGTCACTGTGTTTCTAGATGAACGACGTAGGGTAAGAGGAGCAAGGTAGTAATTGATGGAATAGTTCATGACGACGGGGCCCTGGCCGAAGAGATCGGCCATAGCTAACCAACCGTGCGTGAGATACTTCAGCGAGATAAGCTCATAATCGTCGTTTATACTTTTAACGTATGACAAGGGACCAACAAACAAAACCGCTTAGGAACTGCTAATCCAAAGATCCCCGGAGGCATGATGATTTTAATCTACCCCCCCGATCCATCTGAACCCAAGTTATCTAAATCCAGGTCATCTTAGCCGCCGGACCTTCCCCGGTTTAGATTTCAACAAAATCTCACATTCTCAGTAGTCCCATGAACGGCAACAATCCCCACTCGGTTGACTAATAATCTCCTCAGATTGCTCACTCGGATCGGGGACAGAGAGGACGTTGTTTGTTGGAATGATCGTTCTTAGTATTCGATCGTATCGTTATTTGCCTTGGAATCGCAATACTTCATGCCCGAAGCATACTTAGACGAGTTTCTAGTCCGAGCTCAAAGTATCACGCAAGGGTCGGGAAACGTACGCCTTCAACAATTCATGAAGATTTTTTTTTCAGCTATTAAACAGTCTTCATAGGGACGAGTTCATAGACATATAGCCCAGCGCTCTCACTCTATTTCAAAGCTCTGGTATTATAGAAGAGCTTTTGCCAGAACATTAACACTCAGTTTGATGTTACTTATTGAAGCAGTTAAACACGGAAGTGCTGAGACGGTGAGGCTCCTCCTAGAATCTGGCGAGGATATCGACGACAGGGATACGACTTACGATACTCCTCTCCGGCCGCTATCTAAAGGGGTGATTCAAGTATCCTTACTTAAATACCAGATACAAATCCAGACATCAATGCCATTCCTAGCCAGAGGAACGGTTCAAAGTCTACTGCTCTTCTGATAGCGTGTCAGAAGGGATATCTGAGCCTGGGTAAACGACTCATTGATCTTGGGGCGCATATCGACGCACGTGGGAGATATGAATTGTCCACGCACACAGCTCTCGAGTGTGCCGCAGATAATGGGAGGATAGACGATTCAGCTTCGTCTATCTTGTAAAGCAAACATGAAGCCGGGCTGGGGGTATTATCAATTCATTCCAGCCGTTGCTTTTGCGGAAATGACCGGCTACCAAGCTGCTGCTAATATCTTGAGACAGCATTGGGTGGAGTGTCGTGGAATGTGTAGAGCAACCGCAGGTCACGAATGGGGAACTCTTAGAATTCGATCCTAGTACCAAGAATCTTGGCGACGAAACCAATCCCAATGATGCGATGGGTATTGACGAAGGGTTGAACTCCGCTGAAATGATATCAACCTGAGGACTGGGATGAGGTTGGAGGCGATGAGTGCTCATCAAGTACTTAAGTATTTGACGGATCTTCGTCGTATGCGTCCAGCCGTTCAAACGGCGCCGATAACAGGTACCTACTAGAGGTATAGATACTAGGGAGTTTCAGTATATTTACCATGGATGGCAATTTGTCCATCGGAAGGACGCATGTCTTGGTCACTAGACAGTCGCTCTTATATAAAATCTACTTCTAGCAGGGAGATCTAGGAGGCTGAATTTTCAAGCTTTATTCGTTCTTTCATATGTCTTATGTTGGCGTACTATCTACCAGACCTCATTCGGAGCTCTTCGGAATCCAATATGTGTACATGTACTTACGACGAGCAACTTCAAGTGACTCGTCACAAATACCAATACCACCCTCTTGTATGCTGCTCAATTTAATGCAGATTACCGTCGAATGACATCTAAACACATGCGGGCTGCCTGAGCACCGACCCCCAACCAGCTATGCGAGTTTATGAAAGTAACGGTATCAATTTTTCTCCTCCTTGAGGCCGATTACTCCTCTACTCGGAATCCAATCTATCCCATAAACCACCTCTTCAACTATCATTCCTTTGCGAGACGGTAAACCATGACGAGCACTGCCGCAGAAGACTTGTGTATTGTATGCAACGTATCGGGTGCTCGTTTCTGCGACCGATGCCGAAGCACCCGCTACTGCTCAGAAGCATGCCAGCGTGCTGATTGGCCTACCCACAAGCTTCTCTGTCCGGCATTCTTGAAGTTCAACACTACGAAACGACCAAGTAAGGATCACTTTCGAGCGATCCTCTTCCCGGTTGATAAAGAGAGGCCCGAGCTTATCTGGCTTCATTGTCCATGGCACGACAATAAAGAGGGCGGCAAGTACCAGTATCCTATCAAGGACATATATTTGGGCAAAGATGCATTTCCTAGGAGCACATCGATTCAGTACAATCGGATCTTAGAAAGAGGACTTTCTGACACGATCTACGTCTGCTATCGGGATACATTCCTCGTTGATGGATCGAAACTCAATAAAGGTGTCGCGGCTATTACTACTACCCAACCATATCAGTGCCATGGCTGGCGTGGTCCACTCCTCGCCTATGGCAAGAAGGGACTCGGTATTGATCCGATTGCATGTAGAGACCTTGATATGAATGATTTCCGCCATATTTCTGATTTCTTTCTGTCATATGGCCGTGCACTACAGCCGGCTACCCAGAAGCCCATCGGCGAAAAGATCAAGGGTGTCAGAATCAACTGTGTCGGCGACCAGAGAGTGTTCAACAAACCCAAGTTCGAAGCGGTTGAGATTCTACCAACGGACCCTATCTTCTCCGATCACGACTCTTCCGACATCACAAAGCGCATTGGACTCGCTGTTTTCACAAGACCGTGCCCGCCAGACCCGAAGTGGGCTAACGATGAGGGGAATAAGGTCTTCCAAGGTGGCCTGGACGGCGGAAACCCCTTCAATAATCAGGATGCTACATTCCTGCACTTATCCTGCGATCCGAAAGCCGGCTTCGACCTACGGAGAGGGTCTATGGGCTGGGCGTGGGCTCCCATGCGCTGGCAGAATGGTGTGGGGAGTGCTATTGTTGTGCGCCAGGACAAGAAGCCATTGCTTCCTGTACATGCAGAGGCGCTATGCAAATATTGTCGCTATGAAGCACGGGCATTTTTAGCCCACTCCTTAGGGGAATACGCACCAGAAAAGCCAATAGAAAAGGAGGCTGCTCTAGCGATGATATGCCGTCCCGCGTTTGTCATCTCTTGGTACAAGTTGCTAGACGAGAAAAGAGCGAAAGGAGAGGCTACCGATTCGACATACCCTTACTACGACGTATGATATTGCCGTATCCTGAATGTTACCCGTTTGAGATTGAGGTATGGGGCAAGAACTACGATCGAGACACGTATGACGAAGCTTGCCACAGGCCTGGGATGGCATGAACAGCCTCCCTACGGATAGCCCGTCGCCGGTATTCGTTAACGGGGCCAGAGGTTCGTCGGGTGAGCACGCCACAAAATGTGAAGGAAGAGATGGATATGAGATCACTAGCTTCTCCGTATATAATTGCTCCTCAAACAGGTGCTTTAGTAGTCAGCGATGATACTATACCTACATGTACTTACTTTGATTCGTTGATTAGCTATGCTATTCCCAAGCGTATTATCAGGCATAGGCGTGAGCCCGTAATTCAATCATTTCAAGACCCAGATCGAACATAGTTCTATGTGACCCAAGCTTAGAAACATCATGATAGTACATCAGAAGGGCGACTCTCGTTCCGATCTTCTCTTCATAGCTACAGGTAGTTACCCAAGATTTTCTCTTTTCTTTTAACCCTTTTGACACCGGATATTCCGAACCCAGGGACGAGCCTCCCGATGACCCTAGAGCGAATAATAAGTTGCCGATTGTTTCTAACCAGGCAAGTAGTCAAATAACGATATAGTAAACTAAAATAAATGCCGTTGGAATATAAATTGTATGGATCATGACCCCACGTGATAATGGCGACATACTGGATGAGTATTGCGAATACCATGTCATCGGCTACCCATGCAGGCCCCGTATGTCCCCTCACTGCTACGGGTGTAATTGTCTTGTCACACACAGTATATTGTCGTACTACTTATAAAATTGGAAAATCATGAGCAATGAACAGAGAATCAAATCAGTCGCCGTCGTTGGTGCGGGCGCAGCAGGTATATTATCATCTTTGCAATATTGATGTGCATCCGTATTGAGTATAGACTAACGGATTCCAGGTGCGATCACGGCAGTAGCGCTTAAAGCCGAAAATTACTTCGAAAGAATTCGGGTCTTCGAGAGGCGAGAGACGCCCGGTGGAACATGGTATTACCTACCATAAACACTTGGCCTCCGCTTAACCCGCCTTGCTCATACGAGACAGGATATTCGACTCGGATCCGAAGCCGAGCCTCGAAGTCCGGCCCGGGCGGCTACCACCGGACATTGATCCGCCGATAGATATCCCGGAAGCGCTCCCCAAGATAACGGCCCCTAATACGCAGGAGCGATTCGCCAAGACGCCTATATATAACTCTCTAACGTAGGTAGGAACTCGACTCGAGCTGCATGTGAGCATGGGACGTTTGTGTTAACTCCGGACTAGAACCAACGTGCCCGATATCGCCATGTGCTTCTCCGACACGCGGTTCCCCTACGGCCCCTTCCCGCCGCACCACGTACCTCGGCAGTACGTCGAGAGTTACTTTTCGCACCACAAAGCCGACGAACTCCTGAGTCTCAATACCACTGTTGAGGATATCACCAAGCTGCGGCCGTCTTCAGACCTCGAGCTCGAACGGTGGCGACTGACACTCCGAAAATACGATCCGGCTCGCCACGTCGATGTCTGGTGGGAGGAGGTCTTCGACGCTGTGATTCTAGCCAATGGGCACTACTCTGTCCCTTATGTGTGTTCCCAATTTCGTCTTCATCTCAATTCCGCTCTCCACTCCTACCCCTATTCTCCCTTATTTTTCATGTTCCAATCCGTGAATATTCCACTGGTACCCCCTTATTCACCTAACACCCACAGGTTCCCTACGTCCAAGGACTAGACTCCTATATCGCAAAATTCCCGGGCCGCGTAATGCACTCCAAGTACTACCGCTCGCCTCTCCCCTTCGCCGGCCAGCGGGTCCTCGTGATCGGCAACTCGGCATCGGGCCACGACGTCACCGCAGAACTTGTCTCCGCCGCCCGGAACCCCGTGTACCAATCGCGGCGCTCCAAGTCGCGCTGGGACGGCGACGAACCCCCGGCAGGCATAGCATGGAAGCCTATTGTCAGCGAATATGTGCCCGAGGACGGAAGCATCGTATTCGAAGACGGTACGAGGCTCAATGACATCGACGCGGTGATATACTGCACGGGGTATAAGGCTTCGTTTCCCTTCGTACGTACCAACTAGCCCCTTTTTACCCCTTAAATTCATCTAGTTATGTACTGAAGGTAGGCACTAATCACCCCTGAAGTGGAACTCCACCGCGAACGGCGGACCCCTCTGGGACTACGCCTCCAACAAACTCACCTCTACCTACCTGCACACATTCTTCCCTTACCACCCGACCCTCGGCATCGTCGGCGTCCCCCGGACTCTCACCTTCCGCTCCTTCGAGTACCAAGCCGTCGCCGTCGCCCGCCTCTTCTCCAACCGCGCCGCCGTCCCGCTGCCCCCGCTCCCCGAGCAAGCGCGGTGGGAGCAGCAGCGAGCGGCGGAGTGCCGACGTAGGGGGACCAAGTTCCACGATATCCCGTGGGAATCGGGGGAGACGGAGGGGTGGCTGGGAGAGCTATTTAAAATAGCGGGGTTGGGGACGCTGAGGGGCGAGGGGAGGATACCGCCGCCGCTGACGAAGGAGGTGGTGTGGGCTATCGAGCACGTGCGGAAGTATCCGGAGCCGGGGAAGCAGAAAGATGGCTATGGAGGCGAGAGGGGGAGCCATGATCGGGATGAGAAAAGAGGGAACGGCGGCGACGAATGGGTGCTTGTCGATAGACCTCGCAAGGACTTGCTGGGATTCATATAAACGAAGTCACGGCGAGCAAACGCCTAAATGCGCAATAGGAACGATAAATCCGAGGTCTAAAAATGTGTATATCAGCATGTTCAATAAGTACATGTACATACCGATTGCCCGTAGGGTAAACGGCGATTTTACCGGCCTCTTCAGGTAATATATCATTCTTAATTCCCTATACTCCTACGTAAAAGGAAGCCCGCTCATAATGCTTCGGACCGCGCCTAAAAAATAACATGCGCTACCACAATTTCGTAATTACTACACGCAAAGCAAACGCCAGTTCCAAGCAAGCCGAGCCGTCCTAGTTTGGCGCCTCACGTAAGAGTTCGCACGTGCGTGTTAAATACATCATTCCGCCAGCCTCCCGCCTCAAACTCCTCGATGCGGTCTCCCGCGCGAGCAGCCTCCTCATGCCAAACCTTGACAATGCTGCCGGGAGCATATACGCCCTTGAAGACGCCCTGACCCGGCTGCTCAACGCCAACACGAGCATACAAATCAGGGTCCTCCTCAGGCACCAGTCTGGCGGCGACAGCCCGAATAAAGGTCCACAGATCCTTCGGATCCGCAATCCGTGTCGCACGTAGGCGCTCACGAGCGAATAATAACTCGCGGTTCGCAGCATGCAATAAATCACTAATAGCAGAAGCAAGCTGAGCCTCCATAGTCGCCTTCAGGATAGGTCGCATGAACGGCTTGATTAGCCATGCCAACCAAGAGAACTTGCTCTTCTGTAGCTTGTAGTTCAGCTTGTGCACCTTGACGCGTACGCCGCGCAGTGTGAGGATCTGCTCTAAGCGCTCGCGGCAGATTTCTACTTCGAGGTGGATGTCAATGCCGCGCTCGTCTAGCGCGAAGCTCGCGATGCCCTCATCAGCTAACCGGAAGAGGCCACTATGGGCACGTAGCCAGAAGCCGACTTCGTCCGCGCGAGCTGAGAGGCCATCAATCTTGATGAGCATGAGGTTCTTAGTGCTTGCGCTGGTTCGGAAGCGGGCTTTGCGGATCTCGACGTCATTGTAGGTCTCGATCTTCAGTCTGTAGGGAAGGAATGAGGTTTCATTCACGGTCGTGCCAGGTTCGATGATGAGATTTTCTAGCAGGAGGTCGACTGCTGGCGTGCTGATTTCGAGGCGCGGGATTGGCACGTGCTGGATAGCAGATATGAAAAGGGGGATGAAGACGTTAAGTGCATCGTGAATCAATTCAGTGTTGGTAACTGAATCGGTAGGAGAAAGCACGCCAAAGATACGGAGTGTGGTAGTTGTCAGGTTATGAATGTCCTCATCTCTGGCAACGCTCTGGAATGTGACGGACAACTGCTGAAGGAGTTCGTCGACATCTTGTCGTAAACCACTCTCCGATCCAACGCCCTTGCTCTTCTCTCTCAGTTCACGGAGTTTTTGGTCGGCGTTGGTGAAGAAATCGGGGTCCGTAAGAAGTTTCTGCAGACTGTCTCCGATGTCCTGTAACAGATTCTCGAACTCGGGATCCTTGTCCTTATGGCTCAGGACCTTCTTGAACAGCTCTTCGCATTTTTCCCAATCATCCCTCTTGCCAAAACTCTTGACAAACTCCCACAAGTTGGTTAGAGCGCGATCTGTTTCCCGATTCTCCTGGACGTCGTTCTGAGCAACCTCGACGATTTGTTCGGCAGCTCGTGAGTAGACCATGGTATAGCGTTTGATGAGTAATGACAAGGTTGACACCGAATCAGAATAGTCTTTCCGTTTCCGGAGTTTGAGCACCACTTGTTGCAGCCGCTTCAAGAGTGTGTGACCCTCATCGCCAGAGAATTTGTCCTTTACACTTTCGACGGTGGCACTTGCAACTTCGGCACCCTGGTTCGCAACAACCTTTCCAGCATCCTCAAATTCATCTTCCAGATTCTGAGATGTGGGTGGCTGGCCATCGCTTCCCCTGGAAGAGTTGGCTACGCTTTGTTGCTCTTCAGTGGACGGCTCTAGCTGTTCGCCAACTTCCTTAGCAGCACTGCTTAAGGCGAAGGCGGAGTCTCTAAAAACTTCACGGCCGACGACACTGAGGTCACCAAGAAATGTCCGGAACTCGGGATTGGTGAGCAATAGGGACCCAACGGTGCGCACGCTTTGATACGCAGCAGCAATGTCGGCTCTAGTTTTGGTCTTCTTGGCCCTAGAGGTTAGATCATCCAGATCAACGGATATGCGGCTCTTGGTTATGAACCAAATAAGATCCTGAAGCTGATCCTTGCTGTTTTTATGTTCCAGAAGAGTGATGAATTGCTGCAGCCACAATTTGGTCAGGCGCACCAGGCGGCGGCCACTATTAGACAGGTCAGGGTTCTCAGGATTTAATATGTCGCTCGCTAGTAGAGTGCGCAGATTAACGATGGTTTGTTCAGTACTAGGCATATATCCTTTAGTCAAAGCTCTGAGCATCTGGTAGCTATGGAGCTTGCGATACAGCTCGCGCTGCAGATGAGTGTCTTGCTCATATTGAGGAAGCAGGGGTTCGAGCTCGGGGTCAGAGGATTTCTTTCGCAGTCCGAAGCAAGAGGACAGCATGGTGGCTGTGGCTAGCTGATCTGGAGCGTAGTCCTGTGAATAATTATCCCTTTCCTGTTCCTGTTCCTGTTCCTTTTTCGTGGTGGAAATGGTGATGCATTGAGATCCATGGCATCGATTGTTTTGAATGTATCAATCTGGTAGTCTTGACGAATGGATGACGTCTACGTGGAGAGCTTGTTCAACGCCAGCTCAGGCGGAAGGTACGTACGTATAGGGGTATTTACCCGGAGCTTCCCCGATCGAAGCTAGACTTGCTTCGTATTAGGCTGCTTAGATAATCTATACCCAACCCAGATTGAACTAAGAGTGCAAGTTGGCAGGGATTTCCAATTTCTGCATGGCGATAGCTTTTCCTATTACAGCTTTTTAGAGGCTCTAGCTCGTGTCATCGTTTCTCGCGTCCCTAGTCAACTCAACGGGTTTCGTTATTTGAGGGAACGTTTTACTATTCTCTTAATAACGAATACACCTCGCGAATTACTTGATTTCTCTCCGTCCGAGTTAACGCGCTCTATAACACAGGCCAACGAACCACGTTGGGATAGACACGATGAGGTCGCCGTCTCTTATCCCAAATAGGAAAGGTTTACGAAGCGGATTCAGACCTGGCCCTAGGCCTTATCGTCCCGACAGTTTGACACCCCTGACTTCTTTGGCGCGAGATTTCATATATCTATCCGATTGTGTGGCAGTGCACTCCGAATTTTACCAACTAAGTAGCTAACGGCCTTCGTCCACGATCGCCCATGAAGTGAAAGAAACCACCAAAATAAAATCAGAAAATATATGTCGCGGTTGAAACAAGTCACTCATGACGACACGTAAGCCGGTGGACCATACTCTAGGCAAGCACATTATGTAGGTGCATATGTATACATTCAACACATTAACGGGAGCGTCTTCAAGGGACCGAGATGGGGATCTGTGTGGTACCGTACCAATCCTAGTACCGCCGAGGAAGGATCCTTAATCTCATTCCCACACCTCTTTACAGGCAAGTTTTGCGAGCTCCAAGTACCATCAATGCCCGCTGCGTAGTGAGACGGGAGCGGATACAACCCCCAAGCAGCTTGTTATCTTGTCACCTACCGTGCTATATACATTTTCCCTATAGACCGTCTCGCGGATCCGCGGGCACCGTCTGCCGAGCAGGCAGTTATTTTCAACTGCCTCGTTCAGCCTGCATGGCCTAGCAGTGCGGAAGGAGTATCACAGGAAGAGACTTCCATGTGGGTATGATTCGCACCAGAAGAATCTGTGCCTTGAGGTTGTAGTAGGACTAGCATACCTGTATTGGTATAATTTACGAGAATAGAGAACAGTATAGAAAAAATAAATGTTCCGACGATAACGAAGAACTATCTCGACTAGGTAGCGCTCGATATCTACTATGCATCTAGCTGACCCACAGCCTCACCTCGCTTTCGTCTCTCATTAGTTAGCGGCGGCTAAGGGGGGACTAGGGTTCTAGTCTGTCCCCCCATTCCGGTACTGATCCGGATGACTGGCCCGTATAAAAGTCTGTATTCAGCCCATTCGTAAACCTCCTCGACATCCGCCTCGGTGCCCGAGCAGTCCGGCCTCTTGCTGTCCCGTCTCATATTTCAGCTCAGCCAGCTCGATTTTCCCTCCTGCCGACGGGTGTCTCTTTTGTTGTACCTTGGCTTTCGAGCTTGTTTGTGTTTCTCTCGTCCTGATTACAACGATAACCGCGATCGAACACTCACCCTTCAGAGCCGCAATGAGTGGCCAAGCTGGAAATGGAACCGCGGGCGCGGGTGCGGGTGCGGTGCCTCAGATCACCTTCAAAGACTGCACGCCGGATATCTGCCCCTACGACAAGTCATTCTACATGTACCGAATCGACCTCGCACCCAACGCTGCTTTCCTGGCAATGTTCTCGCTCTCACTTCTAGCATTCGTAGCCGTATTTGCCTTCACGCGGCGCGGTGGCTTCTTCACCCTCGCCATGGTTCTGGGTCTTATCAGTGAAATCTTGGGCTACATGGGCCGCGTCATGAGCTGGCAGAACCAGTGGTCGGAGAACGGCTTCCTCATCCAGATCTGCTGCCTGACACTTGCCCCGGCGTTCTTCGCCGCTGGTGTCTACCTCTGTATTCGAAGGATCGTGTTCGCTTTTGGTCCTGAGAACTCTCGTATTCCGCCTAAGTTCTATACACGCATCGTATGTTTCGAGTCGTTCCTCTCTGTGTATTCCGTTCGGCGATGGTGATAGAGGGGAAGAGGTTGAATTCCGTGAGATGACGCTAATATCCACCTCCAGTTCATCCCCTGCGACATCGTCTCCCTCGTCCTCCAAGCCGTAGGCGGCGCCATGGCCGCATCGGCCTTCCACACGGGGAAATCGACGGATTCAGGAGACAACATCATGATCGCCGGTCTCTCCTTCCAGGTCTTCACGTTGCTCGTCTTCATGGTCCTCTGCACCGACTTCACAGCAAACACGCTCCGACGCCGTCGCGCTCTCGGATCCGCAGCCCTGGACCAGGACCCGGCCTTGGTCGCCATCCGGGGCTCACGGATGTTCAAGGGCTTCCTGGGCGCGCTGGCGCTGAGCACCATCTGCATTTTCTGGCGCAGCGTGTTCCGCGTGGCGGAGCTGAGCAACGGGTGGACGGGCGACCTGATGGGACGGCAAGATCTGTTCGTGGGCTTCGAGGGTGTCATGATCACCGTCGCCGTCTGGGTCCTGAATATCTTCCACCCGAGCTTGTGTTTCGGCGAGCTGATGGACCGTAAATTCGACGGCGGGAAGACTGGCGGCGGCAGGGAGCAAGTCCGAGGCGCCGAGTTTGAGATACTTCCCGAGACCAAGCCTAGCACTGCTACAAGTATGACCGATGCCTACGGCAACAGTGTGAACGCGAGCGACATAGAGCGCGGGGCTTGAGCTGGACAAGTTGGCTAACTAAGGAGGATTCAAAGCGTGGCGTTCTATAGACTGGCGAGCATTGAATACATGGGATGGTCATTGGAATGGCCATTGGGATGATAACTTCATTTGGTAGAATCTGGTATCTTATACGAGTTGTCCCCCTGGTTAAGTTACCTAATTCCGTACATATCATAGAGGCATCAAAGATCGAGTCACGTAATCTGGCCTTAGTCTTACGGTGCTCATGACCTTGTGGATAGGCCAAGTACTAAGTACACTTAAGGATCTAGCGTTTACTGTTACGTATGTAGAAGCGCTTCAAGTAGCAGGTGTACTTTCAGACATCCATTTGCTATGGCTTCCGTACAGGATTGCAAGACAAAGACGATACTTCAAAACAATGACACAAACAACTCCAATTGTGGGGAATATTGTGTGTATTTTCTGATTTAGCCAGCGGCTTTCTAGTTTGGATTGCAGATACCTACGCCTCAGCATGTTTCCGTGAGTTCTTAAGTTGTCCTTATGTGAGGGTGTGGATTGCATCTAGATGGATCATTGATGGTAAAATGCATACGCGCACTCTGCTTTGCTCAACAGCTAGTCGACTTCCGTCATTATGCTGCGAGTAGCCGTTCCGGCCTTTTATTTCTAATTCGACTCTCCTCTTCTCTTCCTCCTCTTAATCTTTCTCTTCCAAACAGGCCAATAGCACAGCCTCTAACTTTCTCCTAAGACTATTCTACGGACGTTCTTGTCCAGTAGATATATAGATCTTGCATTTCCAGCAATCTAACTCTTGTTCAAGACGACTATGGGCGCCGTAAGCCCAGAAGTAGATGCCGAGTCCATAAAGCTAACCGGAATCCTTTGCAAGGATGGTCACTGCTATGAGATCTCTCGAATAGAGAGGGATGGCTAGGACGAGATATCATGCATAAGCATGCTCCGCCTAGCTAATGCAACACGGGGAAAGGCTGAAAGGGGGGGAAACAAGTCTACAGGGGTTGTTTCGGTGCAGGGTGAGTTGCTGCGTGAGTAAACTACGGGGTTGCCTAGCTGGTACCAGCGTCGAGTGGCAACACTTTGGATTTGTCCTCGAGAAATTCTTGTCGATGCTTCACAATGGCTTTCGTGATACGATCGAAGTCCTTAACCTTGTTGGCCTTCAATTCGTTCAGCACCTTTTTCAAGCCTTCGATAAACCTATTTCTCGTCTCTCCGGTGAACATGTCGGCGGAGCCGAGCTGTGTGATGATCTCGGCATCTAAAATAAAACGCCATGAAGTCAGTTATCCAAAAGGGGGGTTTTGTTCGCAGAAAGGGTCCAGGCAGCCTAGTGATAGTATGTTTGGGACTCACCAGGAAGCACCATGCTCTCAAAATGCTGGAAAACACAATTTGGGCCGTCGGGACACGGATCTCCAGCCAACACATGGGGACAGAGCGGACGCATAGGGTCGATCCTGGAGCTGTAAGTCATTGACTTGAGGCCACCTGCCACCTCGTCAAAGTACTTGGGATGGAATCTATATGCACGAAAATACCCGAGAGGACTGTGGTAGGATAGCAGATCCTCCACTCGGGGTCCCTGCTTAGGTTCGTCCTGCTTAGATGTTAGTAAGAGGTGCTCAAGAGACGAGCTCTTTTGTACTTCTCCACTCTGGTTATCCGGCGCAGATAAAATGGGTTCCTGAGCCGATTGACCAAGCCTAGTTTCATTGATTACCTCATGGCTGGGTTGCTCATCAACCGGTGGTATGCTCTGCTCTGATGGTGGAAGAATATCCATACTATTTTCAAGTCTTGGAAGGGAGGTATCGCGGGCATGGGAGGTTGGCGGCGGCGGCGGCTTGTATGCATTGTTACTGCGGGGGGACGGATCTCGAGTGGACTCTTCTATAATGACCGCCTGGGCTGCATGTTCTGATCTTTGGTTCCGGATTTCAGAAATGTCATCGATGGAGTCAGGGCCAGCGTCATTATTCTCGGTGGGAATATTGACCGAAGCATCCCGGGATGGTTGATCATCGATACTGGCTTCGACTCGCGATTCATCATCGAGAGCCGGACCTTGTGATAGTCGGGTAGCACTGGCAAGTTGCGCGTCTGTCCTTAAATCGGACTGAACTATTCCTGTACTAGACTGGGTCTCACTGAGGGGTACTACCTCTTCATGATCGGATATGTCCTCTCTATCAGTCATCAATACGTCTGTAGCCTCGTCGGAGTTTGGTTGCTGCTCTTTTGAAATCTGTGCGCCGATAACATGATTTACCTCTGGACCAGCGGTGGCTACCACTATACGTGTTAGCATATGTAGGGAAATTATACGTGACAGGTTGAACATGGATCGAGAGACTTTGCGGCTGATCTTACCAACGCAGAGATAGGGAGGAACTGACCTTGCTGATTCACTTCAATGGGTGTTTGTTCTGCGGAGTCCTCCAGCTGCTCTGCTTCTTCGGCGAGTCTACGCTCCTCTTCGGCTAGCCGGCGTTCTTCTGCCGCTAACCTGAGCTCCTCCTTCCTAACTTCCAATATTTGAAGTTCAAGCTGGGCAGTCTGCGCCATGGCTTGTCGCAGTTGATCTTTTGTCTCCTTCAGAGAAGCTTCGACGGCCGGGAGTTCGTAGCTTCGGATCCTGAGGCGTCTCTCGACGTTGGTATTCTTCGCTGCTTTCTGCGCTTGGGACTTGTCACCAACTTTTGGCAACGTACTGGATTCTATTGCTGGGAGCTGGGTCTGAGGCGATTGTGGGACAATTATCTTCTTGGCAGCTTTCTTAGCCTCTGCCTCAGCAATCATCCGCTTCGTCTCTTCAATTCGCCTATGCAATAGGTCAAGTTTGGCTCCGTGCACTGGTGGTGTTGGCACAATGCTGGAGCCTGGGCTCGAGCGCTGCTTCCGACTGAGGGATTCGGACAGCGGTGGGAATGCCCCGAGAGGGGTTTGACGAGGAGGTAGGTTGATCTCGTTTGGTGAGGTCGGTTCATCGGTAGGAGAAGCTATGTCCATCTCGATGTCCTCATCGTCGCTTACATCAATTATTAATGTCTCCTGCGTGCGAGTTCGCTTGAGTGTACTGAGGGGATTAGAGTAACTATCGAAATCCGAGGCTACCGGCCGTTTCAAGCTGCGGTTGGTCGGCTGTGGTGACTGAGTAACCACGGATAATCCAGGAATGGTTCCATCTCTAGGCAAGCTCTTTTCTGTAGACACAGAACGTCGGTTAGGCTCCAGAGCTGGGACTATAACAGCGGTAGAGTTAGTGGACGACTCCTCGCGATTCTTCGCTTCGAGAATCTCCGTAGAACTACTAGAAGGCGCAACCGGAGGCGTAGCAGGCTTAGCAAGACTCTCGCCCGCTAGTCTCCTCTCTGCCATGGCCTTTTCTTGCGCCTTCTTCAATGCTGCAAGCTTTTGGTGAAGGATCGCGTTATTCTCGGCTCGTGTCTTCGGCTTCGCCGGTGATGCATTGACCGAAGCTATGATGCTCACAGGAGCCTGCGTTGACTGAGACGGTGGAGTTGGTGCGGAGGTCTGTGGCGCAACTACAGTCTTCTGTGCTTTCGCTGCTAATTTTC
The DNA here is from genome assembly GCA_022984865.1 of Hypomontagnella submonticulosa. Classification (NCBI taxonomy): domain Eukaryota; kingdom Fungi; phylum Ascomycota; class Sordariomycetes; order Xylariales; family Hypoxylaceae; genus Hypomontagnella; species Hypomontagnella submonticulosa. The sequence goes on along the minus strand of JAJKLF010000009.1, from coordinate 372,468 downwards.
GTGCGATCTTATCTTTACGCTCCTCTGCTGCTGTCTTCCCAGCTGCCTTGACATTATCCATTGTAGCGTTCTTTGCTGTAGATGCGTTAACGACGGGTTTACTCGGTTCTGACGTGACCGATGGTTGCTCTTTAGCAGTCGGAGGTTTGGCTTCGGCCTTGGAGGAACCCGGACCAGGGGCAGATGAAGTTTGCGGATCACTTGTTCCCTTTGTGGCCGCGGCAGGTTTGGGAATGGAGGCTTCCAGGCCCAGTTCCATAAACAGGCTTTTGATTAGCCGTTCGTCAAAACCCTCATCAATATAATCTTGATAGCGAACTTTTAGGGGCCATAAGCCAAGAATTGCTTCTTGTGCCTTCTTTTTAGCCTCCGCTACGGAATGGAAAGGGCTTGCGAGATGTTTTGTAGGGACGGAAGATGTCCCGTTTGACATTGGAGCATCGGCCGATAGTTGTTGGGCAGATGACATATTTATTCCGGGTAAAGTCTGTACTGCGCGTGCTGTGTCCGTAGATTCTAATCATAGTTAGATATGTCTCAAGAGAATTGGAGTATGCACTGTAACTTACGCTTAGCAAGGTGGGCAGGAGGCTTGCTCACGGACATCTTGCGTTGAATCTCTCTGGGCGATAGATAAGGGGAATAAGAACCAGATCGTTCACGCTCTTGATAGGATGGTTCCCAGTCTTCATCCGAATAGTCTTGTTCTACCGCAGGAAGCGAAGTAGATGTGCTATTAATGATAGCATCGCCCTGAGGTGTTATACCATCGTATATAGACGATCCATCCGCATCGCCAACACTTCCATTTTCGTTCTCCATTACACTCAATGGTCGAGATGGACGGGTCGGTACCGCAATATCGACAGTATGTTCGGGCTCATATAGATCGTCAAATTCACCCTCGCTCAACTCTCCTTCTTCGAGAGTGGGTTCTATATGGTTCTGGGATATCGTAGTTCTCTGTTTGTTGGAGACGTTCTTGAGATCCCTTTGTTTAGATATTGAGGTAGAAGTAGCATCGAGTGTGTGGGCAGATATGTGCTGTGGTTGAGGTCGGGGTTGTGAATGGATTGGGATATTGCTCTCGGTTCGATAAGGTGCAGGTGGTAAAGAACTACCCATGCCCAAGCCCGGAATGTTACTGGCATTATATTGGAAAGAGTTGTTGACGACCGCAAAGTTACTCGTAGTGCCAGAAGGTTGTTGAAAAGCTCCATAGTAGGGCGGTTGCGGTTGCGGTTGAGCATTAAAGGAAGATGGCGACTGCGCAAACGGAGGATGAGGTAACAGATGAGATGGCTGGCCGCTATAGGGGCCTTGCCTGTGATGGTGTTCGGACATATTGATAAGAGGCGCGATGCATGAGGAAGTTCGTCGCGCAAGAGTTGAGTATTAGCTCGAAGATGGCCACAGGGAACGATATATCATTCAAATCCCGAAACCAGAATCTCTGGGACTCTGTGATTATATGCGCACTGACTCTAAAGCCAGTCAATTGGTGTCCAGGGATGTATAATGATGAATGTGTCTGATATCGACGTAGATTGGCATTACAAGAAGCCTCGACGCGTATGCTTTTTTCAGAGCGACGATCAATCCGATGGTTATGCATTAGGGAAAGATTGGATGGTTTTCAAATTGCGGCCCAAGCGTCGATTACCTAACGCTACTTTAGTTCTATCTTAGAATGGCAGAATGGTCGAGTCCTGACGCCTGGCACCAGCTGGATAGCCCTGCCTTTGTTATGTGGGGCGGCACCTGCATATTAGAAGGCGCTATTACAAATACGGAATAGATTCCAGGTTAGGATGTAGGTACACAGGTACGCTAGTTATGCCGAGCCCAGGTCACTGTTTACTTTCTAAACGGCCCCGTTGCCATGAGCTCCTGCATGTCAACAATTGAAGCCCGTCATTTTGCAGCATCGTCGTTACGACAAAACCCACGACAGAAGGAGCCGATTTTTGGATGAAACCGAAATCACCTCCGGTTACTGTCGCGAAAGTGAATGTTTTGTATCCGTTCCATTCCATTCGCTCGATACTAGCATTTCGTTTCGTCCGAGAACCACAATTGTTACTTTTTCTATGGCATCGTGTCTCATGGTCCCCATCTTGGCGATTCATGTAGGAACATTGGATTAACGACTACCGAGTACAGTTGTAGGAATTTACCTCTAATGAACTGGGACTAGATCTCATGATACCTTACATACCCCTATTTCGACGGTGAATGCGCCCAATATGTCGCAACGTAATAACCCTTTCGCTCGGAAGGGTTCTCCTTCGCCCTCGCCGGCTTCGAGTGGTGTTAGTAGACCGAAATCTGCTATATTCTCCTCCCAGTCGACTCTCTTGACCAGAGTAACAACACCGCCTTCACATACTCGCACGCAGTCACAGGCCTCAATAGCCGCCGCCAACCTCCTACCCGTTGGCACCAATGGCCCCCGACATCACCGGGTCGATTCGAGAAACAACGGCCCAAATTCGACCACATTCGCACCCTCATTCATCAAAACCGACGAGGTGAGACGGAGCTTAGATCCCGTCAAGGGGATCGAGGGCGAAAATGACTTCTCCGGCAAGAGATACGTCTGGCTTAAGGATCCGCAAACTGCCTTCGTAAAAGGCTGGATAGTCGAAGAACTTGGAGAGAGTCGTATATTAGTTCAATGTGACGACGGCAGTGTAGGTCTTGTCGGATACTTATAACTCGCCGGCCAGGTATGCTGACCCAAGCTTGTAGCAACGCGAGGTAGATAGCGAAAGTGTGGATAAGGTCAACCCGGCGAAGTTTGACAAGGCAAACGATATGGCGGAGCTAACGCATCTCAACGAAGCCTCCGTCGTCCACAACCTTCACATGAGATACCAGGCCGATTTAATATACACCTATTCGGGATTGTTCTTAGTCACGGTGAATCCCTACTGTCCTCTACCAATATACACGAACGAATACATCAACAGATATAAGGGCCGAAGCCGAGAAGACACAAAGCCACATATCTTCGCCATGGCAGACGAAGCCTTCCGTAACTTAGTCGAAGAAGGGGAGAACCAGAGTATTCTAGTCACTGGTGAATCAGGCGCAGGAAAGACCGAGAATACAAAGAAAGTCATTCAGTATCTCGCTGCAGTAGCGCACTCCGAGTCTCCAGTGAAGGGTCGAGGTCAACATTCTACCCTCTCACAGCAGATATTGCGGGCCAACCCTATTCTTGAATCCTTCGGAAATGCGCAAACCGTACGGAACAACAACTCGTCTCGATTCGGAAAATTCATTCGCATCGAATTCACTCGAAATGGAGCGATTGCTGGTGCCTTTATTGACTGGTATCTCCTGGAGAAGTCCAGGGTGGTTCGCATCAATCCTCAAGAACGGAATTACCATGTCTTCTACCAGCTTCTCAAAGGTGCTGACCGGCAGATGAGGCGGGACTTTCTACTAGATCAATTCGAGGTCGAGGATTTCGCATACACCCGCGAAGGTCACGATACGATATCCGGCGTCTCTGATGTCGACGAATGGGAGTCACTGCTCGAGGCCTTTAGCGTGATGGGCTTTTCCGAGAACGAGCAAAATTCTATACTGCGTACAGTTGCGGCGGTTTTACATCTGGGTAATGTCACTGTCGTCAAAGAAAGCCGCATGGCCGATCAAGCCCGCCTTGCCCCGGACGCTAAAGAGGTAGCTGCCAGGGTATGCAAACTTCTAGGGATCCCTCTGGAGCCTTTTCTGCAAGGACTCCTTCACCCCAAGGTCAAGGCAGGTCGTGAATGGGTCGAGAAGGTCCAAACTCCTGAACAAGTACGACTTGGCATTGATGCTCTGGCCAAGGGTATATATGAGCGAGGCTTTGGGGATCTCGTCACAAGGATCAATCGCCAGCTTGACCGGACTGGGTTAGGTATTGACGATTCTCATTTCATTGGCGTGCTCGATATCGCAGGTTTCGAAATCTTCGAAGAGAATAGCTTCGAACAACTCTGCATCAACTACACCAATGAAAAGCTCCAGCAATTTTTCAACCACCACATGTTTGTCTTGGAGCAGGAGGAGTACGCAAGAGAGCAGATCGAGTGGCAATTTATCGACTTTGGTCGCGACCTGCAGCCTACCATTGACCTCATCGAACTGTCAAATCCAATCGGTATTTTCTCTTGTCTTGATGAAGATAGCGTCATGCCAAAGGCCACCGATAAATCATTCACGGAGAAGCTCAATTCCTTGTGGGACAAGAAATCCAACAAGTATCGACCATCGCGTCCTGGGGCCCGTCAAGGTTTCATCCTGACTCATTACGCCGCCGAAGTCGAGTATTCCACCGAGGGATGGCTCGAGAAGAACAAGGATCCCTTAAATGACAACGTCACACGACTCCTTGCGGCCTCAACAGACAAACATATCGCAAACCTTTTCTCGGACTGCGCCGACTCCGACGATGACAATGGTGCTTCTCGGAGTAGGGTGAAGAAGGGACTGTTCCGAACAGTAGCGCAAAGGCATAAAGAACAACTATCAAGTCTTATGTCCCAGCTTCATTCCACTCATCCCCACTTCGTCCGTTGTATTCTTCCGAACCACAAGAAGCGTCCTAAGCAATTCAACGCGCTGCTCGTTCTGGATCAATTGAGATGCAATGGTGTGCTTGAAGGCATAAGGATTGCTCGAACTGGCTTCCCCAATCGACTGTCATTCGCAGAGTTCCGGCAACGATATGAGGTTCTCTGTCGAGATGTACCAAAGGGACATCTGGAAGGACAGGGAGCGGCGGCATTCATGCTGGATAAGTTGGGAATAGACAAATCCCTCTTCCGCGTCGGCCTTACCAAAGTGTTTTTCCGAGCTGGCGTGCTCGCCGAATTGGAAGAGCAGCGTGATGCCCTGATTACGGAGATAATGTCTCGGTTTCAGTCCGTCGCTCGTGGCTATATTCAACGACGCATAGCCTTCAAAAGATTATATCGCACAGAGGCAACCCGGGTCATCCAAAGAAACTTCAACATCTATCTCGACCTTTGCGAGAATCCCTGGTGGCAACTTCTTATTAAGATGAAACCACTGTTGGGTGCAACGCGCACGGCCATCGAGGTCAAGAGGCGGGATGAGAAGATCCGCCAGTTGAACGATAAGATGCGGCAGGAATCAGAGAATCGCACACGACTCGAAGAAGAGAGGCGGAATTGCCATGCAGAGTTAATGCGAACACAACAAATTCTTGAAAGCGAGCGCGCTTTAGCCCTTGACAAGGAGGAAATATTCAAGCGACTACAACTTCGTGAATCTGAGCTAGAGGAAGAATTAGCAGGCGCTATCGAAGATCAGGAGAAGCTCGAAAATCAACTTGATGACCTTCTCGATGCCAAGAAGAGAGCCGAACTGGAAGTGGAAAAATACCGGGCCCAGCTGGACCAAGCGGCGGCGTTGATTGCTCGGCTCGAAGAGGAGAAATCGGAGCTCGACGCCCGAGTATCAGATCTTGAAATAGAGCTCGATAATCTCTCCCAGAAACAGGCGGATAGGAGCGCACAAGAAGCCGCCCTTGAGGATGAGGTTAAGATGCTCCAGAGTCAGTTGTCCCTCAAGGACCGCAAATTACGGGACATCGAAGGTAAACTACTCAAAAGCGAGCAAGATACAGACATCAAACTCGCTGCTTCTCAGAAGGAACTACAGTCTCTCAAATCTCGAGAACAGCGTCTCACAAGAGAGCACCGTGAAGCACAACAGCAGCTATCCGAACTATCTAAGACCTCGACGGACTACGAAGAGCTTGTAAGAAAGAAAGAAAGCGAGCTTGTTCTCCTCCGCTCCGACAACAAGAAGTTCCAGATTGAACAGCGTAGCTTCGAAGAGCAGAAGAAGACTCTCTCATCCGAAAAAGAGAAGATGGCAAATCGCCTGCGTGAGGTCCAAGCGGAAATGGTTGCCATGAAGTCTCAGCATTCGCAACTACAACGTGAAGCGGAGGATGCCAAACAACTGCTCCAAGCGAGACTCTCTGAAGACGCACAAGCGAACCAAAATCGCGAAGTACTCGAGTCGCAGATCAAAGATTTGAAGGATGAATTATACAAAGTTCAAATGGAGCTGAGCCGAGAACGCCAATCGCGGGATGATGTAGCTTTACTTGCTGAACACAAATTCCAAGCCTTGGAGGAGGAACACGAGCGACTAAAAGACTCAAAAATAACGATCGAGAAGGAGCTCTATCTACAGCAAGACACCTTACGGCGCACCATGGAAGCACGAGCAACGGCCGAAAAAGAACGAGATGAAGCTCGAGACGAGATTCGTCGATTACGGGTAGCGAAAAGCCAAGCCGAAGAAGCGCGATTAAGCGCTGAAGAAGCGGGCGAGCGCAGTGCTACCCGCGCAGCTCGTGAGCGAGAAGCCAGTCTGCAAAAAGACCTAGACGCCACCCAAGAGCGGCTTAAGTGGTTTGAAGCTGAATGCCAGAAGCTAAACCATGAGATTGAAGAGCTCAATAAGTTCATGATTTCGTCTGGAGAATATGGCCTCAAGAATGACCAAGCCAAGGAACGCCTAGAACGTGAATTGGTCACGGTTAAGGGTCGCCTAACCGCATCCGAGAACGACAACCGTGCCTTGCTGAACAAATTGCAGCAGAAGGGTCTTGAAATTGCTCGATCCAGTTCGAGGGCTAGTGAAGCCTCGAGGGCGCAAGTTGTGAGTCTACAGCGCGAGAAAGCAAGGATGGAAGAGCAGAACGCAAAGCTCAACAAACAACTCGGAGATGCATCCTTAACTGTAGCCGGTCTCGAGAAGAAGGTTGAAAAGCTGCAGCTCAACGTCGAAGATCTCAACCACGAGGTTGCTCGCGAAGTCAAATCTAGCCGCAACGCTGAAAAGGCCTCATCAAGCTTCACAATTCAACTTGCCGAGGCGAATCGAACCATCGATTCTGAGCGCCAACTGAGGACCCAAGCCCAGTCTACCGCACGTGCTTTGCAAGCGACTCTTGACTCCCGGGACCAGGAACTAGAAGAGCTTCGAGCACAGATGCTCCGCGTATTGAAGGCTGTTGATCCGGAAGTATCTATTCCCGCTCAGGGTGATGCAAGTCATGATAAGATCATGAGCAAGAACTTCGATATGCTTAGGAAGATAGAGGAGTTACAGCAAAATCTTCGTATACAGACCGCTGCACGAAGCAACGCGGAAGCACAGTTGACCGAGCTGCGCGCAAACCGGGGAGAGTCACCAATGAGACCAAGATTGGAGGAGATGCACCCTAACGAGGCTCCTTTTAACGGCTCTCCTACACAAAGGCGAAGTAAGCTTAATAGTCGGCGCTATTCGAATACTTCTACGCCTACTCGACGAGTTGCCAACGAGAATGATGTGGTTCCAGACTCTGGTAGATCGGATCGCACTGCAGACATTCTCAGCTTCAACAACAAACAGGACCTGAAGACTGAAGTTGAAGAGCTACAAAACCAGCTTCAAATATCGCAAATGCAAAACCGCCACCTTCAGAGCCAGCTTGAGCGCGCTACCCCGACACGAGAGGTTAGCCTCGACGAAAGCCCATCGGTTCGTCGTATGAAGAAACTGGAGAAAGCGAATAGCCGTTTGCACGACATGCTTGACGACTCGACTAAGAAGGTTTCCCAGCTCGAGAAGGCAATTAGAAGTGGCGAGCTATCTGTGCGGGATATCCAGACCAAATCTCACGAAGAAATCCTCGATCTGCTCAACAGCCAAGAGGACTCCAGGCGTGCCCTTCTACATAATCACAACGATGCTATCGCGGAACTTGCTGACGTCAAGGAACACTTCGAGAAGATGAGACATGAACGTGCAAGATTGGAAGTTGAGCTCCGAGACGTTAAGTCAGATCTACAAGAAATGAACATCGCTCGGGAACAAGAAGCCACCAGCCGCAGCCAGTTACTGCAGGAATTTACCGACCTCCAGATTCGACTCGACGCTGAGAGTTCACAATTAGCAGATGTGACCTCGAGCCTTGAGATGTATAAGAGTCGTGCAGATGAATATTTCAGCAAGCTGGAGCAGGCTGAAATCGCTGTACTGAAGGCGACGCGGGCCGAGCAGTTTGCCAAGTCTCAGGCCAGGGAAGCAGAGGAGGCTTATGCCGAAATCATGTCTCAAAGGAACAAGTCGGATGGAAGTATGGAAGATATACTACGCCAGAACCAGCGTCTTGAAGAGAAGATGGAGGATCTATCCACAGATCTCGAGGCCGCGCTACAAGCAAAGAAGCGTCTCCAACACGAACTCGAAGACTACAGGAACCAGAGAGCTATCGACCTCGAGGATAAGGAGTCAAGCATGGAGCAAACGCGAAAGAAGTACCAGGCGGAGTTTGCTACCCTCACCAAAGAATTGGATTTGGCGCGCGAGGAGAAGCTCTTCAAGCAATCCGAAATTGCTCGATTGCGTGAGGAATTAGATGATCTGCGCTCGAAATGGGACGACGAGGTGCTCAATAGCACAACGTGGTCAAAGGAAAAGTCTCGACTCGAGACCACGCTTGCCGACGTCGTCGCCTCACGCGACGAAGCTGTCAGCGCCCATAACGAAGCCCAGAGCAAGGTCGTATCGCTCCTTTCCCAAGTCAGGACCCTTCACAGCTCTGTTGATGACATTACCGCGGAGCGCGATGCTCTCGTAAGAGAAAAGTCGAGTATTGAAGCCAGGCTCAAGGAAGCTAAGGCAGGACTTGAAGATTTGGCCAAGAGCGAGAGTCCAGCGCTACGCAATGCGGCTAATACCGACAAGGAGATTCTGGAACTAAAATCCAACCTCGCCCAAAAGGAAGATATTGCCGCTGCCGCTGTGGAGAAGATGCGGCGGGCCGAGTCACTCGCCACCGAAGTGCAAAAAGAAATCGCAGCCGAGCGCGAGATCAGCGCCGAGCTATCCAAGCAGAAGGCAGCTCTCGAGAAGAGCCTCAACGAAGTGCAAGTGCGACTCGTCGATCTGGAGACTAAGGGATATTCAAGTGGCAGCCAAGATATCAAGTTCCTGCACAAGCGCATTCAGGAGGTTAGTACACAACCAACTCCCAAACTCGAACCTCCCAATAAGACGTCCCCGTCGAAGTCTCCAACCAGACCCTTGTCCTCCTTATTTCGGAATCTGACGAGGCGCGCCGCTAACAAACCCGTTTCACAATAGCTCGAATCACAGCTCGAGGCACAAGAAAACGAGCGATCGAAATCGCAACGCTCCGTCCGCAATGTTGATCGTATCGTGAAGGACCTCCAGTCTCAGATCGAGCGTAAGGATAAACAGGCAGTACAACTCAATGACGACGTATCTCGACTCCGCGACAGAGTAGAGAAACTACTGAAGACCATCGACGAGCTCCAAGCAAGCGAGAGCGATATTCAGTTGTCGGCTCGTCGCGCTGAGCGGGAGTTAAGGGAGGAAAAGGAGAAGACTCTACGCCTAGAGCGTGAGCTCGAAGGTTGGAAACATCTGAGGATGGAAAAGGGAAGCGTGAACGGAGGAAGCGTGCGTCTTAGTACACCCGGTTTGGACGGGGCGAGAAGACTCAGCGCATGGCGTAATGGAACGAGTGGCGATGCAGATGAAACGGGTAGTCTCGCCGGAACTGGCATCGAGGTGCCGAAGAGAAAGAGCAGTATCGGACGGACGCCAAGTCTGACCAAAGGTTTCTTGTGAGGAACTGAAGGAGTTACGGTATTGGACTAAACCGTGTTGGGGCATCGTTAATGTATCGATGATTAACTGGCGTTCGAGCATTGTGTATCTTACGGAACTACACTTGTATTAATCATGATAATGCATTGAAATGAGACCCGGGGGGTAGGATAATGTTAAGGGCAAGAGAACCTGCTATTCCAATATCGTCGAGTGTCTTCACGAACGTGCAGTTGAATTACGCTCCCCCTTTTCCGCCGCCAAGCTTTTGACCAATTCTACCATGTACACCTGGTGATATTGAGCCAGGTCTCGCCCTTGCCTCCCCATCACGATATGAAGCACAAGCTAACCTTATCACCATATCCAGTAGTCCAGAAACACATAGTAGCAAGCAAGCCACGGATAGCCATGCATTTACCCTATGGCGTAGCACGCCGCGGTACTGTAGGTAACCCTATCATCCGATGTACGACCCAACAGCACCACGGCCTCGCGTCTCGTCTCGCTGGGTATCTCCTGTCCGGATTAGGGCTGCGACTGCGGATTATAGAGCCTATCCATAGGCATTCCTAGTCACACGGCTATGGTGGCCGAAGTGACGTCTGTCAAGCAAGTAGCCGGTGCGTCATGATTCGTTACACGATGACCGCTTTAAGCCTCATACCATGAGTCAACGTTTATGTTATCTAGACGAAAAAAAATCAAATTTTGGCTTGCTTCCCATAAGATATATACATAGATAGATGGAGATCGTGGTCGTCACCATACCTTCGTCAGCTTTGAAAGATGTTTAAGCGCCTACTTCTCTCGAAGTGCTTCGCCGATAACAGCTAGTGTTTAATATATTGGATTACTCCTCCTACCGTCTATTCCAAGTGTCCATGGCATAGCCCCTAAGAACCGATTAGCCATGGGGAACATCTTCGGCCGGGAGACATACTACGTCAGCAATGTACGCTTCCACCCGGTCACTCCCATATACGAATACTACGATGATACGTACACAGGTGAAGAAGACTACTCGCAGCCATATGGCTGGGGACAGTTCTTCTCAGACCTCTGTTGTGGAGCGGAGTGGGAGGACTCGGGATGGGGCGGTGCGGTCGTGGGGATCGCGAAGCGACGAGGTTGCGTACGTCTTATTTGGAGCTTGTTATATTATTCTATGCTCATCTCTTTGTTGTTTCTCTCAGCCTCTTGCTTGCTTTATTCCAACGTCCACATTCTTCTCAATGCTTTAGGCGTTAGGGACGTTATCAGCAAACCATACGTCTCCTACGTCTTCATCGTTTTTAACATCTTAGGCAATGTGGTCGTTCTATACGTTACCCACATCCCCATCATTCCCATCGCCCTTCGTTTCTCTCACGTTAACTAGATCCTTGACCTCTACCGCGTCCCCTACATCACCCATCGTTTAGATATCACAAACGTTCCCAACGTTATTCAAGTTCATATCATCCCCATCGTCCTAAGCGTTTATCATCTCTCCTACATCCCTAATAGTCTCTACTTTCTTTTCATCTTTGATGAGTCAGACGTCTTAGTCATTCTAGACATGGCTGAAGTTATCATTATCCCCTACCTTTCATGTATCTTCTAAGTCCCCTATATCATGCATGTTCTTGACGTCTCAAATGTTTTTGACATATCCAACGTTTTAATCGCCATCATCGTCCCTATCGTCCTCAACATGACGGACGTTGTGAATGCTCCATATGGTGCTCACGTTCCTATCTTTCCCATGTCCTTCAAGTCCCCCAACTCCATTATGCCACCTGCGTGGCCCATTTTCTAGATATTCTAAACACTCCCTATATTGCTTCCTTTCCCATCATTCCCATCACCCCGAAATTTCCTTGTTTCTCCTACGTCCTCGACAGCCTCTATTTCCTCTTCATCTTGAACGACTTAGATATTTCAGTCTCTCTAGACAGAGCCCAAATCGTCATCATTCCTTACCTTTCTCTCATCGTCCAAGTCCTCTACCGCCACCGCCACAATCACATCCCTTATAACACTAACACAAGTATATAGCAAAACCAAGACCACTGGGCCCTAGCCTTCCGACCAGGCACCGACCTATCGCAGCTGCCGAGGCGGATAGACGGGTTCCGCACACACATCCCTCGCCGGTGCCGCCGCGAATGTGGGCGCGTGCGGCGGCGGGTATACGTGTATGCTGTGGAGGGCTCGAGCGACGAGGATTCCAGTGCGGAGACGGATTTGGTTATGGTGGAGTAGCTGGTCTAAGGCTCCGGGGTATTAGGATGGACACCCAGGGTATGGCTAGGAGGTAGGTATGAAGATTACCTACAGTAGCAGGTTCAAGATGGCATGACGACGATGGCTTTGTTATGCTACTTGCATTTGAACCACGTGGGTGTGGTCTTAGAGCTACCGTCGAGTCTTATAGTCCACAGGCCTCTAGTGTCTAACTAGCGTTAAGAGTATATCATGCAGCGAAGCGTTTAAAAGGGGAGGGGGGTTAGAACGGTGGCTGAAGACAATAAAACTAACGGTGATGCTGAGATAGAGGAGTATGGGACTTCTGGTACCCCCTTGGGGGTGGCGATATGGTTACAGCTTTAGTTAAAACTTATAAAGGAGAGAATAATCTATCACAACCTTGTTACATCATAAAGGGGAATATACGTTATATCAACGACGAGTATAAATCCATAAGATGAAAATACATGTACTAATGATTTACATGAAACTCAATCAATTCCCGCATGCCCTGTAATAGTGTCGCCGCGAATTCAGGAGAAAATGTGGTAAAAATTGACACAAATATCCCAGCCCCACTTTACTTGTCGACGACTATTTGTTGCGAGGTCGGCGATGGTAACGAGTTTACTGCTTCCGTGCATTGCGAGCTCGAGCGCGCTGAGCACGAGCTGATAGAACGTTTTGCTCCGCCATCGTAGAAGGTCCAATCTTTGCCTTCTTTTTTGCGCGTCCCTCCTCTGCTTCCGCCTTTCTCTTAGCTTTCTCTCCCGCACGCTTCTGTCGTTCCTCCTCGCGAGCTTCCGCCGCTTCAATATGAGCCTTTGCGTCCTGAATTTGATGCTCCCATCGGGCGAGCAAGGTGGTCCAGTGATTGAATGCGCTTCTCTTACTTGTCGCGTCGTTCCCTACCGCAGAGGCGTCATGGTCAAAGTAACCGAGACCACGAATCATGTTGAAGACCTCTCTAGGAGGCACCTTCCCCTCAAGGTGAGCGAGACGATGTGTATATTCCATAGCCCTGCTGTGTCTCAATGCGCCGCGATAAAACCCGCGAATTTTCCATTCTTTCCATGGGTGAAGGATCGTGCGCAGATCCTCCCAGGCAACCTCGTCACGAATATAACGTTGATCAAGGAGGGCAACCTGACACTGGATATCGGATCCGTTCCAGCGGATTTGGAATACTTCCTCGACTTGCTTCATCAGTGTGCCCTCTTCGTCGTATCTAGGCACATGCCGTTCAATGAAACCCATATGGTTGGCTTGGCCACATCTTGCTCTCGTTCGGGACGAAATTACTCCGATAGAGCTAATAGCTCTGTTTTGACGGATACGATCCTCGCCGGGGAAATGAAGGTCTGCGTTCCCGACAGCCGCTTCAATAGATGCTCGTTCGGCCATGTTCTCCAACCACTGCGGTGGACCGCCAATGCGCTCTCTGCGAGCCTCCACTAAGATATCAAGCGATTAGCAAATACTCGTAAAGTAAATCAGGTAGGACACAATAGTGTCATTGGAAATAACATACATGCGTAGTTAATACCCTATATTAACTGTTGGATGACCGCAGACTCGTTGGGGCTGGCCCTGCTCAGCAGCTCCTCCGGATCTAACACCTCAAAGAAGAAAGAGGGTAAGTTCCACACTGACTTCTCGGTATTGTCCCGAACGGAAGGTCCTACAGCGCAGGCTAGGTACGTCGTTAAGAGATTTATGGCGGCGTTAATCTGAAACCACTTAAGGCTAAGTTGAAAAAGCAGCTTGCCCGGCCCTTTCTTGTTGATGATATGCTCGTTCGTACTGAGCAGAGGTAGCAGGCTGTCATTGCGCCGACTACGTTGTCTGTAAGGACATCGGAGCTGATCCAACGACCAAACCGGCCTCATCCAACCCGTATTGGGGGCCGAACAAAGGGTGATAGAGCGTGTGGCTTCGCGCCGTCGAGGCGTAAGAGACGCCAGGTATTGGTGCATAGTCGTTTCATCATCGAATTGAAACTCGTTCACGGCATAGAAGGCGTGATATTCCTGGAGCTCCGCGTAAATTGCTCGGCACGTACGAGCCAGAGTCACAGCCATGAGTTCCGTTGGCTCAGTCGATACGTGGGCCCAAGTCGCCCCGGGATTGACCAAAGTCTCCCTGGAATCCCCCCAGACGAACTTGTTGGACTGCGCCGCGATTTGCTTTGGCTTGATTGGTTTCTCGACGTGAACCAGCCACTCGTACAGTTTTTGGCGAATCTTAGGAAGATGTTAGTATAAGTTTACCAATAATAGTCATGGCCGAAAATGGCGCTTGCTATACTTACATCACGGTTGAGTAATCCCAGAAAGAGCGACTTCTCGTTCTGTCGCGTTGCAGCGAACTTTGGGTGCTGGCTGCCGTCATCCGGTTGAGGGGTAGTGCCTTGGGTCTCGGACAGGGACGCCATGGTGATTCGTCGGCGATGGTGTTTTCGGCAAGAATACTTGTCTGTGTGAAGATATCTATCAGTAATGTACTACTTAAATGTCGGCAACCAAATAATCAATCACTAATAGGTACATATGTATGTTGCCAATTAGAAAAGACGTGTCGGCGACAGAGGTAGAAGAAGGGTGTAATGGAAGAGTCAGTCGGTTAACCATGCGAGCGACTGGTATACCCAAATTCAGAAGGGGAAGTTGCATGTATGCTTTATTCCGTACTTACCTAAGCAGCGCCGCGAGAAACACGGTTAGACGGTTGGACGATTAGACGGTTAGGCAGTGAATGATGGATGGGGAACGGATGTATCAGGTAGGTGCGAGGTGATGGTGACGGTGAGTGATAGTGATAGGGGAAAGGTTGTCGTGAAAAGTTGTCAGCGCAAAGCAGAGAAAACCTTTGATGTATGAAGGTCTCCCAATAAAGCAGCGATCAATAAACTATTAAATAGTTTTGCTCTCGACGTATTGAATGCACTGTTGATAGTTGGGATGCACCGATGTGATGTGTAGAAGTGTACGAAGAGGACAGCTCGAAAGTGTCAGGCTCGGAAAGGTTTTGCGGATCGAAGAAACGTCCACGGGTGGTTGTAGGAATGTGTAGAAAGTAGAAAGTAGAAAGAATCAGTTGTGCCATGGGCTCGGTATTAAATAGTACGGTACTAGGTGAAAACAGTGCGTGAATTGCTTGCTAACCTTGAGGAAGGTGCGTACATCTTTGGAAGGCAGTTACGCGGTCGACGACGCGTTGATGCACGGGTCCTCCCTGGGAAAGAGCCTCAAGTGAATGCAATGGCAACCGCGCACACGTGGTTGCCCTCCGGGCCAAATTTACCGCTACATACTATACATACCGCCGCACCACCGGAACAAGGTGATCCTACATATGAAAGGCGGTAAACCCGGTAAAATCATGTAAATGTTTCGCCGTGGCCTCCCCTTCGAATATGAGGATATATATATACTGGACGCTTGATTCGTCCTGAGGATTTAAGGTTTGATCGTGACTGTTGACAGGTGTTATGAATCACTATTATACTATCAACCGTTACATACCGGCTTCACTGTGTCGACGTGTGATATAAAGGGAACATCTCTCGAGTCGTTACTGCGCACCTCCATTCGCAGTCCTTTCCTTCCAAAGCAGCCCGTCGATACCGATAACTTGGAACTCAGCATCTAGACTAGTAACTTATAAACATGTGTTTAGCTTTCAGGGTAAGTTACGTTATTGTGGGAAAGAATGGTGTATATTTATATTTATCTCAGGAACTGGAAATGCGGAGAAAGAAACAAGATGGGTATAAATAGGACTACAAATTACACCATCAGTTTGCCAAAACAATCACGAAAAGACAAATGTCAAGACAAGAACATTCAAGCTCAGCTAGTTTTTATTTGGGGGTATTACTATTACTACAGGTCCATCCACGCGTTTATACACACTCCTCTCCAGGGCAACATATGCGCAAACATAAAAGCCTCCCCTTTGAAGATCCGTCTACCCTTCTTCCCATGCTCGCCGTCATCAAGACATGGAAAAAGAAGCCCCCCTCGCTGCCGAGCCGCCACGTTGAATATGACCTTTAATGTGTGCCAGAGGCCTAATTAAAACAAACCCTCTTTTTCCAGGTTCCCAAAATATGCAAGTTCATTCGTAAGGATCGTAAGAATCTTATGTGTGACGGCGATGGTCATGTTATACAGAGAAGGAAAATCGCCTGATAGGCGGCTGCTGGATTTGCTTTAGAGCGTTTATAGAGCGGCGACGACCATGGCGGCGAAGCCGAGGAAGCCCATGCCAGCACCGATGCGAGCGGCACCGGCTGTGACGATGGGGGTGCTGCTGGGGTAGACAGCACCAGTTCCAACCGGGGCCGAGGTCAAGAGGGTCGTGGAGCCAGTGGGGTACAGAGGAGCACCGCCAACAGGAGTCGAGACCGGGGCCTCGGGAGTGGGAGCGGCAGCCGGGACGGTGGCAGGGTAGGTGCCAGGCACAACCGCGACACCAGTGGAGCTAGGGCCGGAGGTGATGGTGCTGAAGGAGACACCGGGGACGGTGAGGCTCATGCTGACGGTGACGGTGCTGCTGGAGCTGGGGATCGTCTCACCCGCCTCGTTGGTGCAGGGAACAACAACGGTGGTGGCAACCTCGATGGTAGTGACGGCAGCAGGGGGGGCGGTGGGAGAGGCGGTAAGGATGGAGGTGATGGTCTCAGCACCAGTGGCAATACCAGGGTTGCTGGGCACGAAAGGAGCACAGATACCCTGGAAGTAGCTAATGGCCTCAGAGATGACCTCGTCGGACTCACCGTAGGCGTACAGGCAGGTGAAGATGTTCTTGGTGAAGGCAGCATCAGGGCAGTAGCAGGCGGAGTCGGTGTTGTCCTTGCAGCCAACGCTGAACATCCAGGTGTTCAAGCAAGAGGGAACGACGCCAGGGCAAGGGAGAGTCTCGACGGGGCCAGCAGGGCTGGTGGTGCTGGAGCCGATAGGGAGAGAAGTAGAGGCGGTGGCGGTAGGGGTCGACACGACGCCGGTAGACTCGGCGGGCTTGGAAACACCGACGGTCTCGGTAACGGGGCAGATGGTGGTAGACACGGGAACGGTGACGGTGGTGAGAACGGTGGAGCCAGCAGGGCAGTTGGAGACGGTGGGAGCACAGCTGGTAATGGTCTGGACCGAGGTAGTGAAAACGGTAGAGGTGCTCAAGTAGCTAGTAACAGAGTACGAGGAAGAGGCGGCCTCAGTAGAGCTAGTTCCGTTCTTGATGGGGTAAGAGCTGGGGAGGAGCACAGTGGAGCTGGAGGTCGCGACGGTGGCAGAAGTGCTAGAGGTCTCAGATACACTGCTGCTGCTGCTGCTGCTGCTGCTGACAGTGCTGGCGGAGTAGCTGGAAGCAGTGCTGACGGTGGAGGTGGAAGAGCCTTTGGTGGCAGAGGGGGTGCTGACAGTAGCGTAGGGCGGGGTGCTCACGACGTAGCTGCTGCTGCTGGAGGGCTTGACGGGCTTGGGAGGCTTAGGGGCCTCGCAGTCGAAGTCAATGTGGTGAATGCCGAAGTCGCAAGTCTTCTTGGGCTTCTTGGGCTGCTCAGGGTAGACAATGACGACCTCGGTAGCACCACCGCACTGAGTGTTCTCGACAACGGTACCAGAAGCCTTGCAAGGAGATCGGTGCTTGCAAGTCGACTTATCGGGCATGGTGTAGTGGAACTCCAAGTCGCAGTCGAACTCAGGAGAAACCTGGAACTTCTTGATAGAGGTTTTGTTGACACCCTTGCTCTTGTCGCAGCTGATCTTGGGGCTGGTGTTCTTGTCCGAAGTAGCCTTACCGGTGGCACACTTGCTCTGGAAGGTTCGGGCAGTGAGCTCATCCCGCTTGCCGAACTTCTGGGCGCAAGTGAAGCCGCTCCACTTGAATCCCTTGTACGAATCGAATCCACCGAAGGGAAGATCAGACCAGTCGATACCCTTAACTATGTCGGGGATACAAATGTTGTCGGTGTTTGCTGGGCAAGTGAACTTGGGGGCATTGTGGAATCCGAATCCTGTGGCCGTGACCTGGCTGAGGCCAGCAGCCAAGGCAACGAGCGACAATGTGTTCTTCATTTTGATTTACTCGGTCCTCGATAGGGTGTTGGTAGTAATAATTCCTGCTTTATGAACGAATGTTGTTCTTATAACGACTGTATTAACAGGAAAAAGAAAACTGGTAGTTGGAAGCAAGAAAACGAATGACCTTGACTTCCGGAAAGGAAAGAAGCGACAGCTATGTCTACCCTTAAAGCAAAGAAAGTGATGATAGAGAAAGAGTATTTCTGGGAATAGACGAGGACGAGGGCATCCAAGATATATAGCATCTCACAACCGGCAACCATGGGCCACTCGTTTGGCGAGGAGGTTAACGAAGTCGTGCGGGTAGAGACCCAACCCTGCCTAGCCAGGATCTAGGATTGGC
Organism: Hypomontagnella submonticulosa; assembly: GCA_022984865.1. Lineage (NCBI taxonomy): Eukaryota > Fungi > Ascomycota > Sordariomycetes > Xylariales > Hypoxylaceae > Hypomontagnella > Hypomontagnella submonticulosa. Next base: position 354,150 of record JAJKLF010000009.1, on the reverse strand, counting down.
TGTTTATTCCAAGCACCCATGTTGCAGTCTGTAGGCTCCTGTCCCCTGTTCCAGGATCGAGCATGGCTAGCCCGCAGGGTGGTCTCTAGCTAGGAGGGCCAAAGCCGAAAATGGCATGGCATAGTTCTGCGCTGAGGTCGAGATGTTGAGTGGGCGTATGCTAGGGGGTCAGTGTGAAGTCGAAAATGTCTTTGAGCTCCACTGCAGTTAGCCCGAGTTGAGAGCACAGAGCGCGCGGCTGCATGCCGGGGTGTCTTAGATCCTGGAGTGGTATTTTCAGGGGGTCAACAAGGATCATCTGCAATCTATCCGCCGTTCCTGGCCAGTCAAGTCCACCCCGACGTCCCCTTTTTGGCCAATAGCAGTAGCCCCTGGTCTCGATGAAGGTGGTTAAGAATCATCAAAAACTAAGCCTATGGAGAATTTTCACGAATCATATCGAGGTACTTATCCATGTGTCTAGTAACAGTTAGCAGCTATTCCCATAAACAGATAACAAATGCACGCTTCTAGCATGGTTGAAATAAGAATTACAGCGTTTGCCGAAGCGAGCTGCTGGAGATACGTAGACGATAGTCCAAAATCTGTCATATAGCTCAATCAAGGCGAAGTAGACCACTGTGAACCAGTCACGCGCCATCATTTGATATCGCCATCAGCTAGATCGCATCAACACATGAGACCGAGTAGTAAAAGCAAAGCGAGACTGGCACAGCACTCCATCACCCCTTACTAAAAGAGTGAAGGTGTGGTGGTTTGTTCAATTTGAAACGAGCATAGCCACTTCGCCTTTTGGCTTGAGGAGCTGGCCCTAATGCAGGTACAGCACCATCGTTGAGTTGCATCTGCAGCCAAGGGTCACAACGTGGGACCACCGATTTGACCGAAAGAGAAGTCTCTTTTCAGACGAAGAGATCTGATCGATTCCCTGCAACGATCAGTGCTTTGCTGCCAGTGATGGGTCGACCATCTGTGATAAAGTCCATCAATTGTCAGTTGGATCTACGTACATGTACATGTCGCCTTGTTAAGCCTCGCTTTAATTACTTGAGGGCCCAACTTCGTAGTCGACATGATTGTACGGTATACGTCTGGATACCCTCTTACTGTGGTACTTACTTACATACCTAGGTACCTACATTAATAGGTAGCTAGGTAGATACCTATTGTACTTGGGTGGCTATTCTAGATTAGCCCCGACCGCCAACATGATGCCGGACGTCCGAGACCCTCCCTGCTGAATGATCTAGGGCGCGCGGGTGTGAAAAAGAAACCTGCTGTGGCTTGAGAATATTTCGTATGCTTCTGAGCTATACTAGTAGGATAGGGGAAACAGGCACTAGATAGCTCCGAAAGGCCCGAGAGCGAAGGCGAAATGACGATGGCGGACGTGACTGAGATGCTTTGTGAGGGTTCTGCGTGAGTGTACGCAACAGTAGCTTGCTGTTAGACTCGTTTAAAACTCGTCAATTGCAGTTATCCTCAATTCCGAAAAATCTACGAAGTACGAGCTGCTCTGGTGAGTTAGCTAGTAGGGCGTCTGGTGGCCGTTTGTCAACTAAACTCTGCTAAACTTTAGCTCTTAGGTGGGAGTCAGACCTTGACGGAGCAATTGACAGCCCGCCAACTGACAGGGGCTTAATGGGACACCCTTGCCGCCACTAAATTTGCTCCTAACGCAGTTTAGAAGGGCTAGACTCGCAGACTCGGAACCTTTTTACTGCTTGGCGCGCTGTATTCTGCGAGCTTTGCGAGTTATCTAGCCCTGCTCCATGTTTCACCCTGTAGCCAGTGGTAACCTCCAATACCTACCAGCTTCTAAGCCTGCTGTCTCACCTTTTCTGCTTTTTTTTTTCCTGTTTTTTTCTTTATTGACCTGAATTCAAAGGGACTGAAATCGACTTGATGGACTTTGTTCTTCCAGCTGTGCAATGACCTTGGGATACTTGAGTACCCACCAATGTTTTCTGAGTTCGGTAGAGGATCTAGACAAGGAAGATCCATAATTGGTCGCTTGATACCGAGAGCCTAGTTGCTGTCCATAGGTTCATGGGCGGACCAGGTTCCCCTGATTCGGGCGACGGTCGGCCCACCAGGGGCTCGAATACGAGCCGCAGCATTACCTGACACTTACCCTTGGTTAATGCGACTGTGTCGACTAAGTACATACTATTGCGGTATCATTCCATATTCGGATTCCAATCCCTTCTCGGAAACCTCATCGTTACGGATCATGTTACCTACTACCTACATAACTACATGTACTATGATGTAGTATGTCATATCCACCATACAGTACAGTTAATTTCACTTTTGGCGAAGAGTTGTCTAGTTTCATTCTGTCGTTGGTTTACTAGAGCTCTACTATGCAATGCCGAAAAGCTTTAAAGCCGAAAGAAGCTCAATTTCCTACACGAGAAAGGATATGATCGTCAAAGCGCTTGATCCGATAGACTGGTTAACCTTTCGGTTTCTTCATCTCGTTAAAGAAAACGCTATGAGAGATATGATGTCTGTGATCACATCGTGGACTGTGCGAGCAATCTACGAGATCAGTTTAAGCGATAGGCTAGACCGTAGAAGGGATCGTCAGGAACACTTGCCCCTTTTGAACAACGACTAAAATGTTCATTGTAACTCTGGTCAAGCAACCTCTGGGGTCTGACCACCGATAGTCTCTTGTGATCGGATATCAATTACCTAACAGTAGTATATCTCTACGGAATAATTCCTAGAACCGCAAGAAGGCGACGTCGTTCCCCTAGGAGCCAGCACGATGTCACCGCGCACTAGAAGCCTTCTCTCGCTTCTCTTCGCTGCCAATCTATCCGTCAGTGGAGAAGCGGACTAGGGGAGCCTTCCGGAATCCGAATATGAGATGCACTGTGGATAAATTCTATCGATATACCTATGTACATGTAGCTTTAGATCCAGGGGTGATCGAATGCCCGAGCTTAGGGAGCTTCGGCTAACAGGCTTGGAGGATGCGCCCATTCTCAGAACAACCTGATACATATATGTATGTAAATAATCACGCATGGGCATTCGAGATACTAAGAGTAAAGAATAATTAGAGCCAAGCGTAAAAAGGGGTTCTCCTTCCTGCGTATATCCGACTTGGCTATGAATACTTATATCGACCACGGTAGGGAGGCGAGATTAAACCAGCGCCATAATGTCCACCATTCCACGTGGCGTCGCTTCGTGACGGATCCCCTTCGAGATTTACTCTACTCAAGACCCATTGCTTTCTGTTCAATTGTCAGCTCTCCAAAAGACACACGTAAAACGTTAAATTAGGCACAATTCAACTATTAATAGCTAGTAGGTAGTGATGTGATCAGCGCTGCTGTGAGCAAATGTTTCGTTCCATGCTTTCGGTTGCCGGCTGGGGTTTGCTGATCCTTATTAATAACCCTACGGATGATCCACGGGAGCTAACGTTGACGACAGCAATCCTACAGGAATAAAGCCTAATTGGTCCCAGCGAGGCAAGTCACGGCGAAGATCGATCTGGCAAAAGATCGCAAATCATCAATCGACAGCTTTTCACTCCACTATTTTGAGAGCACGCCACGGCCCTGGAAGCTCCAGCCAGCTGGTTCAGATGATAATTATAGGATAGCTGCCTTTCCACAATATGGCAAGGCAGAGGGCTGTCGATCGAGTGTACTTAGCAAGTCATGGTTTCCTTGCGCAACTCTTGCATGGAATTACATGGGATTATGGACAGCCGTTGCTCTTGGGAATCCTGTACAGAATATAATGGTTCAACTATTAACAGTATTGCTACCTTAAGCATATAAGACTTTCCTGATTGTCACACAGCACTAACTTCACCAACAACCTAACCAACCAAGCGGAGCTTACAGAGCTTACCCGCATAGGATTCGGCTTTCTTCGTTTCGCGGGAATTCCTCCAACGCCGTCAGCATGCGGCTTTCTCAACACGAGCCGCACACTTTCCAACGGCCCCCAACCCCAAACCACCTCACTAGTTTTCAAACATAAGCCGCTACACAGCAGACCGATTGGTTTAGCCTGGTTAATTTGATGACCGCATCAAGTTGAATAAGCAGCCATTTCCCTCTGGGTCGCTCGGTACGACACCGAGATATTTGCGAGGAGGTGGCTATGTGCCGCTTTTAAGCATCTCAGTATAAGCAAGCAGATCATATTTCCCACACGACGGATAACTGCATAGTAAGCTTAGATGCACCGTATTTGTTTGCAGCAGGATTGTTTCTCACATACATCATAAGGTGTTTGGGGGAAAGGCTACCATGGTCCGTCTACAAACGAAATACCCCCTCCGCCTGCCAAAACCGTCAAAATCAAGGCTCGTAGGATGAATAACCTTCTGACTAGACGGCACTTCCTCCCCCTTTCATTTACATATAAGCTTACCTGTCGCCAACATCTCTGTTCGCGTTCGGGCACCGGATATACCAACGCCCAACGACGCCAGCATGCAATAATCATTTACACTTACACGTATCCATAGCGGGACTTTTACGAGTCGATGCTGAATTGATCTAACAGCGAAAGCCGATATATCTACGCATACCTGTCTCACAATCGTCACCCGTTATTTCCTACGCTTTAATCCAAGACAAACAAGCCGCCGCAGCGAGAATCGACTGGCCTTCCCATTGGGCGCCCGGCATATTAGTGGCGCGTATAGGCGTTTCGCGCGATCTATTCTCGGCACCCTCTCTAATATCTCCACAACCGGTAATGCTGCTGACGCCCGCACTAGACAGGCAAGTTCCGGGCCGATCGCTAGAAAGGCGCCACGGGCGCACAAGTCGGGCGGTTGCATAGGCTCAGCTTTCGTAGTCAGATCAGATCATTCGCGATTTCATCTAATTTTTGCTTGTTTCTGCTGAATTGTCTTCCGCCTTGGCTATTTCTATGGCCTTCGTCAAATCCGTGATTCATAACTACTAGGTGGCAATTATTGTAAACATCCATAGAACTTCATGCGCCTACGGGTAGGTTAGCTACTTCACTAGTTCAGCCACCACCAGCCTGCATTCGGCGCATCCGCTCCTCGGCTGCGCGAGCTCTACGCTCGCGCTCTAGCTTCATCCTCTGCTCTGGCGTCAGTCCGCGCGCCTCGTCCTCACGCTTCTCCTGGGCGGACTTCTTCGCGCCGGCGTCCAGTACGCTCCTACCGCGCACCTTATCGGGGACCTTGGGGCCCTCGCTTCTAAGTCGCTGTTCTTCGGCTTTGCGCCGTTCGCTTTCTTTCCTCTCGTTTTCCGCGCGCTCGCGCTCGTCACGCTTTTCCGCCTCTGCTCTCTTCATTGCGGGGGGCACGCGCGCTGCCTCCCAGTCCCAGCGCACATCGCCCAACTCGTCGCGCGACACCCGGAAAGCGTCTCTTGTTGCTCGGTCGCCAGCAAGTTCGAAGGCTGTTTTGCCCTCCTTGTTCTTGATCGTGGGATCTGCGCCGCCTTTGGTGAGCAGTCCCAGTACAAGTGGTGCCGAGTTTTGGTTCGCTGCTAAGTGCAGCGGAGTTGGCGCGTGGTGATTTTGCGCCGAGTCCACCGGCTGGAAGAGGAAGTCGGCGGGTATATTATTGCTCTTCAGGTAAGATAGTAGAGCGGGAAGCTTAGATCTTCGTATGAAGGCTTGTAGTTGCGATGTGTGGAGTAGTGCCGTCTCTTCCTCTTCTGTCAGCTTTGGCGTGACCGGTTTCGCAGGTTTAGTTGCCTTCGCCGGCGCTTCATCCTGCGCCTTTGCGGCTTGAGCTGGATCGATTTCCCGTACTTTTAACCGTGTCAACTCGATGAAAGATCGCATTAGCTCATTCTGTGTCGCTCTCCGCGTGCTAAAGGGGAAGCCCCTTATGCGCGGATCATTGGCCCGCAAGACCTGGCCCTCGTAAGGTCCGAAAAGCGTTCTTCGGTTGGTGGACCCAGTTGCTCGAATGAAGAGCAGCTCCGATGTGTCCAGGAGACCCTTCCAATCTTGTAAAAGTAATCGGACCTCATCCGTCAGAGCCTGCTCGTTATACCTACGGATACTTGAGCCGGCTGAGTGCGCGTTGCCCTTCGCGTTGTCGTTTGCTGATTGTGATCCACCTTGCTTCCTTCTGGTAGTATATCTATGAAATGTCTTGTGCGCTAAAACTGTTGCCTCTCTATTCAGGGGGCCTACTGATCCATGCTTCGTCTGCCGCGGCGCCAGCGACACTACCATGGCGGCGAAATGGCCGCCACCGATCATGCAGAGGAATATGTGCGGTCCTTTGTAAACGGAGGGTGCAAAGTTGCCATCTGCGCCTGGTTTTGGCACGGGTATTGGCTCCAGTTGCTTTTTCCTAATGGTCTCGATGATTTTGTTTTCGTCTCTGGATTCCTCCAATGAAAACATGGCGCGGTAGATACCAAAGTAGTTGTTCTGAGGCAGTAGAGGTGAGCTGAACCACAGCAATGGATGCGCGCCGCCGCCCCTCTGCTTCTTCCTCAGATACCCGTCTTCATCGTCCCCTAGATCATCCGTAATACCATTTTTCTTGCCTCCTGCTAGTGTAGCTTCTTTCTTTAAGAGACTTGTGAGGAGACTCGTCTCCTTTTCGTCATCTTCATCCTCGTCAGACTCTGATGAGTCCGAGCCCGAGAGACTCTCGTCGAGATCTGCGATCAGCTTCTCGAATTCGGGTTCGGAAACGGCGCTTCGCCCGCGCAGCTTCTGCTTTAGGTTGTAATGGTGTAAATCTGACTTTAGATGGCTGCGCTGGTCTTGCACACTGGTGAAAGACAGGGCACAGAGTGAACACGACTGTGACCCTACCGTTGGTGGGCTGCCAGCTGGTGCATCTTGGGTTTGCGGCTGTGTTGTAGGCGTGATCGTCTCCGTCGCAGTCTCTTGCACTTCGCCTGCGGCGTCTTGTTTCAAAGATAGGGTGCTGAGGACTTGGTCGGGTAGGTCGTAGACTATTGGTGGTGAGACTTCTAATCAGAAGGTGTTCTTCGGCGTTTTATAGCATTGCGACGTCGTAGCGTATAACGAAATGGGAACTTACTATAGAGGGGCCGTCGCAGTAGCTGGTCTGTTCTTGGATCCATTTCTTGCAACTGTAATTTGTAGTCGAACTTCTAGGGAATAGTTCACTCGTAGGGCCGAGAAGATAAAATAGAACGAAGGTGAAGAAATGGAAGCACACTGCAAGTTTCCAGAGTCCCAATGACGAAAGTGGGTTGCTGTTACTCAGGCACAACAGTTTTGGCGGGGTAGCTTTGATAAGATAATACGTTATATTACCGTACAACTTAACGATTTTTATGATGAACCATCCTTGCTTTATAGCCAGGCTTATAGTTTTATCTTAAATTAGAAATCGCTCGGCCATGAGTCAACCGGTAAACAGTTATGAAATCTTAGAAAATTTCATCCCTGATGAATCATACCAACTGCATAATGAGGCTTATTCCTTTGCACAGCCTTCCGCCTACCTAGGTACTTAGTAGGCAGCTGAATAAGTTCTCCCCCGAGTAGAGTATTACTGGAAGGACAATCTCGAAACATCATAGCAGTGCTAACCTCTATTATGGACAAGGCTATACCACCTAAACCAAGGCCTTTGTCTTCATTCCCAATGCCATGCTAAAGAGAATCGAGCCGTTGGTTGAAAGACGATCAACCCACAATGTGACCAGCCTCGATTTACTGCCAAACAAAGCTACTACAGAACTTGTAAGAATACAATATCTTTGTATGATGAGCCTGTTCGTGAAACTACTGAAGGAAATTGTCCATAGCCATATCATGGAACAATGGTATTCACCCGCTATAGAAATACCCTCGAGGTTCACCACTGCAGTTTCAATCTGCTTCCTTCTCGAAACTGACGCCAACTCAACATACCCCCTAGGAAGAACCAGCGTATTCTTCCTAGGATTTTCCCAGCGCAGGAGTCGCACGTCTTAAAGCTTTCCGTTGCCATTCTACGCGTGTAGGTATATTGAAAATGCCGTGCGACTGCAGACGTATTACGTTCCGCTTTGCTTGCCGCCACAAGGAGAGAGAATACCATAGATGTTGGCGCTATAACTCCAAAAAAGATTACCCCTGTATGGGTGTACTCATCCCAGCATGTCAAGCCTTCCGATTACATACGAATGTTCCGCGAGTTTGTAGCGAATGCTATGACTTCTTCGTAGATTCGTTTGGTACTAGGGCCGCTCACCATGTTAGCCAGCGGTTCCTCGAATTTAAAGAGCACAGAGGATTATCGAAGCAGGCTCTAGATCCTGCTACGGTGCCCCGTGAAGCTTATGTTTCATCGTACGAGATAGCTATTATACAGAGGGCTGGTGGCAGGAACACGAACCAACCGTTCCGCGCGGTAAGTCCAATGAGAGCAACACCGGCTCGAGCTCCTCTAGCTGAGCCTCAACAGCCGCCGCCCGTCGTCCACCGGACAAGACACAGTGAACGCTCCCGGCCAGTTTGTCCTATTCGAGCGCAATTAAAATCTGCAAGCACATCTACTTCAGGGAAGAAGCCAATATCCCGTAAGCCTGTCCCTACCCGAAACCAAGATTCTAAAGCTGTCATATCTAGACCAGTACCTCGAGGTATCCAGCCCAGTAGTTACAAGGCTACTATACGTAATAGGGGGGTCGCATCGGCGGCGGTCGGGGGTCCGGTTAGGGAGCACGCAACTGGCCAACCCATCGATCTGACCGACCTCGTTGACGATGCTGAGCCTAACAGTTACTATCAATACCCTCCAAGCGCCCGTGGTAGACCGTTGAGTCACTCACCAATTCAACCAATGCCTAGACGTCCATCAGGAACGCAAAGACCTAGGGATCAACATTCCGACTGCTCCTTAGTGAAGCGGATAACCGAGGCGGCTGAAACGGTGGAGATAGCAGGCTACCCTAACCCGGACGACAGCGACTTGCCCAGCGTGCCACAAATCGGCAAAGCCCCCAAGATCCCCGCCTGGCGACAAGACACTCCTCATCCTGAAGCCGGCGTCCGCGATAGCAGACGAGCCAGGAGCTACGGCGACAGTCTTTCCCCGCGCCGCTTGGAACCCTTGCCGCTACGTACCGCTCCAGCGACTTTCACCCGGACGAAGCGCTCGACAGAATCGCTGACGAGCCGCCCGGCGCGCTCGCCGTCGCGGGACGTAGTCCCTGTGCCTCCCGTGCGTACCTCAGGGGTCCGCGTTCCGAATAGCGCCCACTATTATCGCGAGCAAGGCGTGCCGTCGAGTGCGTATCTCGAGGAGAGCAGCAACAATGACGAGGACGAGGAGCAGCAGGGACGGGACGGCGCGTATTCGCCGCCCGCAATGTTAGTATCAATCAGCACCCCGTCGCCTGCTTTTTCGTGTGCCGTCCAGTCCTGCTTCTGCGACGCCGAGGATGCTGATGATGATGTGTGCCCTAGTTGTCTCGAGAGACGGCGTCTGCGACGACGTTTGCAGGGGAAGTGGATTTAGAATTACGAATCCAGCTCGAATCCGCTCCTATGGGGGCGTAGAGGCGAGTGAGCTCTTGAAATATCTCCGCTTTTTGCAGGGTTGCAGCGCCTATGCCTCAAACGGTGGGTCTTCCATTGATTCTAAAGTTCTGTGTCTTAACTCTCTCGAAAAATCCTCGACGTAATACAGGAAACGATGACATATAGTCAACCGAGGGGGTGGTTCTACTATCTTGCTATAATCTACGTTAGACAAGGTAAGGATAATATATTGAGAGTGTGAAGCAATGATTACTTTCTTGATATGCTCTGGATAGCACGTTTTATATTAATATCTATACATACAAAGCATGTTTATACTAGTTACTGTTTCTATCACCGAGTAAGTTGTTCCAAGCGTGAAATGGCGCTGTAATATTAATAATGCTTTCTTAGTTTAGGACATCTTTATGAGAATATTGGAATTTGTAGTAAATCCTATGTCCCTTGGATTATTGGAACACGTGTGAGGTCTGATTGAAAACACTGGGTATCATTGAAGTATCAAGAAAAAGAGCCTTAACCTACGTTGGTCTCTTGGGAGCCAGCCTAACTCATATCCTTGACCAGCTTTCGTACTAACTTCTTCTGCTGCTCGACGCTGAGGTTTCCCTCATCTGTCTCCTTCACTGCTCGTCCAACCGCTAGCACTGTCTTGGTTTTCTCACTGTTGACCCATATCTTCCCGTTCCTTCCGACGGCGGTCTCGAATGCTAGGCCCGCGGCTCCTAGCTCCTCTAACACAACGACCTTACCCTCCTCGACAGATTTTCTCATCAGAAGTCTTCTCGCCATCCCGAGAGAAATGTCGAACAGCATACCGCCGTTGAGGGGGCCTAGGCCGTCTGCTTTTCCTGTGCTTGGCGAGACACACTCGAGCTCAGGGTCCATATGGCGATTTGCGAGACACACCCTCGCATAAACCAGAGCCCCAGGATTCAAGTTGGGCCGCGTCTTCTTGGTGGCCATCTCGAACGCGAGCTGTGGTAGCACAGCATTGGAAGTGTAGTTAGACAGCATGACATAGAAGTAGTCAACTGCCGAGTGGTGAACTGTTCCGATAACTAGATCACCGACCGTGGGTTGGTACTATGGAAATATTTAGTATTTGAAAACCGACGACCAAAAAGTGAGTAGGTGCCTACCCGTCCTCCGTTATATTCAACCCATATTGAGTTCTTTCTATGGTCTGTGATAAGCTGGCCAGCAACTGTAGGGACCAGCTCGTTTGGAGGGATGTGCCGAAGTCCAGGACCGAGTCGCAAAGCTTTCTTTGGATGTGATGGGACTAACGATGGGTCTATCCGATCTCCTGGAAGAACGACTATCCTTTCACTCTGCTGAGCTGCCATTATGATTTTATGTTGATATCATGAAAGTTCTAAGTCTGAAATTTCGGTGGGGCTGGGCGATGAAGGCTTGAGTTGATAGACGAAATGTGAGTGGTTGCTTTTAGCTATAATTGTGGCGGGTGGAAGTCTTTTGGTGGGGTATTTGTGGCTTATATTATCGCAATACCTGCATGTAGTGCTAACCAATGTAAGGATGACAGACAGGGATCCGCCGCCATATCGAAGAACTTTATTTTTTTTTCTTCTGAGATCAAAATTTTGGCCAGCCGCTGAGTCCAAAATCCTACACCCCACCAAACCACCAACACACGCCAGATTCTTAGACTCGGGCATTCTTACGCTCGCTTTTGCCTCTTTCTATTACGAATTGACAATATCCGAATTCTTCGAATTTTGCACTCATGACTGGGGGAAAAACAAATCAGCTTGGCGTCTCGCCAAGTGATCGATGCGCTATTGGTATATCCTTTGGTAATTCGTACAGCTCCATTGCTTGCACCAGCGATGATAGTGCCGTTGTTATTGCGAACGAGGATGGAGGTTAGCGGCGACACCACTTGAAACTTACGTCCTCTCTCTCTAACTAATCTTGCGACAGACCGACAGATTCCTACCATCCTATCATATGTCGATGGAGAAGAGTACACCGGAAACCAAGCCAAAGCCTTGCTGATCCGTAACCCGAAGAATACCGTCATTTCCTTCAAGGACTTCCTTGGTCAAGAGTATGTCTCCTCCTGGAGCTAGATGGTTATAAGTTACTTATCTTTGCGATAGCTTCAAGTCCATTGACCCTACGCACTGTCATGCCGCCGCTCACCCTCAAGATGTGAACGGAACCGTTTCGTTTACGATTCAGGACAAGGGAGAGGGAGAACCGCCCTCGACTCTCTCCGTAAAGGAGGTTTCTACCCGATATTTACGTCGTCTCATACAATCCGCTTCAGACTACCTGGGAAAGAAGGTTACCTCTGCCGTCATTACAGTCCCCACCAATTTCACGGAAGCTCAGCGGGAAGCGCTCATCCAGGCTGCAAACGATGCCGAACTCGAGGTCCTCCAATTGGTTAACGAGCCTATCGCGTCGGTTCTTGCTTATGATGCAAGGCCGGAAGCAAAGTTGGAGGATAAACTAATTGTGGTGGCCGACCTCGGTGGCACACGTTCCGATGTTGCTGTTGTGGCTTCAAGAGGTGGACTTTACACTATCCTCGCCACTGCTCACGATTACGAGTTTTCTGGTGTTCACCTGGACCAGGTCCTTATGGACCACTTTGCGAAGGAGTTCATGAAGAAGAACCCAAATGTAGACCCTCGAACGAACGCTAGGAGCTTAGCGAAGCTAAAGGCCGAATCTGAGGCCGCCAAGAAGGCTCTTAGTATTGGTACCAATGCCAGCTTCAGCGTGGAGAGCTTGGCGGAGGGTATCGACTTCCAGACTACTATTAACAGACTGCGATATGAGACCATTGCACGAAAAGTCTTCGAGGGCTTCAACCGCTTGGTTGAAGGTGTCATAAAGAAGGCCGGCCTGGACGTGCTTGATGTTGACGAGGTGATCCTATCTGGTGGTACATCTCACACACCCAGAATTGCGGGTAACTTCCGCTCGATATTCCCGGAGAGCACTGTCATTCAGGCTCCCTCGACGAGCGCTAGCGCTATCAACCCCTCGGAGCTTCAAGCCCGTGGTGCTGCTCTCCAGGCTTCCCTCATCCAAGAATACGAGGCGGATGACATTGAGCAGTCGACACACCCTGCAGTCACGACTGTTAAGCACATTACGAACGCCATTGGTGTCATCTCATTATCCGAAGACGGCGAGGAAGCATTCACACCGATTATCGCACCGGAGACTGCCGTCCCGGCCCGCCGAACGGTCTACATCGCGGCTCCCGAGAACGGAGGCAATGTGTTGGTGAAGGTAGTTGAGGGCGGTACGCACATCAAGGTGACGAAGCCCGAGCCGAAACCCAAGGAGAACGGTAATAAGGAAGATGATGAAGATGAGGACAGCGACTTCGACTCCGACGAGGAGGAAGAGGAGCACCGAGAAAAGGTGTGGAAGATTGGCAGCACGCTCGCCGAGGCCGCTATCCGCGACGTCAAGAAGGGCGGCAAGGTTGAGGTCACGATTAATGTCGCCGGCGACCTCGCGGTCACCATCACAACGCGGGAAGTTGGTGGCAAAGGTGGCGTCAGGGGCAACCTGAAGGCTCCTTGAACGGGTAAAATACTGCACCAACCACCCTTCGATGAAAATACTTACTACTCTTCTTCCCTTTGTATTGGTTTGGTCTGACAAGACTCTACCGGGACCGCGATGCTTGGCGGGGTGGGCAGGCAGCGCTATTCGATAGATAGGAACTGGAGCTCATACGGATATATGTTCGTTCCATGTTCTTGGGCAGAATAGGCAGACAGGCATAGGGAATAGAGTAGAAGAAAGAATACATCAATTGATACTTTTTACATCTACACATTCGCCTAAGCTGAATGTGCCGAAGTTGGAGTTCCGTACTTAGTGCCTCCGAATTCCCACGCTCCCTTAGATAATTCCCAAGTCCTAATCCCCTGTATAAAACACTATTTCGCGCAGCAGCCCATGCGACAAAATGAATTTGCGATTGAGTCGCATTTGTAATTTGCATTCGCACTCTTATTCCTCATAATTCTACAAAGGTATGCCTGTACCTTGTCCTGTGCAGAGGTGCCTGGAGGTAATCGGGAAACACGGCACGACCGCGGGTCCGCGGTATCCGTACCAACCTACACTACGGTACATATATACCACGCCACCAGACCATCCTATCCCCCATTCCCTCCTATATCTATGTAGGTATTTTATGTCCCATTCCCAGGTAATTTCCACGCAACCAGGTCCTCGCGCTCTTCATACTCATCTACTTCTTTCGGCCGCCGAAACCCTTCGCGGCCGCGCTCGCTACCGCTTCCGCTCCCCAGCGTCGGCGCCAGACTTGTTAGGCTCTCACTGCGACTTCGCAGCCCGCCAGCTTCCGCTCCGTCGTCCTTCTCCGGCGCTTTCCGATATCTATGACGAGCTCCGCCCTCGTTTCCGCTCCCGCGGATTCCGCTATGGACGTTACTGTTCCCGCTCCCGGTTAACGTAAGCGAAGAACTTCTATCGCTTCCACCACTACGCGTCCGAAGATGCTGACGCATACGACGAATATCGCTTGGTCTTAGCGTGCCCGCGGCGGCCTCGTCGCCGCTCGCGCTGCCGCTGCCGCTGTTACTATTAGTATTACTACGACTGCTATCGACTGAACCCGTATGTGAGCGACGACTAGCATGACGCCCGGGGCGCGAAGAATCGCTCCACCCATCGCCGCCAGAGAAGATATCCTCGATACATTCGTCGGCGGGGAGCTCGCCGGGCTGGCAGGCCCAGGAGGCGGCTAGCGCGCGGCGGTACATGTCTTGGAGCTCAGAGGCGTCGCGGGACTTGTTGAGAGAACTGGTTTTGGTACTGGACGGCGCAAGGCCATCCTCGGATGCAGGCTCCATTTGTAGGATCTGTTCGCCACCATTGGTCATGATTCCGGCGATCCCGCCAAACATAGGCGCGGTTTTGAGGGGTGGTGCAACGTAATTGCGCTCCCCATCGATCTGTACCATCAGGATCCCGATCTTGAGTGTACTGTTAATCTTGCTCTCCTGCATTAAGTACCGCCGCACGATACCCTCTTCAGCCTCCTCGTCTACGACGTCGTTTTCCTCTGGATGTAGCAGCGATGCTGCAGTCGCGCTCGTGGGGCTGGTCCCTGATAAAGCGCTGATGCCACCGCCTGATTTGCTGCTGCTCTGCCGCCGGTGCGATAGACCCTGTCCGACTAACTTGTCCCGCGCATGCTCGAGGCTGGCGCTTGCCCGAGCGCCCATACTACGGCGCGGGAAGTTTTCGCTCTCCTCGACATACTCACTCAAGTTCAATCTGACGACACCGAGGGATATTTTCTCGTCGCGACCGCCCGGAACCATCGGAAACTCTTGCAGAACCTCGAACTCGATGGGGCAGTCGGAGAGATGGTTATTTCGATCGATGGATATTCGTAGGGGTATGATCTTGGAGTAGTTATAGACAACACGATGGTTGATCTTATCAATAGAGCACTTCGCGGTGCGACCACGGTGCTCACCGTGGATAGAGCTTGGGAGGTGCCATTTTATCGTGGAGGTGCCGGCAACCAGGGGGACGTTATTCAGGTCATAGATGGTGAGGTGAAGTTCGAATTTCGGCTATACAAGAGCAAAGTATATATGTCAGTATCGCGAAATACGTGGGAGTAGGTAGAGAAGAGTATCTGCGTATTACCTTCCGTGCCTTGTTGACTATGGGGAGAACACGCATGTTAGCTCGGATAATGTACGATATTGGCGCATAGCAGTATATATCGCAACAGCAGCACAAGACATTATTGTATAGAATAGGTATGGTAAGTTCTCTCCCGACTCCAAGCCACAAGACACTGGCGAACAAAAAAAGAGAAAAGGTCGACAAAGAGACAACAGTGAGTATGATTTAGTAGGTACACAATAATGCTAGCATACGACAGTGGCAAGTTGTCGAGAACACACAAAGTTACATATTCGGTTATTGGGATGAATGCGAGGCGACGAATGACATTTAAAGGAACCAGAGAGGAATGCGGCTCAAGAGAGACAATAAGTGACAAAGTGAAAGAGCCGGCTATGATAAGGAGGGTAGCCAGCTCAGCTGTTCGGAGAGATTCGCGGGCTTACATACTCAAGGACGCCATAATATTATTAAAGCGGCATTCACCCCAGCGGCAGAAAAGCTGCACATGCTAGCTAGCAGCAAATGCGGACGGCGGTGGTAGTGTACTGATAGTAAGACGCAGTCATGATTTGATGACGGCCCGGTTAGGTCAAGGGGATTGCGACTGGGACTAGAACTACCTGGTTCAAGTGCTAGAAAAGGTAGGATAGAAGGCTTCGGTAGCACCGGAACCGAATGGGTTGCGTCGAAAGCAAAGAGCGAATCAATGGAATCGAATAGATCGAATGGCCAGGTACGAAAGGGTACGAAGGAGGTAAAGCAAGCAAGATCGAGATAAGGGGTAAAGAATTGATGAATTGGTTGGAATGATTGGAATAAGTTGGAATAGCTGAATTACTACTATGTACAGTACTAGGTACTAGGCATGTTATGCTGAGGGAGGGGGACCCTAGCTCGTCATGCTAGAAATAGATGACAGGATCAAATAAGGCGACGTCGAAATGGATGAAATCCAGAAGTGACATTGGCGATTATTGAGCGAAGAGAACGGTAGCAACGTCCATTGATCCTTCACCCTTTCTGCCTCGTTCCAATTGAGAATGGAAGCTCCGGACCCAACGGCTCCACGTAAGGTTCAGCTCCGGCAATACGCCAAATACGCTAGAGGGAGCTTCGGTACTTCATGACAGGTAGTAATGACTTTAGTACGTCATCTTTTGCAAGTAAAATCACAGAATGAGTAGCATTTTTGACTTCGCTTGTAAGTACTCAATACCCTAGCCGGATCAATGCGCTAGTACATCACTCTAAATTCAGCGGAATTTCTCCCAGTCCGACAATTAGAGTTAGCTAGGCTGGACGCTAAGTCCCTGTTAGATCCACTGTAGACATCGAGACTTTCAATACGAAAATTGCGCCCTGTGACAGCCACATTCACACGCGTAAAATCGTACGCGTCTAGCGTTTCGAGACATCTAATATTCGTATATCACGAACTACGAATGAGAAGACAGCAAATTTGACAGATTCCGACGAAACGACTCTTCTTGGCAAGATCCGTTATAATTTCTGTGTGAAGTCTCCTATACTATGAACCCGGACAGTATATTCTCAAACCGAGGATATCACCATATTGGGTCTCACCCTCGTGAGTTGACTTGCATGGCTTGGTCGTAGATAGTTGTAGGTTTGTGCAGACACGATGCCTCCTAAGGCGACATCACAGGCCAAGCCTGTTGGGAAATGGACTGGGCAATCTGCTTCGCTGAACAAGCCAACACAGTCTCAGCCTAATAAGAGAAAAGGCCAACATGATGCGGGATCTAAGAACCCGGGGAAGCGCTCCGAACCGGATACGCGAGATGCAAAGCGTGTGAAGATGCATGATGTTAGAAGCATTGCGTCACAAAAGTCCCATGCCGCTTTGAAAGATGGCGAACTTAACGTCCAGTCCTTCGTCGGGTCTCTTGCCTTCGAGATAAATGCTCTAGACGAAAGCATGAGACGTACTAGAACTTCCCAAACCAGTCGAGCATTCCAGCGGGTGCCCTTTACAATGAGACGCAGGGCTGCAGCTCATAACCACAAAAAGGTCCCGAGGCGTCTCCGGAAGAGAGCCATAAGGGAGATGGTGGAGGACAACACGCCAACCGTCAACTCCAAAACGAGGATGCCAAAGACCACGAGAGCAAGGTTGCGAGCTGAGACGGCAAAGAAGCTAGACCTCCTTGCAAAACGAAAGAAGTTGCGGAAACTGAAAGGCTCTGGTGCAGATGAAGCAACCGTCTCTATAAGAGCTGCCAGACCTAAAATAAGAAGAAATACACTCAACGATCCCATTACCACGGCCGGCAAATTTAGAAAACGACAGATATCGAAAACCTGGATCCCTACTCACCTATGGCACGCGAAAAGAGCGAGGATGACTCCTCCTACCCAGCCATTATGGAGGTTTGCAATTCCCCTCACGCCAACGCAGAAGGTATACCGGCCTACTCACCGTATCCAATGGGAAAAGGGAGCAATGGCTTGGGATATGAGCTATATGAGCACAATTGGCCTATCCGGACCTCGAAATAGCGTCCAGAATGTACTTAAGTCGCTAGGGCTTATACAAGAAGCTCTGTGGAATGATAAAGCGAGACGTTGGAGATCAGGTAGCATGCACTGGACCGGCATGTTAAGCAGGGAAGCCAAAGGCAACACCTACATTATCGGCCCGGCGACTATATTCTGGAACCCAGAGAAGGGGGAGAACATAGACCAGTGCAAACAGTTTCGGCAACTCTACATCCGGATCCATCCTTCCGCATTCTTAGAAACTTTCAACGAGCTTCTACGACTCGCAAAGATGCAGAATCCTAGGCCTTACGTAGAAGATCTACGATTTGAGGTGGGAAGCATTGATATCACCGGTCCCGATTCAACAGAAGCTCTACTAGGAGTGCTTAAACCCTACTTCTCGAACCACGAATCGAAAGAGCCCGATGCTTCGAAGTTCGAGTCGCTCGCCGGTTTGAAAGACCCAGGTGCCTTACCCCTCGGGTCTCTCCTAGCCTTTTCTATAATGGATCCTCGTCTCCGCTACCCCCCACGACAGGTAGCTCTTCCAAGGAAAGACGACCAGGGCGCACAAGCAGCACTTTTAGGCGCCATATCCGCACTCCGCAAAGAAGAATGTGCCAAACCACATCAGCTATTCGATCGAGACGTACGGTTTAAAGCTTCTCGGCTTCCATCGCAACGGTCTCTTAATCGCCGTCGAGGCAAAGGTGCTCCCGGAGCCATCCTCGAGCCAACTATGGTTGATCCTCCTATCCCAATAATACTGCTTGCTACCCGCCATTCTGTAGATTCGCAGTCATCTGGTACATGGACATTGATGTTGCCCTGGAAATGTGTTCTTCCTGTATGGTACGGCTTAATGCATTACCCTTTGTCGACTGGCGGTAATCCTTGGTTTGGAGGTATAGACGAGATCAGGCATGTCACATTCGAACGAGGGCTTCCATGGTTTCCTGGCGATTTTCCCGGCACAGAAGCGGGCAAGATTTGGGAATTAAGAGAACGACAAGTGAGGCGAAAAGCATGGGATGGCATGCCCAAGGGAAAGCGAGTCAACTGGGAAACGCTTGACTTGGGAGCAGGGCGAAAAGGTGAGGTTGGGATAGGATGGAGTTGCGACTATGAGACCCTTCTCAGTCTCAACAAGACGAATGATCCTAATGAGATGGAAGTCAGCGAAAAAGATGTGGATGAACAGTCGAAAACACATTCTCGAAATGAGAAACCAGACCCTAAGTGCCCCTTAGAAACCATTACACAACTTCCAAAGCCTGTATTCGCTATGTACCAGTCACCGAAGTCTGAGCCTCCACCTCCAGCTTCATTGGTGACAGCACAAATCAAAATTCTGGGGCGCGGAGTGCCCACGACGTGTGCCAGGGTATATCGGCTACCAGCTGCCAAAACCGCCATTATCTCATCGCAAGCGGAGGTACCAGCCACGAACCCTCCATTGAAAGTTGAAGGCAAGCTGCCTCCAAATTTACGAGAACAGTGGTTGGCACGTAAGCCATCCAAAAAGAACGGGCTCAAGAAAATTTCTATCAGATCGGACATAGATATGGAGACACGGCAACAGTTGCTCGCGCAGCAGCTCATCGGCCCGCCAGCGCAATTCCCACCGCCTCCTCTCAACTCGGAGAGCATAAACGGTCACCCCCTATGTCCTGATGAGGAGGATCTGATCGGGTTCGTGACTACTGGGAGCTTCAACCTCAGAGACGGGCGGGGAGAAGCTATCGCAAGTTTGTCGGCTATTAAGGCGCAGGAAGAGCTCAGACGGTACAAAAATCAGACCGACCCCGCTGCTCGACTCTGCATCGTTCGAAACGCAGGCCAAAATGTCGGGTGGCTCGCGAAGTGGGAGCTGATTTAGAGTGGAACAATATTCTACTATCTTTACCATAGTGATACCCCAAACCCGAAGGAATGGTAAACATTAATTGAACAAATTCATAAAACTTGGTGGCTTCGTATTGACTCATGTTAGAATGCGATATACCTCGCCCAATAGTTCGAATACGATACTGTCTGAACGCCCGCCGATTAATAATTACGTTTAGTCTTGGACTCGGGGTAGGCTTGTTGAATTGGCGTCTAGTATATACCCCTTACTACTAATAGACAATTATGTACAAGGGGCTAGCCTTCGGTGTCTCTTGGAGATATCTGTTTGCCTTGCTAGGAAGGTTAGTCGTCACCCCTGGTCCTCTACAATACATCTACCTTTCATGACTATTAGCTTGTGATATCAACGTATAAATAATTATATTATTTTGATCTGATTCATCATATTCTTGATATTTTCAAGCTACCTGGTGACTGATTTCCACCATGTCTCCTTCCCTACCGGTTCGTTAATTACGCACCAATATACTCAAATTCTCTCCCGTCATGCCTCCATCTCAACATGCGCCGTCTCCTGATGATCGACAAGGCGGATTATGGATACCACGCTAGAGACCTGTCCCCCGCGATTTTTGTTATGTCACCCATTACCGTAATTGGCGGGGTGTTACATCGCGGCAGCCGTGCTTGGCCTTTATAGTCGAGACGGCCGTCTTGGGGGAAGATTTGGGGATTGGGGTCCCGACCACACAGGTGCCTTTGTTTGCTCAGCTACCCCTGGCATCGCTGGACATGTCGCCGAGATCTTGACCGTCAACGCGGCTATGGACCGGCTGGGCAGGTGCGCCGTAGCCCGCTTAGTGCTGTGTTATGACGATCATGTCACGGGCTTCTTCGTACTGCCAACATGCACGTCACATCCGAGGTACACCGTTAGCGAGGAATCGGTAGCCCCTGTCGCTCATGAGGAAATGCCAGTTGCTCCTGAAATCCGATATGTTAGTTCTGAAGACTTAGCCAGGGAACCCTGGCAACCCACGAGGTTAGATGGAGAATGTTAGAAGGTAAAGCTGGAAGGAAATGGCAACCAGATCGCATCACGAGGGAATCAAGGTAGAATGCGGAGTGGTCTATGTTACCCCATCTCGAATACAAAGCTCATGGCTTCCGCGGTTGTTACTAGCCCAGGTTACCTCCGAACCTGATTCCCAGGAACTCGAGGTGCTTAAGCCTGAGCTTGTTCTAACTATTTGTCAAGCCTGCGGGCAAGATAGAAACTCACGATGCAGACTTCTCGTCGCGCGCTCGCCTCTATCCTCGCCGTTGCGGGCATTAGCCGCGTGTCGGCTGTCCCATATAACACGTTTGACGGCGAAGGATTCCCTGCCTGCAACGATGTCGCCCTCGTCCACAATGCCACCAGCGTCGACGATATTGTCGCCGTTGTTAAAAATGCCTCCGCTAATGGAACACCTGTGAGAGCGTCAGGCAAAGGCCATATGTGGTGAGTCAGGGCCCAAACTTGCGAGACACCTTTGTTAGCATGCTTTATTCTGGAAGTCGTCCCGGTTCGATCACCATCCTATGCCTTGGAGGATATTGGTGCCCACCCCAGTGCTTCTAGCGGAATTTGCGAGAAGACACACTCTAATCCAATACTCTGTGAAGGTACAACACTATGTGCTCAGACAACCCGAACACTATCATTATCCGCACGGAAGAAGTCAACCAGATCTCGAATTTAGTGCTTGGAGAAGGTGCTGAGTCCGGGACGGTGGATATCGAAGCTGGCGTGACATTCCTGCAGCTTGCCGAGTACCTCCATGAGAATAATGCCTCCATGGGCTATACGCTGGTTAATTGGAACATTACTATGGCCGGAGCGGTAGCAATGGGGGGCCATCGTTCAGCTATCCGAGAGGACTCGATGGTCGCTGCTGGCGTGTTGTCACTAGATATCGTCAATGGAAACGGAGATATTGTAACGATCGAACGCGATGAGACCAACGACGACTGGCTGGCCGCTTCGACTTCTCTGGGTCTGTTGGGTGTTATCGTTCGCATGAAGTTCAAGATTTACCCGGATTTCAAGGTGTTCGCAAAACAAGAGACGTAAGTGATATACCATTCTGACGCATTCGTTCTTTTCTAATGACCATGTAGCTTAGATGAAGACGACGTACTGAATGGTGATATTTATGGCATGATCGCACCTTATGCCACCGCCAATTTCTGGGTACGCAGGCTCTCCCACCCGACACGCATCGAATGTAGTTTCATTTTAACATTCCGCAGTGGTGGCCGTACATGAAGAAGTTCCATTGGCGATATTACGATAAAGTTCCCCTTACCTTAAGCTCCCAAGAAGGCTTTCAGAACACTTTCTCTATAACGGATACTGAAGCTTTTATCGCCAAGTCGACCCTCGAGAGTGGGAAATATTTGGCGACCTCCAACATGTTCTTCGAGACAACAGCATTCGCCTTATGGTCCGCGCCCAACTTCCGTGAGAAGACAACTCAGAAAGCAATCACCGAGTGGCCCGTTTACGGTTGGAACTACGACGTGCTCATTGGGGGCCTATACCCCGATCAGAAGCCTGAATGGGAATACGGACTCCACGGGGCGACTATGGAACTCGCTTTTCCCGTTACGATGGCCAACCAGATGCTCAAGCGTGTGCGCGAAGCGTTCGATGCCGAGGCGAAAAAGGGTATCATCATGACGAGCACCTATCGCAGTGGTATCAACATCAAGTTTGGCAGGTATGAGCGGTTGTCAAAGCATCCAAGGATATGAGTTGATATCTGCTAACTAGTGCTTAGAGCTTACTACGATTTCCTGGGACAGGTAACTTACAATACGTCTGACGGCGCCGACTGGAGTAAAGGCGCTATCATGTTCGACTTCCCGTCGTTCAAGCCTACCATCGGTGATGGGAAGCGTTTCAATGAAGATTTCTGTGAGTATACCTCCTCATACTACAGTCTGTTATGATTCTTCTTCAATAGGAGTGCTCGATCGACTAATGTATGGACGATAGACCCGAGACTAGCCAAGACGCTTGTAGATGAATTCCCATGCCGGCCGCATTGGACTAAGAACACCCGCGAGGTGTTCGGCAACGCCACTAAGAACCTCGATCCAGACCACCTAGCGAGGTTCAAGGTTGTACGGGAGAAGTTCGATCCCCAGGGTATATTTAAGAGTATCATCGGCGAGATCTTGGGTCTATATGACTAGGTGTCGAGCGTGAGACCACCTCGGAGGTTCTCATCGGTAGGGGCCACGATATATACTGCTTCTAATACTGGTCAGCGTGTGTTTGGTTTATGGTGTACGTATGGATGATAGTATAATGTTCCCCATGATGAAATCCCAAAGATGTGCGCGTTCGATGACTAAATAGCATCGAAAGATACCATAGGCATACACTGGGGTAAGGTATACCTTTATAGCCCAGTCGACTGTGCATATGAAAATCCATAGGCTCTTCTATGCGTGTTTCAACACGTTTAGTCATATTTATTTTGTTCATACAGAAACCCCCTCTAGTGACGCCTCCGGCTTTGTCTCCCACCGTACATCCTCAACACGTGAAGGCACCTCAGGACAGCGCGTCCTATGTGTATTGACATCGCCATCACGACCACAGGGCCCGTTCGCGTATTGTTGACTAGGACACCTTGCGAATCCGCAGTAACCAGCAGCAACAATTCTGTCCTCTCGTTTTTTATAAGCGCTTCTCAGTAATTGTCAGCCATAGCTTTACTTCTTCTACTTAGGACTTACAAAGCAAGATTCGCATCACAACAGACAGCTCTTAATTCTCGACACTACTTCCCAAGCCCGGACATAACTCACCACATGGGGTCTCACCCTAACCCAGCATTCAAGATGTCGTCAGTCCCCGAGGGCGTACGCGCGGACGATGGCGCCACCACATCGCCACGGCCTAACGCTACGAGCGAGGTCTCCCGTCACGTATCGGCCGAGGGAGATCCTACTACCACTCAGGGCGAACTGGTGGAAAACGCCGTTAGCTTCCAACGGGAACAGGAGGGTAGTGGAGCACCAGTTCCTGCAGCAACTTCTCCTTCTCCCCAACCAGCTGCGGATACCAATGGCCCGAGTGACCCGTTCACGGTGAGCAGCCCTGTAATAGCCCCGACGGCGCCTGTCGAAAGCGATTCAACTATACTACAGGAGACCACTGCCACATCCCAGACAGATGTGGCAGCGGAGCACGTTACAAGTGTGACGATTGTAGAAGCTTCCACCTTCTGCCAAGAGCACCTCGACATCGGCCAACCCAGCGCACCAAAGCGACCTCGCTCTCCAACTCCTCCTTCCACGACCTCCGATACTACTTCAACCAATATCTCCAATCTCCAGCGCGAGTACGTGATCGAGGCTACCATTAAGGAGGTCGGCAAGGAGTTGAACAACGTCCTAAAGGACTGCGGCATGCTCATAGGCTCCGTGGAGGCGTACAACAAGCGCTTCGAGCCCGACGCAGAGCAAATCCGGAACGAAGTAGTACGACGACTCGGCGCCCAGCTGCGAGATATTGCCGACGCCGTCGAGTTCGGGATGACCCAGACTTGGGCAAAGTCCGTTCGCAGCATCATCGACCGCTACAGCGCGGATATGCGGCGGGACCTGATCGACGAGGCCGTGCGCAGGGCCTGTTCCGTCAAGGAGAGTGTCCTGGCGCGAGCCGCGAACCCGAGTCCCACCCCGCCGCATTTCCCGGAGCCAGAGCCGGAGACGCCCCCAACTTCGGCGCACTATGGAGCTCGGCCACGGTCTCGATCTCCGTCGCCCACAACTCCGCGATCCCCATTTCCGCGTCCCAGTACGCCGTCGTATCGTGGCCACATCCCTTCGTCCGCCGCCGGTCCAAGCACTCCCACGCGCAGTGGTACGAAAAGACAAGCTTCCTCCAGCAATGACCACCTCCGCACACCTGTCCGGAGAAAGCGCTTCGACGACGGCGATAACGATTACGTGCCTAACCAGCCCGCGACCCCGACCAAGCCGCCCAGCTTCAAACGCCATTCGAGCAAGAGGAAACCCCCCGCCGCCGGTGTGTTTCTCAACCGCAATCTCCTGGCAGGTAGGATTGCCGCAGAGCGGAGGCTCATGGCGCAGAGCCCGACCCGGGCCGGTCCCTCTACGAGTGCGAGTGGAGGCGGAGGCGGAGATCGAAGTAGGGTCGTCGGACGCCTTGGAAACCACCTGGTCATGACGCCGTTGCCGCAGGGGCGAAAGAGGAGGAAGGGGGAGGACCGAGAGGACGCCAGTGCTGAGAAGCCTAAGAGTGACGGGGATGATGACGTGGATCGTGATGACGATGTGTTCACCGGTTGATTCCTTGTCGGCTACAGGGGCGCTCGGGTAAGTTCTACTCGACGGGGTTAAAGTGTCTAAGTCCTCGGGTGCGCATCGGCGGTATATGTCGTAAGGTATATACGCTCCATATACGGCAGGCAAAGGAGCTTGTCTCACGACGGGTATAGGTGTACCATGTAGCGTAGAGTCTTGACATGTCTAGTCAGGGGCCCAGGTATAAAGCCTATGATATCCAAAAGGCGCTGGAGCCCTTTGTATCAGCGAATATGCCTTACTTTTAGATTGTTACCTCTTTATATAGAGCATAGGGATCGCCAGAGATCTGGACTAGACGAATCAGACGTCAGTTAATTACCCCTAATCCCCCTATTACCTTAATCGCACATAATGATTTGTGAAATCATCTAACAAGCAACGACACTCAAAGTAGGCTATTATCTGCAGTAATAAGTCGCTTTCATGAGCTAAGTGGCTATATTCGCACACGAAGTATGTATAAGTACATAGTTTATCCTAAGTTTCACTGCATTTCCGATGATAATGCTTCATATATAGTACACCGACAACTAAACGAGTGAATGAACTAATACCCTAACCATCCTACATAACCTATCAACAAAATTTCGCCAACCGCCTACCATACTAACACACGACAGACACCATACCCCTATCGCATCTCCTAACCTACGCCACCGTAATCTGAAAAGTAAAAGTAGACCTGCTGCTCGAAAACCTGATATCGCTAAAACCCGCCAGTTCGTCCGCCATGTCGCGATAGATGGCATGGATGATGGCCTGGGCCTCCGTGGTAGTCAACGCGACCCTCGGACCGGTAAACGTGTGCCAGCGCACGATGAAGTTGCCGCGCGCGCCCTCGCGCGTCCTGCTGCCGGAGGGGTTGGGGTCGTTGGCCACCTGCTCGCCCAGCGAGTCGAGGTCGCGGCTGATCTCGGCGCTGTACGGGCGGACCGGCGAGCTGTACGTCAGCCCCACGGAGTCCACCGTGATCTCCTCGCCGCTGGCCAGCGTCAGCGTCTGCCCCTTCGCGATCTTCGTGTACCGGTCGATGCGGGCGCGCGCGACGAGGCGGTGGTCGTCCGCGGGCTCGGGGCTGCGGGCGTCGATGCGGGCGGCTTCGGAGCGCTCCGAGAGGGAGGTGAGGTCTGATTTCGGGACGACTTGGAAGCCCTCCGGGGCTAGGGCACGGCTGAGCGCGCTTCCGCTGAGGAAGGATACGAAGAGAAGGCCCCAGATCTGCATGATGGATGATAAGATAGTAGGAATATTGGTTGAGAGTTAGGAGGGATAAGTTAAGCGTGAGTTTGATGAGAAGTTGCTATGCTTTTATGAAATCGCTTCTGAGGATGAGCTATCCAGTATATATACACATTCTCGGGAGACCTCTGGGGCTAACATGTTCGTAACATCCATCGGCAGATAGGACTCACGCTCGCAAGTCCGTCCATCATCGACCCCACTGCTCTCGTCGTTGTGGCTCCCCGATTAGCTAACGTATATTCCTACGGCTGTTGCCTTGATCGCCACTCATCCCTAATGCGGGCCAAGAGGCTCTTTCGTAGATGGATTCTGTGGGTGTTCTTCAAATTATCGTTTATAGCACTGTAGAGTGGATCTCATACTTGACTTACCCATAGCTCAGTGAAGCACTTACTTGGATTCGGAATATACCGTGATCACTCCGGACTCAACATCGTATACATCGGCCAAGACTTTGCCATAAAATGGATATATTTTTATTACATTCAGGATATCTTCGGTCTTATAATCGATACTGAGCAGTCAATATGGTCTTTACGGGGCCAAGACATGAAGCTAATCATAAACCACTGGGGTTTAATATGAATTTTCCTAGTCGCCACCATCATAGTCTCGCTCATTCTACTCATAAGACATGTATCGAAGAGATTATTTTCCGCAGTAATACTGTAGAGGGTATGTAATCACCAAAAATGTAATGTGTGGGGCCGGCATAACGTAGATGCTCCTTCGTCTTATGTGAGCTAAAATCCTTCGTCCTTCATTGCATAATTGGGCTCGATTCCCCGGAGTTTGGTGCCCGCAGATCGACGAAGGATTTGCCAAGCGACGAACTATAAAAAGGTATCTCAGGGTCCTGGATTATACGGGAATTGCGGAGGAACTCCCAACGTCATCATATAAGGATGAGGCTCTGACGTACATGTATATAGAGAGCGAAATGTCGAGATATCAAAAGAAATAGGACTTAGTACGTAGAAGATGTCCACGAAACTTCCCTCTCTTAAGCGTGAGGTGCCGCTGATACTAGTCTCACTCAAAACACATAGCGATGGTTGGTAGACCAAAAAAAAAATCAAGTCTATTTTGTAAAGGTCGCTGCTGATACCGGTGCTCGGAAATCATCGTAAATCTACCCAGCAGCCTATAGGCTGGGCAGTACTCGTACGATGCGCGGGACTCGCTTTTGAGTTGTCCTTTCGCTAGTTTCCAGACGAAGAAACCCTCAAGCGTTTACTTCTACTGGTAGTAAATATTGTAACACATGACGTCGACCTAACAAGGCTAGAAAAACGCGAGTACCGTAGCCCATCTCCAACAGAATCCGGTGGGTATCATGCAAGTCTTGTAATGAATAACCCATCTCCTCAGACCGGAGGGATCTGCTCTTCAATGGCGCTCGGGCTGTTGGATTTAGACTCCTGCTCAGCCATTGGAAGCATCTCGTTGGTGACATTAACCATGTAATAACTCCCAATGGCATCACCCGGATCTCGGTCGATTGGTGGTTGAGTCTTCTTCCTGCAGACGAGTGTGATTTCCTTGATCAAGGGCCGCGCAGCCACGGCGGCGGTCGCGAAGATTGCCATACCGAGCTCGATGTCGGCCCAGAGGAGCAGGTCATAGTGTAGGGGTATGGCATCCCCACCCTTCGCAGTTGCTAACTTGATGATGATGACGAGTTTGGCAATGGTAGCGGAGCTTGCACTATATATCAGCACGTCAAGTGCCTGATTAGCCATCCAGATCTTCCTGGTCGCATCCATCTCTACTCACAGGTCGTAGGAAAAGGGAGAAAGGACTAAGACTTACAACGCTCCCAACCCCAGTATCAGCAGTAACCATATCTTTGTCTTAGCACTCATCTGCAGCTTCCTAAGCATGAAAATTGGTAGAAGCGCATAGAAATAGTCGATGACGATGTTGGTTGACGTTCGGACATAACCGATTTGCGTGCAGGCCTTACTGCCGGCCCAGTTACTTGAACCATCCTGAGCACACGGCCACGACGCAAATAGTGTCATGATCACGGTCCAGAGGACTACGACGATCATAGAACCGATTAGAAGAAAGCGCATCCGTTTAGTTACCGCTAGCCGGTAGAGGATTGTCGCTACAGCCATCTTCACGATGCCAGCGCTGATGTAAAGTCCGACCTGGTTTGCGAATAGGAACTGGGGGTATTCATAAGTTCGTTAACCCTCTAGTAGGTCGTAACCGTACAAAAAGAAGACTGGCTCAAAGCAAGAATGTAAATGCTAGAGTTTATTTGCTTACCCTCGTAGCCATTATATTGTTGTAGTACGGTTTCCCATCGGTGGCGGCTAAACCGTATCTTATGGAAGTAAAACCCATGGCGCAGGAGACAACGAAACCGAGCTGATAATGGCCGTTATATTAGCCTCTATTTACAAGTAAAATGAAAAGGAATGTCAAATCACATATGTCATGACGAGAAAAATGTCATCCCATCCAAAGGCTCCTCGCGGAAGCACCTTGAGTCGGACGTAGAGACGGGCGGCCATAGCGATCGTATCCACAACGAGGAAGATCACCATGGCCGCGATCAAGTCATCTCGATGGCTCATCTTGCCAGATAGCGATAGAAAAACAATTCCTGAGCCCGGAGAGCTGTTTTAAGTATTTCGATAAAGTTGGATAACATGTACGGCACATACGCCATGGGAATAAGTGTAGACGAGAAGCGCGAGGGACGCGGCGTAAGTCTTCAATATTCCGTAAGAACTGAGTAGTGAGCCGCCGGTTACCTCTATGACTGATGGATAATCGACTAACTAGTAGGCTAAAGGGAACGAGTTGAGTTGAGTGGGAAGCAGAAAAAGATGGTCGTTACTGGTATCACTTGGTCCTACTTTGTCCTACCTGAACTCTAGCATTTCTAGAGACATACTCTAGGAAACAGCGCTCTCGTAGAGCATAGCCACTCCCATATGGAAGCCATATAATATCCAAAGTAGGCAACTGCCTGAGTATAGTTGCCCGCACTATGAATGATGAGAGGGGACTCCGGAGAGTAAGACAGAGGGGAAGCAGAAAGAACCATGGGGCAAACAGCCTCGCCGGCTTCAATATCAGCGACCGAAGCCCCAACCCCATGTCTGTTGCCCTTTCTTTATATGATCTGCGCGGCTCGGCTGTCAGCGGCGGCGGAAGGGCTAGGGATGTTGTGAGCTGGTTGGCCTTACCTGGAAACCGAGAGCACGGGGCTACCGCAGGCGGGAGCTGAATGCGCAGTGTAACACTGTTACCTGCAACCCATCTATTTCGTATGATGAAGCGTCATAGTCTCCCCAAGTTGCATGATACTTGATCGCAATGCTATCGGAAGGGGTCGCCCAAATATAGTTATTTGATACCGGGCATATATATAGATGATCATAACCCTTCGACGCAGCCACCGACGCCACAATAACAAGCCGCGCTTATTCGAGTTTCAAATCACTCATCGCCAGCCTATAACGTTGGAGGATTTGTAACCGGGCGGGAGAGCATGTATGTAGCCAGTTCGGACAAAGTATGCTTATGAAAGTATGGTGGCGCTGACGATGCAACAATGCGGAGAGACATCGGACCGCGTGAGCCTGGAGATACCTAAACGACCTACCTATTTTGTACTGCGATCCCGTCATGTTTGGGTCGTCTATTTTTTCTTATTTTGATATTTGGCTTGTAAGCAACTGAGCGCGATTGGTGATAGAAAAAAAATTGAGCAAACGTCTGATGGCTCGTCTTGGAATCCTGTGTCGAGCTGTACAAACACCCGTATTGTTCGTGTCGGTCAACTGGGTCCCAGCTTAGACAGTAGGCGAGTAGGGGGGTAAAGCTGTGTTAGATGCATGGAAGCCTTCTAAATACTACCCTCCATTAACAAAGTCCCGCACGTCTTACAGGACAGACGGAACAATGGCGGCCCGACTTCCTTTACACACAATACCTAGGTACCTACTTGAGTACTTATCTATCTACATGTAAGTACCAAGGTATTACCTATGCTTGGGGATTCAAACTTGTAATGGAAGCGGTTCTCGGCCGAAGCTATCCCCCAACTTACTCAGTAATCGTATTAAAAACCCACTTACGAGATTAGGATTGACACTGGAAGGGGAGGGATATGAGAGTAAAGGTATAAATACGTAAGAATTCACCACTGTCGCATGCGAACGATATGTACCTAGCTTGAGGTAGATTGGATCTTGTTTTAAATGGTTTGCGTCTCCAACAATTATTCAGCAAGATATTATATACGATGATACCTAGGTATGATATGTCTAAGTGCGAATTATCAAGTCTTTTGACATACTCATAATCCATGTTATCAGTGACGTAATCCTAGCTCGGGTACAGCCGTCAAGAGGCACGGCAAACTTAGAATGGATAGAATTTGCATCCATGTTATTGTAACTCGAGTAGCCTGAATAACAACTACATGATTAAAGAAAGAAAGGACGATATCAAGATCTTTAAGCTTCGACTTGATCCATTGATAGGTCTTATCTGATGGTACTTAGGTATTGATGATGTGACGAAATTCATGTATATGCAGATACGATAAGCCTATGACATGCAGCAAACCGCATTCATTCTCTTTGTCCTTCGTGCCTACCCTTGTTGTCAAAGCTTCAACGATGGCCGAACCGGCACTTACCTACTGCTTAGCCGCATGGCAATTTCCCAAAACCAAGTGACTGGGTTCGACAAAAAGCAAGCACGTTCCTCAGTAAGAAAGTTACCGTACATACCGTACACGGTAGATTCGTAAATGTTTCTCGTCACGTCCTTTCTTTCAAACTTCTCAACCTCATCATCTTCGCGTTCCCTTCCCAGCTTCCGTCAACTGCCGTGATACATACATGTATGCATCGCGGCCTGGCTGAAGAGGGTTCTTGAGGTATCTACCGCGGTCATCTAGTACAGGAACAGGGAAACCAAGTCCAATTCGTCGATCGCTTTTTAAGAGAGTGGAATCAAGCAAAGAAGTCACAATGCGAGCCTCTCCCTCGCCTTCCCTCGTCGGCATGGCGATGCTCGTTGTCACCCTATTCGCCAATCTAATCGCAGGCGCTTCCGCAGCCACTAAGGCCGGTCCTAGCTCCGCGACATGGATGGCAGAGAGCATCATGTCCCGTGGCCAGGGTATCATGACCGGTAGCGGTGGGACCTCAGAGCTGCTGCAAGCCGGCATCACCCAGCGCGCTCTCTCGGCCTTCGTCGCGCAGTACCCTGATAGTTCGCTCGCACATGACGCCCGCGAATACATCCGCAAGAGCGCCAAGTCCGTGGTCCCCTTTACGCTTAATGCTAGCCACGATGCTCTGTCATACCCTCTGGATCGCCTGTCAACCGGCAACGCGCTGCTGGCCCTGTCGTCTGATTCTCCCGACAACCGCGACTTTGAAATTGAGACAACATTCCTCGACGCGGCCGATGCCTTGCGTGAGAGCATAGATCTTAACCGCCGCACCCCGGACAGTGGGCTCTGGTACTTCGTTTACCCGGACTGGTGCTACCTTGACGGCATGTGGTCGTTGACACCTTTCTGGACAGCCTACTCTGTATATGCGGAATCCTCGCTCGGCGCCAACCAGAACTCGACTAGAGACGCCCTGTTTGAAATGTACTACCAGCTGGAACTCCTCTGGGCACATACGTTCCACTCTCCTACGGGCCTTCTCGTACACGGATACGACGCCTCCTTCGCAGCCTCCTGGGCTGACCCGAACACCGGTGCGAGCCCGCACGTCTGGAGCCGTAGTCTAGGCTGGTACACCATGGCACTCGTCGACACTCTTGAAATTCTGGATCTTTATCCCCTCACTGATCCCGCACTGCGCTGCGTTATGGTGGAAAAGTTCGGCAAGCTAGCCTCGGCTCTTGTTGCTGCTGTGGACCCCACGACTGGTGGCTGGTGGCAAGTCATGGATGCGCCCGGACGCGAAAAGAATTACATCGAGTCGAGCGGTTCGGCTATGTTCTCGTATGCGTTGATGAAGGGCGCGCGCCTCGGCTACTTCAAGAACGCGACGCTAGCTGACACTGCGAAGTCGGCTGGTATTCGCGCATACGAATACGTGTCCGATACATTCCTCGTGGCAGAGGTCAACCATACTCTCGGGTATAATGGGACTGTGTCGGTATGTAGTCTGAACTCGACGGCCTCCTACGATGTAAGTAACTGAGCAACCGCGCGGATTTCTTGTGGGTTTACTTGCTAACGTTTTTGGTAGTACTACGTCGGCCAGCCCATCAACTACAACAGCGTGCTCGGATCCGGCGCCTATGTCCTTGCGGCTCTTGAGGCTGAGCGCGCGGGAGTATATTGGTGAATCGACACATCAATGTACACCAATGCCACACGAATTCTGTAACGCCTACTAACCCTGCAATAGAGACCCCGATGAGACCATGCAACTTCATAAGTCGATAGTGTATGTAGGATAAGGATATAAGCAACAGATTAGGGAAAAGAACACAGTTTTATATGCGACTTGTCCACTGACTCAAGGCTAGGCGCCCTCGTTTCGAAGGCTCATGTCTCGTCCTAACAGGGGGCGGACGTGTTATATATAGCACTCCGAGCCTTACCCTCGGTTATAGCCTTAACAAGGCGGCAGACCACGAATTCCAGGGCGACCTAATGAGCGGTTCTTTGTGATCGAAAAATAAGTATTCTCGATATTAATGACCCACTCGAGTACCGGGTACCCGTCTTTCACCACTCT
This sequence comes from Hypomontagnella submonticulosa, assembly GCA_022984865.1. Taxonomy (NCBI): domain Eukaryota; kingdom Fungi; phylum Ascomycota; class Sordariomycetes; order Xylariales; family Hypoxylaceae; genus Hypomontagnella; species Hypomontagnella submonticulosa. The sequence goes on along the minus strand of JAJKLF010000009.1, from coordinate 321,265 downwards.
TCCTAGCGAGCTCCGTACTATATGATATATATATCCGGCGGAATGGTTAATTCGCCGTCTGTCGTAGTGGGTATGGGATCGTCCGCAACATGCACGAGTCCCAGCCAGTCGGTCGCTATTCAGCCGACTGTCTTGTTGTGGCGAATGTTATCTGGCTGTACGACTGTCGTCTGAATATGGGTGATATGAGTCGTTGCTAATCCGTTCTCTAGGAATTAAACGAGACATGAATAGGACTGCTACCATGTATCTATAAACGTCATATGAGCATAGATATGTAGGTATTCTACCTCTTTAATGATCCAGGCACCGGTTCCCCTCTATCGTCGTCTCCACCCTCGCCCTAACACGATCTAGAGACCGCACATCACCACACCGCACCGCACCACACCACGGATATAAACCCCAATAAGTTCACGAACTATCACGTACGACCACAGGATCTGGAGAACTCGGGGTCCCGTCTGCTCCCCCATAGATAAGCCAGATACCGCCAGATCAGTAGTCGGGTCGGTGACGACCGGCGAATCCCTGGTGTTGTACGTTTTTTGCCCTAGTCGTGTCCCCAGGTATGGTATAGACACTGTGGCATGTTACTTTTTAAGCAGCAACAAGCCTTATGTGCGCTAGAGGTGCCAGTCAAGCAGCCCGATCCGTAACGAGAGAACCGGGGCTTCAGGCGGCGAGTTCGAATAGCCTCATCCTCTATTTTTGCACCACCTGGTACCGTTTCTGAACAGGGAGCTATCTTAGTGTTGCGTGCTGATTGCTCTCGCTTATCGTCCCTCATTCACCCTTTTCGCTTGAAACCCTTACCCTCGCGATGCAGTCTGCTTTCCAGATAGGGGTCCAAGAAACGCCAGCTCAGAATACAAGGGTGTTGCGCAGGTAAGGGTTGGTCCGCACGTGTCAGGGATGATGGGAGTCTGGCAAAGGGAGATGTGGATGGTAGAGAGCGGAAATTTAATCTGTAACAATACTTCTAGTGAGCTTTCTAGTAAAATTCATCCCTAGCCCTCAAGGCGATCGTGTTGTCCGTCCGGTATTAACACCGGTAGCTTATGACCCCCGAGGTTTAGCTAATTAATGTCTACGCCTAGTCCCGAGCACGTAGCCTGCAATATAAAGCTCGTTGGAGAATTACAAGGACTGGCTTCCGCTAGTTGAGACGTCTCGTAGCTTGGCCTCCTCATAGGTATAAGGTGAAATATGGACGGGGCTTGTACGGCGAGCGAATTGAATAAAACCCCCCACTCGTCAACATGGTCTTTTAAGTGACATATTCACTAGCTAATTCTCACTTGTCTACCTACTGTAGGGTTATAAATGCCAATCAATCCAGCTATGCTTCTACGAGCCTCGAATCTCTGCGCAATACGTATGGAGGCAGATATGTGTACCTTGAACTCCTAGGCTTTCTACTGCTATACCAATATACAGAGTGCAGAACACAGTGCCTGCCGAAGTGGCATATTTGTCAGTTCTGACAGTAATGAAACTAAGTGAAGACGTACATGATGCATGTCGAGAGAGAGTGGAGAGGCAGGCCAGTAGCAGCTGCGAGGTAGCCTTTATGAATATTAATTAGTTTCGCGATAATGACGTTCTTAATTCGATTCACCCTCAAGTACCTTCGCTTGATGGCCCTAAAAACACGGTCAGCTCTCAGGGAACAGTCTATCGTCGAAGATCGTGAAGCGTGGCAAGCGTCTCGTAAGGCCACTCTATCGTACGATACAGACCCTTCGACGGATTGAATCGTGAAGCACTCTAAAGCGAGTCCTATGATCGGACTTAGACAGCAGCTGATTGCAGGAATATAAAGATCGGGTTCATATTGGGCCGCGAATGCGTGGTTTGTCTCGAGAGTAAACTGAAACTGGTTAGCTAGAAGATTCGAAGGCAGAAATCTGGAAAGCCCGAAAATTAGCGATAAGACCGAGATGATTTCTCATCGGCAGGATTTAGTAGAGATAGTCTGCTTGAAGCTGTCGGGCGGTGCACGACTAGCCTGCCCCCTCAACAGAATAGCCAGAACCCCCCGAAAGCTGCAGAGCTGACATCGACGTTTTGCGAAATGATCTTCCTCGAATGCCCTCAGGACCAGGATACTGGTTCTCCCAAGTAATTAGCATGAATGACGGGCATCGATCAGACAGGCAAGATTTCTCCTGAATGCTGGGGCGCTGCACATAGTCCAAGGACTTGGGTCGAGGACACGAGCAATCATCTGAAGATCATCCGACGTGCAGGCCCCCAGCGAGATTCACTCTGGTCCGCGTAAGCTGCAGGCCAGACCGTGTCTATGATGGATAATACAAAATGTGAAGAAATCGGCCTTGGCCGTCTCGTTATCTCGCATCCTTCGTGAAATCGATCATGCGGGTGGTCGTTGTGGGAAGCTTGTCTTCATCAAAGATAAATTAGAAGTGTCAAGTAAGTGGCCCAAACTGGCGAATTCTGGGCCGTCGAGATGAAGTTATATGAAGTGTTCTGCCATCGGATATTGTCCCGTAATCCAGGCTAAAGAGGCTGAATAGCCTCGTCACTTTATGTGGGGCACCGCGATGACCGAGTAGAGCGGCAGCTGCCAATCACTACATGCGCTTCTTAGCCAGACGCTTCAAATCGTAGATTGAAGCGCCCTTGGGCCTTCGGGTTCGCTGGCGGTATTGTGCCGTGTCTTACATATGAAAACGTGTGCCACGAGGTCCCGCGGCCTAGAACCTGCGAATATCAGGGGAAACGAATGCCGTCAAGTCGCCGAAGCTCGTAACTTCCAACCACATCCATCACATCCCATGGCGCTTGGACAAAATACGCCCGTCGGAAGAATCTTGAAGAGGAAGGTGGTTTTTCTCACGATGCTCGCATTTCTAGCGAAAGGCTCGATATCAGGATGTCCGGATCTCTTCGGCCGTGTTGCGACATATGGATAGGGGTGCTCATGTCACTATGAGCTGGTAGGTCAAACATCATGCCACGGCCGCTGCAAGGCCTCTAAGTCCCTAAAGGTCCATGAACATCTAGGTCTGCTGATTTTCGCGGACGAGAACCAAAGTTTAAAGACCATCTTTCTCAGCATCGGATGTCTTGACAGAAGCCAAAACTCGTTGAGTCCATGTTTTCTTCCCGGAGTTGGAGGAGCAACCAACCCGCTTCGTGACTCGAGTAGGCTGCGACATTGGTAAGGCTCCGGACCTAGACCTAATATAAAAGTAAGGTTATTCCAAAAATAGACCAGGGGCCTCACAATATGAGCGCCCGAGTTGCTTTGCAATATAACCGTACCGTGAAGCCGACCCCCGAAAGCTGCACGTCGGAAACCGTCGTCTCGCTGTGTGCTGTCACTAGCGCATTTGGAGCACATTAACAGGCTCCGGGAGGATGGGAAAGGCCAGAAAAGAATGGCAGCTCAGCCGGAGGTTGATTACTCGAACAGGTGACAGTCGTGAGGTCTCCAATCATGCAGGTCTTATGCTATTTAAAGCCGGCCGAGATTGGAGATGGTGATAGGTGAAGTTGCGTGTATATAATGACCTCCTCGCCCGCAATCAAGTTGACAACGCCACCACTATTCCATCATCAGTTCATTCTTCATCAGCATCAGCGAAGATCAAGAATCAGAATCATAAACATCGACCATCGCTACTTCGAGCATCGGTTGGTAGCCTCCCGTATCGCGGTGAACTTGGACGGGGCTAACTGGCGGTAGGAATAGCCAACTCATCCAAAATGAAGTTCGCCATCGTCAGCTTTATCGCGGCCCTCGTAGGGTAAGATACCACAAGAACTATCCGTCGACGCCTGGATGTTAGCCGTATTAAGCTAACGACGCTGCAGTGTCGTCAGCGCCAACCCCGTGGACTCTACCTTCGTTATCGAGCCCACGGTTCTCCCCAACAACCCACCGAACTGGCCTCCTCGCCCAAGCTCGTCGTCGTCTTCCACCAGCACGACTTTTGAGATCAGCATCACCACGCTGCCGCCCCACACCAGCACCGCCGCCCCGGCTGCTTGCCCGACCGTGACGCACACTACTCGTCCCTCTAACTGCGAGCCGATGCAGTGCCCCGTCCCCGGCTGCACTGTCCAGAAGGAGCTGTTTGTTCCTTGCGGCTGCAAGGGTGTTAAGACTGCTCTGTTCGTCGACGGATGTCAGACTGCCTGCCCTGAGGGATGCATCACCAGGCTCAGAACTGCCACCGCCCTTTGCGCGACACCGACTCCGTTCTAGAGGTCAGGTGATTCTTAGATTGCTGGGGGCTCTTGTATGTTTGCGAGCAGGGTTAGATGTGTCTTCGTTTTCTGGGTTCCTAAAAGCTGTATGATGGTCGCCAAGTCTCTCTATCTCGGTAGATAGTAGTAACAAGAATGAAAAAAAATTGATGTTGTGAAAGAACGTCTGCGGTTTGGGACTCTTCTTGCTTAAGTACCTTGCCTTACCTAACATTACTACCTTACTACCTTCCTTCCTTGGTTTATTTTTAAGTCCATGGCAGCATGCGCTAATCGGACGGAGATGACGCTATGACGGATGAGTTCGTAGCGCCGGTGTCACTGCAGTGTGGCGTAGCTTTCCAGCCTCTCTACCTCCAGCAGGTACTACCCTGGACCTCACGCTTGGGTGCTCTCTCCCAGCGGATTGGACGTCCCACTACCGTACACCGCGTCGACGCCCCACAGTGAGTTCCAGGTCTCGATGAACATTTGAACCTCGTGATCAATGATATGTACCCCTTAACTTAAACCAAGACCAATTCATTTCATTTCCACTTCATCCCTTCTCATATAGTTTCCCTAACTGTTCTTCAAACTAATTCCCCATAAACTAATCACACACGAGAATCCAATTGCAAGTTCGGACAATATGACATCAAGATACAGGGTGGAATGTGAGTTCCGCTGATCGTCTCCTCCACAACGAGTCCCAATTCAGTAACTAACACGGCGCTTATGTAGATGCGTTGAAGACGCACAGGAGGGACCAATTCATAGGTTCGATCTCCTCATTATAGCTTCTATCCGTTTATAGTACTATGTGTTATCTTATGATCGTTGTTGAGAATGGGCTGCCGGATAGCCCCAAGACCGAACTCGGCAAACAAACATTGGACCTAGTCATTCTCATGAATCGTCATCTAATCTCCCCAGCTTATGATCGCTAACTTCTAAGCATTGTACAGAATGGATAAAAGGACTGCTGGCCGTACCATTCGTCTTATATTCTCAACCCACAGGAATATTTGAGACGAATGGCTTCAACGGGTCGAGCACCACGCAGATGTCTGAAGAGGCACATAGGCGCTATGCCGAGATAATGAGGGACATCGAAGTGATGGTTGATGATCACAGTACGTCCATGTCCTTGTCCAGTCATATCATCTTCCCCGCGCCCCAGAACCAAAGTCGTGACCAGTGGTTGACGTATGTTGTATTCATTCAGTCGCGCACCAATTAGACGGGAGCAGAGTGCCCTCCAAGCTCAAGTTATTGGTCCCGACTATAGGTAACTTTTTCACGCGGCTGCCGCTGGAAGCCGCGTTTAAGTTCCAGGACCGCAAGCGGTATATCTCATCCCGGCGCTTCGTCTCGCCGTCCTTCAACGACGTGCGGCTGATCCTAAACTCGGCGCAGCTCATGGCCGTCACCACCTACGGTACGCTACAGCTTGCCACCTTCGATGGTGATGTCACGCTGTACGACGATGGCGAGAGCCTCGAGCCTAGCAACCCCGTGATCCCCCGTATGATCGATCTGATGCGCAAGAACGTCAAAATCGGCATCGTAACTGCCGCTGGTTATACTACTGCCGACCGCTACTACGCTCGGTTGCACGGGCTACTGGACGCGATCGCCGCCTCCACAGTACTCACTCCCCAGCAGCGTCAGAACATTGTCATCATGGGCGGCGAGGCCAATTACTTATTTGAGTTCAGCCCGTCGTCACCACACCTACTGGCGTCCGTACCACGTGAGCGCTGGCTGACTGCCGAGATGGCCGCTTGGTCCGACGCCGGCATCACGGCGCTTCTGGACGTTGCCGAGGCGGCGCTGCGCGACTGTATCAAGAACCTGAACCTGCTCGCGACACTCATGCGCAAGGACCGTGCGGTGGGCATCATACCCGTGGAGCCACACTTGCGGATCCCGCGAGAGTCGCTCGAAGAAACAGTCCTCGTCGTGCAAAAGACCCTCGAGCTCAGCGTCGGCGGGCGCGACTTCGATAACCGAGTCGTCCCATTCTGCGCATTCAACGGCGGCCGGGACGTTTTCGTAGATATCGGCGACAAGAGCTGGGGAGTAGCCGTGTGCCAGCAGTGGTTCGGCGGAGATGGCAACGGCTCCGGCCGGATCAAACCCGAGCAGACGCTGCACGTGGGCGATCAGTTCCTGAGCGCTGGCAGCAACGACTTCAAGGCTCGCAGCGTGTCGACTACCGCGTGGATCGCGAGCCCAGCTGAGACGGTGGAGCTACTGGATGAGTTGGCGGACTTCATGGGGAAGAAGTTGAGTTGAGTAATACATATAGCATAGGTACAACGACGATGATGGGGTAGTAGTGGGACATTAGAAAAGGTAGATGGAAATTGTGAGAAAAAATAAGGGGGGTCGATATCGATCTGCTTCCGGATGTTTCCGGCTTAGGAAGGAAGGCATGTTTGGCGTTTGGGATGTAGGACCATCTACATATATGTATGTGTGTACCTACCAACCACAGGGCCTGGGATGGTCAGAAAATAAATAGGCATCAAGGTAGTGATAATCATCATAGACTGCCGGTTCTTCATAGTCATGATAATTCAGACGACATTTAGGATCTGGACTACGGATATTATTAGCTGGTGACGTATCGGTGAATAGGTCGATACGAAGTAATGTGAGAACCTTAGAACGTGGCGGATAGACTCTACACAGCCGACTGGTCCGGAGTAACCATGTATGCAGGATGCCGTCTTACCCCTCAGAAGTAACGAGGACAACTTCTTCGAAGCACGAAGAACCGAGAAAGACAACGATCCGAGGGGAAAAAAATACTGATATCTTTATTGATTCAGTAGACCTAGGCCGGCAACCCGGTTTCGAAACTTATAACTCGCTTCCGCCCACCAATAAACCTACTCTCCAAAAAAACAAAACTCCCCTTTTTCTCGTCCACTTCTCGCGCTGAAGGTGGGTTTGCGACCCAGGTATAATCATCTAAAGTGTAATGTGCAACATGCATGCAGTCACAATTTTTGTCTTCTCCGTCCGTAATGCCAGTCAGCCCACCCGCCAAATCTCTATAATGCTTCTTAAAACAGAGAAAACCCACACCGTACATATGTAGTTAACAAAACCGAAAACGCTGTCCCTTCAAAAATACAGGGATGATTCCGCCCAGCATGCGCCCTTTTCGATGCCAATCTCGTTTCGTCCTTCACTGAGTCCAAACACCCTTACATAAACCGGCCCGTCATTCCCGATGCGCAGACAAGAGAATGAAAAGTGACAAGGGGTATTGGGGTATTTCAAAATTCATGCAAAAGAAACCCGCGGGATGCCGTAGTATGCTGAAATCTCAACAAGCAGTCTCCATCGCCCGCATTAAAAACGCGCCAGCAAGACAGGAACAAAAGGAATAGTGGTGTTATGTGCAGAGAGTGTAGGGTATGGATAAGAGGGTTTTCGTTAACGATGGTGATGATTAAGGGAGCGCTTAGAATCCTGATGACTTCCGAAGTTGACCGAGAGGTGCACCAAAATTGCTGGACTTCTTCAACTTGAGAGGAATTACTTCCTCTATCTCGTCGTCCTCAGGTGGTTCCTCGTGGGCATCGTGTGCACCATCGCCGCCGGCCTTAGCTATCGGCCCAGCTTCAAGCTCAACGCACTGCTGCGGCTCACCAAGCTGCTCATGCTTGAGAACGGTTGGCGTCATATCGTCATGCTCGAGCCTGTCGGATAAAACCCTGAAAAATGGCTCGTCGGCTGCTGGGAAATTTCTAAGGTGCAATGGTCCCTTCAGCTCCGGGTCATCTTGAGGAACCAGGATGGCTGCAGGACCCAATATGTCAGCCTCAGGTTCACACCGAACATCCGGGGCCTCGGAAGTTTCAGGGGCACCACCAATGTGCGTGACTTGGCTGTGCTGTGATTCCTCCGGCGCATTGGTCTGACCGCCTTTCGGTGAGCTAGATCGAGGGGTCGATGCACCAGAACTACCGGCAGTATTTGTTACCTCGGTAGACTCGACAGTGTGGAGACGGGACAGAGACATGGAGTGATTCGGCGTGTGCCCGGCATGCATAGTAAGCCTATCGGACTCCGGGGCTTGGAGTGCCTCTTTTGTTAGTTCACCCGACATGGCGCGTGCTCGAGCCGGTTCTCGCTCGGCTGCAAGTGGTGAGAGTTTATTCGGCCCGGCGAGCGGCAAAGGTGGCTTCCTATCGGTAAATGTCGTCTTCTGAACGGCATCAGGCCTCACGCGAATCCCTTCTAGCTCAGGGATGACCTCCTGGATATCAATCGACGGAAGTCGTTGTGACTGAACCTGAGGTGATACCACACCTGGCGACGAGCTTTGCATACGGGGGTCCAGGGGTATAAACGGTTCTGATTCTGGCATCGTCGGTCCGCGGAGCGTACTGGGTACAGTGGTATTCGGAGAAGGGCCATCTGAAGGAGTCCAAAACTTGCTAGCCGACTGGGGGTGGGTCCCTGGGCTACCGAGACCACCACCTCTGATAGAGCCTATTATAGCGTCGGTAGCACCATCGAGTGATTTGCCTTTCTGGCTCTCTTTGCGTAGGGTGCCTTTGAGCCAGCTAGCCATCTGATCTCTCTCCTTTTCGGCCGTCGCCGCCCGCTTTTTCCATTCGTCCAAATCCTTCTCGAGCTTTGTCTTCTCCTGAACCCATATCATCCGTTCATCATCCATGATGGCCCGCTCCTCCCGGTAGACTTCTTCGGCTCTAGCTCGACTAGCCTCTAGATGAGCACGCTCAGCACGCCAATTCTCGAGCAACCTCCGGTTCTGTTCTTCCCTGCGCTGTAGCAGGCTCACTAGAGCTTGGCTGCTCATATTGTCGAGCGGGGATGTTACACCAGCTGCTATAGACGGAGACGTCACACCGGACCTGGTTCGATATCTTGTTGGGGATAAGCTGGCCGATCTCTGCTCACGAATGCCTGGGGGACTTGTGCGTGGTGATAGATACTGCTGTTGTTGAGACCGAGGAACTGCGGAAGAAACAGGAGGCGAATGTGAATGATTAGAGGGCGGTAAATTTGCAAGATTTGACTCATCCAAGTATGATAAATGGTTTAAAGCATGCGGTAGAGATAAGGGGGAGATGAACGATGTCGAAGAATGGCCGTTGAGATGAGGAGCGAAAGACATCGAACGTTGATTTGGATCAAGCATGGCGCCTGACGGCAGGAAAGAATCCGACGGCAACCTCGTCATGGTGAGCATGGTGAGGGTAGCCACGAGCAAGTCGTAAATGGAAAGAGATAGATGGATATGTCGTTGATGTGGACTGTGTGTGTCGCATGAGGCTGATTAAGCGGTCACGATTCCGAGATATATATGGTTTCCTTCTTAAGTAGTAAAAAGATTTCCGAAGATCCAGAGACAGAACTTTCGTAGCTGCAAACTGATGAATAAATCGGCATCGAGCCTTACATTCAACAACAACAACAATTAGGAATATCTAGCCGGCAATGACTAGGGACGGACCCAATCGTATCGATTCGAAAAGGGGGAGGAGGTATGGTTGGTTCACCCAGCGAACCTGTGACGTGCGACCACCTGGCAGTTCTCGAGTCACTCTTCGTTTGAATGATACTGATGCGACCACTGCAACTGCAGCCACCCGAACAGGAGCTTTGATTCGTAACTTTCGTAACTTTCGAGTTCGTCTTGATGAAATCGCGATAGGGCGTTACCGGGTGGGATGATAGGTAGGTACGTCTCGAAAACCAGCGTAGAACTGATAAATACCGAGGTACGTCGAATTAACTAGCTGTGCAAAGTACTTAGAGGCTCCTCGATTGCGATACAAAGACCTCGGTGAATGGCTAGCTCATCTCTTACGACGGCTTATGGATGTGTTTTGTTGATTGTTTACTGTTCGAGCTTTGTTCACATAGATTTTGCATTTGCACGGGACAATACTAGCTGTGCGGGCCTGTGGGAGAGGGCATTGTTAAAAGGTGAAAGCGGACAGGGCGACAAGAGACGGACGACCTAGCGAGTGGTAAGAATAGCGGATGTCGATGATGGATGGATTTGGAAGATGAATCAATTTAATGCGGGTCCGACAGGGGCCGGGCTGGGTGGGGAGATGCTTCCTCTCCTTCCGATACAGAGATACAGTCGGTACAGTGGGTGAGAAATACGTACTCGTACCTGCTTTAGGGACCCTTTTTCTACTCTACTGGTAGGTACTATCCAGTCACATGGAAAGCAACCGGCCTGTCGGAGCGGATCTGCCAGCTTCTTTTGCAAGGGCACTGGGGCATCAATACAAGGGGCATGGATACCACTGCCAGGGACAAGTAGGACAAGTGGGCTTAAATTGGTGGGTCTATGGAGCCTTTTCCACGTCTGCCACGTCCTGATCTTTCTCCACACATCCACCTCATCCCACCTAGATTGGGTCTAGTGTGGTCCGTCCGCCTGCTTCATCCAACCAAATTCCCATTGTCTCCATATCCCAATTCCAATCCTCTTCAGATCCTTTTCCAATCTGATAGAGTGGGCAACCTTCAATTAATTCCCTTCTGTCGCCTCTTATTACAATTATTATATACCAAATTCCAAAGTTGCTTATCCTTACTAGATTTAGCTGCGGGAATTGTCATACAACGTAACTCAGCTTGAGGCTGGTTCGACTCGATGGAAAATATAACGTATCATTTCTCATTCTCACTGGCCGCGTCTACATACATAACCTACCTACGTACATATACATATAGCGCGTCTTACTCCAAATAAATGTCGCAGAACTCAGCTAGCCAAAGTCGAAGTCAGATTACCAACCTAGGTAGGTATCTAACTAACGCTTATAGCATACGTACATGTATATAGTACAGCATCTGCTGTCACTGGCGTTGTTCTGCCCAATCGTCCATTGCCAACGCGACCGACCGTCATCAATCAGTCAACGGATTGGAGCAGCCAATGAACAATTTACCTGGCTGCAGGGGGACGGCCCGCGGGAGCTTCGAATAGAAACCCTCCTGAGACCTGCCAATCAGAGTCTTCCCAACATCGATTTCTTACTCGCATAATGGCTGACATGCGTTCAGCTTTCTTACCCCTTCTAACCCCACAGATTCAATTTTACTCGACAGGTTCATCAGCATGGTTCGCTCTCCTTTGCCGGGGCTCCCGTACTTGACGTCCTGTCGTGTTGGTCGTTTCCCTTTTCTGACTTTTAATATCGCGTCCACTTCAAATCGAGGACCCTTGGGCAGTCCGGAGGCGTTTGCTCCCTACCCAAATTAGATTACCATCAATTTATCTCTCAGGTACCATGTCCAAAGGGTCTTCTCGAAGACCTTTTGGAGAGACCCTGGTGGTAGTGCCCAATACGACTTTCCCTCTTGGACAGAAAACCCCTCTATTTCCCCACGACTATAACCGACCCAAGAGTGGTATTCGATACTTATTGGCTCCTTGAAGCTCGGTATATTCCTCCACGGGTTCCCCAGCTTCATCCATCGAGGTCTTAAGGATTTTCGTGACCATTGTTTTACCTAGACGTGATAAATCTCAATAGGAACCCCACTTCCCGAATGACCATGTGAGGTGTCGTTTATGGGGGTTCACGATGTCGAGACCCTGCGGACAGACTTGATAACTGCCCAAAAGGCGTGGCATCTGCAGGGTCCTTCGAATATCGGAGCTAGTCTCCCCTCATCGTTTTGAAACGCTAAGACTTTTCTCCAATTCTACCTATACCCTCAACAGACCAATCACGGGATTTAGTATCAACCGCAACAAACACCAAACAGATGCTCCGAGAATTCCTGAAGTTTCCTTAATAGTGCAATATCATATACGCTATTCGCGAGGATGACAGTCAAAAATTTAGTCAGATCTAGCATAGAAATCAGGTATGATTCTAGAATGCTTCTTCTCCATCCGCTATGGATTCTCTAGGCATAGAGCTGAGCAAGTTTGGACCCTGAATATCCCCTAAAAAAAGATTGGTGAAGACCACCATTGTTGTCCCTTGGTCGAGGCTAATTAATTTAAGGTCACGAGGGTTACTAATTTGTTCGATTCCTTTTGTGAAATTACGCTACCTCTAGCCATTCACAGTAGACTAGACCGGGCCAATAGTTCAGTACCACAGCCTTTTCAGTATCATTTCATTTCGCTTTACTGAAGACCAGCTGATCACGGGTATGCACTTACTCGCCTATTATGCGCCTCTTCAGTTCTAGATCAGATGTTGGCATATGGAGCACCAGTTTAGATGGTCTCATTGCTACAAACCGACTGCGAGAGTTCCGTGGGTAGGCAGGTAGGTATGTAGTCAACAAGAGCTATCGCTTCTGGCCAGACTCAGTGTCCCTAGTCTTCTAAAAGCCATGGCCTAACAACATAAGGGCATCTTGAACTCACTGGCAGTTCGCCAAGATAATAATCCGCCGCTTAGCATACGGCCTTAATAGGTCAACCCAGTCGGGAGGAGTTTTCAGTCGCCCTCAAAAGGGCCGGTACTCCATTATTGTTACTACAAGGCATGCGATATCTCGGCCGCTTAGGTATCTCAAAAAGTTCCCAGGCACACCGCCTAGAAAGTAGCTGCATTTTGGGCTCAAAGCGAGGCAAGCGAGGATTGGTACAAATCTCCAAATCGAGCCAGTATTACCAGATTCTGCGGCGAGATTACCGAGTTGTCAGGGACCTTGGGTGTGGAGAGGGTTAGGTTAGTACATATTACTCCAGAAGAGCAGGGCTTGCCGGCATCGGGCAACTGTCCAAATGGACGAGGCGATGCTTGTCAGCATCGTTATTGTCTAACGATCCACAAATCCGGCGGCTTGGCAAGTCCATTCTCTCGGGCAACGCATGCACAGTGTTCCTAATCCTCTCACTTGGCCTGTTCTCTTCTGTCTTTTCCTCCGAAACTTGTCTTAGACGTTCCGGGAGTTAGAACTCAGTCGAAGCCGTAAGTCTAGGTACATAAGGCGATGACCGGCCGTACAACTACCACAAATGCTCACTATGAATCTGCTACATTTACTAGTGAACTGGATAACCGGAGCTCCTGGTTTCATGAAATTTGCAGTCGAAACCTAAAGGTCGTACACGTCACGACTGTGACATGGGGGAAATGCAAAAGCTCCTCGTGCGGCTCTCACCGCAACAAGCTCTGGCCAGCAGTATCCGCCCAGATGGGGCTTTTGGCTGCTAAACAATTTATCGACCGAGTCCCAACCACGTCAAAAAAAAAAAAAATCCGACTGCCGTCCGGATTGTCGAGCTTAGCAACGGATCATGAATCCACCGAAACGAAGATCATTTAGGTATGGAAGGGCTCGTAGACGCTTCTTCCCGCACCTGGTCTCGGAGTGTCTCACCCACCAGCACGTGTGATACCGACCGAGATTCCAGAACCCGGATTTAATAAGGTACAGTACCTAGTAGGCATGGCTATTTTTCAGAATCATGGATCCAGCATCATCTAGCGGGCCTTTACTACCGCAGCTAGTTAGGTTTTACCTGCCACCCGGTCCGCCAGACGGCAGGGACTCAGTCCCGGTATTACCTTGTTATCGCTGCCGGTCGGCTCCCAGTGCAAAATCGTGTGAGTGTTTAATCCCATCAAACAAAAATTTGTGTCCCCGGCTCGGCTGGTAGTTGGCCGATCTACCAAGTACGGTTATCGGTTAGGCGGTAATGCCACGACGCCATGGTAGCTTCGTCGGTAGTATTTGACGGGAAGAAAGGCTGAAAAAGATCTGTGTTACCTCCGTGTATGTCTCGTGTCGGTTCTCGACACTACTCATCTCTCATCGAAGAGCTACACTGTCAGACCACGAGTAATAAACGTTTTGCTCTACTGGGGCCCGTTCTCGCTTGGAAGGCAGGTACGTAGCCGGCCGTCTCGTGCCACACCATTAAGCCGTGTTTAGAAATCAGTAGTCATAATCCCTGATATTTATTGGTCTTTCGCTATTTGAGGCGTGTGTGATCCTCGCCGATATGAGCAAGTTCAACCCGTTCACGAATGAATCTCGTCAGCTATAATGCCGCCCTGTGTTCACTCCCATTCGTATTATCTTATCATCGTCGTGACCATTTTCCAATGGACTTGTAGAACACCGACGCTCAGCGCGGTCTAGCTCATGTAAGTCGTCCTGGCTCGATCAAACGTACTGAGATCGCCATAGCGTCAGAGTTTAGAAAGATACGTCACCATCACTATGTGTAGGTTTTAGAATATTCCTATCGTGAAAGTCTTAAGTATTTCTAGAATGATAGGAATTTTGAGTGTTTCCTCGTCGCTCATCCATCCTCTCTCGAGAAAATAGTCAGTTTCCAAGATTTACTAGGCAGACATAGTAAGATCGGTAATAATATTTCTCTACTTTTGATATCACCAGTATAAATACTCTATCAGAAGGCTAGACCTTGTACCCCGAGCAGGGGAGTTGGCCCCTTTGGCCCCTTGGTCCCGTAAGGGAAGGGTCTCCTCCTAGGATAGGGGTGTTCACAAGAGATAAAGGGTCCCACGGTATATAGACTCACAGCCTTAGCTAAGAGTTGAGGCTCCTCCCGCAACAACGGAGTTGCTCCATAAGTTTCTCAGTCTATCTCGAGACATACGAGAACACAACTCGACTACGTGAAGGTCTTGATAGAACGAGTAATTCCCTACAATTATTTACTTCGAAATTCACGCTTGAAGTAATAACGTATCTGATTGGTATTCTTCGTTAGTGTGTGTTGTGGATGAACCTGCAATAACCCGTGTAGGTAGATAGGAGGTTGAGGATATTCACCAATACAGCTCGAACGTATTACCATTTTTATTATATTTGACGAAACCTTCTACAACAAATTGTATAAAACCGCAGGCAGATGCTCTTGAGGCAGGTAGAAGATAGTGGTTGAAACCCGTGAGTAAAAGGAGGTCCGACGTGTGCCTCTGAAGTAATGCCTGGGGGATAAAGATTCTTAGAAATATCCAGATAAAGGGGAGCAACCACCAAGTTCTAGCACAATTCATTGGGATTCACTTATCTTGCTTGTTCGTAAAGTTTCATACACAGTTCCCAGAGCTTTAGTTGTTTGACATAGCCAACAAGCGAACAGCAGTTATCATGGGTGAATCAGAGCTTACCAGGTTCCCTTTGGAGAAATTGCATTTGCCCGTCGGCCGGTTGACTTTCCCTTCTTAAGACAAGTATCAAATGGTTCTAGCTAGGTCCATAGAGTCGCGAGTGTAGAACTTATAATGTGCAAGACATTTCTTCTACGAAGAAAGAAGCTTTGCTACGGGAGGAACTCACCCGGCCAAAACCGTAGAGTCCGACCATATATAGTATTTATCAGAGCATGCAGAACTAAATATTCGGTTGATAGATTGCCCATATAGTCATCACTCCCGACTCAATCATTTAAATCCACAAGAAGCCCATCTCCAGTCCGCAAAATATTCCCCTTGTAATCCCAGATAAGGAAGACTCCCAGCCGTAAAGAGATAGCAGCTCAACCAAGCCCCTTTCCTATATCCAGACCGTTCTCCTCCGGATCCGCGATATATCTCGCCTTTTACTACAAGATACTACGCTAGGTACGCACTCAGGGCTGCGGCTGCACCGGTTTAAACTCATAAGCATGTTGGCTAAACAACACCACCAGCCGACCGGCTTCGTATGTTGCCAATGCCAGTATCGCAGCAGTGGCAGCTTCTGCTCAAATCCAGATAGGCCAGACTGCCCACATCGTAGTCTTCCTCGTTGCCGAGAGTGCCCCATATTTTTCATATCAGGGCGACTACGGGAAGGGAATAGCAGTCAGTCTATAAGGGCCGTACATGACCAGCCACCAAGGCAAGAGAAGCGGCACTCCGTCGTCTCAGGCACTAGTGAGAGTAGCTCTAATGAGGGACCCGGGAACGTGCGTGAAGGGCAATGGCGATAGGCGTATGTGAGAGACTGAATCTCAATAAGGAGCCACAGGTGGTAACGACTTAACTTCGTGTTATTCGCGAAAGTACTGGAACAAGATTCGGCACCAAAGCTCTACTCAATGCCATAATCATCGGAGCAGCCAGGATGAGAAGAGATCATGGTGTTTCACGGACCTTCTACGCCCGTGTTTCTGTGGGTGATACGAAGGGATACGGTGTTCTCTAGATGAAACGGACACCATCAACTATGCCGAACTCTACAGGCTAGTCCGTCAAATAGAGCGAAGTAAACGATACGTGACAAGTCACTATCTGGTCAAGTACCTCGTGGGAAGAGTCAGAGGAATGAAGCATTGCACTCTTTCTAAAATCTCACCTGTGTTGCAACTCTCCTACGTGTATGTGCTACGCAGGTACCGTGACACCGATGGATGGGAAATCCAATCAAACCTTCATGTAGGTAAACTAGCCTTCGTCAATGCCTAAATATTAAAATTCACACTGTCCCAGCTTTGGGTTCTCGGGTAGTCAGCCTTAACGTTCACCAGACCATGATATTATATACTGTATGTCCAGCAGCAGAGTGAAAGGGGAAGGGCCCAGCACCACGATGCATAAATCGGTTGAAATTTCCGCATGTTTGACTAAATGAGAGCTCCGAGTACCGTAGAGTGATACACCGGGAGTCCTACCGGCCCCCCAACCGGATCCCGTTGGCGCAAACCTTCCGGGCGTCGGCCCTCTTACACCAGGTCGGTAAGCTGACATGTGGCAGCCACCAGACTCAACAAACTGAAACGATGAGTCTATGCTCAATGGTGAGCGGTACGAGCCTAAGTTTCAGCTTCAAACGAGGCGGGAAGGGATCGACTAAGTGACCGACTGGTAACTTTGAGCACTACTGATGTACTAATAACCAGCTTAGAGAAATGCAATTCTTGAAACGGATGGAGTTCTCCGTTAACTACAGTAAGCTACGTATATGCAAGGCGATATACATAATGAAAACCTCCTTCTGTTACTTGGAAATAATAGTCTAGGTGTATTACTATTTAATACATTTCTTGTGAATATCGTGGCGAAGTGATATCGGACTTTACTTAACTGCGAAAAGTCAGTGAATAGTCGCATTGCTCGCACGTGAAGAAATAACTATGCGCCTTGTGTCTCGGCGCGAATTACTACTGGAACCACTTAAATTCCAATCGAATGCGAGTCCGAAATCGATTCTGCTCCATGGTTGAATATGAGAACGTGAACCTTGGAGTGACAAAAGCGCTACGTGCCCCTGACGACTAGAGTTTCCCAAGACTGTAGAATTATAGCGAGAGTCGAGAGAATGGGCTCAATAGGATACTATCAATCCGGCCTGGAAGCACTCGCCCGAGTAGAATACCTGTGTTTTCGTTATTGCCGGTTTCCAGCTTTAGACTTCAAGTTGAAAGTACAGTAACATTCGTATGAGTAGGTGTAAGTACTGGTTTCGTACAACAAGTTTTCCGACACGTTTCTAAACCGTATGACATCGTGTTCTAACACAAGTTAACGGAGCCCGGGGACTTGTGATCAAGTACGTATAACGTATGGTATTTGAGCGCTGGGATATCGAGCTTTCCCCTATGTCTTGGGTTGAACTAAAATATTGCCGATAGGTCGCTCTCCTAGGAATTTCAAGCCAGATCTCTGGCTTGAAACTGCGTTGATACTGTTGGTAGTAGCCGGCGAAACGAACCTATACGATTTCTATAGCTGGGCCCTTACGTACTATAGGGGATAAACATATTGCTAGCGGGACTGGTTTTTATATAATAAATACCTACTACGTCCCTTCAGATCTCCCGCCGACGTTCCTATAAACCGCGCAATATTCTAATAGACTTGGTGAGTCGACGCTTGTTTCGCCCCCAAAGCATACCATAGCATTCGCCCGTTACGGCTTTAGTTTTGCATATTGCAGATACAACACCCAGGGCAAGCAAACTGTACATAGAATTGGGGGTGACGAGATCGACCCGCCCTAGGCACGTTAGCCTGAGCCGTAGAGAAAACAGATCGGGACGCCCAGAACATGCTTGCGAATCTACGACCGGATGTCGCACCTTGTATGTTTCGAGGGGGTTTCTAGAATACTATGTATAGCACGGGTTCGGTCAGTGGGTTAGGTGTACCGGATTTGCCATCTAAACGTGTAACAAGGCCACGCACTTAGGTATTGACGCAAGGGCGACGACAGTGGCCTTTTTGTGCCTCATCTATCGTGAAAATTAGGCAAGTTTTACCACCAGCCTTGTTAGGCGAAACTACGCGATCCCCCGAACGTCAAGTGCTCCCTCGTACGTATCGGCGCCGCCGAGTAACTCCGCATGTCTTTTCGGAGAAAGGTCATCTCCTTGTACTGTACTTCGGCGCAGAGCCTGGATTGCTGGGTTTAACGGGTATGCAAGCCAGCGCTTGGCCAAGTCGTCAGCGACGCCAGGCATTCGTCCAGGGTATGGCGGCAATAGTAAGACTACAGCACACAATGAAGAGTCAAGTTGGAAGATCACTAGTTCGAGTGGCTTTGGGCTACGTATAGCGAAATGAGGCGTTATTCTTAGACTTCCTTCGTTTCGATATCAGTATTATTAGCAAGCTACGATTGCGGTCGAGTAAGGATCAAATACAGCCAGGAGCAGACTTTCCCAGAGAAGCTTCTCTCCACAAGTGGACACTAATGACACGTCATCTGGCCATGGGAGCCAGGTTGAAGCTTGGCAGAATTACTCGAACCGCTCTTTCACGATTCATGTACATACTGTACTTGAATTGACGCCAAAGCTCTATGGCGACACACTCGAAACGAAGCCGTGGTGCACGCGAGACATAATTGCCTCCTCTCGTCCTTGAGGTACGTCGTACTTCTTCTTGGCGGAAGCACATATGTCTCGACTCTATGCCACTACAGCAATCATGAATGTCGAGTACTGCGGAAGCACGCTTCGTCAGGAAGCACATACCTCATGTCTTGCAACACTGCACTGTTCCCTAGAGATCCTTTGAACTGAGTGTGCATAATCGTCGCACTTCCCCGGATACCCCTATCTGCAGCGTGCGCGCAGCTCGGAAGGAAGTCAAGTTAAAGTAGGCAATATGCCTGTGTATTCCGGTGGCCAAACTGACCGAAGCCACCTTCGATCCGGGTAATAAATGTCCGTACGGGACCGGCGCCATGGCGGCGATAAATGGGGTGTCCCCTTAGTGTCTGTCCCCTTATAGAAGAAGGGAAGGAATCTTAGGCGGGCGGCAATTGTACTTGTTTCGCCCACGAAGAGGCCGCCAAGAACATGGTCCGTCTGATCTCCAGTCCCCTAGAGGCGCCAAGTATGGTCGGTCCGACGTGTTAACCAGTCTTTTTCTGCGATTTCCCTGATACCAAGAGATTTGATCTGCGTACAATCGACTTGGCAGGGACGGCAGTGGAACTTATTACGAGGCATTCCGGACTTATTAGCAAGCCATCACAGCACTCTTCCTGTCGCCATCCTTGAAGAAACAAGGTAGATAGAAGGCGGCCATTTGGCACGACGGATTGTTCACGTTACGGCACTTCCCGAAAGGTATGGAAACACGGGTTAGTAATCCATTCTATTTTGTATGGCGCAGAAAGAGACACAATGCGTCGAAGCGTCTGGTCTAGAAGTGGTCAGCATGAGGCATTTTTGCTCGTGTGTTTCAACAGAATTAGATATGTACTGGTCACTGGCGCGTGGGCGAGAACCAAGCGGCGAACGCATGTCTCATGCGCACGATTCGTCAGAATGACTGAGATTCTGTACAGAGGCGTTCGAAAAGCCTAGACTTGGCACGCCCACCCCGGGCTTTCTCCAGGATATTGACAAGACGGGACGAAGCGGAAAGCAGGGGTAATCGTTGTGCACGATGAAGTAGTACCCGTCTTGGCTCTCGCTATGAATATCATTAGTATTGGTCTGTGCCTTTGTTGAGAATGGCTAATTTCGCGAGTCGTCCTTCAAATCAAAACAAGCTTCGCCAGTAAGTCATGACAACCGGACCTGGGCACGCCCCTGACCCCGAAGAAGGTAAGACGGCACACGACGGCGAGCTGATTGAACAAGGGGGGCGGCTACTCGGACGTGGGGAAAAAGGAAAACCTGGAGACGAGGAGATCTCTCTCTCGCCCAATGATTTTGATTTCGATTCTTTGCTGACCGTCGGTCGCCCGATGCGTGTCTTCGATACGATACGATTCCTGCAGGCTAGGACGCCGACGGCAGGCTAAGGAAAATTTCGCACGGATTGGGTTCCTTGTGGACGAAAGGTTGGTCATGTTAATCATGTTATTCAGTTTTGTTGGCACACCTAAATCTCACCGGCTCTGGTTCACCACTAAAAAGCTTATTCACCGCCACTTCCGCGATGGTCTATTCCCTGAAGCTGACTGTTACTACATGTACTGTATGTACGGGATCCTGGGAACTTTTATTAGCATCCGTATGGGGTGAGGCGTCACGTTTTGAAGCCCCCAAATATAACAAAGAGGGCGGCCAGTCAGAATCCAGAATTCCGTCGCCCGCCCTGTTGCAATTATAGGTCGTGGCTCCCGCTGGGTTGGCTGGTGGATTCGTGGTTGTCATCATTTCATCGGCGGTAAGCTAGCTAGACGGCGCTGATTGCCTGCCTTGGGAACCTGACGGACCTCATTGTTGGTTCCTTTTTTTCCGAGACATATACCTCATGGGTAGGTAACCATGTAGTTATGCGGTCGAGGGTATGGACTAAATCCCGCAGACGTTATAGTCACCTGAAGGACTGCCCCTTTTGATAATAAGGCCTTCCCGTTAATAGGGATAGGTGACGCGCTAAGGCCTGGATCTCGCTTATAGACTGCTCTGCGATTTGTTATTTCGGTAGTCAGGAAGCGAGAATCAATCTTAGTTTTGATGGTAGAAAACACTTGCCGATCTTGTGTTCAGCCAAGAGCCTCAGAAGGCTGATTGCTTTGCCAAGCTTGACAATTGCCATGAACCAGGCTCACACAACTAATAGCACAAACCGGGATAGTCCCAGCCTAGCACCAATCACCCTCCTGGCTACCTAATATATTTCCCATACTTACACAGAAGCGAAACCTGTAAGAATTAAGCTCAGGTGTCTGTCGCAATGACGGATAGCGAGGCCAAGGCGGCATGGCACATTTCACCCAGATTGTGCGGTTTTGGCACCAAATTTGACAAACAGCTACTTTGCAATGCAGGCGCATTCCCTAGGGGTCACGAGAGGTGAAGATTCTGATCCACAGAAGAGGTCCCCGATTCGTTACGACGTAGCAGGTACCACGCGTAACGAAGCTGCACGAGTCTGCTCTTTTGGGACGCCTGCAGGAGTAGTTGAACCCAAGCGATCCAATCGTAGGCCTTGGTTACGTGGGGGGACATACTACGCTCCATCGTGTCTACTACTTCAACGACAAAGTTGGAATACAGCCCTGTAGGAAACTAAGCGGGATGCCGCTTTCGATCAAGCCGGCCTTGTTACCAATGTAACCGCATAAGTAAAAGAATTTTCGATGCCTGCCGGGCCTCCGCAACTAAGGTTTGAGCTGGCGCCGACTTTCAAGCATCAAGCGGCGTTGCTATTGTTTGTGTTGGATCGGGATATCGTTGGGCTCGCGGGGAAAGCGACGGGACGGGAATGTTAAGTCATACACGATTGAAGCGCAATCGCTATTCATCCCGAGATGCTGCTCGGCTGACGGGCAATTGAGTCTTGGCTGCTTCTAATGAAGGTGTCTGTGTGGGATTCAGCCGGCGTCTTGGGGACTGGGCGACGCTAGGCGAAGATCTCGACCGAAGCCTATTTCTTCGTTCGGTCTCCTGAATATAACCTTCATATCTTCAGCTTGGCCCGCCTCGGAAGGGTAAGAGCCAAGGAAGATGTCCTCCCTAACGAGGACTATCAGCATAGCGAACTCGATAGTCGCCATCTAGGGAACCGAGACATTCGCCAGCGGGGACCAATCGGGCCCGTCGCGGCGACATCATTCAGAAGTCTGCTTAGATAGCGATTATATGTCTTGCATCTGTGAATTATGATTGTCTAGCGGTCTCTGGGCTTGCATTCTCGCCAAGCGCATACGGAAAAGTTGGAAGCTAAAAAAAAAATCTCATGATCACCTTGCTTCTATGGTCGTCATCGCGCTCCTCTCTGCTCCGCTTTCCACTGACGAAGGAGGGAGGAGCCCGCTACTGTCGGTAGTTGAAGATACGTTCGAGGTTTTGTGGCGAATGGTATGGGATGGTAGAACACGCCTGGCAAATCTAGTTCGTGCCCTGTCGCGCGTGGCTTGCATGATAGGTTAATAATCTGTCGGAGTTTAGATCGAGAGATCCAAACAGAGAATCATGAACCCAATCCCGCGAATACTGCAGTGATGTCTAATCCAAGAGTCAGGTAAGGTAGGGAAGTAGGTCATTTGTAGAGTTGCTTTGGGTAGATCTTGAGATCCCTCCACAGACGCCGGAGCCCGCCAGCGCAACCCGGTAAGATAGGCAAATCACAAAAGGGGTAAAATGCGGCGGTACGCAACTAGGCGACGACACATGCTGTGGTACTTAAGAGGTAGCCTCGGGGACGTCTCGGAATGGAGTCGTATCTTCCCGATGAGCCTCGTTGGATACGCAATGAACTGCGTGTAAAACCCAAGGAGACAACTGGCATCCAGAACGAAACCTTTGGAAAGGAATTGCGGTATCTAAGAATATCTTGCAATATTTCGTGCCAATGCTGGGCGCATCAGCGAACGCGCGCGACAATGATGATCACTAGCCTTGGCAAATTGCGGGAACAAATTGGTCGGAATATCTACGTGTCGACGGTAAGATCGCGAACTATTTCACAGCATGAGCTCGAACTCCCGACCGAGTGTCGTCCATCCGTATCCCGTCGGCTACGGTAACATATTCGTTATTTGCTTGGTGATTCTCGGTGAAGCTACGTCTAGTAGGTATGTACAATTTCACGACAGACGCCGGGCGCTGGCGTTGGTAGAGACGATACGCAGGTCATGTTAGACGCTGCCTCGCGGAGCAACATTTACATATGGTATGACGCAAGTAGGATCAAGTCCTGAGATAAAGGACACTGACTGGCTCGTGTCATCATTCCAATGATGGTTATATGTACAGTATGTAATGTAGATACTCGATACATCTGTATATATCTTCGTTACACGAAACCTGGTCCAGGCGAGTAAATTGATACTATTCTCAACAGGTAAGTAATTGTAGGTACCTGTTTATACTTTGGCTACCTACAGGTATCTAATTATATACTTCCACCATACTGTATACGGAATACGTTCATGGCGGCGTCGATATTTGCGAATTGCAAGATTTGATCATCAGGGCACTTACATCATCTCGATCAAAGCCACCCAGAGCAAGCCGGCAACCACGGTAATCACGGTTCTCACAATAAACTTCTTACGTCTGGCGTCAAAGTTCGGGGGGCGCCCTTATTATTATTAGCGCACACTTCACTGGTTCGCGCTCCTTCAATGGTGGAAGTAAAAAAGTGTCGGACCTTGGCACAAGCTTGCGAGACGTATGTAGCATAGTGGCTAGGTAAAACGCGCGACGCCAAGGCCTTGGTTTGAACCTCTAAATATATGACACTGTCTTGGTATTGCCAATTGTTTCTCTTCCCGGTGAAACGAGACCGAACACAACTGAGCACTCAATTACACAGCCAAGAACTCAACAACGGCAATCACTTATGAGTGCTTTGTTAAATCGCAAATATGTAACTGATACATACTTACACGTACGTAGCTAAGTAAGTATCCTTGGCACTGAAAGAAAGTCTACTGGTACTTGAGACTGAGGAAGCGATCCGACGGCGCTTGATATCTTCTAGAATAGAATAGGAGCTGAAAGCAATGATAGGCGCGATCTTCTACTGTAAGCTCTGTAAGCTTACAACATTATACTATCGACCGTTTCCTGTCGTAAATTCTATTGTGGATTTGGTAATGATATGTAAAACTTTCTGGAGGCGGTGGGCTCTTACACTCAGGCTAAGCGGTTCAAAGAAGGTCATAAGAATGACAAGAAACGCCATCGAATTGGCATTGTTAAACGTATCTACTAACTCCCTGATCCAAAACGCGGCACAGCCAGATGGATTTGGATTTGAACACAATACGGGTAGGTGAACATTTACGATGACGGATCAAGGGAGTAGTCTACTGTAGTAACTCAAGTAAGTATCGCGATCTTTCCCAGTCTGCCAGTTGCTCCCAGGTACCAAGGTATTTTGGTAACTGACCAATCACAACAGGGGAGATGCCTATGTACGGTAAGATTATTTAAGCACCAATTACATGATTACATGTACGTACACACTGAGAGCGAATTGCGCGCTCTTTTGACTTTGCCCAACAAGGGCCACGACCAAACGGAATCCAACATTACTGCTAAACAGCCAAGAACATCTGGAATCTACGTGTTCGTCAAAGATGATACCGACTCCCTTCCAAGCCAGGTGGCTGACGTTAAGAAAAAGTCGTCATGCTTCGTGTTGTACATGCCTCATGCCTAACCGCGTATTACTATGATCTGAATGCCCGGTTTCGATGCTTGGTCGTCTTGGATCAGCGTTCCAACCAGAAGGCTTTCTCACCGTCAATTAATCATTCCCATTACATACACAGTAGTGCTATTCCCAGAATTGTAGTCGAGCATAAAGTTATGAAAGAAGCCGAGGATAGTTGAAGTTCCCGGTGACAGAAGTGGGAATAGTGCTCCCCTTGGTCACCCACTTAGAGAGCAAATCATCCACTCTAAGCTGGGGCTCTCTGGGGTCTCCAAGGATCCAAGAAACAAACTAAAGTTAATTCTTTTGATTAAATGGTACCTTGGAACTCTTTTAAGGATAACGAATAACGAATGGCATCATTGTAACACGAGCCACCAAGTTATTTCCTCCACATTACCCCCGTTTCGCCGCGGTCTGGTGGTAGACTGGTGGTAGTCTGGTGGTGGTCTGGTCGCTGGAAAGTATACGATACCTCCGATGGTACTTCACGCCATCATCACGCTTTGATTAGATGTATTACTAGGCGTATACTAGTAGTTAGTAGTGTCGTAGGCTACGATGCGAACTATGCTGGACTACCAGGCATGTGTGTATGCAGTAGTCAGGGCCGTAATCTCACGTTTCTCCATTTCGACCACCGATCTATCGTATACCACGTACTGTACTGTACGGGTAGAAACCGATACTCGACAGTTGCCAAGGCCGCATGGATTTTGCCGCGCAATTACTGCGTACACATGTCCTACTTAGGGACTCAGATTCTCAGCGAAGCAGAGCCATCATTCAATAACAAAGCACTATGTACACTATGTGTGATATGTATGATGCAGTAAACTATGTATGCCAAGGGCTATGAAAGTCCGAGACTGGAAATTGAAGCCAAGTGAAGCCAAGTACCAGTATCTCAGATCGCCCATCTATTCCCCCCTTATTACGAGTAGTGTATTAATTAGCTTGAGTCTTTTTTTCTCCGTCTGGGTTCGAAGCTGGAACTTGATAAAGGCGAACAATAACTTCTCCCCACGTCGTGCTACCCACTCACCAACCACTTACACCACTTAGACCCTTTCTACCCCCTTCACACATGATATACGCTATACGCTATTCAACGCAAAGACACAGAGGCCCCATACTCATCCCCAGCATAATATAGCAACCCCAACTTCAAACCTGAGTTTGATCCTGACCGGGACACACATCAACTTTCCTGCAGGCCGCCTTCATCTAGGCCCCCCTCCACAAGGGACCCTATGCAGCTAGTTGTGCAGGATTTCTGTTTTGTTTCTCGATTGTACTCTACTTGCACGGTTCGCCCTTCGTACTTTAAATACTCATATACATAGTACAGCGCGACGAGCAAGGGTGCCGTTGTAGTGGGCTGCTCGCATGCACATTACAACTTTGGCCAAAGATCATCGAAACGCCCATAACTTTGTTCGACTTAGATGCAGATATACGCTCATTACCATGTCTATGCCTGCCAGGCCATAACTACCATCTTGTCCCCGTTGAGGCTTTTAACTAAACTCAACCTTAATCTACTATTACTATTATAGTAGGGCTTCCATCCCCTCCCGATCGAATCTTTCCTTTCCTTCTTTTTTCTACTCTTCTTGCCTTGGCAACCAGGCGACGTAGATCTCTGGACCCTTCTATAATACATCTATCCGCTATATATACCATGTTTTCTGCTGTGTGCAACCACGACATTGCAGCATACCACATATAAACCACGGCCACCCACCAACCCCGACTACTAAGAGGAACTACCTGCACCGAACATTCGAAGAAGAATACGGCCAAGACACCTTTGCAGAACCCCCTTTTTTTTCTTGGTTTCTATTCACTATCTTCTCGGACTTCACCTTCGTTGTACGAGATAGACTAGTCGACAGATCCGAAAACGAGAAGGGCCGGTTGTGTTATTCCCGAGGACCTGTCGAATTCGCCCTATCTATCTATCTACTACCATAGTACACGACGCTAACTAGGTAGCCGGTGTCGACAAGCGCCCAGAGGAAGCTACTGATACCATCCAAGACCGTCCAAGGAACAAAGGCAGAAACGTCATCGGAACCCCGAACCGACCGAGTGACTTCCGACTACCGACTACCGAGGGGTTGCTTCTAGTCAGTAGTTTAACAGTGTATAATTGGGTCTTGTTTGTCCATTGGCCCGTTGTTCATTGGTCTACGAAGGGTTTGCCTCTCTGGCCTTATTTTTTGGTTGGCGTATGAAGCCACTAAATCTTTTGGTCTATCTCCGTTGAGGAAAAAAAATTTAAAGAAAAGCTACACTGGATATACGTACCCAGGGTTAGTTAGGATATGGGCCGGCGTCAAACTTGGCCGGATCTGTCTATAATTTCGGACTCAATTCCAAGAATTCACGGCGCTCGCAAGAATTACAATTCTAAGTTGGAACCAGCGCGGAAAATAACGCTCGAATTCATCGCCGAAGTCCCGCCACAGATCCTAGGTCGGTCCCCATAGGTCCCAACCGATTTTGTCAGCGACGTCCGCCATTTGTTGCTCCTACCCTCCTAGGCGTTCCCTGTAGGCAGTACCCCTAGGCGCCCTGCAGCTGCAGCTCCTGACCTCGCAAGCCTGCAAGTCGTTAAAGCCTAGCGCCTTTCGCTCATCGCTCAGTATCTAGGTATCCAGCGCCGCTGCCACAATACAGCAACATCCAGCACCCAGCAGTTAGGCCAGGCCTCCCCCCTGTTTGTCCTTGTCTTGTATCGGTACTGTACTTCGTACCAATCAGTTTATAACGATGGAAGCCCCACAAACCCAGACTCAAACCCTGCCCCCGGCGATGTCATCGCTATCGCTATTACCCTCTCAGCCCTCGCAGCGGCGCTCACATTCACCCGCCTCAACCCAAACCCATCATCTGCATCCTTCTTCCTCTGACAGCGCAACAACGGCGGGAGCAGCTGATGCTGCAACTGTTGTTACTCGAATTTCGTCATCTACCTCTATATCTGCATCCGCATCTACATTAGAATCTACATCGACTTCCACAACACCTCCAGGTATTTTCAGCCTCCGACGTCCACCTCTTGATTTCGCAATAAATTTAATAATCCCACCTACAGACATTTCTCCGTCACCGTCTACTATCTCGCTAAATACCACTTCGTCTACTTCGGCTTCGGCCTACTGCAGCCACACTCAAACTCCAAAAACTCCAATTGAGTCACTTAGACGTTACCCACTAGACGTCACTCATCCAATCCCCGAAGAAGGCGACGAAGAAACCGGTAGTGAGTCTTTCTCCAACGAACCCACTACACCAGTCAGTGGGAGACAATCACGGGATTTTCGATACTGTGAACAGAACGATACTTATTCACGCCGCGACTCAATTACTAATGCAATCGCCGCTTCTTCCTCGTCAGGTGTTTCAGAGCACGCCGATGTCTCCTTGAGCATTGTCAATAAAGACATTTCCAACTCTGCTCTTTTATTGCTTCCGCCCACTCATCTCACTCTTCCTCAACCACAACTGCCACTATCACCGTCGTATCCCCCTCCGCCCACTCCTCTTAGCTCAACCTCGACTACACCAGTAGCTCCGCATGAGCCATTAAACAGACCCCCTACTGTGCAGTCTGAAAATAAACGACCACAGTCCGCACGTCGTCCGTCTACACCGACTAGATTGTTTGTGCGACGTTCATCGTCGGCCCTGAATAGAGCAATGTCTATTTTTAAGAGGAATAGTTACCATGTCGGAGACAATGCCGGCGGTGCTGGTGTAACTACGGAGTTTAAGGAGCCCAATTACAGCACAGGCGCATCAGAAAGTACTCTCGGTTCCACCAATAGGGCAACACCAAACACAAGTCGCCGTCGCTTCTCGTATCACAAGTCTGTTGGGACGACAAGGTCTAACACACCGCCTTCGCCCGGCTCTCCGATGGAAATGCCCCCGAATTCAAATGATAGGGCCAATGGGGCGTCTATTCCTACGTCGCGCGACTTCTTGGAAAACCACGCTAAGAAGGCAAGGGCCAACACAGGCTTCTCCCTTCGTGAGAAAGTAGTAGGTTTTGCGTCGACGAAAACTCAATCGCATCGCCGGACAAGGAGTCTGGAGCGAAAAAAGAAGAACGACGATGAGTTGACAAGGCAACCATGGGCGATTCCTCCGGATGCCGGCACTGGTATGAAAGCGAGAAGATTGAGCCTAAGTCTTCCCGACGATTTCACGGTTGACGTTGCGGAGCTCATGAAGGAATACGAATACCAACACAAATTTCTAGGCCGGCATGGAAAGCATTTGGGCAAGGGCGCCACTTCCAAAGTCACCTTAATGGTGCGCAAGGGCAGCCCCGGAGAGCTGTACGCAGTAAAAGAGTTCCGCTCCAAGAGCTCCTCCGAGACCGTCGAGGACTATGAGAAGAAGATCAAATCCGAGTACAGCATCGCCAAGAGTCTTCACCACCCCAATATCGTCGAGACCGTTCGCTTATGTACTAACCACGGGCGTTGGAATCACGTTATGGAATACTGCTCTGAGGGCGACCTTTTCGGCTTGGTCTCCAAGAAGTATCTGAGGGAGGACAGTCGCGACATCGATCGTCTTTGCTTATTCAAGCAGCTCTGCCAGGGTATCAACTACCTGCACTCGAATGGCATTGCCCATCGGGATATCAAACTGGAGAACCTTCTGATTACCAAGGATAGCAAGTTGAAGATAACGGATTTTGGTGTTTCCGAAGTCTTCTCGGGAATACATCCTGGTCTACGGGAAGCCCACGGTCAGTGCGGCGTCAATATGGGCGAGGTACGCCTCTGCAAACCCGGCATCTGTGGCAGTCTCCCGTATATCGCGCCCGAAGTCCTTAGTAAGAAGTCGGACTACGACCCGCGGTCATTGGATGTCTGGAGCTCAGCTGTCGTTATGCTTTATCTCATCTTCAACGCCAACCTCTGGGAGAAGGCGCAAGCTGGACTTTCATCGCCAACGCAAAGGACTTACAACGAACTTGTTG
The DNA here is from genome assembly GCA_022984865.1 of Hypomontagnella submonticulosa. Taxonomy (NCBI): domain Eukaryota; kingdom Fungi; phylum Ascomycota; class Sordariomycetes; order Xylariales; family Hypoxylaceae; genus Hypomontagnella; species Hypomontagnella submonticulosa. The sequence continues at coordinate 291,529 of JAJKLF010000009.1, read as the reverse complement.
TCGGCTGGGAAAAGATCAACGCCAAGAGAGCCTCTAACCCAGAGGAGGTCGGCAAGGATGCCTACCCTAGGGTTACCGCATTTGAGATGTGCGTGAAACCTGCTCCGCTTCGTCGCATACTTCTCAACATGCTGAATCCCGATCCGAAAAAGCGTATTACCATGCACGACGTCATCACGAATAGATGGATGAAGAACGTCGAATGCTGTCAACTAGAGAGCTACGAGGACCCCGTAAAATTCATCGACGCCTCCAAGAAGGACTGCATGAAGTCCAACACCGGCAAGATCTTTTGCCATAACCACCTGCCACCTATGAACACGGGGCACGGGCTGCCTCCGATGCCTGGCAAGCCCGGCTACTAAGACGGTCATTTTTTATCTGTCGCATAATACACTACACTGGCGTTCTACGGTGATATCCCGGGGACTAAGGGACGACACGGGACGTTTCTTCTTTCTTTCCCCGAAGCGATTTGCATTTCTACACACGTTTCATGGACCATATAAAGTATTAGTGCCGACACCGTACATACCAAATTCCTTTCTCAGATCATGTTCTTGACTTTTCGAACATGAGGTCATATGAGTTGTCGCACACCCGACGCTCGCGGATACCGGCATAAGCATTCGGGGAGGTGGTATCACAAGCCGAGTCTTTAAAAAATTATGTTGGCGGGTCGTCTAGAGATTGTACGAGGGCAAGGCTTTAGTATTTTCGAGGATTAAGAGAGAAGGGAACAAAACCCTAAGGATAGAAGTCGACCGCGACCTCGACTTAGGCCTCTTCAGGGGCTTGGTACGAACATAATTGTTCGTTTCGATAGACACTCGAGCCATACTGCGATGATTTCCCGCAGTTCAGCAATACAGAATGTGTTTAGTAAACTTCTTCCCCTATGGTGCATAGTTCTATCCTGCTGTTCGTGCGACAGAGTAGTTAGCTCAAAGATGTACCGACGCATTGGTAAGCCATCAGCATTGTACAACTGGCGGTCTCAAGTCAAGCTGGACGGCACTCTAGGCTGATGAACTGTCAGACCTAGGGGACTTGCTAGGGTGCGCTCCCTGTAGGACAACGGCACGTACACTACTTGCGGCGTACTTCCATGCATTGCAGTTCCCCCGCAAAACGCAAGTATCCAAAGTTCCCGGCGCAACACAGATCGTTCAGGTGGCATGAGCTGACGTCCGAAGTATAAGTGATAGGTCATACTAGAACGCCACTACATATTGGGGCACGAGACAAAAAAAAGCTTGGTACATGTGTGTGTGTCGGGATGAGGTAATCTCGAATCCCGCCGTTTTCCTACATCTTACAACATGGAAAATCTTGAAAGGGAGTCTGTAGTATATTGCGACAACGTGCTTGTTCGCAACTTGCTACTATAGTACAAAGCATGAGCTCCGGGGATCTGGAGATCTTAGTTTTGGCTCTACATCTTAGTGGGACGGGCACGGGTATTGAACGCAACTTTAGGTAAAGGCTGGCTTCGGCGCATCGGCGTCGGCGTCTCGCGCTGATGAAGACCGCACCCGTGGTCGTATCGTAATGTACCTTTACTTATCATTTTACCTGCCGGACTAGTTAAGTTCAAAGTTCATCCATGATGCTAAAATTGCTACTATGCTAAGCTAAGTCAAGTTTTCCTTCTAGTGCGATTCAAAAGTTCGTAAGGTTTCGTCATTTATTCCCGGGGGAGCGGGCTTCCAATGAGTTGGTTGCTCGTGGATCCGTCAATCTTCATCTGCTTGTCTTCCAATGAAGCGTCTTCGCCTGGCGTACCCTTCAAATCGCCTAGCGTAGCAGCCAAGCACAAACAAGCCTTTCGCAAATGCAAGAGAACCTGCATGATGCATTGCCTCGCTTGACTTTACTTCCCTCACGTATAGGTAGGTATGAGGTATGTACGTACTGTACTGTACATCGCATCTGACATCGTACATCCGGTCATGTAAGTGTATGCGGAGATACATGTGTACAACATGTACGTACCACCTCACTATGGAAGAAAGACCTGGACCCCAGCGAACTTAATTGGGCCAATCCTATAGCCTTATTTTAGATACTATCCGGATATGGTAATCCAAGCCAGACCGCTAGGAGTCAACTGGTCAGGGAAGGAGGGAACATCCAGAATGAACTCAATCGAAGGTGTTACCACGTGTGGGGGAAGCCCTTCAGCTTTTGATTCACTTTTCTTTTTTTCGTTTCTTCGTCTTCTTCCCTCTCTTAGCGCTTGTTCGGTTGCCTGCCGGAAACGATCGTGTTAACGGTCCGTCTCAATTGTAGTAACAGTAATAGCGCCGACGCGCCGGCTGTCTATTACGGAATCATTATGATAATCAGTAATTACCAGTTGACCGTACAATGGTCCGTTTTCAAAGAGCACTAATCACTACCGCTGTTTCTTGCAGTTTTGGACTTTTTAAAACTGGGTTGCTAAATGTGTTAAACCACTTATAGCTAGGTGATCTGCAAGGCTTACTAGGATTAATTTGATTATAACATTATATTTTATTTATATACTTTTATCATACATTTATTGTCACAGTTTTTACATAACTTTTTAAGTTACATGCTTACATATTATATAAAATATATATACATTTCGTTAACGAAACATTTATTTTTTTTATAAAATAACAATTCTTAAATTTTAACAATTTATTTTATTAAAATTTTTCTTAAAAAACAATAAAAAATATTGTAAAGATTTTAACTTATTTATTTATTTATTTATTTATTTATCTATTTATTTATTTATTTATTTATTAATTTACCCATTTATTTATTTATTTATTTTATTTACTTAATTTTAATCAACCATTTATTACTTTTATTTTACCCTTAAAATAATAATAAATTATATCTTATTATTTTTTATTTATATAACCTTTATTATTTACTTTAAAAAAATTATTAAAAATTAAAACTTATTATAAAAAACTAATGATATAATTATAAAATAAATTTATAAATAACTTACCTAAATAATTTTTCATAAAATAAAATTAAATCCTTAAAATTATCTCTTATTATTTATATTTTAATAAAAATAAAATCTTTAATACCTAAAATAAATATGTTATTATTGCCTCCTTAATAAAATAATAATAAAATTACAATAATATAATTATATTAATAAATAAAATCTCTATTTAACTATAAAAAAACGATAGAATTCCTTAAAAATTAACTTATAATATCATTTAAATTAAATTAACAACCTAAACGTAACGTTTACAAACTAAAATTAATAAAATATATAAACCCATTTATATTCTTTAAAAATACTTTCTCCCTTTAATAACTAACATTTAATAAAAAAATTAATATAACCAAACTATACTTAATTTTTATAAATAAAAATATATACTCATATATAAAGTTACTTTTAAAAATTTTAAAAATATTAAATAAATAAGTATATAAATGTAATATACTAATAAATTAATTATAAAATAAAAATAACTAAATATAAAAAAAATTACGCAAACTTACCAAAATAATAAATAAAATAAAAAATATATAAACTTATAATATTTTAATATTTAATTTAAATTTTAACCTAACTTATAACCATAAAATATTCTTTAAATTAAATAAAAATATTATCACTAAAACATTAATAAAATCATCACAACTTTTTATTTTTTTTAAAACATCACCTTTTTCTTCTTTAAATATAAAACCGATTAAAAAATAAAAAAGTTTTATATAAAATATGGTTAACTTAAACAAACAATACTATTAATATATAAAATAAAACCCAAACAATAACCTTTTTAATAATAATTTTTCCGATAATAAAAGATTAAATAATAATATACCGTTATTACATTATTATTAAAACATACATTCCCCTACCTTATAATTAAAAAATAATAAACCCAAAATATTTATAAGGAAAAAATAGTTAATAAATATAAAATAATCGAAATTTTATTAATAATATAATGTTTTTATAATTAAATTTAATTTTAAAAAAGATAAATTTTAAATATCTTACCAATATATCACTTACACATCAATACAATTAAATAATAAAACATATAAACAAATATTAATATTTTTATAAAAAATAATAAAAAAAAAATATAACTCTAAAACATAGCCAAAAAGATAACAAAATTATAATAATTTAATTAAAACTTTCATAATTTTATATAAAATTAAAAACGTATATAACAACTCTAAAAAGTAAATAAATACCTTAAAATAAAGTTAAAAACTTTTTAGTAAATTTATAACCAAATTTATAAATTTAATTAATGTTATAAACCTTTTTTATAATTAAAAAGTAGATTATTTAAAAAAGAAAATAAATAACTAACTTAAGAATATAATTATTTCGGTAATAATTTATTTAAGATATAAAGATATAAAAGGTTAGATTAAATTATTTAAAGATTTAAATAAAAATATTATAAATCATAACTTTTATAAAAAAAACGTCTAATAAAAACCATATAATTTATCGTAAATATATCGATAATAAAATGGTATTAAATCGTCTAAAAATAATTTATTAATTTTTAATAAAATAATATAAAAAGATTTTAAAACTTAAAAATGTAATAATAATATTATATTATAAAAATATTAACGCAGATTTAAAAAAGGATTTTACAATTATTACAATAAGAAAAGCCATTTTAAATATGAATGCTTAACAAAATTATAAATGTTATAGAAAATGGACAAAACATTATCAAAATAGAAATAAGGTAATATTAATTTAAAAGAAAGCTAAAATAATAAGATTTAGAACGCTTTAAATAGTGATATAAAAAAAGAATAACCTTTATTTAAAAATATAAATAGAGGGATGTTAAATTATTTATGCAATAAAATAACATAAACTTATATCTTAAATTAATAAAAGTTAGGATATCTTTTATATTATTAATTATAATATATATCAATAATAAATTAAACTTAATTAAGATTTTAATTAACTTGAGATGTTTCTTAATAAGATTTATAAATAAAATATTTATAAAATACATAAACCTAAAGATAATATTTTTTTCTTAATCATGTTTATTATAATTTATAAACAGAATAATAACGGGATAAATATAATATAAATATCAAATAAATATTATAATTAAAAATATTAAAAAATCTAGAAATCTTAACATTTAACACTTAAATGATTATAATATCATTTTAAAGCTTTTATAACTTAAAATATATAATCCTTAAATTAACTAGTTAAACAGAATATTAATACTTTATAAACAAATTATTTATAAAGAAATAATAATAATAAAAATATTATAAAAAACAAGAATAAACTTTAAAATAATAATAAATATTAAGAATTTTATAACATTAAACTTTTTAAAATCATATAAAAAAGAAGGGATATAAATAAAGAAAATATAATTTAATACATTTATAAAATTAATAGATTACCTTTAGAATATTACCGATATATACTTAAAATAATAAATAATTTTAATAAATAATATGATTAGGATTTTTATTACAGATATAATCTATAAAATACTTATTAAAAAACCAGAAAAAGCCTTCAAAAATTTTTACTAACAATTTAAGGCTTATATAAAATAGGTTGATAAAATGTTAGCAATATGTAAGATAATTAATAATAATATTAAAAAATATTTTATCGAGAAATCATTATTAATAAATTAAAATATTCTTATAATTTTATTAAAAGAATATTATAATTTAATAAAAGCTTTTTAATTAAATAAAATAAAAAAATTATCTTTATATCGATAATATAATTATAAAATTAATTTAATCTTTAGTATAATGTTATTAAATTATCATAATTATATAATATTTATTAAAAAATTATTAATAATATAAAAATATTTAAACAATTATTTTAATAAAGGTTTTATTAAAGTTAACTCTTTTTTTATAATAATACCGATTTTTTTAATTAAAAAATTAAGAAAAAATATTTAAGTATATATAAATTATAAAAGATTTAATAATATAATGGTTAAAAATTATTATTTTATATTATTAATTAAAGAAATATTAAATATAATTTAAATCGTTAAGATATTTATTAAATTAGATATTATTATAACGTTTAATAATTTATGTATAGTTAAAAAAGATAAGTAGAAAATAGTGTTTATTATTAGATTTAAGTTATTTAAATATTTAATAATAAATTTTGAAATAATAAGCATATTAAATATATTTTAATATTATATTAATAATATTTTGTTTGATATGTTAAATAATTATGTTATGGCTTATTTAGATGATATTTTAATTTATAATTCTTTAAAAGTAGAATATTAATAATATATTTATAATATTTTAATAAAATTTATATGTGTTAAACTTATAATAAATATTTAAAAATATAAGTTTTATGTTAAAAAAATAAAATATTTAAGGTTTATTATATTTATAAAAAGGATTAATATAAATTTTAATAAAGTAAAGATAATATTGAAATAAAATGTACTTAAAATGTTAAAAGATTTGGGCAACACTAAATCTGCAGTATGCCGCGGCTAGATCTGCAGTATGTCCAAAACGGGTAGGCGGTGGGTGGAAATCCGGGGGCCGTACCTCATCAAACGCAGATTTGAACGAAAACGCGAATAACTTCGCATCCAGGGGTCTGACGAGTATATAATTACTATAGTCTTAATCGTCTCAATTCAGCGATTCTTTCTATATATGTTTTATGTGGTGCATCGCAGGTCCAGGAGGACTAGAAGCAATAGTACGATATTCCAGCGATTTTCAAAACGATTAAGTATGAATATAGCCGGGGAATAGCCGCGGGGCAGAGCCGACCCCGGACACCAGCGCCGGCTTCATGTGAGAATAGCTGCACCAAACCAGGGATGCATCACTCGAAACATACATCATTAGAATCGCTGAATTGAGCGCTTTTGAATGATGCTAATTATCAATTGACTCGAGACGTGGCTTTGAAGTTATTCGAGATTCTTCCAAAATCTCTGGTTCCAGCGGTTTTGGCGAGGGAGATGCCTGGCAAAACCGCTCCCCGCCTTCCGGATTTGGACCATACTGCAGATCTAGCCGCGGCATACTGCAGATTTAGTGTTGCCCAAAGATTTATAATGATTTATTAATTTTATAAATTATTATAAATGGTTTATTAAAATTTTTTTTAAAATTATGAGATTATTTATATCTTTAATAAGTATGGTAAAATGATTAAGACGATTTAAGGATATTATGTTAATAATATTTAAAAAATTAAAAAAAGCTTTTATTTTAACATTAATTTTAGGATATTATAATTTAGAATGTAAAATTATCGTTAAAATGGACATATTAAATTAAGCTTTTAGAGGTATGTTTTATTAAATAAATTTATTAGGGATATGTTATTTTATTATATATTTTTTAATAAAGTATATAATTATAGAATATAATTATAAGATTTATAATAAAAAATTATTAATAATAATAAAAGTATTTAAGAAATAAAAACCAGAATTATAAGATTGTTGAGATATGGTTAATATGATAATAAATTATAAAAATTTATTATATTTTATTATTATAAAACTTTTAAATTAAAGGTAAATATGTTGGTTTAAATTTTTTAACAATTTTAATTTTTAAATAATGTATTAATTAAGGTATAAAGTTATAATGGTAAATGTGTTATTATGTTATTTAAATGATATTTTTAAAATCTTATAAAATATGAGAGATAATTGAATAATAAATTAGTAAAAGATATTTTTGCTTAAGGATTAATGATAAATTATTAATAGAATGTTAAGGATATATTTAAAAACTTTTGATAAAGATGTAAATATTAATATTATAATCTAAGTGAGTTATAAAAAATTGGATATAATGAAAGAAGTTATCGAAGTAATTAAGAATTTAGAAATTTATTGTTTAATTATAAAATTAAGATAAGATGTAAGTATTTTATTATTAAATTATAATATTTAAGGTGGATAGATTTTAATTAAGGATTAAATATTTATATTAGATAATAATAAGTTTAAGTTATATATTATATATTATATTTATATATTAATTGTTAAAAGATATTTAGGAAAAATAAAAATAGTAGATTTAGTATAATAATTATATACGTGGTTAAGTTTGTAATAAAATATATGTAAATTTATAAGTGTGTGTTATAAATGTAAACGAGTAAAAAAGTCTTGTAAAGTATTAATTGGTTATTTTAAATTATTATTAATATTTTATTAACTTTAAACGGATATATTTATTAATTATATCGACTTATTATCGAAATATAAATAAAACAAAATAATATATAAAAATATATTTATAATAATACATTGGTTGATTAAGATAAGGTATTTTATATTAATAATGAATATAATAATTTTAATGTTTATAAATGTTTTATTATAAGAATATTTTAATTGTATGGTATATTAAAAATAATAATATTGGATAGAGGTATATAATTTATATTATTATTTTAGATTAAGTTATTTAAACATTTAGGGATAATTTTAAAATATTTTTTAGGTTATTATTTAAAGATTAATGATTAAATGAAAATAGTAAATATGTATTTAAAGTAATATCTAAAGTTTTATAATAATTATTTATAAAATGATTAAATAGATTAACTTTTTATAATTAAATTTTTAATAAATAATTAATATTTTAAAATAATATAAACGTTATTATTTTACGTTAATTATAGGTATAATTTATAAATAAGTATAAAATCTAAGTAAAATGTTAATATATAATATACATTTTATTAGTAATAGGAATTTAAGATTATATAATATATGAGGGAAAAGTTAGAAATTATAATAAAAAATATTTAAATGTTAATAATAAAAGTATAATAATAATATGTTATAATAATAAATTATTAATAAAATGAAATTAAATAATATTAAATAAGTAATAAGGTTTAAATAAATATAAAATATATTAATTTAATTAGATTTATAAAGAAATTAAATGACGTTTAAATAAGATTATATCTTATGAAGAAATTTTATAAGTAAGTTATAATTATTAAATTATTTAAAATAGTTAAGTATTTTTTAATATTTTATTATAGCTTAATTACTTATAAAATATTAGGGATAAATGGATAAGATATTATAAATAAGTAATATAATAGATGAGTTAAAGGATTGATAATTATAGGAAATAGTTGTAAGAAATAGATATTTAAAAAAATATTAAATTTAAAATTATAAAAAGGTATTTTATAATATAAAGTTAAGTAATTATTTCTTTATTATCTTATTTAAGAATTGTTAATAAATTTATAAAGATGTAATAATATTATATTAACTTTTTATTAAAAATATTTTATAAAATTAGGCTTATTTAATTAGTTTATTTAAGAATAATAATAAAATGTTAATGGTATATTTATAATTTTTCTTTAAAAAAAAAGGTTAATTCTTTATTATAATTAATATTTTTTATATCCTTAAATATTCTTTTAAAGTTTGTAATATGTTAATTTAGAAAATCCTTTTTATGGTTAATTATAAAGTATAATCAGGATCCTTAGGAAAAAGATAAGATATAATAACCTTTTTCTAAATGTTATAACTTTAATTTATTTATAAAATATTAATGAATTAAATAAAAAAGTGTAAAATAGTTATATTTATATAAAGATATAATTGGTGGGGATGATAATTTAATAAGTATTATTAATAATATTTAATTTAATTTTAAAATAATATTTATTTTTTAATGATAATATATTTTTTTAATTTAATTATTTTAAAGGAATAATAATAAGTGGATTCTAAGTGATTAAAAGTAAATAAAAGATTTAGTAAAATGGTGACGATTTATTGATAAAGTTTTAATAGTAAAGTATAATTTTTTTGTTTATTTTTAAAGTTTAAGTTTTTGTTAAAATTTTTAAAGTTATATTTAAAGTTAGCTTTAAAAAGTGGGTAGGTAAAATTAAGTAAAAATAATAGTGTAATAATATTGTTATTAATATTATTAAAAGGTTAAATTAAAGAAGGAAAAGTTAGTAATATAAATGATATAAGAATGAAATAATAATAAAATATGTATGAAATTATAAGTTATATTTTTATTATTTTTGGTATAATGGTTGTATTAATTTATAAAAGTTTTATTAAAAATATAATTAAATGTTAATGGTTTGATAGTATTTAGATTGTAATTTTTAATTGTATAATGTAAATAAATTATATAAAGTATAATTTATTTAATTAGTATTAAGCTAGAGTAAGGTGTTTTAAAAGATGGGATAAAAGTCTTTAATTAAGGCCTCTGGCTTTAATTAAGCTTTACGTTTTAGCCCTTATATGTTATAGTCCTAATTGAGAAATATAAAGCAAATAAATAAAATCTTAAATTAATATGATATGTAATAATGTTAAAAGAATGTGTTAACGTAATTATAAGCTACGTTACATAAAGTTATATAGAAAAAATTACGTGATATTTTTGAGTCTTCTTACTTCAATTTATACCTTTTTTAATGCGTTATAAAATATCCTTATTATAATATATTTAATAAAAGAGTTAATTACCTATTAATTTAAAATATCTTAATTAAATGTGTTAGATTTATTTATTATTTTTTTGTTAATTTTATTATCTATAAATTTAAAAAAATTATTACCTTTATTTAATTTATAAGTTAACATCTATTTTTTCTCTTTAAGTCTAGGTTTAGATATCTTAATTTCCCGTTTTTTTTTTGTTATTTTAATTATATAATCATTCCATCTTAACTATCTTTAACGATAAGTAAGTTATGGTTGATTATTTATTTACTTTTACATATTTATAACTTATATGAATTAAAATTAGCACTTATCCGTATGGAATTAATTAATATGGTTAAGTTTAAGTAATACAAGTACTAATCCTAATCGAGGTAAAAAATCTTTAAATCTAGGCTTTAATAAGCATTTCTTATTTAAGATTTAAAGTTTTAAAAGATTTAATGGTTATGATAAAAGTAGGATATTTAATAGGAAATAATATAGGATAAGTATTAAGTCAACCCTTTTCTTAATAACTTAATATTTAATGTATTTGGAAATAACCTTAAAAAACTTTTAGTATATTAATCTAAAAAAATAATTATTAGGGATAATAATTTGTTTTAAAAAAAGCGAAAGTTTTTAGAAAAATATATATATAATTATGGTTATATACAGTTTACATAACCATATATTATCCTATAAAAATATAAGTATATAAATTAGTTATTTAGGTTTAAATAGGGTAATTTTAAAGTTAGATTAATATTTTTTAATCTAATCTATAGCATGCTTTATTCTTTTTTAATATTTTATCATTAAGTTAAAATAGTAGATTTATTAGTTAACAATATAATAAATTATGATAAACCAGTAACTCGCTTTAATATTAATCTTTTTATGTTCCAGATCTAATAGGTTTTGATTCCTAAATAACATTATGATTTTTAGCTTATATTAATTATATTATTTTTATAAATCTTCTTTAAATTAACTAATAGTAGTTAAATAGTTTAAGGTATTGGGTGTGTTAATCTTATAAATTGCTTTATTAGGGTTATACTCCTTTATAGTTATATAAAATAAGCTAATAATATTATTAAAGCTAAATTATTTATGTTTTATATATTTAAGGAAGTTATTTATGGCGTTTATTATAAAGTAAGTTTCCTAATTGTACGTTTTACGCTTAATATTATACCTTATAATTTAATTAAATCTTAGGGGTATTATTTTCTTTTAGCTTAATGTTAATAATTTCTTATAATTATAAGGTTTTTATTCTTTTATAATTAAAATAAGCAGCTTTTCCTAAGTAAAATTAGGGAGATCTTTATAATTATCTTTATAAATGATAATTATTAAGCTAAGTATATCTATTATGTCATTATTTATAATATGTCTTATAAGTTTAATTTCACTTATAAATAGATTAGCATAATTCTTATTAATTACCTGGCAATTGTTATCATTATCAAGCACTTTAATTGAGATCATCTTATTTATTACTGTTATTGTTGTATGGTAATAATGGTGTTAATGATTTATAAATATTAATTAATGATTAAGGTTTTATAAAACTTGAAAATAGGCTTAAATCACGCCGTTTTTTCTTAAAAACGTAAATATAAATGTTTTAAATCTAATTAAAATAAAGTATAATAAGAAAAATAAAAGAAAAGAATTCTAAAAATCATTGTAGGCAAAAGATATATTTATATAAATTTATATTTAATAACCATCTTTTGGTTAATAAAAAGCCATTTATGATCAATAAAAAGTAATATCACATATTAATCTTCATAATCTTAGCATATGTAATTGTTATTTAATTAATAAGATATGTTATTTGTTATAAAATTTCCTTATTATAATTAAGTGATAAATGCTTTTCTTAATTAAGGTTAAAAGAGTATAATTTCTTTCTCCCTTGTTACCTAGCTTTCTTGATTTTTTCTTTTTCTTTATTGTTTTTTTAAATCTTATTTAGTTTAGTTAAATTTGTCTTAATTGATTATAAGTTTTAATTTATAATCTATTATTAATACTAGCTATAAAAGCAAAAGTAGGGCTGGTTTACATAACTTTGAATTAAAATAAGAAGCCAATCTTAATCACGTTTTATTATTAATGTTAATAGGCTATAGGCATAATTATAGGTATTTATTTTAAGAAGTGTTAAAAGAAAGCTTTTACCATATGAATTATTAATTAAGTTAAATAAAGCAAAAGCTAAATGTATAAATCTTATTATAGAAATAAAAAAAAAGGATATATCCATATATAATTAAAGTAAAAATTATTAAAAATTATTAGGTAGTGCTTCTTAAAGTATAAATATTAAATCTTTCATTCTGATTAATAAGTTAGTATAATCTTTAAATAAATCTGTTATAAAGATTAAAACAAAACCATTTATTCACGTCTTTCTGCCTTAGAATTATGATAATAATTTATTTGTTTTTAATTAAAATGATATAATAATACCTCTATTTAATTTAATAGGTGATAATGGTCTAAAGTTAAATAGGAATGAATTATTTATATATAATATTAATTTTATTATGTCTTAAGATATAAAGTTTAAAGTAATCCTATTTTGCGTTTATCTTAGTTTTTATTATAGTAAAAGCTAATGATAAAATTTAAGGATATAAGATTTAATAAGATCTTTATAATATGGTGGAAAAATCATGTCTTTAAGCATAATCTTTTAATAGTAAAACATAAATAAATTTTAATTATCCCTCTTTATTAATATGTAGTAAATGTTAATTTTTCTTGCTTTATTAAATGATTAATTTTATATCTTTTGAGATTTTTAATGATATAACGGCTAATTAATATGTTTATTAAAAACTTAATAAGTATATATTTTGGATTGTTATAGAGCTTTAATCTTTGTATCGATATATTATTATATGAAAATAAAAGATTTAACCTATATATATTAAGTTGTGGTAGGGTAGACTTATTTATAAGTATTTTTTTATAATAATTAAGGATTATTATTACATTATTAGTCTTATTATTTAAATATTTAATCTGTTAAATAAGATGTTGTACAAATTTTGTAAAAAATGATTTATTTCTAATAAAACAGATTATTAAATTGGAATGTAGCTGTTCTTTGGTTATAGGTCTATTCTTAATAAATTAAGCAGCTTTTATAATATATATATATTCTTAATTATTACTAATAAATATTCTTTTTATAATCCTTGGTATATATATCTTCAAACTTCTGAAAATTATATTCCTCCCTTTATCAAAGATATAATAAAAGTAAACTTTTTTTTAATATTTTGATTTTATGGTGATTAAGCTCTTATATAGGTTGATAAATTTATTATATCTTTTTTTAATTTATAGGGATATTATGTAACTATAAAGATTATAAAAGTTATATATTATTGTAAGATAAATTATAATCTTATAATAAAATGAATAAATAATTAATAAAAATAATTAACGTTATGTGCTCTTTATTAAAGAAAGATAGTTATATTATTTTTAAGTATGAATAAAAAGTAAATAATTAAATATTAATGGAATATATTTTATTAAAATGTAGATAAAATAAAAAAATATCTAAATATATAAGAAATAATTGTTAATTATAACCTTATCCTTTATTTTAATCTTTTGATTAATATTTTATATATTAAATTTGATATTATTTATTAAAGGTTACGCCTTTAAATTCTTAAACTTTTTTGCTTTTATTATTAATCTTTTTATTATTTCTGTTCTTTTATGATGTATTCTGAATTATTAACCATTTCATATCCTTCTAACAAATCCTTAATTAATTTAATCAAAATATATATATTTTTCTCCCATATTTTTTTATAATTTTATTTAGTAGGTTTATTTGTTTTAATTATGTTATTATCTTCTATAATAATTTAATCATTTTTATCAGAGTTAGATAGTTCTTAATATCCTGTTTTATTTTATATAAATCTCTTAAGCTTTTTGTTGGCTTATTAATTCTTAATTATAATATTATTAAATTCTTTAAATAAATAATAATTCTTATAAGGTATTTTATTAATAATATAAAGATTGTTCTAATTATATTTTAGTTTTATAAATCGTAACTTATTGATGTATTAAACTAAGTTGTATAAAAATATTAAATTATTTACTTTTAAAAGTTCCTTCTTAATTTTATGTATATTATAACAATCATTAGCTTCTAAATATTGTTTCCGCTTTTATCGGATAATTTTAGCTATTTTTTTAATATCTTATAACTTTTTTAAAAATATTTAAGCCTTTATGATTAAAAGTTCTTTATAGGTTTTAACCTTTATTTAATTTATGATTTTTTAGGTTAAAATGGTAAATTTTAATGAGATTATAACCCTTCTTCTATGTAATATTTCGAAAGAGTTAAAGCTATATTTTTAATTGAAATTTTATTTGTAAATTATATTATAGGGAGGAATTTTTTTTATCCCTTATTAGTGTTATTAGTTAATTTTATAAATAATCCTTTGATCGGCTTATAATTAATTTTAACTTAACTTTATGCTTGTAAAAAATAAAATAATCTGGTTATTTTTTGTATGATTTAAGATTTATAAGCTTATATAATAAGATCCTTGTTTTTTAAACCTTTATTGATTATAAGATGAAAAGGAATACCTTATTTTAAAATGATTTATTATTTGATGAAATCTTTTATATTTTTTATGTTAATATCTTTTAGTATGTAATATTTAAGATAATTTGTAAGCTATTTCTTAGCTTTAATAATAGCTTTATAACCGGCATTATCAAGCATGTATTAGATATTAATTATCTAATATTAAAGTATATTTTAGGGTTGAAAATATGTTTTAAAATTATACTTTATTTTTGCGTTAACTTTTTGATAAAGTGAGTATGTTTTTATAATTTTAGTAATATTAATATATAATCTTTTTTATTAATAGAATGAGGTTATTTATTTATATATTGATTTTTTGCCTCTGTAAGTACCATTTATATACGTTTTTATTATGATTGTTTTTTTATTAAATCATTAATCAATAATTTTTCATATTTTATACTTTTTATAAAGTTTTTATTAAAATATGCTACCATATATTAAGTAGTTAAAATATTTAACTTTAAAGCGTAAATAAGTGTTTATATCAGATTTATTCTTTATTATAGCAAAATTATTAAGATATTTAAAAGTTATAAGATATTTAATAATATCTTTAGATTTTTTAATTTATTTAAAGCTGGGGTTAAAGATATCCGGGTTTTTTATTTTTTTTTAACTATTTTAACGAAATTAATGGTAACTAAATTTAGTTGAAAATTAATAAAATTATCTATATCCTTTTCTTATTGATTATTAATATTATTGGATGCTATTTTTCCTCTTTTAAAAAATGTGTTGGTTAAAATATGTCGAGACAGTAGTCACGTGTCGCTTAGCCACGTGCCCTTGCGCGGCACTGTGGGGGCCCGTGCGCAGGGCCAGGCCGCAGGCCAGCCTTGCCATAAAGCGGCCCACTTAGATTTTAAATCTTCCTCTTCTTTATAGATTAATACACACTCAATATATCACATACATTCTACCTTACGATATTACGTAAACCCTTACTGACCATATGGTTACCTTGTCCATCCAACAGAATATTCTTAAGATTTAGGATATGTTAAATCTTAAAATTAAATATTTTAATATACGTTATTTATTTAATTAAAAATATATTAAGTAGATTAAAGAATGAATTATTAAACTAATTAATTAGGATTTTAGCATTAATTTTAAAAATGAATCTAATTTTATATAAATAGTTTTAAAATTTTTTAATAATTTTATAATTACGAAATATTTTTATTTAAGGATATTATAATTTAATTTAATGTTTTTTTAAATATTAAATTTATATTTAATTAGTTTAAATTTACCATCCTTATTTATCTATCTAAAAACGTAATTTTAGCCATAATTTAATGCGTTAATGAACATGATAATTGGAAGGTTTGATTTATAATTAATAATTATTAAATATAGCGTTTATATTAGTTTTTTTTTAAAGTCTTTATGATATATTCTTAATTAATACCTTAGTTAAATTTAATATTCTTCTGAAAAAACTTAGTAAAAGATTTAATGATTAATATATAATGGTTAATCTATATTTAAAAATAAATTGTAATTTTAATAAATTTTCAGATTTTTGTAATGTCTTTACACATTAGCTATTATATAATCTTAAATACCTTGGCCTTATTTAATAATTTTCTATTCATATCATATAAGTATTTAATTATTATAATTGTTAATTGATAAAAGATTGATTTCTTAGCGTTAACAATTACTCCTACGAGTTTAAAATTTAGAAATACCATAACTAAGTTCTTAATATATTCAAAAATAAATTAATAAATCCTTAGGTAAGCTTTTTAATTATTATATTTAATTTTAGGGCTTTTAATTTTGATATCATTAAAGAAAGGTTTATATTTATTTAATATAAAATTGTATAAGATTTAAATTATTATCTTAAAGAAATAAGCCATTAAATTAATTATGTTTTAAAGTAAAGTTATCATTTTTAACAAGCCGATTAAGGTTGCAAAAATTGTTAAATCTTTGTTAAAGGTAGATAGGGTAACCTGATTATATTTTAAAAAGAAGTCTATTATTAAGAATATAATATATATAATAAATTCCTTAAAAAATTTATTATAAGATTTAAAGATAAAAATATCCTTAATTATCTTTATATTAAGCTTTATAATTAAGTTTATTAGGTGTAAATTATTATTTTTTTTTTTAATCATAAACCAAGCATTTCGATATAAGTTATGGCTTTCTTTAAAAATTCTATTCTTAAGTTATTCTTATAAAACTTATATAATCCTTTTTTTTAAAAGAATTAAGATTGGGATGGATCTTATTTACCAGGCCTTATGGGGCATTATTTTAATCTTATAATTAAAGGTTATTTCTTTATAAATTTTCCTAATCTTATTAAAATCCTAAGCTAATACCATCTCTTATCGGTAGAAAACTTTTATAAGTAATTTTTATTCTTAATTAATAAGTTTAATATCTTTAAACATTTTTTTTAGCTTTTTAAATCTCTTTAATATAAGCTTAATATCTTTTAATTAAATGATATAATATGGAAAGATATTCTAATATAAATTATTTATTCTAAATTGATTAGATCTTTTAATAATCTTTTAGGCCTTTTTTAAGGCTTTGATCTTTTAGTTAATTAATCCTGGTGGAGTAATGTTATCGGGTGGTGTATCGTTAATAAAGTGAACTTTATAAGCCTTTAACTTATATATCATATTAATGAAAAATGATATATAAGATTCCATTTTATAATGATCAGCCTTATTTCATTCTTTTCAGGCTTTTTTAAGTATATTATTAATAAATCTTTTTATTATGTTAAGGAATTGGTTATTAATTAATAATATTATTAGGGTATCTTTATCCTTAAAAAAATTAAATAAAAGTAATTAATTAAAGTTAATTTCTTTTATATCTTTTATATTTATAATATTTATTAATATTAAAACTTTATTTAAAGAGAGCTTATAATATGTATTAAATATTTTATAAAGCTTGATTATGTTGTTATCTTAACCTTAAGCAATGATAGTATTTAATTTCTCGTTAAGATGTTTATTATACCTTTATTAATTAAGTTATAATATGTTAAAAGTATCTAAATCTTTATTTTAAAAAAGGTTAAAATATCTATTATTATATCATTATTAAAATGGAAGTATATCTTTATATTAAATATGAAGTTCAAGTTTAACAAGAATTTTAATGTTAATGTATCATTATTTATAATAAAAATAAGTATGATCTTATTATAATTTAACATCCAGATTTATTTAAAAATAATTCTAACATATTTTAACTTAAGCTTTATTAAAAAATCAATCTATATTAAAGGCTTAATCTAATATATATGTAATCTATTTTAAATAATATATAACTTAGCAAATATGTTAACCTGGGCCTTTATATCAATAATTCCCATAATTAAATTTTCAATGCTTATCTTGCTTATTTATATAATAAGTTATAATAATAAGCATAAATATTATTTTATTAGAAAAAATTATAAAATAATCTTTAATATAATATTATTAATTTTAATTAAGGGGTTAGTTTTCGATTTTTTAATTATTTTTATTATTTGCTTTATTTTTTTTTTAGTTTAAATCTTTAAGATTTAGATGAGTTTATTAAGCATTATCTCAGCGAGCTCAGACCACGTAGCGATTTTTTGAAATCCGCGAAGCGGATTTTAAAAAAACGTGGTCTGAGGAAATCAGACAGAGATTTGCCCCACATGCAGCACGTCAAAAAGTCATTGTACACTCCCTCATAATTTCGCGAAAACACATCCGATAAGAAAATGAAAAACGCTCGGAAATAGCTATTGATGAGGCCATCTTCCGAGGCCAGATTGCATCCTTATCGGGTGTGGTTTGGCAAAATTATGAAGGAGTGTACAACGACTTTTTGACGTGCTGCAGTTAAGACCCCTGTCTTGTCTGCTTTCCTCAAACCACGTTTTTTTAAAATCCGCTTCGCGGATTTCAAAAAATCGCTACGTGGTCTGAGCTCGCTGAGATAAATTAAGCATAGAATTTTTTATAGCTATTTTTATAATAATTTTAACATATATGTTTTAAAAGTCCGGAATATTTTAGACTAACTTTTCTTATATAATATTAAACTTTTTTTTATTATTGTTTCTAATCTGCTTATATTAAAATTATCTTATCATTTTATTATAAAACTTTTTTATAATGGGTTTTTATATTTTAATTTTTTTTTAATGGGATTAGTAATGGGTCTTTTATTTGATGATAGGAATTTAAGTCTAAAAATTTTAATTATATCGTTATTTTTAACTATAGGTTCAAGGATTTAAATGATTAGAATAAGTTTATTATTTAAGCTTATTTTTTGCTTGATAATGTTAATAATTATAACTTTTATCTAATTAAGATTTCTTAATTAAAGCTTTATTAGTTAATAACTATTTAGGGATACTATTATTAGTAATATATAATTAGTTAATAGGTTTATATTTTTATTATAATTATTTATTTTTTTAAAATAGAATAAATTAACTTAAATAAGTGAAAGCTAAGGTTAAAATTATTATTATAATTAAGTTATAAGTATTATAAATTCCGGATTTATGGTTATTTTCCTTGTTCTAACCAGGTAATAATAGGCTTGTTTTATTATATATAAGCCTCCTTTCTTCTAATTATAAATGTTTAATAATAGGCTATAACTTTCTCTTATTCCTTGGTTTCTAATTTTAAAAACTGCGTTTTGTTTAAATTTAAGGTTTTATATCTCAAATAGATTATTCTTAAATCTGATATAATACCTTATGGACTAGTGATTAAGATATAAGATACTATTTTTTTCTAATTTAAATAATAATGGGTATTTATCTTTATAATAAAAGTTATTTCGATTATTGTAAAAATAATAGGCGTCCATGTAAAACTGAAGTTTTTAATCTAATTAAATAAAACATTATCCGCCTTTTACATTTTAATAATCACCTTTATTAAATGTTTATAATCATTTATAACCACTTATATTTAAATTATAAAGTTTAAGATTAAATATCTTTATATTTATTATGTTAATTTATATAGGTATACTTTAACTCTGGCTATAAGCATTTTAGGTAAATTATTAATTTATGATTTTATTTAAGTATTAATATTTTAAGAATTTATATAAATATTAATTTCTTAAGGCATTAATTTTGTTTAATATTTGATTAATATTTAAGCTTATTGTTTTAATTATACTTGTAAGCTTTTTAATTTGATCATTATTATTTAAGGCTTGTTATATAGGTTTATTAATAGCTTTGATCTTTTTAAATTTTATTCTCTTCTTTAGCTTAGGAGATTATAACTTTAAATCTAAGTCTAAATTGCTTTTCGATAATAATCTTATTAATGATAAGGTTAATGATGATAAAGTTAATGATAATTAATATTAGTGACGCTTAGATTTCAATTTTTGATTTTTATGTTTATTATGGCAAAATGATTTAGATTTATAATAATAATATTCTTTTATCTCAGTTACCTAATCTTTTATAATCTTAATTAAGTTTAGAAATTTTAATATATTAATATTTTTTGGTTTCTAACTTTTATAAAATATAATATTACTTATGGCTTTTTTATAAATCTTTCTTTTAAGATCTTTAATATAATTTTTAGGATTAGGCTTATTATTTGGCTTCCTTTTTGCTTTTTTTAAAGTGGTGGTAAAGTTTTTAGCTAAATTATCAATCTCTAAGGAATCTTTTAAAATATAACCATCAAACAATTCCTTAAGCTTTATTTTAACAGATTTAACTTATACTAAATTATAAGTTCTAAATATTTTCAGTAAAACCTCTTTAATGTTATCCCAAATTTTAACTCCTTTTAATATCGTTTTTATCATTCCTTTTATCTTTAAATTAATAAATCATCTCGATAGATTTTATATCATATTATTTATAAAGCTATTATATCTGCTAAAATATTTTTTTAAATCTTTAATTCATTAAGTTATACTTTTATTATTAAAACGTAACACCTTATCAATAAAATTAAGGATTATAAAATGAATAATAATGGTTTTATTAGAGTTATTTATCTTATATGTTAAAGTAACATAAGGGTTAATAACTGGCTTTATTATCCATAAGTTGGATTTGGATTAGATTTAAATTTAAGGTAATGGATTGAATGTTAAGCTTGTTAATTTAAGCGTTAAATTAAATATAAATTATTTTACTAATAATATAATTAATAATAAAGAGTTCTAACTTATTAATATTTTTTTTAAGCTTAATACTTTCGATAGGTATAAAAAGTTAATGTTAAGTTAAAAATATAAATTAATTTTAAATAGGTTAAATAGTATAAAATAATCTTAATTAATGTTTATTAATATTATAACTTAATATAAAAAAGGTTATAATCTTAGTTTTAATAGATTATAAGGATGGATATTAAAATTTGTTATTTTTAATATTAAAGATATTGAAGAAATAATTAAAGGTAGATTAATAATTAATTTTAGAATAATTAAGTAATGATTATTGTGTAATATATATCTTAGGGCCGGTATCTTAAACAAGTTATTTAAATTTTTAAAGGATTTAGATTTAATATTTCTAAATTTAATAAAAACTTTTAATGATGTATTAATGCGTTAAGAAATAAGTAATAATAAGGGGTTAAGATTCATTCTTATAGTGGGTGAATCACTTGATTTTAATGTTATTAATATTAACTTTATTAATGTTAACTGTTAACTTATAAATGGATTAAATAATGTAGGCAGCCTTATTATTATTGGATTTAATGATTTATTAATTGATGAGTTTTTAATTATATTAATTGTAGGTTTTAATAATGCCTTAAATAATATTAATGGCTTAAATAAAGTTAGTTTATATTTTTGTTATATTACGGCTATCGTAAACCTATATATAATAAGTTTTTTAAATATTTAAGTTTTTTATAAAATGAATATATTTTATGTAATAATAGAAATAGAAATAATTAAAGTATTAGCTATATTTATAAGAGGTAAATGGTTAATAAGAAAATTAAGCTAACTTTTAATATCTGATAATAGCGGTATAATTCTTAAATCTAAAATAAAAAAGATTTAAGGTAATATATTATGAAATTAAAATAAGGTTTTTATAATTAAGTTATTAATATAATCTTTTATTTTACTTATAAAAAGAAGATTTATCGATGAGATAATAGGTAATATTAATAATTCTAATACTAATTTTTATTTTAACCTTTTAATTATAATTTTAGCTACCAATCTTATAATATAAGTATTGAGGAAAATGATTATTAATATATTACTTAAAATATTAGTTAAAAGTATTTAATTATGTAAATTATAAATCTAATTTTAATAATTTATAAACATCGATATTATGTTGGTAAAGGTGTTAATAATTTAATCATTATAATTAAGATTTATATTAAGGTTTATTGGTTGTATAATTTTAAGCGTTTGGTTAATAAAATAAAGCTTTATTATAAAGATCTTTCTAATATTAATATTTGTTTAAATATCTATTTTTAAATATAATTTTAATATAATTGATATATTTTTATCCTTAATTATCAAAGTTTTTATTTATTTAAATTAATAATAATTTTTTAAAGATTATTGGTTTTAATTATGGTTATATATTTATGGTAATATTATTATTAATATCTTTATTATTTATTTGGATAAATGGATCTTTATTATTATGGCTTGTATCTATATTTATGTTATAGTCTTATATTTTAAGTTATATATTTAAGGTATCTTAAGATATTATAATTAATAAGTTGTGTATGTATATAATTATTATTATTTACATTATTAATATAATAAAATTATACAAAAATCTTTAGTTAATAGTTAAAAAATGTTAGTATTTATTTATTAGTTTTATAATTTATTAAGTTATTTGGCTTAATTTTTCTGACTAAAATATAAATATATTTGTTAATCATGGATGATTAAAAGTTATGCATTGGTTATTATAAGCGGTTTTTTTAAGATTAAGGTTGTAAGTTTGAGTTTTGTGGTGGTTGTTATTTAAGCCAAAGTAAGATACTTTAAGGGATGGGATAAAGATTTTTAATTAAAGTTTTTAACTTTAATTAGGCTTTATGTTCTAACCTTTATATATTATAATCCTAATTAAAAGATGTAAAATAAGTAAGTAAAATCTTGAATTAATATGATATGTAATGATGTTAAAAGAGTGTGTTGATGCGGCCGTAAGCTATGTTATGTAAAGTTATATAAAAAAAGTTACGTGACGCCCCTAAGTCTCCTTGCCTCAACTCAGTATATTATAATTTTTAATTTAATAAGGTATATTAATAATGTTGTAGAAATAATGTGGAAATAAAGTTAAAATTGTAAAATTAAAAATTTATGTTAAAAATATAATATATTAAAAAAAGTTATATAAGAATTAATTGTAGTTAATGAATAAGGATTTAGTAAAAAAAAGAAAAAATGTAATAAAATAATTATATTTTATATATTTATGTAATATTATTAATATGTTAATAATATAATAATGTTATTTATAAATTAAAAATAAAAATATTTAAACGTTGTTATATATAAAATAGGATTTTAATAAATTACTATCATTTTGTTAATAAAAAGGATGGAAATTATTATATTATAAAAATTATTTTAAATATTTTTTTAAAAAAACTTTTATATATTAATTTATTTTTTTTAATTTTATATAATAATATTATTCTTTAATAATTATAAATGATTATTATAAAAAAGAGGTATATTATTATGGTTTTTATGTAACCTTTTAAGTCATATGTTTATATATTATATAAAGCATGTATATGCTTTATTAATAAAGCATTTATTTTTTTTACAAAATAATAATTCTTAAACTTTAACATTTATCTTATTATATTAAATAATCGTTTGAAAATTGAACAAAATGCTTGTATGTGGAAAAATTAAACTTATATGTAAGTGTTTAAAATGTTATTTATACATATATAAAAAACTTAATTAATGTTATTACTTTAATCGCTATATTTAATTTTTAAAATAGCTTTTACTTTAAAATAAAAACCACTTATAACTTTAAATTGTGTTGTTTTTTGTCATTAAATATCGATTATGGTATATTAATGTGTGAAAAAAATAATAAATATTATGGTTGGCTAAAAAAAAATGGTTTTATTTTAGTAAAATAAGATGAAATTAAGTTGTAATTTAAGGAGAGTGTTAAAGGGACTTGTACGATTTTTTGCTTAAAGTAACGTTAAAAATCATGGGATAATAAGATAAGAAAGTATAAAAACTATTATAAAAGTTATATGAATATTTATTATTAAGCTATATTTATTCATTTTTAAACCAATTGTTTAAATCTAACTTATCCTTATTGTTTAATAATAAATGCTTTATTAATCTAATTTTATTGCCATTTATTATTAACTTTTATACTTTAAATAATACTTTTAACTTTTTATTAATTATATTAAAATAATAATTCCTCTTAATATCATTTAGATTTTCTATAACTTCATATTTATTAAAATTAACCCCTTTTTTTTTAGGATTAAATGTGTTAACTATTATTGTAGGATTAATAATAGCAGCAATATTTCTTTAATTCTTAAGTATATCCTGCAATTATTAATATTATTAATTAATTAAACCTTTTATTTTAATTAAGTTATTTTATAAATTATCAAATCATACAATAATGTTAATTTATATAAACTTTAAGTAAATTAACTTTTAATATTTAAGGTATTATAAAGCTTATATGGCTTAATTAATTATTAATATAATTTTAATTTATTGATTTTTAATAAATAAGTTAAGTGACAACACTTTTGTTATTATGTAACTATCCTCGTAATTTTAAATCCATATATCATAATAATTGCAAAATAATTATTTAACCATTTTATTTAAATGAATATTTAATACTTAAAAATAATTAATTAACTTTTTAAGGATTATTACTAGCAATAATTATGATTCATGTAATATTCTTTTAACTTTTTTAATATTATGAAATTTTATTATATTTATAATTAATAGCAATTTTTTACCATTTATATAACATGTTAATTTATTATATATCTAGTTTATAAATATCTTTTTATTATTATACACGTTTTTGTTAAATTATATTAACACATTTTTTATATAATAAATACATTTATTTTTATATTTATTGTTGTTTTTATCATAAAAAATAATTAAAAGCTTAAATATATAATTATTAACATCGATACATAATAAAAAAATAACTTATCATTTATTTTAACTATTTCGATTAATTTTTATTAAAATTATATACACACTTTTAATTTTATATATATAATCATTGAGGAATTTAAATGGTATAAAAGTTTTATTTAAGTTTAACACTTATTATGTATGAAATTATTAAGTAAAAAATGTGAATTATAAAGTTATAAAAATATTAAAGCTTTAAATAACTTTATTATTAAAACGTAATAAATTATTAAGCAAATTATTAAAATTAATAATAAAGTTTATAAGTGGTGGCAAACTTTTTAATTAATTGGTTAATATAAAGTTTTATTATAATATATTATTTAAAAGTAAAAAGTATTTTTATATAAATAAGTAATATTTAATACAAGCTTTTAAAACTTTATTTAAAGTTTTGTTAACATGTTTAATAATTTATTGTTAATTTAAGCAGTGTTATTTTAAGAATTAAAAAAACTAATTAACGTTAAATATAAACATTAAGTTTAATTTAAGTAAGTATAATTTTTTAAATATTAAAATTGTTTTAATTTTAAATTATGCCTTAATAACAACCTTATTTTAAGCTTATTTTTCTAAAAAATCAAAATATAAATAAAATTTTAAACCAAATTACTTAAAATAAAATATATAATGTAATTAATAATTGCTTTATAATATATTTTCTTTTTTAATTTACCACTTTTTTATAATAATTTTAAAGATTTTAAAAAATAAAATTCCACGGCCGCCCCAAAAAAAAAAAAGCCACGTTTTCGAGCTATAGCTTTTCGTAAACTTTGGGGAGCTTAAAAACGTATGGCTTTTTTTTTATGGGGTTTATTGCGTTGGCTGTAAAATTTTTTAAGGGGGGTATAATGGTATATAAGGTATATAGATATATAGAGTATGTGTAATAATTTAAAATAAAGAATTAAGGTAAGTTTAGGGTGTTAATATCTATCCGGAGGCTATAAATTTATGGAGTATAGGTAATAGTAAGGTTGGTGATATGGGTTGGTAATAAGATGTAAGATAAAGGAGATTAAAAAGATTAGAAAAATTAAGGAGATTAGGGAGATTAGGGAAATTAGATATTAAATTAACAAAAGTTTGGTAGTATTGGTAATAGGATAAAATTTTTTATATTTAATTGTTAACTTATATTTTAATATTAAGGAGATTAAAAAAATTAAGTTAAAAAGATTAGAAAGATTAGAGATTAGAGAGATTAAAGATTAAAAAGATTAGAAATAAGAGATTAGAGATGAGAGATAAAAGATAAGAAATAAAAGATTAAAGATTAGAAATTAGAGATATTAAAGATTAAAAAAATCAAGATAATAAAAACGCTTTAAGGCGTTTTAAAGTAATTTATATAAAAAGATTGAGGATATTTAAGCAATTTAAAAGATCTTAAATATTTTAGATTACTTAAATTATTAATCCTTATTTGTTATTATAATAATTCTTCTTTATTTTAATTAAATAGTACGGTAATATTATATTTATTTATTATTAAGTTAAGGCAATCTTTTTATCAAAATTAACATACAAATTATTGTTACTCTCTTAATATCACGTTATGAAGATCTTTAAATTAAAAGATAAAAACAATTATCGTATAGGAAAATTTATTAGTTTAAAATAATAGTTAATCGGTATAGATCCTAAATAGGCTATAGTCGAGGGAATAAGCATGTAAAAATAAAGTAAAAAAAATCATAAGATAAAAAGTAGTTAATAATAAAATACATAGTAGATTTTTGATAATTTATATGACGATGCGATAAGATATTTATATTAATTAATAAGAACTAAAAGGTGACGATGTTTTTAAGGATGAGGATAAAGATAAGGTAAGAAAAGAAGGTTATACGTTATTAATAATAGGAAAAGTAATAAGGTTATTTTAACGGTTATTAAGGAGATTAAAAAGATTTAAAAGATTTAAAAGATTTAGGAGATTAAGGAGATAAAGATGGTATATAAAAGCGTTTTAAGATAATTTATATAAAGAGATTAAAGATCCTAAATATCCTAAATTTAGATTTTTAATAATTAAAAAGCTTTTTAGATTACCAACCATATTACGTGGCAGCTAGGATGTAAAATATATATACCCTAACTCAATATACTTAATTAAAAGCTTAGATGAATTTAATTAATTATATAAATAATAGTAAAACCTTAATTCCTTATTATCCACTCCAGATATAATGTAGAATTAACATAATATAAAAGTATATAATAAGAATTTCACTAATAATTTTGTATAATAATTTTCTTAAGACTCAACACAATAATGTCCTCCGGACAGATAATAATTTTTATAACATTAAAGTAACAATAACCTGGTTTTAAAAAGTTTAAATTATTTGTAAAAAATATATAAATAAATTTAATTAATTTATTATACTTAATTAACTTTTGCAAAAATAATTTAATTTAAGTTAATTAAATTAACACCTTTATTTTCTTATTTTTTAAGTAATATAATTAGCTTTTTTTATATAATTTCAATTAACGAATAACGCGGTTTTTAATAATCTTAACTTTACAGTTAAGTTTTTTATATATTAACGGTGTTAAATGCAAATTATCTATAAAAAAATAATACGATTCATATTAATTTTTATATATATTTTTATTTAAAGATTTTAATATTAAAATTATAAGAGTCTTATTAAGTATTAAACTATAAGTGGTTTAACATATTTAGCGACCCAGTTTTAAAAAGTCCAAAACTGCGAGAAACAGCGGTATACTCTTTATTCCGCTTCGCTTCGGCACCGATGACATGATACAGAAAACCAGTATTATCCACAACTCTATATGCGTGTGATACAATAAAGGATATACAGTATGTAAGCTAACCCGGCTAACTACTTTCCTGCCTTCCTGCTTTCCTCCAGGCGATTGATTTACCCTAGCTACAATATCTGGCTTATCCCCCTTTCCCGCGCTTGTTGCCGCTTTTGCCGCATCGCCGTCATGTTTCTTCCAACGTAGTGGTTGGCCGGGGGGTTCCCGTTCTTGTGATTCGTGCCCGCCGTGACAATGGGATTTCACCTACATCTGCAAGCGTTCGACGGCCGGTGAAAAGGGAGCCGCTCTACGGGGGGTTAAAGGCGCAGCAAAGCAGCACCATAGGCACCATAGCACAGCGTAGATTGCTTGCCCATGCTTACTTACCTACCTACTTAGCTTCCTGTTATACCTACCTAACTACCTGACCATCCGATTTCGAATGAAGCAAAAATCGGCGATCCGTTGCAATGGATGGCTGACCTGACATACCCAGAGACCGGTAAACTGGCTGACCACCAACGTACATCCATCCCATCTCATCTCATTCACGTCAGGGTCTGGTCCATTCCATCGGTGCACTTTGGATGAATCCATTCCGTCCAAGTTCTCATCACCAGGGATACCATCCAGACCTCGTCGAACGAGGTCGAGGCTTTCCCTCGGCGGGGGGGTTCATATCGTACGCACGTACAACTCTAACATGGATGAATTTCGATTACAGTACACGGCGTCCACTTGCGTGGGGGTGATCTTAGAGGGATGGCTCCGGCTTTCCAAACTGGAACTAGTTAGCCATCGTTGTTTAAATTGTTTTTATGTCCTCTGGTCTTGGTTCTCCTGCTGCTACGGTACGGTGGTACTGCCAGTTATAACGGTACAGCAGATACATGATCGCCGACGGAGCTAGAGTATGTGCATCTATGTAGGGATGAGATCGGTCATCTTTCGTCGGACAGGATAAGTCTGCCGGGCCTGTCTAGGTACTGTCACACGCACACGTTTTTTCGAAGAGGTACGTCGGGATCCTTACATACGTAGTGTACTGTACCGCACGACGAGAAATGCCGCTACGTATGCGGAATGTGCAAATTGCACAATAACGGTGCGCTACGGTTCTAGATTAGACGGATTGGCAACAGGACAACCTCGTAAACAGGAGGCGACGTCACAGTCAACGGGAGAATTCCTAAACAGGGGCTCTTGGCTCTGTCAGGTTCCCCCTTTCCCCGGGTCCCCAGAATCTTGAATGCCCAGCCTGCAAGACAGCCGTTGGCGAGATACCGGGCGCCTTGGCATCTCGTTGCCAAGGGAGCCGCATCTCGAGGCGGGTGACGGACGAGCAATAGGCTTCTTCGGGTATGTATAAACTGCATTACTACGAACATGGCACATACTGCGAGAGAGTAGATCATGAGATGAGCAGCTTGTTGGAGAAGAACTAGTAAGCCTGAGGTCCACTACCTCACGCCTCGCTGCTGCGCGATTTCATCGTAGATATTCTCGATGCGTGTGAGATCTTCGGCCCTTGGATAAGCGTGGCGAGACATACAGAGAATGGAAAAAGCGACTGGCGTAAGTGGCAGCGGATTACTCAGTAAGTAATGGTAAGTGTGACTTATTTCTCACGTCGAATAGATATTCAGTCTCGAAGCTGAGTTGTGGAATGTTCCGCCGAAGTCTTCGATACTTCCTCAAGACTTCGCCGTTAAGCTTATGCTACAGTATCACAGTACCCGTCGTCTAGCCTATCCCTTCAACCTTTTCCCGATACCTCCCTTACCGACTGAGTTATAATAACCCAGGATGATTGGACTGAGCTATAATAATCTAATATCATCGTCGGCATGTTCCTTTTTGTTCTGGTCTGGGACTAGGGAGGGTGGGAGGATGAAGCGCAGTGGGTGTCATGCGACATGATAGACACTGCGCGAATACGTGCGTATGTTTGTGTCGGTGTGTGATGCGATATAGAGCCCTTTCTGTTTCCAGCCGGGCGCATCGGGGCTTTGTTAGTTTCTGGAGCCTCCTTTCCCACACGTCTGGCCCCGTCTCCGATGGTCTCTCTTCCTTGCCTGCTTCCTGCCGCCCCATGCCATGCTACCATGCCCCCATGCAGAGCTACCATAGCACTACCGCCTCTGTAGGTAGGTACAGTACATATCTGCCTTACATATGGTACATACCGTATATTACATTATATTAGATGAACGGCTCATGCTACCAGACTACGGCCAGAGTCACATATACCGGCAGATGTCCTACGTAGGTGGTACTGGTCATCCATGCCGCGTAACCCTTCGTGATGCACGCGAAAAGCTTGTTCCGTCTTGGCTATCGTTCCGTAACGTTGGACCGGTCCACTGGCCTTACGTCGCTGGCTGTCTATCCGGGACGAGCCAGGCAGGCACGAGACGGGACGCGACAGGACACGCTGGTCGAAGCCGGGTCTCATCCTCGCTTCGCTGCTACGGTAACTACCTACTTACCTCCCTGAACTATCTATCTTGGGTATCTAGACGTGGCCGACCGTTGCGTTGGGTCCGCGGCCAGCAACGGCTTTTTGTCTACCTATCGGTCTTTTTTTCCCATTGGCGGTATGTCGTCAGGCGCGATCTTTCTTTCGCTTGTGACGGGCTCGGTAGATGAGGTTGGGTTAGACAAAAGAGGAGGAGAGGGGAGGACAGGACAGGGCAGTAGCAAGGCTTCGGGAGCGGGATGGGATGCGGTAGGACTTGGAGTTTCTATCGCGCCGACGACGATTCCTTCACGAGCTACAGCATATTAATACGCCGCCTTATTCTTTTTTTGGTGCACCCGCTCGTGATTGAGCGAGCATGTGAGCAAGATCCTGCGTGGGGGGCAAGAATCTCCGCGGCGCGAGTTATTTCGGGCCGGGATTTCCCAGCGCGTACAGCCGGGTCTTGTTCGCTGGGCACGTAAGAGTTGTGTAGCCCTAGGGAAGTATCGGGATGCGGTGTCAGCAGCATTTCTGATGAGGCTCCCACGGCGAGATCTCAACGTGCTTTTGCTTGCTTACAGCTCGTGATGGTCAGCCTCGATCCATGATCTCACTGGCGCTGACACCCCGGGCGTGGCTTCACCGTCACGAGCGTTGCTGCCGACTCGACCCGGTGACGATCGGGTGATGCCGGGCGTCGCCGTAACGCCCGGCTCTTTCCGTCCCGGGGCTCGTTCCGATACCTTCCGGCTCGTCTTGCTTACCTGGACGGATAGGCGGTATCCGGAATACGGCGCTGACGTTGTTTTGCGCAAGCGAGCGGACGGGGATTACGGGACCTCACGGGCCGGACTGCGACCGTTTCGCCCTTTTTTTTTCGAGAGGTGCGACTCTTCTTCTTCTCGAGATCAAACCCTGCCGCAACGCACTACGAGAATCACGCTATATCATAAATTGCCGTGTTACTGCCTACTTGGGTATCCATAGACTTTCCGTCCCCATTGGCTTTCGGTTAAGGGGAGAGGTTTACGGTAGGGCTTGCTCATCGATCCTGATGGGATTCGATCGCGGCGTACGGTAGCAAGACGCCCGGCTTTGTAGCACGAGCCAACCATCCTCGAGCGGCTAGGTACATTTTAAATTACGTTGTGCTGGCGATTGTCACGATCCGCTTTGGGGGCGGACGAAGCCTGAGTAATTCCTTTTACGTCAGCCCAGTGTCCTTGTACGGTTTTGATTGAATTGGTAGAGTACCCTGACTTTGTGCTTGGTAGAATCTTTAGGCGGAGAAGATTGGCTCTAGGAGTCCGTTCCGGCAAGTCTCTTGGTAAGTACACAGAGCCCCTTATATCCACCAACGGGATCACCGAGTGGTTGGGTCTAAGTTGTCTGTGAAGTATGGAGCCGAATTCTACCCCGGGATGAAGACATTCGAGGGCCGGTAGTCAGTAAGTGCGGGTCACGAAAGCACACGAAGGAGGTAAGTGGACGACTATGACCAATCAAGGGGTTAGGCCTATGAGAACGATTCAGTATCATCGGACATATTCTCCTTAGTACGGTATTCGTTACGCCTACTTAATGCATTACAGTGTACATTTTAGTCATTTACATGGACCGCTTCACTATTTGTCTGCTCTAAGTTGTAGACTAGTAACGGGGTCTCCGGGAGATGTCACATCATGGTGAGCTTGTCCGCGTTGTCAGGCACGCAAGTTTACAACCATAGGGTCAACGCATTCCCCCTCTGTTAGCGTGCGAAACACGTGGAACTCCGAGTTTCCTACGGGAACTACTTAAAATTTTCATCTAGATGAAGATTTGACAAGAGCTAGTTCCACATCGTCTCCTAAACCGAACGGGGTCAATATGGGGCTGACCCATATCGCGAAGTCCGGACCCGCCTACGGATGCAAAAAAATTTCGCCTCCATCTCCGTCCACGGAACTTAGTTCTTGTTAACGTCGTGAGAAGTCACCTGAGAACAACCCACCTGATCTGGTCCCATAGCTCAGTTGGTTAGAGCGTCGTACTAATAATGCGAAGGCCGAGAGTTCGAGCCTCTCTGGGACCATTCGTTTACCTTTTTTCTTTTTGGAGTCTGAAGGGGCTCTACCTTTTGGTGCAAGTTCCTGCAATGAATTTCTAGTAATTAGGTACTTTCGCGCTGTGGAGAGACAAAATCGTGAGCCAGGACCTCCTGTGTGCTCTATATGAGAAGAGGAAAGAGGATAGTGTCATGACACCCGAGGATGCTATCGAAAACTAGATGCAGGAGACTCATTTACGGGTATCTAGGAGGTGATGCTCGAAGTGTCCCTAAATATTAGGGGTATAGTGGGATCTCCTGGAGGATACCGTGTAATAATGTCTGTCTTATACTTGTATCGTCAAAGCAACAAATCTTAAAACTCAAACTTCATGAGCAATGTAGGGAAACAGTAATAGGCCCTTGGTCGGGTAGGCATCTTCGTCTCATCAATGGATGATCACGACTGACCTCTTCTGAACTTTCTTAACTTTAACGTCGACCACACTAGCTCGATCATGGATGTGGAATAGTACGGTACATAGTAATTACTAGCAGATCCAACTTTACATAGTAATACATGCAAGAATATAGTACCAACACATCTGACACTACATTACTGTTTGCTCTTTCCAGCCGTCCTCACAAACTTACCGAGTAGACGTCGCCTCCAAGCTGATTATCGTTTGAAGCTTTCCAGCTACGGAGACATGTATCTGGAGCTAAGAAGTATAATATTCGAGTATCTTCAAGTATCTTTTTGGTGATTTAGCTGCCGACCTTTCACGCTCTCCTACCCTATACGAAGTGAGTACTTCAGGATTTGGATACGCATTACTGGGTATATACATCAATGATACATGCTGGCTTCACATATCAATACCTCAAACGTAATCCCTGACTTTGAAGCCATCGACGCGTAATCGATGCTGTCTAAGGTAGTGGGCACTCTATCAAGTGAAGACAGTGGGCCTCTGAATTGCAGATCTCGAGGATGGCTTCGATAAAAAAGGTAAGCGATTGATCTGCTGGCCATACCCTAATCAATTTGGTTCTTTATTCCTCTAGGAAGTAGACCAAGTCTGTAGGCGACGTACAGTATATCAGGTAGACTCATCCTGATGAAGCATCTGGGATACAGCACTTAACCCCGTTCGCAAAGGCACAAACAGCGAGCCCATCGTACGCCATATTTAGATAGGCTTTTCTCCTTAAAGCCCCTTTCCACGCTCATCACCCCAGCGCTTCAACCCATCTTCTAGACTCCTTATCAGCCCTTTAGCCAGACGTCCCATCTCGCCAACCCGTCCATTATCCGCATCCTCCTCAAAACTCACCCTCCCACACCACCACTGTAGCCAATTCTCCGCCCGCGCACCTCCAGTCGCATCTAATAGCCCAACACTCACGTCAATGAGCTCAGGGCGCCAGCGATCGTGCCAGAAGACAGTCGCGCCGCAACGCGGGCACGACTCGCGTACTACCCCGGGCGAGCTCTCGTAGCTCTTCAGGGGCACGCCCTCGGCGTGCAGAGCGTTGAAGTCGAGCGGTATTACCTTGACGTCGGGCCCGGGAGAGGGAGAGGGAGCGAGGAAGAAGATGTTGCTCCGCGGCACGAACGCCCACGTCTGGATCTCGAAACCGGCCGTCAGTCGGCACGAGCGGCACGCGCATGTCCCGGCTAGGTATTTAGTTGGGTTGGGGTCGCCTGGTGGCTGTAGCCACCACTTCTCGTCGTGCGGGTTGGTGACGATTTCGTGTGGCGTGGAGACGTAGGGGATTGTTAGGTCGGGGAAGTTGGACCGTGGAAGCCGGCTTGAGGCGTCCGGGCGTGTGATGTGGAAACGGATAGTACCGCAGTGGCAGCGTGCGTTGAGCACGTCTTCTCCATCCCCCTTTCCATCCTCGTTTGTACCTTTGATTTCTTCCGCTGCGGAACTTGTGGTGGTCGACCAGTGTCCAAGGACCTCCATCCTGCGCGACTCGTCGACGCGCTCGATAAACGGGGACAACCCGCCGTCCCGGGTGCCGGCCGTATTCACATGCCTAGCATACGTGAGGAGCTGATTTACCTCTGCCCCTCCCTCATCCTGTGCGCCTACTACTTCTCCGTCATCACCGGCCGTCCGACAATGACGCCGGTAGCTACGGCCCACTCGCTATTCACCGAGCGTCGGAACACATGGCACCCACAGGTATTGCAGAAGTAGCGCTGCGTTCGGGCGGCAGATGGAGCGTCGGGATATGCCGCGAGGCCAGCGAGGGACCTCGGTGCGTGAGTTGGCGCATACGAGACACATAGCAGGCCCGAGCTATGGCGGCACACAGAACAATGGCACAGATCGATTTCCACTGGGCCGGCGCCCTGCGAGTCCGGGATACGTAAGGCAACCGTCTGCCTTGAGGCACCGCAGTGGCATGAGATTATGACTTGGGCGCTCCGAGACATGGTGGATTTAGTAGGCAGATAGATGAGTCAGTTAGTAAGTCAAACCGGCAAGTTCAGTATGGCAACTTGAAGTTTGGTGATCGAACCATTGATAGCGGCAACCTGCACTTACTTGTATGAAGTATATACGCGCGTTTAGGGTTTATACCTATGAATGTCTGCGCCTGTTAAGTACTCCCAGTCATTATTACTACCGATCCCAAGGGACACCAAGCCCCCGCACGGGTAGCGAACTGCTCAGGTGAGCGGTAATCAGATCGTAGATACCACCTACGTACATGCATGTAGGTCTATCTTAGCATCTGGGTGAACTCCGGCGATTTGACGTACTAGATCGTATGTGAGCGCCTTAGCATGACGGAGATTCGGCCCGTCGAAGCAAGACATTGGCATTGGAGAAGCGTGGGAACCCCTTCACTTTGGACCATGATGATGAGCGTATTTCATAGTATTATCTCGGGAATGGCATGTAATCAACCAATCGAAAGCATACATGAAATAGTGGAATCTTCGATTAAAGGAAATAGGGTCGTGATCAGTAGGTGTAACTGACATACATAGTCTTGACCCGTCCTCACGGGACAACTCACACCGAATGTCCTCTCCTGTATATTTTTTGTCTGCATGTCGCATTCCCGAAGTTTTCCCTTCTCCATGATCTTCATTAGTAGGTATGGTAGTATTACATGAACCTTACAGACACGCCATCCGACCCTCCAGATGCTTAGAAAATTCAGAAGCAACCAAACACCGGTGGTGATTTTCTTTGTCATGATATGGTATCGCGATCAGACGTGAGATTAGGTTAGAAACTCAAGACGCGGGTTGGGTAATTAGACTGTCGCCTCGTTGCCCTCGCTAGCCGGCTTAGGAACCGACCTCTCGGCTTCTTTCTCTCCGTCCTTACTCGACGACGCTTCCTTGGGGATGGGATCGTCCATAACTATCTTCTTCGTTTCCTGGTTGGCCCCCTGAACATCAGGGTGCGGGGGTGCGACGCCCGCGGCTGCTAGCTCTTCTATCGGCATTTCTACTTCGTTGCCGTTCGCGTCGACTACGCGCGTTCTCGTTTCGTATTTGGTTTTGAATTCGACTTTGCCTTCGAGCGCCTTCACCTGCTCCTCGTTGAGGATGTTGCCGTCCTGGTCCCTGTATTCGATTCGCTCCTCTCGCCCGATCACCTTCTGACCCTGGGGCTCGAACTTTGGGGCCCCCGAAATGCCCACGTTTGGGGAATCCTGCTGGATCGGTTGTTGGGCCGGCGGCTGCTTGTTGTCTACAGCAGGTTGGGGAGTCTGGGAGATCTTGCTTGGAGCTGCGCCGAGTCCTGAGTATGCGTCGTACTATACAAACCAACTGCATTAGTCTACCGTCTAATTGACAATTTGTAAATCCTTTCATATACATTCATATTCGTTTCTCATGGTCCAAAAAGGGACAGTAACATACGACTTCAACCTCGCCCTCTTGACGGCATGCCTTGGGAAGGGACACTCACGCTCTCTAAGAAAGTATTGCAATCCCAGTCCCATGTACTGAATAGCTTCACGCGGTTACATTCGGCCTTGGTCCAGGCGTTTCCATATGCCAGAGGCGAGTAGAGGGCGAACACGATTCCGGAAAGGGCTAGGAGTGTGACCACGCCAGCTTTGTTCATGATGGGGTTGTCCCTAACGATCCGGGCGGTGGCGAAATCGAAGATTTGGCAGAAGGCCATAACAGCGAAAACTAAAGCGGGGAAGTAGTGGTGCAGAAAGAGTTGACGCTGCATCAGGAAGAAAGGGAAGTAATGTAAGGCCCATCCGAGCACGTAAGTTCCAGTCTCGTAATCAAATCGCTTGAAGATGGTGTTCGAGTAATCGTTGCAGCTGCGTTGCCACCTGAGAACGGCAATACCCTTGAAAAGCGCGTAGATAACCACCGCAAGAGTTGAAGTGTACCACACGATGGGATTGCCCATCAGATAGATCTGACGGTGCTCCTTGCCCCAGAAGTTGATACCGCGACGAAGAATGGGCCAGGACTCGGGGCGAGAGTCCCAGGCATGAGACTCGACGAGGCCTGCGTTTGTCCTCCACATAACCTTCTGCAGTTCCCAGAACTTGCCAAAGAAGCCGGGGTTGACGTAGTTGACCTTTTCAGCGTCGCTGGCTAGTTGAGGGTGCGCGTTGGATTCAATGTACCATAAGCTGTTGGGGAGGGTACCGCCCTTGGCACAAGTAACCTCCTGCTGTTCGGAAGCCCAGTCGGGTAACTTGACCTTGTGAGAGAAGAGTACGCATCCGGTCATGACATGGACGAGCCTGAATTTAGTCTGAATGGTACGAAGTCGCTCCTTGGCAATAGGCCCGAGAGACTGTTTCTTAACAATCTCGACTCGGAAGAGATCATTAGCATCACCAGCAAATCCTTCGTACCCATATGCAGATACTTCATTTTGCCAATCAGCCTCGCTGACGGGGGGTCGAACGTCGTGGGAGTGAAGGCGTCGGTGTGTGGCTAGGTGGTATAGACGGATCACGTCACCGTCCTTGATGTAGTTCTCAGTTATGTTCTTCACCGTGTCCCAAGCGTGAGTTCCGTTGATAGGTTCGCCGTTGATATCCAACGGCTGGGTTTGGTTCTCCAATAAGAACAAGTTGTTGTCATCCTTGTGGGGGTAAAGAGTGATCTGCTGCTGCTGACTGCCTGTCGGGTACATTAGAGGATGCGAGTGAAGATAGCCTCCTTGGGTATTGACATGTCGGATAGTGACACGGCTACCAAACGCAATATCGACTGGAACATCTTGCATGCCCTTGTTGTTCAGCGTCGCTTGGAACTCGGAGCTCATGAATCCATCTCCCTCGCCGGGGTTTGACAGGCAGAGGAAGTGAATAGCAAACGTAGCCATGTAGAAAGTCACGGGGATGATGATCAAACAGAAAGCGCGGGCCATGAAGTGCTTCGCGAAGATGCGCATAGTGACGGTCTTGGTATCGCCGAGCAAAACCCACAGCTGTACGAGAGTCAAAGACCCAACCCAGGCGATCGTGAACAGGCCAACCCATTTGATGCTGGCCGTAATACCCAATCCCAAGCCAGTCATGACCAGCCAAAACCACCAACTGGCGTCGAATGCCTTAGAGGGACCTTGTTCATGCTGGTTGGTGAAGGAGCTGAAGGCGAGGGCGGTAAAAGCAGTCGCAATGACGAGCGGGGAATCAAGTAGAATCAATCGCGCCTGGGTGAGCAGACCATTCTCTGTGTAACGTATGAGCACAATGTCGACATTATGGACGTTTGGAATAGGGTAAATTACCAAAGATGATGAAGGCGGCACCGAGGGCAGCTGTAGCAGTACGACAACCAGTAGCCTTGAGAGTCAAGAAGACAGTCGGAACCAACAGAATACCGCAGATGGCTGGGAACAATCGCATGGCCACATACGGAACGCCCGGCTCTAGATAGTCCTTGCCAATCTCCTTGAAGTCGAAGTCGCCATTGAAGCCAGCGAGCCACCCGAATAGAGTGATGAGTAACTTGGCTAACGGGGGATGGACGTCCATAAAGAATTTACCCTTGATATACTTGGACGCAAAACCGCCGAAACTAGAGGGAGCATCTAGCATTAATGTCTATCACCTTGATGGCTGGCTGCGACTCGGGGGAACTTACTGGACTTCGTCAAAGACGACACTCGAAGGCTGGTAGATGCGGAACAATCGCACAATGGCTCCCAGGATAGTCAAGACTAGCATAACCTGATAGTCGGAAACTGGAAGTAAGAAGATATCATTATCTTCGACGCCCTCCGAGGTATAGTCATCGTGCTGCTTCTTAACCTCGTTCTTGGGCTTTGGGGGCGTATACGAGGCGCCTTTCGTAGCAGGCGGCTTGGCCGAACTGGACCTCGCCATGTTGCGCGAGTATATTTAAGTTGTAACCGCTGAAGGGCCTGACGAGATGGAATAGATGAGGGATGGTGGAAGAAAAAGAAAAGAGGTGTTCGTGGCCTTTTTGGAACTTGCTCGAGTCGAGGTCGACTTGTGGAACCAGAGCTTCGACGCTATGGAGTACAGGTGTCACGGTGTACAAAGAAATTCAGACTGGTTAACGAAAGTCAAGAAGTAGAAGTAATCATTACAAGAAAACAATAGGATAACAAAAATCCCATTCAAAGAGGCGGGACGATTAATGATCCCCCCTTTGATCGCAGTGCGGCGGGATGGATTCGAAAGGGCTGAAGGGGGTGAAATAAGGGGTGGTAGAATCAAATAGTGAAAACGGCGTCAGAATTTATTTTTGAGCTCCTAACCTGGAACTTCCTTCACACCTGCTAAGGCGATACTAAGGTTATTGGGTCCTATGTTTGCAACCAACCAGCTGTCTCCAAAATTTAGCTGCATGGTTAATCCGCGTAATCTTTTTTGATGCTACAGTGGCCTTATCCGGTTTGGCGGATTGGCGCAGGGGGCGTTTCTAGCTTCTAGGAGGTCCCAAAAAAAGATTCAGCTGCAGTCGCAATTGCTCGTTCATGTGGCACTGATTGATATATTCCTGGTCTGATGCGAATCGAAAGTTCGGCATGCCCCGCAATTCCGTAATTGATGAACACGAGTATCCCCATGTGCACTATATTTTCAACCTTTAGACGCATGTTTTGTTTTGCCCTTAAATGAATTGATAGAATATGTGCATATATCTCACTTTCTAGCTGCTCACAGTCCTGTAAACTATATTTTCCATTATAAATACGAATATCTTCATTGTTAAGGTGCCTTACGCTGTATGTATGTTACGGGACAGATGAAGAACAACGGTATTTGGTACCGTTTCATGTTTCGGGTTACACTGGGTCCCAGGTAAGGCTGGACTGCTTAGACCTATTTGATTGGCTTAAATATCGGATTATCTAATAACCCGCTAACGGCCTATCTACCAATCCAGAAACCTTACTGCACGGTGACCTCTTATAGTTTACCGACCGCCAAAGATATTTTTGTTGGAGCTTCCAGTTGCGACATCATCGCGTTCTTCAACCAATACATTCCTATACTGCAGCCTCCACTTTCGCGATCGCGTCCACGCATCACCAGGGAGGCTCTAGGACTGCCGTCAATATGGCTGCGAATACTAATGGTGAAGCAGCAGCTGTTTTAGACGACATCAAACCTCCTCAGGGCATTGTCTTGCCACCCAAGGAATTCAGAAGTGAGTCCGCCTTATCATCTCTCTTTAGCATTCTCCAAGCTAACTTATTCTAAGCTATCCTTGAGAAGACGGCCGGCTTCGTCGCCCGGAATGGAATCGCATTCGAAGACCGCATACGAGAGAAGGAGAAACATAATCCTAAATTCAGTTTCCTTAGCAATGCCGACCCCTATAATCCTTATTATCTATGGCGACTAAGCGAGATAAAGGAGGGCCGTGGCACCGCCGTCGCTGCTGGTCGAACTGGTGAAGTTGCTGCCGTTGTCGAGGCGAAGCCCGCTGGCCCTCCTAAGCCTCCAGACTTCCAATTCTCTGCGCGTATGCCCAATATTAGCGCCCAGGATCTCGAGGTTGTGAAACTGACTGCGCTATTTGTTGCAAAGAATGGCAGGCAGTTCATGACCGCACTCTCCCAAAGGGAAGCTGGGAACTACCAGTTTGACTTTCTGAGACCGAACCACAGCCTTCACAATTTCTTCCAGCATCTAATCGATCAATATTCTATGCTTTTACGAGCCGGTGGCATAGATGGCGAGGGAGGGCGTGTTCAGCAAGAAAGGATAGCCGAGCTCCAACGCAACATCGATGATAAATTTCATATCCTGAGTCGCGCCAGACAACGAGCCGAGTGGTTGAAGCACCAAGAAGACGAGAAACAGAAGAAAGAAGAGGAGGAAGAAAAGGAACGATTGTCATACGCTCAGATCGACTGGCACGACTTTGTTGTTGTTGAGACTGTCGTATTCACTGAGGCCGATGACCAAGCAAACTTACCCCCGCCAACTTCCCTCTCAGAGCTGCAATATGCTTCCCTTGAGCAGAAAGCCAAGGTATCTGTCAGTGCTAACCTGCGTATCGAGGAAGCTATGCCTACGGACGATGATAGCGCCTACAACGGGTACGCAGCACAGCCGAACTACAACATTCCTCATCATCCCGCGCAGCAAATGCAACCGGCACAACGCATGCCCGGAGCCCAATCCCATCCATCTATCCCTAACCCCCCTCAAGCCGCATACCAGATGGCTCCACCGCCACGCCCGAATGGTGCTCAAGAGGACGAAGAGGCGCAGCGTATGCGGGAGAGAGAGGAAGCTCGCTTGCGCATGCAACACGCTCAAGCCGAAGCTAAGGGCGGCGCTGCTCCGATGAAGATTAAGGAGAACTACGTTCCTCGCGCCGCTGCCCGAGCAGCTAATCGACAAGGAACTCAGATGGCCCTGTGCCCGAACTGTCATCAGCAAATCCCAATGAATGAGTTAGAAGCCCACATGAGGATCGAGTTGCTGGATCCCCAGTGGAAGGAGCAAAAGGCGAAAGCCGAGTCACGCTATGCGACCACCAATTTGTCACATGCCGACGTCGCTAACAACCTGAAGCGATTCGCTAGTCAGCGAGGCGACTTATTCGACGGCGTTACTGGGCAGCCTATATCTGAGGAGGAGATGGCTCGTAGGAAACGGGCAGCGCTGAACAGCTTCGACGGCAACCCCGAAAACAGGAACCAAGCTCATATCAACCATATGCAAAGCGTTAATGTCGACGAGCAAATCGCCCGGATCCATCAAAGATTCGCCAAGGACAACCAACAGGGTCACTAAGATCAACTGAACTAGGGCCATTTTGGCCGTTGTATATGTAATATGTAGAAGAAGTAATGCGTGGCTAGGTCACAAGTAGGGCACCAAGCGGGAAGGCAGGGCATAACTCGCCGCTGATTCCTACGAGAATTGCCCCCTTGACGGTCGTGCGAACCGCCCATATGGGGGATCAAGGAGACGAGAGCAATCGGGCGACGGCTGAACAGGTAAACAATACCCAAGAATTAGTTTCTGTTATTCAGATTGCTCATACTTAATACAGTTCCGTGTTCTCCAGCCACGCTTCGTGGTGCTCCTACCCCAAACATAAAGTCTGCCTTGCATGCCACCTATTATGTGATATGTGGGATGCCAGGGTCTCTCCGTGAGACTAAGTAATCGTACGGAGTAGCCTTACCATATAGAACTGGATTAAAAAATAAGGCTATCTACTCTAGGACTTGGTCATTGGCGAAGATACCTGGCGGCGTTGTAGGGCGTTTAAAAGCGAAAGCGTGATAAGCGTTCTCGTATAATTGATTCTACGTAGCATTAGGGCAATAGGTATATGGGCGTTCATAGTCGGCCAATACTCAAGGCGGAGTTTCGTACTCTTGTTATAGCATCATAGGAAGCAACCGTACGTTTGCCAAGCATGTCAGAACGACAACACGCAAATAGCGATGGAGCTGGCGATCGTTGTGTTCCAACAAATTTTTCTCTTTTTTATACTATTACAGTGATTCATTGCGCAAATCTGCCAAGATGTGTTGAGCGATCTTCCTTCTCTACTCTACTCCCTGGCCATCATTATCACCATCGGATTCCTCGTCGTGGATCACATCCTCAACGATCAAGTTCCCGGACCTTCCTATTGCGGCACCTAGCGTAGCCTTTGAGTTGGGCTCGTACACGACCCGTGGTAGGGGTGTCGCGATTCGGAACTTGTACTCGTGCTCGTAGCCCTCGGGACGCTCGCGGTCCGCCTTTTCGTCTTCGTTGACACCGCCTTCGCTATTTAGTAGGTCGTAGCACTCTACGAACGCGTACAGCTCCTCGACGGTAGTGCTAGCGGCAAACTTGCGCACGATGCGACCCTTTTCGGCATCTGGTAACTTGAGAGCGAGCCGTACGACGTCTTTATCCGCGGCGGCCGGCTCGGGGGCTATAGTCCCGACACGCCAACGCCGCCATTGCTCACGCTGCGCAGCGCGGCGCTCAGCCGCTATGGCTTCCTCCTTAGCGCGCTGCTCGGCGAGGGCGGCGGCGGCTTCGGCTTCACGGCGTTGGCGTGCGCGCTCGCGGTCACGTGCCAGCGAGCGTTCGTATGCCGAGTCCTGTTCGGTGCGCAAGTTTCGTGCGAGATCCTGAGCGGCGCGCTCGGCGCGAACACCGGCTAGATCGGGAGCGTATTTATTTACGGCAGTCTGGAGTTCGGCGAGATATGCGGATGACGACATGGGTCCCACCAAGCGCTTGACGATGCTCATGCGCGTGCTGCTGCCCTCCTTTGGGGTTAGACAGACAAGACATGAGAACGGAAACTTGGTACAGTTGTACTCGGCGGCAACTTGGTACGCTTCTGAGTCGAGGACGTTACCGCCCCACAAGATGATGTTGTTGTCCGGCTCGTTGATGAAGCTGATGACTTCAGGGGAGAGAAGGGTCTCTCGTGTAAATGATTCTGTATCGTCGTGTTCCGGCGACATGAGGACTATTAACAGAAACTTAAGATCTTTCTTAGCTAAGTCAAGTGCCTGAGCAAATCCACCTTCGTAGAAGGGTAAGCTATGGCTCCCGTACTCCTCCTCGAATTCCCGTTTGAATCGGGCGGCTGTGTCGCGTGGCATGAGCATGCGCCGGCCCATCGAGCCCTTCCACCCACTTGTCATGCTCGTGGTTATAGCACGAGGGCGTATGGATGCGGGGAGGAAAGCGAAGATGTATAGGAAGGTGCGAAATACTGTTGAGAGCGCTTTGTATCCGAAGTTGAAGGGGGCGAATATAATAGCGAGGAGGAAAGGTGGGCGGTGCGTTGTTGTCGGCTGCGGTACGATTCTTGGGGCGGGATCCGGCCGGGCTCGCGGTAGCGGTCTTCCGAAGGGCCGTGACGACGCCGTCAAGCTTTCTTGTAGATTCTCGTGCCTCGCGGCTTGTCGTGGAATATCGTTCTGTGAAGCC
Source organism: Hypomontagnella submonticulosa (assembly GCA_022984865.1). Classification (NCBI taxonomy): domain Eukaryota; kingdom Fungi; phylum Ascomycota; class Sordariomycetes; order Xylariales; family Hypoxylaceae; genus Hypomontagnella; species Hypomontagnella submonticulosa. The sequence goes on along the minus strand of JAJKLF010000009.1, from coordinate 247,508 downwards.
ATAGCTTCGGCTACAGGATCGGGCCCTTCGCCATCGAAGAACTTAGCGATTGCTATTTGGACGTTCCATTGTGATCTCGCCAATAACGGCACTGCATCCTTAATGTCCTGTGCCGTAACCTGCGTATACTGCTCCAGAGCCGATTGCTGCTCCGGAGACAGCTGACTTATGTCGACGTCGCCATTACTCGCCATCTTATGGATAGGTATGGCCGACCGTGGTAAACGTATGCGTAATTTAGTATCAGGGCCCCATATGTCATAAGTATCTGAATCTCGAGATATGTAGGCGTCGGGTTTGTAGGAGCTAGCTGTCGAGGGTAGATTTGTGCGGCATGTATAATCCTAGATTCAGCCTCGGAGATGGATTGAGTTAAGAATTGTGCAGAACCTTTTCGTCAGCAGGTCTTACTTAACAAGCGCAGCATGCCACGAGGTGTAGTAAATAAAACGATAGTTATAACGAAGCTAGGCAACGTCTAAAATAAAGTAGAATCGATAATAGCTTGATAGCTGGTTGAGGCTTCCGTGTTCAGAATATAGCTAGACCCACTGATTACATATGTAAAGTCGCCTGCTCCGGAGGTGACGACAGAATGGCTACCGGAGAATGCCGTACTGGACGGGTTAGGTGGATTGATAAATTGAATTAATATATTACGTTAATTGTAATATTGTGGAAAGTCTGTATGGACGGATAGATGTAGTTACTGCCCAATATAGACTAGTGTTTTCCGCTTTCCGCTCTTCCATCTCAGCTTTAAGCTAATTGCAGCTAATCAATTACAGTTTAAATACTATAAATCCTTTAGCCCGCACATACTAAAGGTAAATGCAGACTAATTTTTTGATCCTTGCACCAACCAGGAGTCGAAAGCCAAGGCTGAGAGAGGAAAAGCTTGGCGTTAGAAGTCGGGGCCAATCAGCCAGATATGCGTGGTTACTAATCCGCCCGCCGTCATCCCACCACAACCTCAACTGGACTTGCTTAGACACGCCCGCACTGTTCCTTTATGTTCTTATCGCCGGCCTCACGCTTGCCTCGTCGAGGTCCAATTGATACGCGGAATCCCTACCCAGACTATCTAAATTTTCGCCGCGCGTAGTATTTAATTCATGGGCGAGCCTCCGCCCTTTTGTGCCAGAAAAATGGGAGCGCTTTGAGGAGTCCAGTACGTACACGTCCTCCCTTCCTCGCCCTCGGCGCCCTCCATACTCTCCATGCGCTCCATGCGCTCCAAGCTACGTAAATAGTCTCAATTACTGGACCTGACGAAGTTTTTTCATACAGGAGTTGTATCGACAGGAGCGGCGTCTATTCTCTCCCCCAGCCTGACACTGCGACCGCTCCATGACGAGAACACGAGAGTCTACAATCCATACCCGATACAAATGGCGAATACGCGCTTCGGCACTGCCAGCCAGGGCAGGCAGATGGCTTCTCCAAGGCCTAAGACGCGTGGTAGGTGATTTCTCAGTCATTACCAATAGACGCGCCCGAGCTATACCTTCTAACAAAAACCACCCACGCTTTAGACACTAAGGATACACTCTGTCGAAACGTATTGATATATGGCCACTGCCGTTATGAGGACCAGGGATGCTCCTTCAATCATGACAAGGGCTCTTCCAATTCAATGGACAAGTAAGTTGCTTCTTACTTGTTATGTTATTTTTCCAGATCCGTTCCACGATAGCCTGGCTGGCCTCCTGCGATTCCACCCGAGACTCCTACGAGAAATTCCAAGTAGCCTATATAGAACCAAAGGAATTCGACCGAAACGTGTAGCAACATTAGTCAATAGTTTAGCTATTCAAAGCTTTGAACAGCCGACTCGTTTAGTTGGATATTGGAGAATGTTGTTTAATCTACAAAGCCTCAACAGAGCTCCGGGCCATTTCGGAGTCTCCTAAGGCCTGTTATTAGCTTACAGGCACAAGAAAGGCGCAACCTAACTCTGGGTGGAGCACCAGTTCTATAAAGGGATAGAGTAAACTAAGAAGGCGAGGAAGGTGAGGAGAGCGCATGGAGACGCAAGAGTTCGCGGAGAAGGAGTGAGTAAACTTACTTCCAGGCCGACGGCAGTGGCTATGCGTTATTATCCGGGCCTATCTTTCTCTACCTATATCTCCCGTGGATAACCCATCAGCAGTCCGAGAACTATTCCGGACTACTAATCTGGCGGCCGATCAAATAGATCCATTGGATCCGTTAGCCAGAAACCAGCCAGGTTTACCACATAGTTTCAGGACCGAAAAACTCCAGGGCTTCTGGTCCTGTCTTGCCCCCCTTTTTAGCCACGGCGTCATAGTTTCGATATGGCTTCCACCCGCAGAAGATTCTCGTCTCCGCATCCGTGCGCTGCCAAATTGGCATTTCAGGGTAGTCAAGACGATTCGCTATTTCGTGTGCTGGAGAATCAGAAGCTTCCTAGACCATTCGAGAGCGAAAAGGCCAGCCCAGGAGTGTCAGCCGGCTTCAATATTCTCATGCTATATTGCATGGATTTAACTAATGTCTTCTGTAGTGGTAGCGCCAAAAAGTCCCTAAATGTCGATTCCCCATCGTTCACCCCAACTCAACTTGGGGGCAAGAAGTCCAACTTCTCGACAAATGCTACTCCTTTCACTCCCAGAGGGGCCTCTACAAGTATGTAAACATATGTGCTGGCGTTCCACTGTATGTCCGCTTACGTGTCTGATAGCCACAGCCTCGACATTACAACAGGACAACGGAGCTTCGCTGTACAAATCAGCGCCGTTCCCTGATTTTGCACCCCAGAACTATGATTTAAACACCGCAGTAAGTCATGAGGGATATCGATGAAGGATGGAAATTAACAGAGTTCAGAGCGCAACAAATGGTACAGCAGAGAGCGGGTCTCTGTATGATCCATTCGCCATGTCCAACGTTAACCAGGCACTCCCATCAGCACCGTACAACCCGTACGCCGAAGACCATAGTACCCTGGCCGGAGCAGGTGCGTCGTATTTTACGGCCCAAAATTCGTATACGGCTCCGTCACAACCTGTAAGACACTAGTATAGTCTGTTCCTAAATCGTAATCTAATTATTTGCAGCTTCAATACCACCTCTATTATCCCATTAATACAGGGCGGGAGAATATGCAGCCTTACCAGCGCCAAGTATATGATTTGTTCCTCCCAGAATCTCTGAGAGAGGACCTTCAGAAAAAGTCAGAGGCTGCTAGGCAAGTCCTGCCAAGCCAGCCAGGAGTCCAGCTGCCCACCCTCCAGCATTATCATTCCCTAGTTCCTTTAGATACTAAGCTCCGAAGTGCGGCTAGCACTTTCGGTCTTCCAAGTTGGGTGTTCAAAGCGACCTCTCGCAAGAATGGGAATACCTTCTGCTTGAGGCGAATTGAAGGTTCGTACTGGAGTCCATTTGAATGAATGCCAAACTAAATAAATGACAGGATTTCGCCTCACTAATGAGGAGGCAATTAAAGCTGTGAACTCATGGAAGAAGATCATTCACCCCAATATTGTGACCACGATCGAAGCATTCACCACGAGGGACTTTAACGATAGCTCCCTCGTATTTGTTCACAGTTATTACCCACTTTCGAAGACATTGGCGGAGCATCATTTTCCCAGCAACCGCTTCGGCCGTCCGGCACCCGTCTCGGAGAAGATCCTTTGGAGCTATATGGTCCAAATCGCTAGTGCTATCAGGGCGATCCATAAGGCCAAGCTTGCAGCACGCTGTATCGACATCACGAAGGTAATTCTGACGGATAAGAACCGCGTCAGGCTTAGTGCATGCTCTATATTGGATGTGCTACACTTCGAAGTGCCTCGCCGAGTAGAAGAATTACAGCAGGAGGACTTTTTCAACTTGGGACGGCTTATATTGAGTATTGCAACTAATACACCCCCACGGAATCTGACCGACGTACGATTGCCTCTCGAGCAATTAGGTAGGACATATTCCGCGGAACTAAAAGAAAGGGTATCTTGGCTGCTTAGCCCGCCTTCAAACGTTACGCCTAAGTTAGCAGAGCACCTCACATATGATATCGCTCACCATATCGATGATACCCTGGTGGCGTCGTTCAATGCCCATGATGAGGCTATCACCCATCTAGGCAGAGAACTCGAAAATGGTCGGTTAGTACGATTGATGGCCAAGTTGGGATCCATCAACGAACGGCCAGAGTTTGATAACGATCCTAACTGGGCTGAGACGTCGGAACGCTACACTTTGAAGCTATTCCGAGACTACGTCTTTCATCAGGTTGATGCACAAGGAAACCCGGTTGTAGATCTGGGCCACATAATTAGCTGCTTGAATAAGCTCGATGCTGGTGTCGATGAAAGAATTTATCTCACTAGTAGGGATCACCAGTCAACCTTTGTAGTCTCTTACAAGGAGTTGAAAAAACAGGCTCAGGGCGCGTTTAACGACCTCCTTAAGGCAGCCAACAAACCGCAGGCGAGTCGAGGCTATTAGGAGACGCACGATCGCCGCACCATAAGATCAACGTATTGATCTTTAATGAGGAGAAAAACTTGCGATCCGGCGGAGTGATTGAGTCGAACGAGTACTGGGAGGCGAGAAAGGGACGCAGGGCCTAGACGGATCCAGCGGACTTCTGCACTTAGCAGAGACAGATGGTGGGGTACAAGTTTCACAGCAGGGGCCTTGTTAGAAGCAGTATACGATAGCATGGGTTGTTGACGCTGGGATTCAACGGAAGCTCTCGACGATATAAGTACCGAGCACCGGATTCGGAACGCCAAATTCGAATAGCGATTCATTTACAAACCTTCCATGCGATGGCCTCGGGCCATTACCAGGATCTATCATACACAGTTGTAGGCGACGAGTTAGCCTGGTCGAGAAGCCACCACGACATAATCACAAAGCAAACATGATATCCCGTATTGGATGATATCTGAGTATCAACCAGTTGAATACCGCCAATTACGAGAGCGACGTCAAGAAACTTCTCTTTCAGGGTGATAACCAATGATTTAGTTGGTTCTGCTCCCTGTCATCAGACACGGGTTGGCTATAAAGAAGTGGCATGGCGGTGATTTGTTTGCAGCAGGAGATTCAGATGAGAAAGGGGGGTGTGGTGCTGAGAAAGTAGCGCGGACGAGCGTTCTGAACGATTAAACACGTCTCCAAGTATAAAGTAGAATACATGCAAATTTTCTTACCGTTAACTACTTGGGCCCTATTGGATACGGAATGCTCTAGAGTGAAATGTAACTCATGATGGCTTGACTGTACCCATATATGGGGTGGCTCAATGTGAGTATGTAAACCAATTTCGGATACTGTACGGAAGGATGAAATCGCGATGACCACCTTCATACCAAATACGCCTTGTACAATTCAGATTCTTAGCATACCTGGCGCATTGACATCTCAACAAGTGCTCTAGCCCTCTGAGATGTTAGATACATATACGCACGTCAGAAGAGACTACAATAGGGTAAGGAGGGAAAGGATTAATTGTTCCGGAAGGCAACGGACGAACAGCGCCTTGATCAGCCCCATCCTCAATCCGAATGTACATGCGTCGCGGTCTACGTATAGTAATACGCAATCAGGGGAATGCTAGAAGATACACAAAGGTGGCGGAAGCTCGTGCTCGGCATGTACGGGGAACACGAATCCCATGTTACTAAGTGGTGGCGCGGTGACAGCACACGTGGGAGGGCGGAATCCTCCAAAGGAGTGGAGTCTGATCTACGCGTACGAAGGAATAGTAATTGTACCTATTCATTCTAGTAGCTGTAGTTCGAGATGTAAAGTAATATCGAGAGTTGAGTTTCGAAGAGAGCGAGGAATATACCCTACCATTTCTTATTTATCATTATTCGAGACAGCTTCACAGCAAGGGAATGGGGAATCAGACTTCATTTTTTTCATAATTCTCATAACTTAGTAATGTGGCGGCGGTATGAATCGCTAAAGTGTTCCTCTGGCCTGAGATATGCTCATTCCGGGTAAAGTTCATACTCAACTTGATTGCTCAACCTAAACCCATTTTTGTGTAATTCATTTAGTCTAAGATGTGAAGCTTCTCGTTGAAATCTGGGGGACATCTGGTAGTCCGCCGTGTTATCATGTCTGTAGTCTCACATTCTTCTTTAGAATGACCTGGCGTTGAAAGTCTTAATCCTCAGATTGCTGCGCGAAAGGATTCTCAATCTCCTCGCTTCCGTCTACAGGGCTGATAACCACCAGTAGAGTACCTCGGGCGACCACTAAACCGAGTGATCGGGTTGCTTCCTTGCCCTCGTCGTCTGTATATTTAGATATATATCAGTATATATCTAGGTAGTTGAGAGGGAGATGGCCTACCTCGCATAACCTCTTGTACCTCGTCGAGAACCAGGTTCATGAGCGCATCATAGCCCTTTAGTGTGCCAGTAACTACATGTCGAAATTAATATTAGCCCTAGTTAGTAATACATCGCCTCCTTAGATCGACGGCAGACATTTTATAGCCATACCTAGTGATATCTGACAACGATAGAGGGAGGAGGTTGGAAAGGATCGGGAACATACCTTCTCGGCCGCCGTTGAACTTGACGGTAATTCTCTTATCCACATATTTGCTCAGGTCAAGAATGTTCTCTTTCTTGGGCCGTTCCCGTTCTTGTTGCGGTGCAGCGCCGCCGCTAGCGCCCGAGTCAGCTCCGTGTCCGCCTCTTCCACCACCTCGTCCGCCCCGCGCACCCCGGGGGTGTCCGCCGCCTCCTCGACCGCCGCGGTAATGGCCACGGTCGGCCATTGTGCTAGTGTGGGTGTGGGTTTGGGGTGGCAATGGGGGTATTCTTGGGGGTTTATCCAGCGCAGGCTGGGAGGAACGCAGAGGGGGGGCGGGTATTTGGAGTGAGCCCGAAAAGATGCGGTGAAGGGAGTGACCAGGTTGGCGTGAGGACTAGTTTCGGAAGTTGAACGGATGCAGAGATAGGGGGTCACGGCGGTCTGGACCGGTCGGTGACGAATCTGTGTCGTAGACTAGTACGACTACCGTTGCAACGGGCGGCGACGAAGGGGGTGTCGAGATTGGACGAGGTTATCGTCGGATGCTGCGAACCTTGTAATAATTCGGTCCGGGTCTTTTGCGCCTCCTGGTTCAATGCAGATTTGGGGAACTCGGTGGGAGTCGGTGCACGCAGCCACAAGTCACAAAGCAGCTTTTTCTCGTAACGCAGATGCGCAAGGTCATGAGGGGGATGTTGGATGGACGGCGTGACAGGGCAGGTGATAAGATACCTAAGTACCGTCGATCATGGAATCCGGAAATACTATGTATCGAAAGCTGATTGCGTTTTGGTTATTATTTTTTTCGCCTGCTACAGGTTTTGACTGGGCAAGATAAAGCGGAATTTAGTGGAACCCCGCCGCGGTAAGGCTATTCTTCCAAGTCTTCGAAATGACCCAAGCAATCCCAAGGCTGCAAGCGCCCCTCTTAGAAGAAAAGGAGGGGCAGAATATCAAATGGTGTGGGAATACATGTAGCTATCAGATGTTCTGGAACGCTTCTAATGTCCTTGGTCCGTGCCGCGTGAAAAAGGCGTTCAGGGGGCTTGAGTGGCTTTGTTGGGGCTGCTATGGAGGGGCTCGAGGGGCGATTCTAACAATTCGAGAGCATCCGTGGATACTACCAGGTAATTTTTTTTATACTAGTGGCCTATATGCACTATATACTGTAAGTAGTGTGCTGCAACTGTAGGGATGTAAGCTCGGTTGGACCTGTATGTATTCTAGCGGCTCTCAGGGATTACAACTGCAAGAGCTAGTTAGTATATACTATCTAATTATCTGATTATGTACTACAGTAGGATTATCACGCTTCTCTACCTTGTCTCCCCTATACCTTTGGAGCTGCAATATGTATACAGCCAATTTCGAACCGGCAATAGTTGAATAGCGGATGCGGGGAAATATCGTGGATGGCAAAAAGGGGATGGAAAGAAAACAGGAGTAAAAAAAGGAACAAAAGTAAAAATTGTGGAAAAGCAATAGTAGCAAATCCATTAATAAATACCAATACTTCCCGCTCGTGCTTCTTGATGCACTTTCTTTTATTGTCTCCTCTAGATTAAATATTGGCGTGAGTCCCTGAGCTGAGAGAACTTCAAACGACAACTCGTCTTCAGATCGCATCCATCCGAAAATCTTTGTCGAGTCTAACGACGCACCTCAGATCCATCCCCGTAGGCTATAGGTGGGTTTTCGAAGGCCAAACAGATGTAGCCTGTCGATCTTTTCCTTGTTCTGAGCGGCGGCATATGGGATCACATTATCGGGAAGCCCTTGAAAAGAGCGGAATTAACAGCGTCGTTGATCTTCTCCTGGATGTAGCTAGGACCGTAAGGTAAAAGGGTCAGGCGAATCCGGGGACGCAATGGTAAAACGATCGACAAAAGGGGACCGAAGAAAATCTCGAAAAATTCGGTCTGCAATTCGGAACGCACATGTAGACAGCCCGCGATGCCGACGAACCTCAGCTATCACCCTCTACTCCGTCTGATATTATTACTTCATAAGAGCATCGATGAAGATACATCCACCCCAAGAAATATGTATTCATATTGATTCTAACCATATGTTTTAGGTAGGTTAGGTGTGTACATGTAGGTTGAGAGCACTGGGGTTTTGTGCTATTGGATTATTATACCCATTAGGTATAGGGTCAACATGTAGGCAAGGTACTACCTTGACTCCCGTCCTAGATGGAAGCTAAAGTAGGTAGCTTGAGCCTGTGATTTCAAGTGCTGCTCTTACCTCAACTCAAACTTATTTGAGAAGTTACTACCTTACCTACAATATACTAGGTATCCATTTTCAGGTCAACTGGTGCTATTACCTAGAACTACATAGTACCTTTCTTTTTACCCACTTCGATCGCCATCTAAGCCAAACTGCCGCCGCCATTTTTGTGGGCTTTTTTCTTTAAACCTCCATATTCTCAACACATGCAACATGCCATGCCACTTTAGAAAACACGAAGCAGCTTTGATTCTTCCCGATTCGACCCTATTGATATCACTTTCTCATATCATTGATTGCTGCAGTATCTTCTAATCTTGTCCCATACTAAGTATCTAGTATTATACCAAGTACATATTGTACCTACCGAGCTGAGGTATGTGCCAACACAATACTTACAGCAGGTCTCTTTTACCAGAATTTGAGCCCCGCGCCTATCGAATCGAATCCGCCCCGGTTTCCGAAATTCCCCTTGTCCACTCTGGCGCATCTTCGCGGTAGTTTACTCCGTATTTTCTATTTGCATCGAGGCTGAGTTAGTTACCTTACCTATCATTATACATCTAGGTATGTACTCACTTGCTTACTTTAACATACACGTATATCCTGTACATCAATCCAATACCATACATATACTTATCTTTTTACCCCTTCTTCCCTCTTCACTTAATTCGTTCATTCGTTCGTCCTAACCCATTTTCCCTTATCTACAGCTACCATGCGTACGGCACGAATCTAAGGGGTTCCCGAGGTCATTTCCTATGACGACCGCTCAGCTCAGAAAAGCCCAAAAGCTCTGCAGGCCTAAGTTCCCAGGCCTGCGTGCCGTTTCCGGGAATTTTACGATCCGCTGCCATCTGCGACTTTGGAGCATTAATTCGTAATAAATTTTCCTCCCGTTGTTTGCTGTTCCTTATAAAACAACTTTCCCTCAGGTCCCCAGACGGAAATAGCAACATCAAGCGAATCTCCACTCGTTCTGCGTTATACTCACCCACTCATATACACACACATGCCAATTTTTGTTTGCTGTTGACGGGCTTAATTGGGCGGGAAACTCGGTTATTTAGAGCTGTTAAACACCTTGATTTCGTATATCATATACAAGACTTCCACCAAGGTTTGAGAATATCTCTGTAAATCTCCCAGGAGGGGGAGACGTGCCAGTATGGCGCACAATCCAGACTCTGATCAACATAAACGAAAACGAGATATATCTGATGACAATGGCAGTCAAGCACCGCATGCTGACCGCATACCACAACCTCCTCCACCTCAGTCAGGTAAGTAAGTCCCACGCACTCGCCCACCCACACCTATACATACATCTGCACCTCCATAGATAATCGTCACTTGGGAGACAATTACGCCGGCATGTCCCTGTTTCGTGTAACTTTGACTCCTAATTTCCGTGTCCTCATTATGTCCCATCATGAAAAACCTTCTAGCTAGCTATGTATTACATTCATGCCCCCTTTTGTCACGTTGCCCTTTTATCGAGGGCTGACATATCGGAGACTTCACCATTACAAGCTGCAGTCCGCGAAGCTGGATTGAATCGGGTGCCAATGCTGACCAGCCGACTTTCAAGGCAACATAGTCCCCATAAACTATCTATCCAAAGCCCATTCGGTTAAGCTTAAGCTCATCCAGGGCGACAGCGATACTTTCTCCGATGTTCTTACCCTGGTCAACGAGTATGAGGGTAAGTAATACATATGTTTCACTACTCATTCTTAATTGTACGGCTACAGGTATTAACGGTCTAATCAGGGGTCTTAAATAGACATGAAAGCCTTGCTTCCAATCTGGGTGCGAAGTTGACAGGCAGTCGCCTGCTAAAGGCAGTGGAGAGTGTCTTCGAAGGTCCGATAACGACAACTCCACCGCAGACGATATTCACCCCTGATCCCGTTACTTGGTTGGACATTGTCGAATTTGCCAAGGCAAAACCCGCAGAGTTCGTCCTAACACCTACTCCGAACGGTGCGCGATGCTGCCAATTCTCTCTAAAAGGCGTTCAGGTCGAAATTGGGGAAGACGACTGGAGGTTCATAGTCTCTGGCGCTCTGGACAGATTAAGGCTTGTGCCACCTCAACCCTTGGAGGAGGACGAGACAGCGGAACTGGCCACGCTAGAGATTGTTGAACAGCGCCTACAAGTTTTGATCAAGAAGGCAGACGAGGTGGCGCGTAGGGCCCGCCAACTCAATTACCACTTGAGCGGACGGAAGGCGTCTATACATGCGCGCCGTGCGTCGCAATCCGCTGCCGGTCCCAGCTTTCAGGCCGTAAACCAGTCCATTAGCTCCGGGGCTAGCCCGGGTTACGACCTACATGCCGATCTTCTGCAGCAGTTCCTCGCTCCTTCGCAATCTTCAAGCCACCGGATACCCTCGGTTGGCTCTATACCACCCACTCCGAACCCAATGGGTACCACAACGTCCACGCCCAGGACTTCCATCCAGCAACAAGCACTTCTAGGAAGCAACCGGCCATCACCTAGCTATCACCCCGAGCCAGTAGTGAGGGATATCGAGGAAGAGAATCGGACCTTGGTAACGGCCAAGATCGAGAAATTGGCACGTGGGGACGCTATACATCCGCCATGCGACAGATGCCGGAGACTCAAGACACAATGCATCAAACACCTAACCGCTTGCCAGGGATGTACTAAGAAACACGCGAGGTGCGTGTGGAAGGGACTGACAGAGGACGAGGTTGCGTGGCTCAAAGGAGAAGCTGGCGGAGACGAAGATGACGTAGAAGAGCCAAGAGATACCAGTAGACCCGGATTCGTATCTCAGTCACACATTGAATTTGGGGAACGCCGGAGGGAGTCGGAACGCAGCGACGAAGCCAGCGCGAGTAGATCCGGGTCGAGGATAGCGATTGGTAGACCTGCCGACGAAGTATGGAGAAAGGGGCCGGAGGCACCAATAAGCAGCAGGGAAAGCATGGAGGTAGACCCGAGAGATATCCGGCAGGGGCAAGAGTATCCAAGAAAGGAAGCACCTAGCGGAACGTTTAGGGAGCAGAACTCAATGCTCAGCCATATGGCCTCGGTAGCGTCTGCCGCCGCCGATGCTGCAGCAATCTCACGCGGCAGTCAGCGTCACCCCGAATGACCGATATGACGGTGTATATCGGACAAATTAGTTCCAAGTTGTAAATATAGACATATGAACTGTACATGCAGATGTACTAACAGGGGATTGGCATCCTGTATATATTTGAGCGGTGTATGGTTGGGGATATGAGTATTATCCGTATATCTGTATCCTTGTGGACTTTCCATGATGGATCGGTCTAGAGAACTCGAAATGGAGCAAAATACCCGCATCCGACGGCGGGATGAGGTTAACGACAGCCCGAGTCTAAGACACGGAAGCTCTGCTCTGTGTCTTACAACAGACGTATCATATATGACAACCCCTCGGCCTCTTTTGGCGCGACCTGCTTATCTGCCGCCTGCCTTGCTTTGCCTGGCGGCCCTTGCCTGACTGCGTCTACCCCCAACTTTCCCGACTACCAGGCTCACGGGTACCTGAGCCACAGACAGGTAGGGACCCACTTAATAAGTCTCGGGAAGCGCCTAGCTTCAATTAACGCGTCAGGATTAATTAAAAAGAAAACTGTGGCGTCAGATACCCATTAAAAAAAAAGTCAAATGGCAATGCGTCAAAGACGTCGTCGCAATCTACCTAGTACCTTATCGAACTACAATTTCAGCCACCCTCGAAACCCAGCTAGACGCTCTCGAGCCCAGACGAACGTATCTACACCCGTGTCGACGACTATATTAGGAGTTATTTCAATTCATTTGGACCCATTAATGGAGTGCCGGTAGCGAGCTTCGCAATCCACGTCTACCCGCCTATTAACCGACCAACTGATAGCCGTGGTCTCCGTAAAGGGCCGCCATGGCTCAGCCGTCATCTCATGCGACTTACACAATGACGAGCACCAAACAACAACACGAAGGCATTACACCGATGTCACAACAGTCGCCTCTACCGCAGTCGCGTGAGCTCGGTCTCGCGACTCCCGAGCCCACCGCGGCGGCACCATCTCCATTCACCAAATCATGGCCACATCTTGTTGCTGGAGGGTACGTCATATCCCCTCCTCGTCATCTATGAAGCAGGACCAAGTACAATATGGGACGACGGATATGGGACTCGCGCTGACCCGCTCTATTCTTACAGTGTCGGAGGCATGACGGCAGCGGTCTTAACCGCACCACTCGATGTCCTAAAAACGCGGCTTCAATCTGATTTCTACCAGGCCCAGCTCCGGGCGGCGCGTGAGGCGACGGGCCACGCCCGACTTAGCCCCCTGCAGTCCGTCACCTACCACCTTCGAGAAACAATGCAAATTCTGCGCGACGTCCACCGGCTGGAAGGATGGCGGGCGTTATTTAAAGGCCTGGGACCCAATCTAATCGGGGTGGTTCCGGCGCGGAGCATCAACTTTTACGCTTACGGTACGGGAAAACGCGCATATTCTCAGTGGACGGGCACTTCCCCGGACAATCCAGCGGTACATTTAGCCAGTGCGGTAACGGCAGGCATCGTGACGGGAACGGCAACAAATCCGATCTGGCTTGTGAAGACTCGTCTCCAGCTCGATAAGAACAACGCCGAGCGTAAGGGTGACGTGGGCGCACGCCGGTATCGCAACAGCTGGGACTGTATTCGGCAAGTACTGCGGGACGAGGGCCCGCGCGGCTTCTTCAAAGGCTTGAGTGCGAGTTATCTCGGCGTCACAGAGAGCACGCTGCAGTGGATGATGTATGAAGAGCTTAAGCACCAGCTGAGGCAACGGGAAGAGCGAATCGTGAAGAGCGGGAGGGAAAAGTCTTGGTGGGATCACACGGTCGACTGGACGGGGAACTTTATGGGCGCCGGCGCTGCTAAGGGCCTGGCGTCCGTATTGACATATCCCCACGAGGTGAGTGCCCATCACGAAATCCGAACTACGACATGAGTACTCGTATATTATATAGGAGCAGATTCACCTAACACGGCTACCAGGTCGCACGGACACGTCTAAGACAAGCCCCAATGGCGGATGGTCGACCCAAATACACAGGGCTCGTGCATTGCTTCAAGCTCGTCTGGAAAGAGGAGGGTTTCATCGGATTGTACGGCGGCCTGACACCCCATCTAATGCGCACCATCCCCTCAGCCGCAATCATGTTCGGCATGTACGAGAGCATCCTGAAGATACTCGGCGCGAAGAGCTAGACAGTTACGGTCTTAACCCACGCAACGACATCCCCCCTCTTTTAATGCGGCCGCTGCCAGCACCGGCAAATAGAAAGATCGGCATCTATGACGACCATGTATTGATGCTAAATCAGGTTACAGATGTGAGGAAATGACACTACTAGGCGATCGTCACATTCTAGATCTAGATATATCAACGATAAGCGAGTGTCGAAAGAGTGGCCTCTAAACTCTAAAGAGTGAGCAGTTTCACGCACATACGCGTATAAATAGATGGATATATATTATGCGGAACGACATCACCACTATTGTAAATGAAGCCAAGGAAACTGTAACATAGGAAGGCTTGGAACCTGGTAGAATTGGGAGGACGGGGATAAGGCTAGACTTATGTTGGCCTTGGATGGTTGATTAACTCTCGCCGGCCGCGTTACCCAGCGATTCAATGTAGTAGCTCGCTACGATCTACGAAGCATACTCGGCGTTCAGGGGAAGGGGAAAAGGGACGAATGACTACATGTATACCATAAGGGGCAGGATATAATCTAACGAACCACTCTTCATTCTACGAGATACTACCCTGTCTCCCAATAAAAAATTATAACAAATTCACTGCTGCCCATTAATCTAGCGTTTCCAACCGGCCGGCAGTCTTAATTCCGACATGAGGCTCAGTTATATCACCAATCAGGTACTTGTACCTATCAATACACAAATGTATGAAAGAATACATAGTAGGTAGGCCATGACCGAGCTAAGTCGTCCCATAGGAAGCCAACCCATGGTGGAGTAGAAGGCGCTTCATGGCTGGCTGGGCCAATCTACATCTTTTGGAAATGCCCGTAGACCATGGTTATTGTCTAATATAAGTTATGGGAAGGTACGGGAAATCAAAAATATGTAAGAGGTGCATAGGCAGGAGGCGTCCGGGTGGTAGTTCGTTCCTCTGTCAGGTACGTGTGCCTTGGCTGGCCATGTCAGGATGCTTTATTAAACAGGCAGAGGCAGTTGTCAACTTGTATCTATGGATATCATGATAAAACCTTGAAGTTTAAAAGGAACTTAAATATACCTACTTATCACGCAGCCAAATCTAAGTTTTTATTCGAATACTATTTACCTAATTATGCAATTGATTGATATTTGTTGGTAATTAGACTCTTCCAAGTTATATAACAAGCGTAATCGAATAACAGTAGAGTTTCCAATCCACTCATACCAACATTGGACTTCCTCAATCATGAAGTCTCATTACAGGGCACCAAAGCCTACGCAATTCTCTATCATATTATAAGATATTTCTCTAAAATTCACTTTATTCTCACTTGATAAACCGAAACTATTGAGTTAGAATGCCTTCCTACTGTTCCACCCGACCGTCTAGACTTATATAAGCAACTCAGGATGCCTTTCGTCGGGTTCTCGTCCCTGGCACAGAAAAGGGGGGAACAAAACACAACCAAATTTCCTCATAGAAGCTCTACTCAATATGAGGCGGCCGACCGCCCGCTATATCCTTCAAGGACCTATAAATACTTTCTCTAAGAAAATAGCAACCTTACATGGGCACACGGGATAGAGAGCCCCAAGGCGCGTATTATAGCCCATGCCATTCTTCCTGCCGAAGTATGTGAGAAATTGCAAAGAACACCACCGACCAGACAAACTCGACGACCCTAGGGCCAGACACAGAAGCTCTATCCAGAAGACTGGCTGGTAGATACCCACAAGGCGAAACAAGCTACGAAGCAAGAAGAAAAGTTCCTTCTCCAATTTCAATCCGGAAATATTTCTTCGGAGCAGACGGACGATAAAACCTACACCCAAGTAATCATAATCAAAGATGATACACATGGTACCTATACACTGGGTATCAAGTTCCAATCATCAGTCTCCGACATTCACAGAGCCAATCCACCTACGAAAGTAAACCACGACTGTTCGCCCGGGCTCGGACTGCTGCAAATGAAATCCTAACCCTGTCGGAACTGACGCGTTGTTGTATGGATTCTGGCCTGGCCGGATGCATGTCCCGATTCGGTCCATGTTGTCACAAGGTGTACCAGGAAGCCTAAGGAGCAATTATGTTGCCGCTCAAGGAGCCTGGACGCTAAGAACAGATCTATATATTATAGGGGTCCTATGTCTCCTATGAACATCTCTACCCAAGGAGGAGAGCCCCCCATCTGGATCCAAGGGGTTAGCTCCCAAGTACAAGGAACCAAATGTTCGACTTCCTCCACACGAGTCACTAAGATAGCATTCTGACACATGTCGGTTCCTCCTGCAATAGCTTCTTCGATACCAGTGCGGCCCTCACTAAGTACACCTACGATTGGAATTCTTTTTGAGTTTTCATCTCCATGGCTCCCGGAACGAAACTAGCACTAGAAGATTATATACAAAACATAGCCGGCGACGTACAGCGGCCCCGCCGATAGATATATCCATTGACAGCACCCTTGTCAACTACCGCACATGAAGCGCGATATAACGCCTTAGTCGAAGTAGCTGAGTATGGAAATAGTGTATGGATTCCAGGTTCCCTAAATACGCATTAGGCCATGCGAGAAGATAGTAATACCGCCATACGTATTAGCATGCCGTATTATATTCGTGTAGCTGTCAATAGTGGTACTTAAATCGGACCGGAGCACACACACACTCAGGCGTGTGGACAACCAATCCTAAGATTTCCTTGGGGACTTGTGTCCATTGAAACCTCTACTGATCGGACGGGTGTTTTCCGTAGATGATCATGGGCTGGCTTCGAGAATAAACACATCGAAATAAGGAGAAGAAGAGACTGGAATGGAGGCATCTATGGTAATAGAGCCTACCGATCCCTTCTCTAGGCCTTCCTTGGAGTCTTCCTCGAGTCCACCGGTAAATATGCCATTACTCCAACGACATCCGACCTCAGCCGGCGCAATGTCAGAACCAACCCTATCCCCTGAGCAGCAGTCGCCACAGAGCCCCATGACAGAAGGCGGTTACAGCCTATCGCAACATTGCTCTCTACCATTCTGTCTAGGGCGAAACTCACCTTCTCCTAACCTCCAAACCTACAATTTACTAGCTAGTGGAATTTGAGACCCTCGCATAATATAGTAGTTATCCTTAGGCCTTCTTTTTACGCCGTGATAAGCTTTTTGACACTTGTTCCTATCTATCTGTTGTTTGTGTTCGTAGATGCTAACCTGTAACCGGGGCTCTGACTCGCGACCCTCTGGACAAATTTACGCAGGGAACACAACATATATACCGTAACAAACAATAGTCTTTCACGTACGACCACAGGAGTCAGAGAACTCGGGATCCCGTCCGCTCTCCCATAGATAAGCTGACTACCGCTGGACTAGTAGTTGGGTCGGTGACGACCAGCGAATCCCCAGTGTTGTACGTTTACTTTTTTGATTTTTACGTTTCTTTTTGCTTTAACCGTTCAGTGCCGGCTTTATGTTATCTTTGCTTTTTATCTCCGTATTCTGATTAGTATTCCTGCCCTCGCCTCTTCCGCGTAAGTCCGTACTTTCGCCCCCAACGTCAACTGTAAGGTTCGCGAGGCGTGCCACTATGGTCGAGACTGGGGAGCTATCCGATTCGACGACTTAGACCTGGTTCTCCTATCTGCAAGTTATAATTCATAAGAGCTATTTGATAAGTTGTAGTAATGATAGTGAGTAGTAATAAGCCTTAGCTCAAGTTCTGTAGACGGCAACGCCGCCTTAGACCCGCTTCCCCTTTATAACCACATAAACGGACCGCTTTCCGACATCAAGGCCTTTAATAATAGTCTTTCAGCCGCGACCGCCCCCAAAATGCCTTTCGTCAGACTTCTGGACCCGTATGGAAACTATCTTTCGGACAAGGTAAATGTGTCTTTCACTCCTAGGAATCTTAACCTTGACATCATCATCATGCCGGAGACCTCAGGGACAAGACCCAGGAGAATCCGGCTGGTCGTAAGCTGGGAATAAGCTGGCTAGTATCTAGAGAATTAGGAATACTATAAGTTAAATATTGGCCAGCACTGTGGAGAGGGCGGCGTGCTGCTGGCTGGTCGGATCAAGTCATGACGGTTCATGGGGTAGGGCGTATAGCCCACCGTCGTGCTATCCATCGCATGATCCATACAACAATTCCCCTTTATTATATTATCCCTGTATCTATTAGAGATAATGTAGATAAAGTGCCTCTACGCATATATCCGGATTCGAGTGTTAGCATGTATATAAATATAAACGGCACTTCAAATCCTTGCCAACAGAATCTCTTACTATATCACCGCTCCCTTGTTCCAAAATGTCCTAGAGTCCTATCTATCTCATGAAGACCTGGCATTCTAGCACGTAAGGTGCTCACTTTGGAGTGTTCGTTCTAAATGCAGAGGGCGTTCACAAGGTTCTCCTAGGGGAAAGAAAAGTTCATGTCTAGGGACGCTACACCACGTCGTTGGTACACCAATGATGGGGTACGGTCACGGAGTCAAGAGAAATCATAACTATTCCGCACATGAGGACTTAGAAAATGTCGTTCGCATCGACTCGCTCGACTGGGGTGCATATATGAACCTCTAACGGCAGTTCTCAGTAGACAACGTTACTAAAGGAGCTCTCAATTCCATAGCCTTACGCATTCCCACACCAGCTACAAGCGGGGACTTCATGGCTCTCGTCAACGACGTGAATGCTACCAATACATCGCTGGATATGGGATCTAGCGTATGGACCACGAGGATCAATACGTGAGAACTAGCAAAATCGCAGACGACTGATTGGCGATGTCATGAATGGACATTGCAATTGATTCGCTTCCTTGTAGATAAGAAATATATCAAACCCGAAACTTTTTGAATCGCCTAAGCAGAGAGATTCGCCATCACATGGTATTGGGCTTCGTCCAATGGCTGGAGGTGCAGCGTCAAGAGGCGGAGAAGGGAGCCTAGGGAGAAAACTCGTCGTTACGCGATGGGCGTCAAATCCTACTGGCTAATATTGTTGACCTGTATACTATAGGGATCACCTATCCCGAGAGGAGTACGAGGCGAAGTCTCCCCTTATAGGAATAAGGGGCCACCTCTTCCTACCCGGGGCCCAGGCTCCAGCCTCCAGCCTCCTAACAAGCGACGACGTTGAGGGTAGAGTCAAGGAAAAGCCCTGCTGCTCTAGTTATGGCGATCGGAGTGGGATGGTATCTGAGCGGCTATGCTTACTAAAGTTGAAGGGTTTCATATAATATTGGAAGAACACGGGTATTGTTACTTAACGTGAAGCTGCTGGCCGTGGAGGAGAGACGTTCACGTGTTAATCGTAACCTATGAAGTACGGAAAATTGTTAGTGAAAGTTGGATCATTGTGTCCCCTACCCCTGAAGCGATTGTGAATCTTGATACCGCCGCCGTATCTTTGGACAGGGAGCCGATATACTATTACGATAACCTAGTGGAGACTTTTGAGTGTTTAGAGGCTGTGTATTATCCCCAGGGGGTGTCGCCCTCTAACCCCTATTTCCTCTATATATACGGGTCGTTAGAAGACAGAGCTTGCAACTTGGGTAGGACGAATTAGCTTCTCCGGGTTTCTAGTTTCAGGTGAGAGAACTTCGGCCCCATTGATAGAGGACCTTTGCTATACATGGATCTATAGCCTCAGACAGCGAGGGTTGAGGCCGCTTACTCAGCAGTGCATTAGCTCACAGGCTGCTTGTTGTGCGTTTGGTATATCTTAGTCGCCCAAACCACAGGGTCGTAAAACAGTTGGTCGAATGCTATTTTATTTGTGTTTCTCCTGTTCTGAGAAACGGGATATACACAAGCAACCAGAAAATAATAGAATAGGATTGGTCGGCCGTAAAGCGCTTGTCCCTGCTTAACATAAAGTGAAAACCACTAACCCCCTTATCGAACTGAATCGAATTTTCGGATATAATTAATGGTTTCAACCAGAAAAAAAAAACGCCATAGAAATGCAAGGAGAATGAACACTGGTGAGGATGAAACCGATGAACCTTTTTTTACCTGTCTCTTGGGCCCGTAGCTTGTTTGTTGGCTCTCCTAGACAGCTCGAATAATGTCTCCTTTCGGTGTTCCGAGTTGGCTAAACCCACACGCGAAGCGTCACAAAATAAATGTACGCGTAATTTCCGTCACCGGATGTCGTCTTCGTCCACACAAAACGCAGCACAGCACAGAAATATGCGCGATTCATTGCTTAGTTCCTTTCATTATCATCGTAATGTCGTCTCAGATTCCCAGCTACTACGCTTAGATGCTACCCCTTGCAGATGAGTCTCCGTCAGCTGCTTCGGCAACCGCTTCTGAAGCTTCCGGGGTATACGTCGGCCCCCGGGGGTTTGCGACCCGTTATTGTTACTGGGGCTCAACGTGAACGAGTCGAAGAGGCGCAGTCACCAGGCGTTGCGATCCCAGTTAGGGTCTAGACGTGAGTTAGCTAACTGATTATGCCTGTCGTAGTCTTATAATGATCCCTTGTGAGATTCTAATATCAAGCTGTTCCCTTTGCATGGATCCATTCTGCTTTCGGGACTGGGTTTCTGCTTAGGCCTTCTTGCTCGCTGAGCAAGGGGGGAAGATACCCGAACGCAAGTAGGACAGCTTGCACAAAAGATTAGGGGAGGAAGACCGACCTTGCACGAACGCAGCCAGGACCTTGCTACCCGTCTGGAGAAGCGGGTGTCCCACGACGATCTTGAGGAACTTCTCGAGCCCAGCGCGGCGGCCCTCGATGACGTCGTCGGAGAAACGGTTGGTGAAGACTTTGCCGGGGAGCGGAGGGATGGTGACGCGGGCGCTCTCGCGCTCGAGGATATCGCGAAAGTACTCGAAGTCACTGTAGCGCCGGCGCACCGACGACTGCCGCAGCTTGAAAGCCGGGATATTGGTTCGGCACACGATCTCGTAGTCCGTATACATGTTACGCGACGTGCCGTGAGTGCGTGGGTTGCGGACCTATACAGAGGGCGAGGGTCATTGGTTAGTCGAGCTCCACTGCTAGAGTAGTACAGAATTACTTCGTGTCGCGTGATGTTTTTAATGATAGTGTAGAAGTTTGGGAGCAGAAGCACAGGATAGGTAAATTCAGTTGCTTCCCTCCCCCATTGGGTAGAACGGTGTAGGTGTACGTGGTTGTAGACGGTGGTAGGCTCAAAGAGAGACCCGTACCTCAATCTCGAGAAAGTTCTCGGGCGGCCCGTAGATCTCATCAAAGGACTGCGTGCGCGTGTCCGGCATGGACTGCAGGATGGGGGGGCGGGTCAAGCCAGCCATTCCGCGGGGCGAGGTAGGTGATGTCGCAGACGCGTTTGTCTGATTCGGCGACTTGGGCGCTGCTGGTACTGCACCCCCGCCGGCCGCGGGGCCTTGCTGCTCGGTAGAAGCCGTTTTGGCGGTTGGGTCAGTACCGCTTGAGGATTCGCTCTTCGGGGCTTGAATAGAGGCTTCCGCCCCGTTTGCTTAATCACCAGACAGGGTTTCGCTCGAAGGATTCGGCAAAAGACGAGTGTGGTGGCTAGGCGATGGATTTTGGGTTGAGAACAGACACGGTCTGAATTTAATTGGAGGGGAAAAAGATGTCATAAGTTTGGTTTATTGAGGTGGTCGGTGGTGGTGGAAAGTTCCAGGAAGTGTAGGTGGGATGGGATCTATGGATAGCGGGTCGGACAGTGGGGCTGGCTTGGCTAGGTACCCAGTACATATAGGTGAGGATAGGACCTGCCGGTGTAGGAGGCACGTACAGAATATACTGTAGATGCCAAAGTTACTGTACAGCATGCACCTAACAGATATAGGTTAGCACAGTGTACAGTACCTCACTATGTACTATGTAGTGCCTAGGTTACTATGTAGGTTAGCTTGGGCGGGGAAGTGAACGTGCGTGCATATGTACATCCACGTGCAATGTGTGTTGCGTGCTCACAATTAGCTTAGTAATATTGGGGCTGTAGATCTAGTCAGATATGATTAGTAAAGATTCAACTTCATCTTGTCGCAGCCCCCTTTAACTCAGAGTCTGAGCAGTAAATATAAGCCTGTCTGACGCATCAACAATAGTTCTGATGAAAATATACTCCTATCACAATTCGAAATATCAAGTCATATATGAATAAATTGTATTTGCCTGTTGGTATCATGCGAGTAGCCCTTCTAAAATACATGCGAAGATATCGCACGAGGCAGCAGAATCCCCTGTATATCACTCAGAATCTGAGAAATGGCCGGGTTAACCGTGTGCAGACTATCTCCTATGAAGTCGTTGAGGAAGATGGTGTTGCGGTAGGATGATATGAGAGGTCTGCCTTTGGTTCTGCGCCCCGATGCGCATCAATTCACTGAAAAAGCCGAGAGACTGCTGAGGTGCACCTCCAAAAGTTCACCAAGTCCCGGGAAATGCCCTTTCAGGTTAGACCTGTAGCGTACTCATTGCGTACTCAGTCCTGAAGAGTTTAATCGCCATACCCATGTTCTGTCCCAGTAGCTTGCCAGGGAACGAGATGTGTTCTCGTTCCTAGCGATATCTTGTGGTCGTCAATGCCAAAGTCATGTCTTTGGCGAACGATTTTCCGGTCCCAACTATAAACTCCGACAACACAAAGAAAATCGTGACGAAATTGAGATATTTCTGCCCTAGTAGGCGGGCGTCGGGCCACCGTTGACAGCTCGGCGGAGGATCTTCTCAAGAGCCTCCCACTCGAGAGCTGCGGCGTCGGCGAGGGACATATTGTCGAACTCAGCCCCAGTCGGGTAGCCGGCCTCGCACCAGAAGTAGCCCCAGTAGTCACTCGTCTTAGCCTGCAGAGCCTTTAGCTTCTGCTTGCGGACGATGCCCATCTCGTCCGCTGTGCGGTTCGTCTCCTCGCGGATTAGAGCGATGTAATACTATTTTGGTATTTGTTAGCATATGGGTTATATGTAGGAAAATCGGGGAGCAGTTATGGCATACCTCAAGAACGTCGAGGGGAACACCAGGTTTGACTCCCAGAGCGTACTGATGACGCCAACCATCCGCGAATCGAGGCTGATTGAAGTGGCGCATGCCTCCCTCGTCCATGTAAGTCAAGAAGGCGATGTTGTCCTTCTGGCTAACTGTGAAGCCCGGGCACGACATAGCCGCCGCGATAAGTCGGTTAAGTAACTGAAGAGTCAGCCGGTCTGAGTTGTGCGCTTGGATACGGGTGTTATAGCGTCCCGGATTACCCGCTGCGTCGACGATGTCCTTGAGAAAGCTAATCATCTTGAACGCGACATCATAGATCCAGTGGCGCTGCTTCATCGTGATGAGCTCCGTCATGAACCAAGGAAACTTCTTCAAGGTGCTAATCAAGCACTCGTAAGGGCGCTCCGGGCAGTTGGCTGAGAACGGAGTCTACAAAACCAGTATTAGCAAGATGATCATACAAGCGAGTGCTTAGTGAAGCAAAGGGAACACTAACATGGGTGGGGGTCTCAACATGCTTGTACAGCATAGTCATCTCCTCTTCGGAAATGAAACCCTTGAAATTCTCCCAGCCGTACTCAGAGTCGGTCGTGATGGTGTAAGGATTGCTATACCAGTTCACACCATGGGCGGCGGGGAAGAGTTGCTCCATCAGTTTACCCTGACTGGCAAGAGTCATTTCAACGGCACGACTGCCCAATCGTGGGCAACGTCCATTCTCGATAGACGCTTGGTGGCGGTTAACAGCCTTCACGGCATCATCGAACGTCATAAACTCAACGTAGCAGTCACCGGTCTTGCTGGTTGTGCGGTCCATGATAATGTGGACAGGTTCATGCTTGTCGTTAAGAATACGCGAAGCGCGACCCAGGAATGCAATGACCTCGGAACGGGTGGTATCGTAAGGGATCTGGTAAGGGAATGTTAGTTGCGATTCGTCATAAAGGCTCACAGACGACATGGCATCAATATCGTAGTTAGCTTACATTTCCAATGCAGATAACGCCGTGGTTGTTGCTATGCTCTGCAAGACGGCAACTCTCGATGAAGGGGACGAATTCCGGATGGACGAGATCCTGGAGAGAAGGTCGTCCATCAGCACCCGTCAACTGGTTCAGCCAACCTGAACGCTGCTGCTGGATGTGCTCGGGAACAGGAGCAAAGTTCAGAGGGCCGTGACTGGGTCCCACCTGACTCTGCTGGTACTGCGCGATCATACCGGTGGACGCAACTTGCTGCAGCGGGATGGACCCTCCGGCTTGCTGTGGTTGAAGCTGGAGGTCTCCGTATTGACCAGCCATCGAATTGAGAAGGAATCCATCCGACTTGCTTCCCGGTAGACCAGTCGAAACTTCACCGTGAGAACTCTGCGACTCAGGTCGCTGAACGTTGGTATTGGTCATCGTGCCAAGATAAGTGTTAATAGAACTAGGCGGGCTACCCATCTGAGTGCTTGTGCTAGGAGTGATGAAGCCACTGTTTTGGCCCGTCATGTGTTGCTGTCCCGAAAGAGTGTGCGCAATGTTTTGGCTAGTCTTGGTAGGAAATGATTGCCAAGGGTGCTGGGGAATAACAGGAGCCGGAGTAGCAGCAGTTGCAATTGCAAGTGCAGGTGCAGTTGTAGTTGCAGTATCGGTGTCCAGTGGGGCAAAGCGAGAGAAGTCTCCCGCACTGGCAGTAGCGTTTAGTCCACCTCGAGGAAAGACCTGCGGCTGCGACGCACCGGGGTGATACTTAGAAGGCGCAATTGGCACGGTCGGCATCTGCGGACGCGGGCCTAATCCGGGTGGAGCCCAAGAGGTCGTACTTCCCTTCCAGTCGATTGAACTAGTAGAAGAAGATATGGGAATGCCTTTGGATGCATTGATAATGAGTTGACGAAGCATCTCGTTATCCTCCTTCGATGCAGTCGAGCTGGCGTGGGTACGAGGACCGCGGGGACCAAAGACATCACCAGAGTGCACATACGGGCCCGTATACTCCGGGATGACAGGATTGTTGACTGGCTTCTGGGCCGTGTCGCTCGGAAAACCATTCCAGGCCGAATGTTTGACAGGATCAACTCCCATCTTGTTGCTAAAGCCCTGGGCCTCAGCTCGGGGGGCTGTGTCGAACGTCATCGATCGAGAACGGGCAGCACCAAACTTGGTCTGCTCCTCAATGGGGGTTCCAGCCATCTGCAGCTGGAGCATCTTGAGAAGCGTAGTAGCCGCTTTTGACTATAGTTGAAAGAATAGTTGTTAGCACGTTATAGTCAATATACTCAGAGTATGGTTCAGTCACAAGTGACAAATAGCGTATAGGATGGGCTATAACCATGTTTGGGCCTGGGAGGGTGTGTTACCTCTTCGTTGGCATTCAACGCCGGAGGAGCAAAGGCAGCAGACGTCTTGTAGGCATCGCTGGCCTTGCTTTGAGTGAACTCGGGCTCGGGCTCAACCTTAGGCGGATCGTAGGGAACAGGAGGCTTAGAGTGTACGCTGCCTCCATTAAGGCGAGCACCACCACCCTGACCATCCTGATCGGAAATAGGAGTTCGCGGGAGCTTGGAATTAGCCCAGCGGGTGGCGGCCGTGGCAGTAGTTGCCTTGGCCATCTGTGACTGGTAACCACCAGCAGGAGAGTCCATGATGCTCGGTCGAATAGTGTGATATTGTATCTGGTAAGAAGAATAGACTAGAGAAATATGAAGTTAGTACCAGGTGGCCACCACTACGAATCGATAAGTCTGCGTATTGCTAAGATGCAAGTTTTGGCATCAGGGTATTGGGGATAATTATGCAGAGTAGCTCTCGCATTAGTACTACCAAGTACCGACCCAAGTTCGCAGCGAAAATGATGAGTGGAAGAAAATAGGAGTGTCAAGATGATGAAAAGGGAAAGGGGCGCAAGTCAGGGTGGGAGAGGTGAATATGGGTTAAGGGCAAGTGGTAATGCCTTGGGATATTTGTGTGAATGTGTCGTGATGCAGTGGCAATGTGACCATACCTTAGTAGATGTTTACGTAGATATCTACTCAGACGGCGTGATCTACAGACACAAACAAGAAAATAGTCAGTATCAAAGGATGTTGTACATAGGATAAGAAAGAGGGAGGTAAAGGTGAAGGTGAATAGGTGTAAAACGCAGTTAAGAAAGGCAGGAGTTCGAGAGGTTCGAGGAGTTGATACTGTGAGATGGGAAAGGGCTGGTTGTCAGTGGGTGGAATAGCCGATGATGAAAATGTCAGTGCACCAGGTGCGATTGTTAATAATAGAAAATGGGAAAGGATGGCAGTGTGAGGTACGTATCAAAATGTATAGAGTACGTATCCATCCTATAGGCGGTAAAGGGGGAACTGTGCAAGAGCTCCATCCAATAACCCGCCTATAAGGCACCAAGAAAGGCCAGTAAGGTTGGAAAGAACGGAAAGTGCGAAAAAATGCAGCGAAAATGATGCCGAAGAAAAGGCGGGACTTCAGGAAGAGTTGCAAGAGTGGAAGTGTAGCGACGCTGGGACTTCAGCAATAAAGGGGTAGAACACTTACCTACTTGTTCTGCTATAGGAAGCTGTAGGTAGCTGGAGAGAAGTTGTTTCTGAAAATGAAGTGATGTTAGCTTTAAGTGCTAAGGGTAGGAGGTATTGTGAGGAAAACGTACTGATCTTATTACCTTTAGGTCGGTACTGTGTGGGAAGTACTTCGAGAATCCTGAGATCCTCTTGACAGTTTAATAGTGTGATCGTATCTTAGTGAAGAGAAGTATTGCAAGACCACAAGGATGTCAGTATCAATATTATGACCTGTGTGTATTGTAATGTAAGTCTTGTGGATGTTGTGAATATTGTGATGGTGTGATGTTGTGAGTCAAGAAGATTCACAAAAAAAAGTTGAGAAGGAAATTAGGACCACTCCTAGGAAAATGTGTGGGAGGGAAGCTGCCTTAGGAAAGAAATATTCAAGGCGAGGGCGGCATACGTGAGAGAAACGCATACGACGGGGAATGTACACAGATACGCGAGTAAAGGATTGTGGGCGCCGAGCAGATTCTAACCATTCAGGTGAAGCTTGATCAGCAAATGAGAAAGAACCGGAGATCTCTAGAGGAACCGCATCCGTGAAGACAAGGCTATGATGTCGTTCCTAGATGAGGAGAACTGAGTATTTCTCAAGAGGCTGTACGTACGAATTTATATGTTGCTCCTCGCCGTTCAGAGAGCAATGAGGACTTTAGTAGACAGTAGACAACAGCAAGTATTAAATTAGATGTCTTGAAGACAGCAGTATGCTTGAAATATATCACAACTGTCTCGTAATAGGGGTTGTGGTGTAGGTGACAGAGATGGAACAAAGAGGGAGAGAGGTGTAGGTTCCCAGAAGTATATGGAATTTATCTCGTAGCAACGGACTAGTGTCTTTTGATGTGTGGAAGCTGACCAAGCCTCTCTCCTTTATAAAAGGTAACTAGGGGAAGGAGTAAAGCTGTATAGACGGTGTAGGTGACATGTGATGACTGTGTCGACAACTATATGTGACAAGGACGAGGCTAGTAGAAGTCAAGCTACCCGGTAATAAAGCCCTCACCCATTTAATCAGGTTAAAGTACACCTAAAAGTAGTAAGTACAACGAAACTTCTGTCCTATAAGCTGGCAGAGGTTTCTGTGTCCACTGAGAGATCACGGAGCAGAGGATAATCTTGGCTAATGTTATCTTGGATTACCGACGTACGAACAAGAATTTACCGAGATAAACACAGTATTCAATTGATTTGATTCTATACGCTAAGTATAACGGCAAATAGAACGGTGAATAGAATGGTAAGTAATGCGCTAAGTATCTTAGTAAATAGTACCGCGTATAGAACGGCCAATAGCGGTGAATGTGATAGTGAACAGCGGGACAGTCGACAGTATGGGACAGCCAATATGAAATTGCAAGCCCCATGAGACGATAGAGTTCCTACTTGGGGCTAGACATGCTGGATATATGGAAGCCAAAGCCAGTTGGGGCCCGCCAAGTTAACCCTCTGATACCCTGTTTTTGCTTCTCCTTGAGAGATACGTGGACCCTGACTAGAATCCTAGCATTGAGCTTACTTTCTTGTAACTATTACCGTGAAATGGACATACCTCTTGCGTTCCGCCAATATCATTGTATTTGGTCCGTCAAAACTTGTAATAGTTTCAACCATTGGTACTACATACCCCCAGGTTACTACTTCCGATTTTTCTCGTGATTTATTACCTTTCCGTAATAAATCTTCTATCTTCAAAGTCTAGTTACCGCCTATATGCGCCGCGTATAACATAAAGTAAGACAATATCTCCCAGACTTGTTCGTGCTCCTGGATATTGCCGCTCTATTCCGGCTACCCTTCTCAACTCGCCGCCGTGGCTATGTTTATTCCCGATTTTCGATATTTCCCACTTCAAAGACACTCTACTTAATCATCTGTCCTCTTTATAGGGAATCAGCCGGGAGTCTGCTTCGGTACTATCTTTCCATCCCTATGGATTAGTAATGTTACATATGATTTTATGTATGGCCAACATCAATTATCGAAAAGACTACTTATATATCGGCTGGGCCACTTTTCCCGCTATTGGGGAAATGGTATCCATGGATACTACTATGTATTTCGTAAGCTCCTGCCGTCCTGCTTTAGCGGGAGCTTCTCTTATCGCTGGAAAGCGCGATTTGATATATACCACCAAAGACGGAAGGAGGGCGTGTTGAACTTAAAGGCTTGAGACCAGGAAACATTGATAGTTGGCATATATCAAGTTATAGTTGGTTATATAATACCCGGTGTTATAGCCTTGTTATTTCTATCCGAGTCGAAGAGTGTATTTTCACAGCCCCTATCTACAGGTTTTGTCCCCAGTTGGAGTTTTAAAAATAATCACCGTTACAGTTCCATGCTCCAGCAGAACAATTTGTCCATGTGTACGGTACTGCTTTAATGTAGAAAATGGGTATAGATGGCACATATAGGGGTTGGCGATATTACCGATCTTCGAAGTTGCCTTTGGCTTGCTCGGCTTAAGATACGAAGTGGTAGTATATACACTAGCGGATGAACTTCAGACAGGATATACAATGCGTAAGAATTTTTTTTAGATCGTCGTAATAAGAGCAAAAAGGAAGCCCAAACGGCCCTTCGAGAATTGCAAGATGTTGTATGGTCTCATGACCTTGGAATTAGAATTATTCCAAGTGCTCTTATTTGCTTAGGGATTTCCAGGAGTATCGTTTTCGGAGAATAGGAGGCTTAGACGCGCTAAAATGTAGCCGAGACGTGGTGAGTGAGTGACGATGAGTTTGTTCAACCAGAGCGACTGCTCACAGCTCACTTGTTGCCACCAACCCGTCTCACTGGAGACATTCATAGATGCTTTATGGATGTGACACATAGGCTAAGTTGGGCAGACTTCACCGCTTATGTTTCCAACAATGTGCGTTGCTAGCCCTAGACTTTCTAGCAGAAAATATCACATATTTAGTATGGTGGAAGGAAATCGCGCAAAGCCAACAACAACAGTACCAGTAGGATGGATCTGGTCAACGAGTTAAAGACTCAGGCGGGGTCGGTTGGGGGCCCTGACCACAAGGCCACCATGTTTGGGGTTTGTAAGTCAGAGGCGGCTCACATGACGATACTATCAGGGATGAAAGTAGCATTGGATTCAATGGCAAATTGAAGTTGTTTTCATTTTGTGTCTAGGTACCTCATATCTTTAGGGCTAGCTGTATTCTCGTACAGCTTTGCCGGCTTATTTTCTTTGGGTATGTCAAGTTTTGCGTTGCCGTGAAAGCCGGCTCAGTCGTTCGTACCTTATCCTCTCTTATCGGTATCATCTGGCAAGCAGCCCAATTCTCCATTCTCACTTTTGATTCAGTCGAACTACAATGTTGTTAGCAGAGCTCCGAGGCTAGGGAAGATAAAGGAACCTACAGGTGTTAAGAAAGACTCGGCTACGAATCTTGCTCGTGCGTTCAACTAATTCCCATTAGTAAAGACTGGGCCAGACAAGTCGGTCTCGGAATGACATACAAACAGCTTCATCTCCGAGATCTCTTTGTCCACTTCCTCCATGAACTGGATGATAAAGTCTACTAGCTTGTGCTTCAACATCTCCTCGGTATGGAAGTTTGTTATTAAGAAGGAAATGTCGTAGCCCTAGGTAAACCATATTAGCTTTGGGCAATATAGAAGCATGTTACGATTACTCGATGATTAATGCGGATATACCTTTATGGGCTTCCTTCTAAGAATGAAGAAGGCTTCGGCTCGTTGGGTAAGGAATCGGGTAAACTTGTGGACTAGGATATTCTCGATCTCGTCTGCCTGTTTGATCTTGATGCTAATTCGTACGCTATTGACGCTGGGCTCGATCAGGACTTTTTCGTTTTCGTTGCGGGCGATAACTAGTGGGTTGAGCAGGACTTCAGGGGAAGTCTGAGCTTCGATTTCGGGGACATTGTGCCGTTCGGAGGTCTGGGAGGCGAAGTTGGAGAGGCAGAGGGCGGCTGTGAGACTGCTCCGCACACATTGGAGGTAAGGGCGGAGAGATTGGGACTGTAGATTCTAGTTAACGAGGGATCCTAATCAGCAAAATGAACGTAGAACTTACCATGATGATTAGAGTAACTGGTGTCCCGGGATTGTCTGTCTGTCTTCAAAATGTGTGGGGTGAAGTCATCCCCAGCCTGACGCGGCGGAACATGTAATTGCGGCGTTGACGTTCGTAGTGTAAAGTACCTACTTAGTGCGATGTTCTGCCCAGGTGTGGGGCAGTCTACGAAGGTACAGCAGGTACCGGGTACATAGTACTTTATGTAACTCGACTCAACTTGAAACATAGGACAACTTTATTATGTAAAATCAATAGCATTGGCTGTAGTAGCACGTGACGTTAAATTAAGATTTATTCGACTTATGATTAGGTAAGGTGGCTGACATTGATGGGTTCCACTTAGCATGAAACTCTGTAGTGCGGGTAGAATCGCATCGATCATTGGGTGACGCACCACGAGTTTGCCTTGCCTGCCTCTATCTCTGTTACCAAATACCAAATACCAAACACAATCCCCTTTAATAAATCCTCATCCACCTTCACTTTAGGAATATCTCGAATTCATATTCCGTCATATTCACCAAATACGTGCTGGATTACGCCGGTAATTAAATTAACTCGTCAGTTTAACAAGATGGCGACCATACCAGGTGAGGAGTTCAAGCTCCAGCTGTAGCAGTTCACAGTAAGGAATACCCCACTAACCTAACTTGCGCCATGTAGTCGTCGTCAAGCACCAGGGCACCAAGTACGACATCGATGTTGACCCCGACTCGACTGGCGATGTCTTCAAATTTCAGCTTTACAGTCTTACCGGTGTAGAGCCCGAGCGCCAGAAGGTTTTGGTCAAGGGAGGCCAGCTGAAGGATGATACCCCCATGAGCAAGTACGATTTCAAACCCGGCCAAACCATTATGATGTTAGGGACACCAGGGAAAGAGGGTCAGGACTTGCTTGCCCGACCGAAGGAAAAGATCAAGTTCGTCGAGGACATGACGGAAGCCGAGGCTGCACAGCAAGAGGGAGCTATACCTGCTGGTCTGACCAACCTTGGCAACACCTGCTATCTCAACTCTACTCTGCAAACCCTACGTGCTATCCCTGAGCTGCAGGATGCGCTGGTAAAATACGAAGCCCCAAGCGCACCTACTGGCGGCCTCTTACCGCCACTGGATCTAACGAAACAGCTTCGAGAGCTCTACAAGTACATGTCGGAGACTCAAGAAGCCTACGTCCCGCATGCCTTCTTAACCGCCTTGCGGACTTCCTTCCCCCAATTTGCCGAGCGTTCACGGACTGGCCACGGGTTTGCCCAGCAGGATGCAGAAGAGGCATGGTCGCAAATAGTTACCCAGTTGCGCCAAAAGCTCCGTGTCAAGGATGCTGCTGCCGAAGCTGAAAGCTCCTTCATTGACAAATACATGTCGGGAGAGTTCACATCCGAGCTCGAGTGCGACGAACCGGCAGCAAAGGAGGGTGGAGAGCAGCCCGTATCTTCGAAAGAGACCTTCCTGAAGCTAAACTGCCATATTGACGCCAGCACGAACCATTTGCGAGATGGTATTGCAAATGGCTTGAGCGAGAAGCTAGAGAAGAGGTCGGAAGTCTTAGGTCGGGATGCCGTCTATACTAAGACTTCCAAGATTTCGCGACTACCTAAGTATCTAACGGTCCATTTCGTCCGTTTCTTCTGGAAGCGAGAAACCCAAAAGAAGGCCAAGATCATGCGAAAAGTTACCTTCCCTCATGAGCTGGATCTTGTAGAGTTCTGCGACGACAAGCTGAAGGGCATGCTTGTCCCTGTCCGAGACAAGGTCCGAGAGGTTCGCAAGGACGAGGAGGACATCGAGCGAGCGCGTAAGCGACGTAAGCGTAATGCCGCTGGCGAGGAGCCCGAGGATATTCCTGGCGGCAAAGGCACGAAAGACGGCAAGAAAGATGACAAAAAGAAAGCCAGCACTTCGGCGGACGGTGACGTGGAGATGGGCGAGACTTACAAGACAGACGCCGAGATCGATGCGGAACGTGACGCGGCACTTCTCGCAGCCAAGAAGGAGCTGAACGCCCTTATCGATCCGGAACTAGCCAAGGATGACGGTGCCAATCAGTCTGGCTTGTACGAGCTTCGAGGTGTCGTCACGCATCAGGGCGCAAGCGCGGACAGCGGCCATTACACCGCCTACGTAAAGAAGACCGCCCCAGTTGATGCCAAGACGGGTAAGCGAAAGGACGAAGATGGCAAGTGGTGGTGGTTCAACGACGACAAGGTATCGGAAGTAACAGCAGACAAGATCGAGGGGCTGGCCGGAGGCGGCGAGTCGCACTCGGCTCTCATCTTGCTCTACCGCGCGATCCCGCTGCCTTCCGCCGAAGGTGTAGTCGAGTAGATACGAGCAGTCAAGGATAAGGACATGACATGATATCGCATACGGGCGTTTGAGTGCATGGCAAGCAGGAACAGGGACCTTGGGGCTAGCATTAGACTCACTTTCACTTGATAGGGTACGGGTCGGAAAACAAATGCCATGACATTTCTGGTGAAAGTATTGAATTCTAGTTTCTTCTCGCGTGTGACTATATGTAACATGTACGCCGAATGTCGTAACGAAGACTTCAATAGGTAAGACCGCTATCTCGTGTACCTTTTATCGTACAACTTTCCAGTCCCCAGCATTTTTCTTGCGGGTGTCGTAAGGGACAGGCCCGATTATAATACACGCTCGGGACCGTCTCTTCTGCTGGTAAGATCGGTGATAAGATGCCCGCTTTTCGCATCGCCCTATTTAGGCGATCCGTAGATCATATATTGTGCGCTGCGGCGCTTTCCCATATTCAATATATAAGAGCCATAGTTTCAGCCATCTCCCCTCGAAAACGAGTAGGGTGCTCTGAATTCGCAACGCAGGTAGGAGCTAGCACGTCACACGACATGCCGACCCATCCTCTCATTCTTCTTCTCCAAGTCCTTCTCCTAACCTCGTCCCGTCTTCATTTCTTCCCACCATCCTCAGCACCCGCAGCCGCACCGTCCTTCTCCATCCGCGCGCGCAAATCCCTCAGCTTGCGCTCCAGCGGCATCCTCTGCGTGAGCAGCGCCGCGCGCCGCGCCTCGAGGTCGCGGATGCGGTCCTCGGGCGTGGACTCGACGATCTTCTGCTTTTCCGACTTGTACTCTTGTTGCGTCTTCAGCCCCGCGCCGTAGATTGCGCCCACGATTGTCACGGCCGCGAAGGCGGCTGTCCAGATTAGTCGTTTCGAGGATATGCCGCCGCTGCTGGGACTGGAACTGGGGCCGGGAGGGGGCGCCGCGCCGCGTCGTATTGGCCGCGGGGGACGGGGGGGTGGGTTTGCCATTGGGGTGAGGTTGTATGCAGTTTTTCCCGTTCTCTTTATCGTGTAATTGATTTATCCCCAGTACGCCCTCCAGCAGAGCTCGCTCGCCTCTTGCTTCTTCCTCACTCTTTTCTTGTGTGTTGTGTCATGCCCTATTTCTTCCAGGCTATTGCTGCTACTGCTGCTTCCGCTTCCGCTGCCGGTGGTGTCGGTGAAAGAGCTCGCGCTGCTTGGTGGGAGAAGAACCAGCGATGTGGACGACGTAATCGATCTGCTAGTGTTTAGGACGGCTGGCTCGGGCAGTCTCGGGAGCTGGCATTCGGTATGGTAGATAATTTGCCCGGCAGGACAATTCGCCTCAGCAGTAGAAAAATTTGGCGAGGTCGGAGATGGCGTCGTAGCGGCGGGCCAGGATTGGAGCTCAATACCAAGCTCCGAGGCAGAAAAGTCGGCGCCGCTGGGTCCGCCGCCGGCTTCGTGGGTGAGATCGGTGGAACCTGGACCAATGGCGGGCGGGGATGGGGATAAGATCCTTAGTAATCCACCTACAGAATCGCAGAACCAATACATCATTGATCCCCTGATAGCTGTACTGGTAGCCAAATACATACGCTAGTGTACGTACCTAGGATATCAATACTTTTAGCCTGCCAATTTGTCAACCTTTCTGCTGCTGAAATGTATTTAACCCCCAAGTATTGCAATTCCTAAGTTCGTTCGGGAGTCGTGAGATTTATCTTGGCTCTTGTTGTAGTTGATTTTCGTAATTCTTTTTGTTCTCCAGACTCCGGTTTACACTTGCTCTTACGGCCGAGATTCTCCGATCTCTCTTGAATCTGAGGGGTTTATCCGCGCCGCTTTTCATACATCAAATAGTACCAGATTATATAAAATCGGGGCGATCGAAGGCCGCAATTTGATTATTGAACTGTCGCGAAAACCTTGAGGGTCGATCCGCTACTAGGTATCTATCGGGAAAAGTTAGTCGGGCACGTTTCGAGGCTTACTTTCGTCCCGGCGAGTCTCATGCAACTAAGTCTTATATCCGTGGTATTCGGCAACACAAATCGGTGCAACATCAAGTCGTGATACTGGTAGATCTCAGTTTGTCGGGAGTACATCTCATCCTAGCCAGGTCCACTATCATCTGTTAAACGAATCACTCGTCTGCAGAGCACAATGACAACCCCTCGCGTCTTCCTCGTACGCCACGGTGAGACGGAGTGGTCGCTCAGCGGCAAGCACACTGGCCGGACTGATATCCCTTTGACTGCCAACGGGGAGAAACGAGTGATGGCGACTGGTCGAGCCCTTGTAGGAAACGATAGGCTGATCGTGCCTAAGCAACTTGCACATATGTGAGTCTGTCTCTCATCCAGGTACCGGATGTCCGAGCGTACCTGAACCACCCCCTTTTACTTTAACTTCCTCGCCTATTAGTGAGCTTTTAAGGCCAAAACATGGTTCGCAATGCCACATGGTCTTGCGCGGCTTGCATTTGGTCCTCGTCTGATCTGGGCCGTTTGGTCGTATAAACTCAAAGCTGCGGTCCTACCGATACCGAAGAAACCAAACTTGTGATTGGCTATGCACCCCTTTCCGCCTCCTAGACTCATCTTTACACCCGGTCTAATTTAGTCTACCAACACTGCGTTCAAGTAGCTCGACTTGAGCGTGTACAAGTCACTGATCATCTCGTGTCCTAGATACGTCTCGCCACGGAAGCGAGCTCAGCGGACCTTTGAACTGCTCAATCTCGGCATTGCGGATCCCCTGCCGTGGAAGGTCCACGGCGAGAAGCTCCCTGAAGTAGGCATCGATTGCAGCGCTCGCGTTGAGGTTACTGAGGATATCCGCGAGTGGGACTATGGCGACTATGAGGGGATAACAAGCCCAGAAATCCGCGCGATTCGCGAAAAGCAGGGCCTGACCCAAAGGTGGGATATCTGGAGGGACGGGTGCGCTTTCGGAGAGTAAGCCTGCTATTTCCTGTCGACTGTTAATACCGATGAGGAATAGTAAAAGGAGGTAGAAACTAATATCGCCGTTAGGACCCCTGACGACGTTACCCAGCGCGTGGATCGTCTGATCAAGGAAATTAGGGACAAGTGGCACGGCCCGGCAATCGGCAAACCCAAGTCGGGAGAGCTGCCACCGGCAGACGTCTTAATCGTAGCCCACGGTCATATACTCCGTGCGTTCGCCATGAGGTGGGTCGGCAAGAGACTGCATGATGGCCCGGCATTCTTGTTAGAAGCTGGCGGTGTCGGAACATTGAGGTGAGTAAACTTCCCTCGTTAGATAGAGTCGATGAAAGTAGTGACGCTGACAGTGATGTGAAGCTACGAGCACCATAGTATAGACGAACCTGCAATTTTGCTAGGTGGTGCATTCGCAGTCACCCCATAAACCAGAATAAAGTCCCGGGGCGGCCCGAGATCTGTCCGTAATATGCGTTCGAAAATAGGTAGTATAGACGACATATTTTTAATCAGAGTAACGATTCAAGCTAGACGTCCGCCATCAAGGATAAATGCATAGTCACCATTGTTAGAAGGGATAGTGGCATTAGTATCACTAAATTCTAACAGTACGTCCATCTTCCTCAGGAAGGAAGTGTACGCTGGCAGCATGAGTACCGTTTATATGCTTCTCCTCGTGATAGTTAATGTTTAGACTATTCTTGTTTGACGCGGCGGTGGTACGTACTTTCAAGGTTTGAAGACATCCATCTAAGGAATACTTTTATAGTAGGAATCCTGGAGAGGATATATATATATATCGACCAGGTTTATATGCTTCCGTCTTATGCCACTTCAGCACAATATCTCTCGCCCATATGGCAGCGTACGCTCTACTGCCTTGCTAGGCGCGATTCGGAGGTAGTAAAGGTTAGAACGGGGATGCAGGCGTGTGTCCTTGTTATTGGATATTCATGATTCCCGTCTCAATGATTAGACCTTGATTCAGGCGGGATCTTGAAGCGATGTACGTATACATGGTATGGTTGATAGTGTAGGCAAGATAGGCACGTATAAGTGATATATGTGTACCTAGTACCTGGGACGGTACGTGTATACATGTAGATTTGTATAGGATCAATGTATCCATTGATCAGAACATAGTGTAGAGACCGACACATGTAGGAATGTATGCATGGTACGTTTATACGCGTACGTCCTGATAAATACGTTTGATGCTTGGTTACCTGGTTTTGGAGTTGCCACTCGCCTTGCCCTGCTGTGATTTGCTAAGTCCTAATTCTTCCGCACCGGGGAAGCGCAAGTATGCACTGGGTTGCCCCGGTTGCCCGGCTACCGGTACGGAGCGCCCGGAGCCTATCGGTTGAATTCCGGAAGCGTAGTAAGGTTAAGTAGCATAATAAGCGTTCGAAATTTCATAGCAGCTCACTGTAGTCTAGTGGTCTTGATCGCGGACGTGCGAAATAAGGATTGGCGCTTACGCAGTACGGACCCCTACTACGGTAGGGCGATGTCCCAATCTGAAACTCGGAGTACTCCAAACGTTCTACGGCTGGTCCCTACGGTAGGGCGACTCCCCTACCCAACACTAGGCTCCCAGGCGTACTACGGCTCCGGCGAGCCGCGGCCGGTCCCTCCCAAGGTACATTGCACGCGGTCCTTCGGGAGGGGCCCGGGTGGGTAAGCTAGACTACGGAACGTCGGGTTCGGGTTCGATCCCAGTCTTGAGCACGATCACCAACTTTTTGCTTCTTTTTTTCTTGGACCTCCTTTACTAATGCGATACATCCATCCTTCTAATCGGCCGTGGATATTATTACGGCCTGGAAATTGACCACTTTTAATTCTAATTTGAGCGGGAAGAACGTAGAACGAACCACCACCCACGCCGGCGTCTCCTACGCAGCTACCACCCACGTATATAAAAATAAGCGCCGCGCGGTCGTGACATGTTATATTCAATCAATAAAATCTTGGAAGCGCTGATTTATCTGCATGGCTATATTTACTCACTGTTTACTGCCTATTTACTCGCTGTTGCGCGCTGTCTACAAGCCTTTTTTTTTTTTTTTACAGAACATGCTAGACATACAGTATCGTCCCAAATTATGTTCCCTCGGATAGTCCAGATGTCCAAATGCTAGCTACCTAGGGACCATACCAGTCAGTCTCTATTCCAAGCATCGCTGCCAATACCAAATCACAAGTTTCGCATATACATACCCTATTACGTGGACATCATCATATAAAGAAAGCCCAGCGCAAACGCCACCGACAATGCGCACGAAGAGAGCAACCCTACTGATTCTATACAATCTACAACCCCGGTCATAGTATACGATTAATGTTACACAGCCCAATACTCGTCATCAATGATTTGAGCTCTTTGGATAATAGTATTGTCAAGCGTTTACCGCGATGTCGGCCGGCTGCCCAGCCTTCGGATTGCGACTAGATGTATCTGGGGGAAGCAGACGCCGACTGGGCACCTAGACAGGTACAGTTTGTAACTTGTTGTTCGATATAGCAATATAGGAGATAGTATGCTAACGGCGCGCAGATAGGCACAACTCTATTCGTCCTCG
The DNA here is from genome assembly GCA_022984865.1 of Hypomontagnella submonticulosa. NCBI lineage: Eukaryota > Fungi > Ascomycota > Sordariomycetes > Xylariales > Hypoxylaceae > Hypomontagnella > Hypomontagnella submonticulosa. The sequence goes on along the minus strand of JAJKLF010000009.1, from coordinate 209,107 downwards.
AATCTCCCTCCCGCGACCTGTTGCTTTCGTCGGCGACCCCCATTCCCTTACCGTCGAGATGTTCCAGCGGAAGTCAGTGCCTACCTGCTCTATGCGATACTTCAAGGCTGCCAATAGGGAAGTCCAGAGAGGTTCGAAGCACTGGGGCTTATAACAATACGCTTCTTGTTTAGAAGCTTACCGCACGCCCTTATTATTGACGCCGCGGTTTTCGAACCATAAGACTGTTCGGCATAACCCGTTGTTATCGTGTAACGACATCGCAGATGAGTCTATTTGATAATTAAACCGGGAATGCGCAGTTTCTCGTGCAGCAATGCAATACAATGTAGCATCATGAGGTTTGTTTGTAGAGTAGGGCATCCTTGTTGATATTAATCTTTCTTCTTCACTATCTCTCCGCGTTTATTCAGCATATGCCCTCGGGTCGGGGAACCTCGTCACGCTATTTGCGGACCTTCTCTAAGGTCACGTCTTCTTCGTAAGGTCTCCCATAACTCGTAGACCGCACAGGTCCGTAATCCGCGGTGTCGGGTAGGGAGTATACACCGGAAATGAGATAAAGGAATCAAACCTCGTAGGACCAGCGTACGTTCGAGGCTAAGTTACGGCCGTACAGATTATTATAGGAAAGACCTATCTAGCAGTTAGTTGGCAAATAGTATAGCAGCAACCCAAGGTACCGATTCGATCATACATACATACATACTATTATTGAACTAGTTTGATTGACTTTGAAGACCGAACCAATTGTGGTTCAACAGTCCAGAGGATACTACCAAGATAGAGATACCTCGGCTACCAATCACCAGGTACCTGTGTAATGGGATCAGTAGACAACGGACGTATAGCTAACACTCGTTAGCTAACTGCCACATCATCGAGAATATAAGAAAGACATTATCACTGCGTTCCCCAGGGTACACTAATGACGAGTAAACAGCAAATTCGTCCGAACTTCCTGACCATCAATCAGACTTAGACCATCAAAAAAAGTACCGGCCGATTTGCTTCTGACTTAGATAGTATCCTCAGTATGCTTTTTCCCGACGGGAGGATACGACGATGGAACCGCAATACAAACTGCGAGCTTGTGCTAGTCTCGAATCTGCCCCAACCTCTGTTTTGCAATAGTGCCCTGTGCCATATAGTGCCATCTAACTCGCCAGCCATGTCTCAGGGCTTCCGTGCCATTCTCACGGGATGTCCGCATTAGGAACTTTGCGATCGGAGCATCGGAAGTCGGGCCGTGGTCGTCTCAAGGTACGGACGTAGGTTCACGCTGGGTGTTCCTCGCATATAAGTCGGGTGACTATTGATAAGGTTTGTTTCCCGACGTTAGGCCTGGATTGTTCCCTCGAGGCATTCGGCGAGCTATTGAAGCTACTTATTATACCTAGATACAGATGAAGTGGCTGCGGCTTCGGCCCTTCTGCTGCCTGTTGGAAAATTTTGTATCAGGGGCGATTGGGGAACTATAGGCTATGGTCTTTCGGCTCCGTTCGTTTGGACACGGTTACTGAGAAAAGTACGATGATCTCGACTTCGGATTGGGACGTGTAGGTCTGTTCCCTTACGGCAGGCGAACGAGCGCGCTATGGTACTGTAATTATGATTTTCGGGGAACGAATAGGTAGTATCAACACGCTTTGGACTGGCTGATATCGGCTGAGTGCTCAGACTATTGAATAGCGCAGGTAGGTTTAGATTCAGCACGGTATTTTGTTGAGCCAAAATGTCTCGATGAGATCACACACGGAGAAATTGTATCAGTAATGGAATTAGTTAGGTACAAGTGTCCGCCCATGTTTGTCTTCAGGAGATTAGAAGATCAGCGCAGACTAATTCTACTGGTCCGGCATAATCCAACACCGGCGCGGTAGGATGGTACTGTATGTATTTGCATAGTAATGTTTTAGTCATCTAAGGGAGCGAGCGTCTACCTGGTTTCAAGGCGCGCAGCACCAGTGTGGCAGATAGATAGACTCTGTCCCAAGCTGCGAGATGGGCCGCGGCCCCGTCCCAGTCAGGTTCAAGGGGTGAAAAAAGCCCGAACGATGGAGAACAGGTAAAGGCAAAGTTTCGGTACGGTACGGTACGTGGCGTCATCCGCTGCGTCCCACAAAGGCCGCCGGATCTTAGCCTTAGTCCTGAATATCCTTGAAGACTTGCTTCTTGTATGAGTACTATCTACGGTAGTCTATCTGGGTAAATTGGAGTCCACTATCTTTAGGTAGTGTCTGTCGTGGCAGCATTCTGTACTTCCACCTTTCCTGCTCCGCAGTAGATGGAGCAGATGGAGAAAATGGGCATTACTTCGGCAGCGTATCCAAAGTAAACAGTTGTAATTATATGTATGACGAGTATGTAATCGGTGAGGAGGCGAGACAGGGAGATTCCTCCCCCAGATTCCTAGCCCCCAAAATACGGTAGGGGACCATGCTACATCATCCACTACAAGGCTGGTGAAAAAGGATTGGGGTATGCAGGTTCAATGCTATGGATGTAACTGATGCTGACTAGTCCGATCCCCCAGGGATTTTCCCGACTCCATACCGAAGTAGAGGCCTAACGTAACGAAACAAATTAGCTAGCCCATAAGCTCATTTTAAAACCATAGCTAGGTAGGTACACGGACAATACGAAGTAATTCAGCTAACAACTAGCTCGTTTCCTCGGCTTCACTAACCGTTAGTTGATGTTCCGTCTTGCCCCCGTCTGCCTCGTCTGCCCCGTTCGCGATCATGGGAGGCTAAGGGTCTTTCTCGGGGCCCTTGCGGGAGCTGCCTAGAACATGTCTTTCGTTTGTCACGCGTTCACCTCACAAGAGGCTAAGTTACCTTTACCGTCTTAGGATGTCATCTCGCATACCCCGAGGCAGCTATGTATGCCATTACTCGGCTCTTTGACCTAGCTTGCAGATCTCGCAATGACAAAACATTGTTTATACGTACATGTATGTATCTACATGTAGGTAGGTATATACACAGTAATATACTAATTCCGTATTCCCTGTATGTATAGCTTTTATATTACCCTTATTTATATTTACCTTTTATCGTACCTCAGGTATATCCCCAATTCCTACTCGTCCACCTATAATACCTCCGCGGTTTGTTCCGTAGAAGAGGCTATGGGTGGTTTTCGAGTCCACCTCGCCACGGAGAATCCGGATCTGGAGTTCTTCCCCTCCTTCGCCTAGACGCGAGAAATGCCAATGCGTGGTCACGACGGTGCTGGCGTATGCGTGTAATGTGTCGCTAAAATCCCCAGAACGTAACTATGACTGGGATACCGCTGCCAACGTCAAATTAGTATCCCAAGAGCTTGCCCGGATCATATTCCGCGTATATGGACGAGTGGTACAGTAGCATTCGTGGCTAGAATTGCCAACAAAATCCAGCCCTTTCTTATCAAACCTTGGCTCCCCCCGGTATCCACTCCAAAAAGGGTCCACTGCCTGGAAGTCCTAGTCGTCTTAGTCGTCCTAGTCTAACGAACCACCCCTATCCTTTCCGCTCCCCCCTGAGCTTCTCCCATCGTCGTCCTCTACATATAGTTACATTCATACTATGTACAGACGTACATAGCAACAACACTGGACAAGTTACAGCATGGTTATTAGCTAGATTCATAGTGCTGCCGTCACCGCCACTTAGAACAAAGATCTAGAACAACCTTGACTATAGGTGGTCCCTTGGTGTGAGTATCTGTAAAGGCATTGATTAACGATTTGAAGTTTCCTCCTTATTTTCTAAAGAGAAGCAGACCGAGGCCCACCGCCTCGCTTGGACCACGGCTCGTTTTGTGGAGGTAACGTAACGGGACGACGCTGAGAAGAAAACAACTATGTAATAGAACCAGAGCAACCACCAGCGTGTAGATTTTTGCCGTGAGGCGAACCAATCTTCTCTTCCCTTCCCGTAACTGAATCGAGCAGAACGTCTTTTAAGAAATTAAAATCATACGTAGTAGAACCCCATTGTAGAAAGCAAATAGAAAGTAAAAACAATGCTATGATCGAGGTTCGTCGCCAAACTAGAAGTGATCTAAGTAGGTAGGTAGTCTTTCGAGCGCCCCGTTCCCCTATTTTCGTGCTCGTTCGCAGATAACCGCGATTGACGCCCTCGACTCGTAAAACCGCCGCCCTTGAGGACTGAAATGCAAATGCCGCCCAGGATGTAACCCCACTCGTAAATTGGAAATCGATTAGAACACCGAGAACTCGTCGCCGATTTAGCCATTTAACAAGCCGCCAGCAGCCATCTAATTTCCCAACTCTTCTCATTAGATCTCCTTCCCATGAGTATAATCATTTTCTTCGCCATCCGGTGGCTGCTGTAGATAACCGATATTCCCACGGCTAAGTCCGCCGATTCAAGCGACCCAGCATCCTCTGATCGATGTCATTGGTAGAAGGAGGACCAGTACCCATTATATTTTCCAAACTCATCACAGAGCTCGCCGTACTATGTCCTGTTGGGGGCCCGGACGGACTGCCTCTCGGCGGGGGCGTTCTGTTATCGTACCCAGCATACGTAATCGGCTGCGCCTGAAGTTGTGATAATGGCTGGAGATGGCTTGGGCTGCCGCTAGATGAAGGAGACCTCCGTCGGGGATTGTCGTCGGGAAACGTGCTTGGAGGCGGTAGACGTACCCCGTGCTCATCGTCGGAGGGCCGTGGTCTCCGCCTACTTGCTTCTGACCTTTCCTCCGAGAAAGATCCATACGAGCCGGTTGGCGACGGTAATGGCTGGTCATACTGCGCGTTCGCAGCTTGATAACTACCGGCCGGGGCAAGATTCGACGGGCCGCCGAGTGGTTGGCCATATGCCCCAAATAGTTGGGTACCTGGGGGGATACCGTTTGGCAGTGCTGAGACGGGGACAAATGCAGTGGACGAGGACGAGGAAACTGGCTGGAAAACACATTCTTGGTTCATCTTAATACAATTGGTGCATTTTCCTCCAGGAGAGTTCTGGTAGCCACTGCAACGAATCTACAAAATGTTAGTCGTCCTCGGAACGTCGCTACGGCATATCTATATAAGGTGGCCTTACCTTTCTCCTTCTGCAATATCTGCAAGCAATAGAAGTTCGTTGCCGAGGAGCAGACTGTTGCATCACAGCAGCTCCTCCAGGACCACCTCTCGCATATTCGGGAGGGTACGCCCCAGGTGCACCACGGTCCGCCCGATACGCGAAGTCGTAGGGATTGGGTGTACCGTACGCTTGGTAATATTGCGATGCTCTCGGATCTGGAGGATAATTGGCTCTGGGATCTGGAGCCGGTGCGTGAACTGGTGGAAGATAGGTCGGGTGACTGGAACCTGGGGGAGGATATGCGCCGCCGCTAGGAGGAGAATAACCGGCAGCTCCTTGCGGACCAGTAGCCGGAGGAGGATACCCATTCGTGGAGCTGGGCGAGGGACCATAGCCAGCGGCTCTCGGGTCCCAAGCTCTACCACCAGAAGAGCTATAGGCACCGTGGGGATCTTGAATGGATGGTAGTCTTACCGAGCCTGTCGCCATTGGTCTTGTGTGATAGGGTATGGCCCTCCCACGCTCGTCTTCTTCACCTGGAACTGGGGGATACTGAGATTCGTCGTTTTGGTCGTGCCTTTGCGGTTGTCCCCTATGCCGACGATCTTCTGCCATGCTACGTTAACGGACGCTTAGGGGCGCCAGGTTGAGCGTTAGGAATAAAAACCACACTGAAGCTAGGAGGTAGGTGGTTTTAAGTGACGTTTGAGGCTGCGAATGTTTCGAGACTAATGCACCCTGGTGACTCGGGACTGGGTGCCTTTTCTTTTGAAGTTTTTAAATGCGTAATTCCGGGGACAGGGCAACGCAGCAGCCGGTGACCATATCAGACTTGTAAAGACCGGGACGACAACGCGGGACTGGGACGTGGCAAACCTCGGGCCCAGAAGTTGTCAGATGCATATACGAAACCGATGTCGCTGTGAAGGCTACCGGGCCCGTTGACAACGCATGCAACTAGGAAACGGTAGGGAGCGGATGGGGAGGTATTATGAGTTAATATGAGAAGGCGGAGGCCTGAGTTCAAACGCAATAGGGTTGTGAAAATGAGGAAGAGAGTGAGAGTTCTGAGTAAAAAGAGACGATAGCTGCGTGTGGAACGGCGGCGCAAGAAATTTAGGACCTTAAGTGTGTAATGGCGGGGCCAACCGTGGTGGAAGGGGAGAACCTTAACAATACAGATGGCGGAGTCTAGTGTGCCGGGAGGAAGAGACGGGGGGCTGACTCTTCTATAATTTTGGTTGCGGGATGACCCTTGGGGGCTCGCTGCAAGAGAATCTTGGAAGAGCCTAGCTAGCCCGTTAGCTGGAACTGAGCCCGAGTAAAATAGAACTATGTATCTTAGTACAATAGTAAGGTAAGAAAAAAAATATAGCAATGTTTTTTAAGTCGGCTGATGGGGAAAAAAAACCAGGAGGGGCCTAAATGAATACCAAGATGAACCAAGAATATATGTAGATGTGTAAATGATCATGTCGGGTCGGGCCCATGATTTTTTTTTTTCCCATTAAAACCACACATACACATATACGCACACACACACACACATATACATACGCCATACACAGCAGGTACACGCATACATACTCGCACAACCGCAGGATCTTCGTTACACACGCCGTTCAAAACGGGAACTAACCTGCCGTCTGGAGAGAGACTATATACGTAGTATGCAGCTCATAACCACAACGGCGGGCGAGCTAGCCATCAACAAGCCAGCTAACAACCAACAGTAAGATTTCGAAAGTCTCAAAGTAGGTTGGTGTTTAGACGGCTTTGTTGAGCTAGGCAAGCAAGACAAGTAAGTAAGGTAAGTGGCAGTGAGTTGGTAGGGGTTCGATTGGCAACATCGACTGCGTGCCGGCGCGGTAGGTTATGCGTTTTGCTGCATGTATATGTGTATGTGTTGTATGCCTAGCTGAGTACTTGGAGGTTCAATGTTGGGGCCAGGGGACAGGGACAGGGACGACAACAGTTACATACACAGACGCGGTTCTGCGTTCTGCAAGCGGAGCAGGACCCGCAGTGCAAGGGTGATGATGGGACGGGAATGGCAGTGAGAGAGTGTATGAGAATGGGGAGTGGGAATGGGAATAATAGTAGGAATAAGTAACTTTACCTGACCTGGATCTAGCTAAAACCGGCCCTGGCTGAAGAGAGATAGGATAGTCTGGACTGGGTATTATTGTCTAACCAGTCAATCAGTCAGTCTGACTGTGGATGTGGAGGTAGTTGCTGGGAAAGTTGTCCAAGATGGCGTGGCTCAAAATGGCATCGCCCAAGCAAGTCGATTTGAATGATGTTTGCCGCGCCCGACGCAGGACGAGGTAGGTTTCAGGTGGCACTCGACTAAAGGCCCAGTTATGAAGCAGAGACGTACCTTTTATTATTATTCTCGAATGAAGTGACTGCATGTATGTAGAGCTAATGTCCTACTAGCGGCAGCGTTCGTGTCCGGGGTGGGCAAATGAGAACGGTGATTCGCGCCGGTGGACCAGAATCAAAAAGAACGGAACCGACGGCGGATGAACTACTGCGGGTGGATATGGTGTGGATGAGCTGGCGACCGAAGGGAAAAAAACAACTTGCAAGCTGCAAGTAGCATAAGCTATTGAGTCGCTAACCGAGCAAGATGTCGTCTACCTGCGGAGTGGCTAAGGCGGCTGGACGATCTCACTAACAGAGCTGGGTTAGTTTCATCCAGTTGCCGCCATCTGTTGGTTAAAAGAATTTCGATGAGGGAGGAGGAAGTAGGAGGAGGGATCAGGAATGGATCGGGAACTTGATGGCTGAACGGATGGATGGATTGGATGGGTGAATTATGCGCTGTGCGTGAGACTAGACTGTAAATGTGTGCCTATCTCTTGTCTACCGAAAAATCCAAACGTAAAGGGTAAGGTAAGGCAGAGGGAGAGGTATGATGATGGATGGGTACATGTATGTATTTGATTATATTGTATTGCATTGTACCTAAGAAGATCTGCCAATTGTGTAATTTGATGTAATTATGGTAGGGTGAAATAAGTAGACGACTCTTGCGACGGTCACGGTCGCGACTCGGGTTTAGTTAAAGAAATGCGACGAAAATGGAGAATGCGCACAAGAATTTGGTAAAGGTAAAAGTAGAGGTAAAGGTAGAGATAGGTAGAGAGTGTGGTGGTTTGTATGTAGTGTCGCACGGGAATATTGAAGGTGTGGTTTGAATTAGGAACAATAATTACAATAATACCCTCTAGAGCCGGGGTGGTTCAATTGACTTTCGAGAAAGGGCGGCTTCCTTCCAATCAAGTCCAAGTTTAGGCTTGTACCTCGCGCCTAATGGGCAATCGCAGAACCGTCAGGATGGTTAGGCCTAACAGGTCGCAGAATTGGCCGCAGAGGGAAGGCCCAATCTGATTCGGTCGAATTGACCGTCCCCTTCTTTCTATGGATGGATGGATGTGTAATGGATGTGTGCGTGCGTATGCGTGCGCGCGCAAGTGCAAGCAAGTGCAGGTGCGTTGCCTTTTTAAAGTTGCCAATGTTCAATGTTGCGAACATTGAATGTTTTTAGGCTTGGAGTAGTAACGACGAAGGAATTTAATAGGAAATGCTAACAACAAGATAAAACAAGATAAAATAAAAATAAACTCAAATCGGGTAAAAGCGAAATCTCTGCGTACCACCAGTTCATTCAACTTCAGTAATTCTCATCAGAGATCAAAAGCCCACATCTTACCCAAGCATCTACTTACATACATAGGGTAAGATGCGTTGTCTAAGTAAGATATGTGTGGATATGTGTATATGTGTATATATGTATGTGTGCATGTGTATATGTGTGTACATGAGATGAGATGAGTGGGTATGTAAGTAAGTAAGGAGGCATGAATATTATGCATATGACTTACAAATTTTGGAGAGTCCGACGTCGTCTTGCGCTAAAGGGTTTGGTAGGATACGGAATAATCTGGATTTTGCGGCTATGTTTCGTTTCGTAGATAGTAATTATGGTAGTGACTTGACTTTGGCCGTTTGTTTTCCCGGGTTGCTTTGATGAGGAGGATTAATAATGATGGAACGCCACAATTACAATCTCGGTAGAGACCTCGTTTTTCCTTTTTTTTTTTTCCCTTCTCCTCTTCGTTATTTTTGGATCTTTGGCTTCGTGGAGGCTTTTGCTGTGCCGCCCCTCGTGGCAACAACCTTGGAATGCGGCGTAGAAAAAAGGGTGCCTCTGGCCGAACCGATTCTTTTGCTCGGTCCGTTTAGTGGTGTCCAGTAGTGACGGGCGAAATTGGACGCTCTCCGAAGGGTTAATGAGTAGGTAGGTAATTATAGTTCCCTCAGTGCGGTTGTGTGATGTTCGTTCGCTATGATGTATAATTCCAAATCGTTAAAATCCCGTTGCTACCTCCCGGATACAACAGAGACACACAGAAATTGTCTCTCTTCCTTCAAGAAAATGACTTCGAGACCGAGAGTCAGAGCCAAAGCCAGTCAGACCGCTGACTGCCTAAGATTAGGACGGGTGCGAGTCCAAAAGTGCTCGTTGTTTTTCGAGGTGGCCCGGCTTTAGATCCCTCCCAAATGCAACCGTGGCTTGTCCCGAAGGCGTGGAACGCTTCGGGTAGACTGTTGGGTTGGCTTGCTCGGCTTGCCGGCTCGGGCTGGCTGTGCATGCACCACAGAGGGCCCGGTGAGGTGGCCGAAAGAGTTTACAACTGCATGCAATTTCGTAGATTGCGATGCAGTAAGGTAAATTCGGTGGGTTGAATATCCCGTATTTTGTATTCCGTAGGTGAAGAGTAAGTAACTCACAGGTTAAGGTTGGAAAAGGGTTGACCGAATGCGAGTCAGCCAGACTTATTATGTAGGGCGGTAGGTAGATATGTATTGTGTTCAGGTTCAGGTTCAGGCTCAGGGCCTCAGGCTCTTATTGTTGGTGGGGCGGTCAGCTTCTGTTTTATTTTATTTTTTTAAACCCTCCTTTTCTCTGTATTGTCCTTCTCTTTTCTTTTTTTTTGCCTCGCTTGAAAACTTTTTTCTTCACCACCCTTCTTTTCACCCCTCCACTCCGAGTTTGTGCTTCAGAGTTGCTTGCTGCTGGATACCAATCAAGCCAACGGGACGGGACCCTTCGGTTTAGTGTAGACCCAACTAACGAGGTCCAAGTACGTAGTACAAAACACCCGCACGTACGGGGGGAGTGTGGTGTACGCGTGGATGCTTTTCTGCTTCGTCTATAGGTACCTATACAATGCCGATACCCAGTACCAATACCAATATCACTACCAAATACCGCTGAGGATCCTTCGCTTCCGTCTTTAACCCTCGGGGCATGGGGGTCACGTTGGATGGGTGGATTGTACAAAGCTGGAAAGCTAATAGGCACCTGATGCACGCAAAGCAAGCGTGCAAGATCCTTCCGGTTCAGATGACGGGGTACCCGTCAGCTAATCACGATGCCGATGGCTTGACCCAAGGCTCTGGGCACCTCAGCTTTCTATTTCCCCTCCTTATCCAGACAAGGGTAGCCTTTAGCGTGCGCCAGTTTGTTCTCACACCGCTGCTTTTCCTTCGATGGACACCCGGGGGGGACACTTTTTAACCTGCCCTGCCCTGCAATGGCTCTGCTATGACCCTGCTAATATTATTCACCCGTTCGGCGGACCCTGCTTGTTGGATGCTTGCTGCTAAGTACCCTAATGCCACCCCAAGCATCAGAATCCTAGGCCCAGCCGTTCGCACTAGTATTCCTGGGAAACGGGAATGCGGTAACGGAATACAAGGCGGACGGATAGATCCCAACGTAGTGGCTCGACGGGGTGACCCGAAACTCTGATCAACGGGCTGCACTGCACAATGCCTTCCACCCCCGGGAGGGGTCCCAATGGGTAAATGTGGTCGAAACACTGCCCAGCCCAACTCGGCTTGCTATATAAGGAAAACGATATGGTATGTGATATTGATGACGCCGATGCTGATGCTGATGCTGATGGTGACTGTGGATGATATGACACTGTGGCTCTTAGTCCCGGACACGCTACCACGACTTTGAATAGCGTGAGTCGCAAAGAGGAAAAAATAAGGTAGCTGTACTTGCAAAGAAAAAGTCGCGACACGAGGAGATCCAGCAAGGGAATCGACCCCAGAACCCTGGACCGGCGGCGCGGTAACCAGGCCAAATCAAGCCGACCCCTTGACGTTTGCGGGATGCGCTACGTAGTCAACGTTGCCTATTAGGTATAATAGACGAAACTAGCGCTTAGGAGCTGTGGTGGGTAATAGGTGATAGATGATGGGAGAGATGTTTAAGGTGTGTGATTGATTGCCTTTTTTTCTCCTTCGGTTGGAACCTGTCTGCACGGGAAGAGTGAGTCGCTCCCCATCCGTTCAATGTTTGTGTGCAACTCAGAGCTGCATAAGGTCAAGATGAGCGTCGCCTATTGTATGGCTATCTATGGCGCAACTATACATCCAAGTGGCTTTTTCCCTCAAGGTGGTGGTGTATATTGATGCCTCTAACCTCAACAAAACAATAATATCCGTGGATAGGTATATATGTATTGAATCCGGAATCCGAACTAAAAAGTAGAGAATGCCAGTTTCGTGCTGGGGATCCCAACCCTACCAGGATGAAGGATTTTAAGGAAAACCTGGACCGAGGCCAGCCAGTACATACTTAGATACCTCAATACATCAGTAGCCTTGAGTCTTTGGGCTATTACTACGGTAAGCTTCGAATGTCGTACGGGACGTCTACAAGCGGCTGTCGTGCAACTCCAAACGATCATTAACCCCTGGACCATATGCAACCTGGGTGGGATAAGTTTATTAGACGGACAGAATGGTAGGCTGGAAAGAAGGCGGCCGGCGGGGGTTCCATGGAGTGTATATTCCTTAGTGGACCTATATGAGGGCTCTAAACCGTGGCAGGGCTGTTCCGCAACGATTCATTCGCGATGCTACAGTTCCTTAATTCCTGGAACGATTCCAAGGCTTAGAATGGTTCTTTATAAAAGGTCAAAATCCAGGCGTTTCATTTAAATATTCGTTTTAAGAGTTCTACGATTTTAACGTTTTAAAGTTATATAATACGTTAATATCCTGGCGTTTCAAAGTTTTAAGGTTAATATAATTGTTATGATTTTTATAAAGTAATTATTAAGTCATTTTAATAAAGTTAATATAATATATAAATAAGTAAAAATTAATTAAAAAGATCTTATAAAAAGAATGATTATAAGATTAACTATTTATATAAATAATAAGCTACTTTATAACTTACTTAACAATAAATTAATCTTTTAATAAAAGCATTTTTATTATTATTAAAAGTGATTTTATTTAAAAATTTCATTTATTTATAAGATAAGTTTTTCTTCTTATAAAATATACTTAATTAAATCTTTAATATTTTCTTTTTAACTTACAAAGAACGTTTAACTCACCCATTTCTTTAATTTATTAACATTAATTTTTAAAAGCAATTTTACGCCATTTAAATAAAATAAACCTTTTAAAAGATTTATATAATAAATTAATTTTCATAAATTAATTAATAAAAGGAGTATTTAACTTAATATTGCTTTTTAAGCTTTTTAAATTATCTTAAATAATATAATAAATAAATTATATTAAAATAAAATCTTAAATAAATTACTTAAATTTAATATAAAACTTTATGATATTATTAATTATATTTTTATAAAGTACCTTTATAAGTAACTTTAAACATACGTTAAGGTTATTTTTAATGATAACTTAATTAACTCGAAGCAAGACTTTATTTATAATAATTTATAACTTTAAGAAAATGGCAGCTAGTAGGTTATTAAAAGCGATAAAATTACGTGGTTTAATATCATCCATTTAAACTAACTAAAAGTGTCTTAACTTTGTTAAAAATCCACTTATCATAACGTTTAATATATATTTTATCTTATAATAATAAAATATTAATAGATTAACTTAAAGTAAAAACTTTTTATTATAAAATCTTAACCGGTTTTAAAAATTAATTATAATATAAAACTTTTTGACAATAACTTACACATAAAAATGATTAGATTATAACTTAATCTATAAATATATATAATACTCATTAATGATTAATAACATATCTTTAAGAAGTTTTGATTATATATTAAAAATCTTTATTATAACACACTTTATTATAATAGCTTTATTTACAAGCAACTTGGTTTTAATTTTAAGATTTATTATCACGTTAAAATTTAATACCTTCATTTTTAAATTTTGATATAATTTTTTAATAAAAATTTTATTAATCTTTTTTACTTATTAATTATTAAGATTAAGACTAACACTTTTTAAGTTTTTGTAATTATATTAAATAAGTTTTTTAAGCTTTTCCTTACTTTTGGACCAAGTTTAAATTATATTTTCATAATTATTATTATCATTAAAGTTAATAACTTTTTTCTTGTTAATATGTCAAAGGTTTTAGAAGGAATTATTTTTATTACTTATTTTATATTCTTTTTTATTACTTTTTTTAACTTTATCGACGTTATTTTTAACGTCTTTAACGTCCTTCTTATCTTTATTAAAATTTTTCTTATCATTATCGCCATTCTTATTATTTTTAAGCGAAATATCCCTTTTTATAAAGCTTATAGCTAATTATTTTCTTGTTTTAATCTTAATTATTTTTAAACTTTTAAGCTTATTATTAACGGTTTTATTATCAGTTACTTTAATTATTAAGTTTTTAATAACTTATTAATATGTAATATCTTTTTTATTTATCATTTCTTACGTTTTACTTAATAATTTAAAAACTTTATTACTTTTTATATTAATTGTAAGGAGAGTTTTATTTAAAAGTTATGTGTTTATTATTATTTGCTTAACTATAGGGGTGTTTATAATATTTACCGGTAAGTTTATTAGTTTAAATGTAATTAAGTTAAATTAAATCTTTGTTATAAAAATATTTAAGTTATTTTAATTTGCAATGATTATTATTAATATAAAAAGCTTATAAAATATATTTATTATATATAAAATGAAAATAAGTTTAAGAAATAGTTAGTGTTGTTATTAAAGTTGATTGTTATTATTATTATTATTATATAAGAAATGAAAAAAGCTTGACTAAGTGCGGCTAACATATTATAAATATTTTAAATAATATCTCCCCTTTTTTTAAGTGAAGAAATTTATAAGTTTTTTATAAAATTACCATATAATCACGTAAATTTAAAAAAGTAAACATTACTAATAATAAATTACCTTAAAAGTAATATAAATCATTATATTTTTTAAATAATTTTATTAATTATATAATATTAATTCTTTTTTTAAGATAATCTTATTTCTAATTAAAAGCATTTTTTAATAAGTTTTTACTTATTGCATTTTTAATCTTAATTAATAAGATACTCCTTTTTATATTCCTTAATTAATTTAGGTATTATTAATTTTATCTTTTTTTACACAATCTATTAATCATTTTTAACAATATAACTTACTTATTAAATAAAATATTTAATATATGGTTAAATTTTATTTTTTTTTAAGCTAAGAAATCTTTTAATTTATGATCTTTTTAATTTCTTATTAGTTTTTTTTATATTTATCCATCCTAATTAAATTAAATGGTAATATTATATAGTTAAAAAAATCTTTCCTTTAATTTAACTTATATAAATGTGTTAACAAAACGACAAAATACATTTTTTAAATATTAAAGAAATTTAACTTATAAGTTAATAGTAATATTTTTTTTATAATCTTAAACAATTTAACTTTAATTGAAGTTTATTTAACTTTAAACTTACTTAATAAATGATATCTTTTATATAACTTTAAGTATATTATATCCTTTACATTAAACTTAATTAAGATATGTTTATCGTCATATCTGGCCTTAATTATTTACACCATCATATCGATAAAACGCATTGTTTCATAAGTTAAATCTACTTTAATTACTTCTTTAACTTCCTATATTATCTACTTTCTTTCTTAATTTTTAAATATATTTAATATACCTTTAAGCTAAAATCCCAATACTAATTTATTTAAAAATATACTTATCGTAACTAAAAATAAATTATTTAAATAATATTATAATTTTAAAAAAATATTTATTTATAGTATATTAAGGTTTATTATGATATGAAAGTAGATAGTTATTTTAATTATATGGTTTTTACGTTTTGAAATACCATTTATTTAAAGATAATATATTGTTAAAAATAATAATCTAATCATTAATAATGTAAAAATCTCTTTTTACAAATTTAATAATCATTTAAGATTTTTATTATTAATTATTTATATTAAAATACCTTAATTAACAGCTAATAATGCTTTTAATATTATAATAACTTAATTTTTTATAATATATTACTTGTTCCTTAATATTAATAAAGTTTTTTTATTAAATTTATAAGTGATTATACATAACATGTTAAATTTATTAAAACCTGAAATAACTTATAAATTTTCATGGATATTTATTTTTAATATATTAGTAATAATATTTAAAACCACGATATAATAAAGCATTCCTAACATATAAATAGGTATAAGATGATTTGGTAATGTTTATTTATCTTATTAATTTTTTTAATACATAGGATAATACCTGTAAAATTTTAATATTAACCATAATTTATAAAAAAAGTAAAATCTTTATAAATTATCCATCATTTTATTTTTACTAAAATGGTGTTTATAATCGTATATCATTTTTAAGATAGATTTTATATAATTATAAAATATATATAATTTTTAGTTTTTGTTTAAATCGACTTTATATAATAATTTATTTTTAATAATAAATGATATGCTTTTAATTAATTTCTTTAAGACATTTTTTTAAGTATATTCATTATTCTTATTATTAGACTTATCTTAATTAATCTTTAATGCGTTATAATATTATTTTTATACTTTTTAACGTTTTTATTATTTCTTAAAAGCTTTATAAATGCGTTTATACTTTTAATTGCAAAAGTAGTTGTTAAGGATTTTCTTATAAAACTTTTTATTAATAATAACCATTATTATTTTCAAGTTAAGCTTATCTTTTATATTGGTTATAAAATATTATGCGTTACTATTTTTAGCTTTTTTAAGGAAGTTTTATATGTTAGCATTCTCTTAAATATTGTTTAATTTATTTATTTAATTTACTTTAACTTTCTTTTCCTTTTTAAGTATTATTAACAATTGTGATAATGTGTTTAAAACTACATTTAACAATCTTAATATATGGTAAATTTTTAAGGAAAATTGGTTTATATAATGATTAACATTTATTAAATGTAAATTTATTTTATTTAAATTTAGCATTTTAACCGACGTATAGGTGATTATATTTTTTATTATTATATGATTTATAAATATGTTAATTGGAAATGGGTTGGAATTAATAAGCTTTTAGAGCTTTTAACATATTTATAAAAGTGCAGCCATTTTAACTTTAATAAATTTATATTTCTTTTTAAGCAAAGTAATTAATTTAAATAAAAATAGGATGAGTCGTACTTTATTAATAAATATATCTCTTTTTAGAATAAAAATTTTATCCCATTTATTAATTAATTGAAATGTTATGGTACCTTATGATTTAAGGCATATATTAACTTTAAAAAAAAGAGGCTTACTTTTATTATAATAATAAGTAATGTATTAGTTATAAAAATAATCTTACAATTGTTAAAAAGCTTTTTTCTTTTCTTTTATAAAAGTAAATTTTACCTTGAAGATTATTATTTAATACACTTATTTAAATGTTTTTATTAGGAGGGTATTTACTTCTTACATTCTAATTATTAACGTTATTTTATAATTTTATAATAATTATATCTTTATATCATATTAAGTTATTTTTTGTTTTAACCAGCCGGTTATGCTTAAATAAATTTTTAAGGCATTTAAAATAATAAACATAATGAACTTTTTAAAAATATTAATATAATCATTTGTTTTTAAAATGCCTTTATTATTAATAACATATCTTAAAAATTGTATTAAAAAATATACTGCAAATAATTTAACAAGGCTTAAATACACTCAGGCTTTATCTAAAATATTAAAAATAATATGGAAATATTTTAGGTACTTTTTTACAATATCATTATATATGATAATATTATTTATATAAACTTATATAAATTTCCGATATTTAAAAAATAAATAATTTATAAATTTTTATATAAATATAGGGGAATTATAAAATCTTATAAACGTTACGTTCAAACGCTTTAACCCCTTATAGCTTATAATCACTATTTAATTATAATATTCATCATACACTAAAAATTAAAAAAAGAAACTAAATACATTTATAAACATAAACTACTTTTTTCTAATTAAATTATTTATAATATTATTTTAATTTAAAAATAAATATATATTAAATATAATAACTTTATTAAAAAGCTTAAAATTAATAACTAATCTGCCTTTCGTCTTATTATTTTCTAACATTTTTTATATTATGAAAACTAAGCAAACAACAGGTGTAAGCTTATTTTAAAAGACCATTTTGCTTTATGCATAAAGTTTATCGTATGTTTTATCAAAAAATTCGTGATTTTTTATCCCTAACAAATATGCTTACATTGTTTTTAGCTATTTTTACCATTTTTTTATAAGATTTATTTATATTTTTTACTTTTTAAGAAATGGAATTATACCTTTATTATAAAAGATATTATAGTTATTAATGAATATTTTAACTTTAAGTATTATCTTATTATCTTTATTAATTATAACCACTTTTATAATAGATTTTATATGTAAAATGTTTTTAAGTTTAATAATATTATATAATGATATGAAAAAATCGGTTTTATAATTATTAAATTTATATATTACAGGCGTTTTAAGCTCTCCTTCCTTTATAAAATAACTTTTTTAATAATAAATGTTATTATTAAAATAATGATATACATTCTTCAACCATTTTTCTTTGATGATATTTTTATTAAAATATTGTTTAAAGTTATCTCAGTTTATTAATTAAGCTTTTTCACCACCATTATACTCTTAAATATACCTTAGTTTTTTGTTTTTAAAAATTTTAAAAGGTTAAATATTCTTATTATATATTATTATTTATTTGTAAAAATATTAATTTAAAATGATATCAATAAATTTTTATTAAAAAGAGAAAAAATATATTAATTAAACCATTTAATCATATTTATTTATAAGCTTTAAAAGATTTATATAATTTATGTCGATAAGTGTTTCACTTATTATAAAGATAATTATATTATTTATTATAATGATTTTTTAAATAACAACTATATGGCTTAATTTTTAAGTCACTTTATCAAGCATTTTTATATTAAACACCAATAAAAACGTATAATTAAAATATATAAAATTAATTTTAAAATTATGCTTAATTATAAAATTAATATTTATAAACATTTATGGTATTAAATTATCGATGATATATGCGATAATAAAGAAATATTTATAAATAATTTTATTATTTATTTTACTTTTAATATAAAAATTAAAAATAATTTATATATTAATTATAATATTTAATTATATATTTTATATAAATATTAAATCTATTTTATTAAATATAAAGTTCTTTATTTAATTAACTACTTAATCCTTATTTATAAATATGTTAAAGCTTTTTATATTAAAACATATTTATATATTAAAGCTGATAATATTTAATTTTACGTTTATTTTAAAATAAAAGGTTTTTTTATTAATATTTATGGCATGATTTAACATTAAACTAGCTTTAACCATTTAACCATTTTTTAAAGCCGATTTGATAATCTTTAATTATAATATTTAATTAAGGAATTAAATAAAAATAATTTTATTTAAACACTTTTAACTAACTTAATAATACATTTACTAATAATATTCTAAAAATATAATTATAATAAACTTTTCACAATATATTAAATATTTTTATACTTTTAAATTAATAACCTTATTTATATAATAAATGTTAACACTTTTTAAAGCGATATAGTTATCGTAATTTATCGAATAAATAAAATATAATTCATCCACCATATTTTTTTTTACATAAATATACGTTTATTCCTTATTTTTAAAAATAATTACCCCCTTATTTTTGTATATAATAACATAACTATTTTACACAAATTATTTAACACAATAATTATTTAAATTCTTATAATTTTAAACAATTTTTTTAATAATATATATCCAAATGCCATTATTTTACTTATTTTACTTTCTATATTATTAATATTAACTAAACGTCTTAAACTTATTATCGGTATAATAACTATTATAAATATTACATAAATCCCTTATATCATAATAAAATAATCCTTAATTAAAATATTTATTATAACTTTAATTAAGCTTAGAATTATTATGTTAAAAGTTTTAATTAACAAAATTTAGAATATTATATTAAAAGAATTAAAGTTTAAAATAATTCTAACTTTAATAATTAAGTATATTAAAATATATCTTAACTTCATCCCTCTTAATACCATTCTCATCTTAATACACAATTAATATAATAATACTTTTAATAGTTACTTTATATCTAACGGCTACCAACTACGCCTTAATATTTTTCTACTTTTAAGCTACTTTATTAAAATATTTCAATTTTTTCATCTCTAAAATAAGCTTATTATATAATATTCTTAATGTTAAGAGTAATATATAATATAATTAAGTAAGAAATTATAAATTTATAATTTCTTCTTAAATTTTATAATATTTAAATAACTCATTTACATATTAACTAACAATTTTATCTATAAAAATATTTTATTTAATAAAAGTATAAATAATTATCCAATTTTATGCCTCAAGAAGTTTAATATTAAACTAATTAATTATTATTTAGATAAATTTTTTAAAATCTTTTTTTAAATTATTTTTCTCCTTATCAAATAATTATTATTTCTACCAATTTAGAACATTATTACATAACATTAAATATATATTATTACATATATTTAATTAATAAATAAACTTACTTTTAATTTATTTAAGTATTTAAGCCTTCCATAAATATATATACAAATAACATTATTCTTTCCTTTAAAATTAAATAAGCTTATAAAGTTTATAATTTTTTGGGTTAAACCAAAAAACACCAACTTTAATAATTTTTTTAATTAAAGTATTAATATTAATATTAATTATGGCTTTTATTTAGGATATAATAATAACTTATTTTAATTTAATAATAAGAGAATTAAAGAATTTTCTTATTATTTATAACGTAACAAAATTTATCATTAAAGTTATAATAATATTATCTTATAAAAATGATAAAGTACTAACCTTTTTATTAAGCTTCTTACTACTAATGGAGTTTTGGAAATTCCTTGAATTTCTTCTATTTAAGGTTTTAAGATTTTTATTTAAAACTATCCTTAATTTTATTGAAGTAAAGTTCTCCTTAAGTTTAATAATTTACATTGTTAACTTTTTAAGTAGTAAAAACGCTTTTAGTATTATTAAGGTCTTTTTAAGTTTTAAATTAAGTGTTAGTTTTAAGAATTCTCCTATCTTATTTTTTTTAAGATTATTTTTAAGTAATTTTTAAATCTTATTAAAAGTATTATAATCAAATTTATTTTTTAATCTTTAAATAAAAGTTTCTAATTTATAAAATTAATTATCTAAATTAAATTTAAATATAATAAATTTTCCGATAAAATCTTTAAATTAGCTTATATATTTAATTATCTTTTTAAAGTTTATAAAAATATAATTATTAATTTGTTAGATTATTTTAAATAAATGGCAATTTAGAATTAAATAATTCATCTATTATTAAGGTTAATAAATATAATAATTACCTTATTTTTTACTGACTTTTATATAAAAAAGCCTTTTAATAAACGTAATGTTTTATAAAAAGTTATAAACTCTGGTAAAATTAGTTTTATAAAGTATATAATATTTATTGGCTTATAATTATAATAGTTATTTTTTCTTAAATTATAATAAATTAAATGAAGATAATTTAATTTATAAGCATAGTTTTTAAAAAATTATTATATTTAATTAATAAAATGATAATAAGGTTATAAAATATAATTTAAATAATTAAGCATTAAATGTTATGGTTTTTATAAAGTAATTATTAAGTTATTTTAATAAAGTTAATATAATATATAAATAAGTAGAAATTAATTAAGGAAACTTTATGAAAAAAGTAATTATAAAATTAATTATTTATATAAATGGTAAATTATTTTATAGCTTATTTAACGATAAATTAATTTTTTGATAAAAGCACTTTTATTATCATTAAAAGTAATTTCATCTAAAAGTTTTATTTACTTATAAGATAAGTTTTTTTTTCTATAAAATATATTTAACTAAATTTCTAACAATAACACTTTAATTTAAATTAAGTTAATTAAAATTAAGCTTATTAATTTAAAATAAATATTATATTATAAAAAAACTTAATAACGTAATAATATAAAATATAAAATTATTTAATAATATAATAATAAAAATTATAACTTATAATTTCGTAATAAATTTAATTATATAAAAATAATAATTCAAATTTTATAAAATGTAAAAAAAAAAAATAAATAAATAAATAAATAAATAAATAAGTAAATAAATATAATATAAAAATAATTTTTTTCTAATTAAACTTAGCGCCTTAAAACGTTTAAAACAGTTTAACTTATTTTAGAACCATTTCACTTAGAAATTTCATTTCAGAGCTAAATTTCAGGAAGAAACTATTCCAAAAAGAAAAATCGCTCTAGAACCGCTCTACCACGGTTTAAAGCCCTCATATAAGTCCACTAAAGTTGCATGTGTCTTTACAATTGATGTTGCAGTTGAGTCACTTGGACGGTACCGCAATACCGCAATATGCGATTTAAGGGTGGGTATCTTATTTCTGCATGGACTTTCTTAACTGCTACCTCGTGATCTTCCCGCGCCGTGAACGATTTCCATCGAAACATTACTACGAACGGAATACCGCCCGTTCTGTCGTCATATTCCCGTGGCCCTGGTCTTATGAGCTCGCAACTTTACACCACACCTTTGGAATGTTGGAGGCTGTGTGGTAGGAATATGGAAGTGGTATTCTGCGGTGTACTTTGTGGTGTACTCTGTATCGTAGTAGTCAATTGTCTAGGCCCTTTAAATGTCTCTCCCGTGGCTACGAGGGGGGGTCCACCCGAGACCTTTCATCGCGGCCTTCGTATGTTTTAATGTCGTCCTCGCTGCACCCCAGCGAAGTGATTAGCACGTACATGTACAGTCAGCCTCGGCCGTGTCCATCCTGTGGGGTGCAGATACGATTAGGGGGCGACATTCTCCAATACCGTAATGCAGCCTTATATGATGTTCCCGTTCTTATTTTATCTACCAGTCTTCATTTCGTATTTACGGAAAAGAGGTTTCATCAATCTCCGCTGCAAGATCCTCAACCATGGTAAAGTAGTTAACCCGACTGCAATTGGGAGATCATTACAATGACCGAAATAATCGCAATATTACATACACACACTCTCTCCTGTTTAATGCGCAGTGGTATGGGTCGCGTTTCAGAGTATGCAATATTGGCTGTGATTTCACGCCGTGATGGTGTTCTAGAAAATAGTAGGGCGGAATAACCCAGCAGTGGAATTCAACCAAAGGTACACGCGTACGTAGTAATGTAATGCTAGCTCTCAATAGTATGCTGCATGATGAGGATATACTATTGAATGCACCTGTGGACTATATGTAGCATTGAGATCCTGTCTGTAGGTTGCGTAATGTACGTTATGTAGGTATATATGTATGTAAGTATACGATAGGTACCCCATAAAGATGGGTATCTTGCACTTTGGTGACATGGTAAGGGGGAAGGGAATCTTACGGAGAAATAACGAGACCCAAGACCCGGACGGGCGGGTTCGCCGGAGATGCGAATAAGCAAGGGGATCATTGAAAATAGCAATCGAGGTGTTGCGGTGTTTATGCGTACCCAACACTAAACGATGCGAGAGTCCGCGGGTTAACCGCCACAATTGAGTCAATACAAGATTCCTCTCTCTCTCACACACACACACTCACAGGGAGAGAGAGAGTATCATCCGGCATTAAGAAATGAAATGGGAAGCCAACGAGATTCGTGCTTGAGACCATGAGAGAATAAGGTATCCAGGTACATATCTACATATTGGTAGTCAGATCCGAGGCATTAATGAAACTAGAAGCGGTCTTTTGTTTTGTTGGCCAGACCTCATGTATAATATCGTGCTATTCCAAAATGCATCATCCTATATGCCAAACGACGGGAATCGTTCGAGACTCGACATCGTCGTGCGCATGAAATAGGATCCCGTGAGCTGAGCCGAGCTGCAGCTATCTCCGCTACGAGTGAACTTATCATATGCGTACCTTGGGTGCTACTGTAAGTAATGACAGATCCTCCCGTGGTCGGGTCGCCGTTAGCTCCCCCTTTCGCACAGCTTCAGCCCGTCCCCGCTCCCCACCGTTACATTTGTGCTGATCGCGTTACGCTAAGCTGTCTGAGGTAATTTGGGCTTCCAGGTCCGTCCTCTCAACCCTCCGTTTGGTAATGGATGAGCTGAACGGGTAGATCTCATTGGTCCCATGCGAGCTTTCGAAACGACAAATCTGGTTCAACCAAAGCAGGGGGACAGGGGCAGGACCCCAGCGGCAATGCGGGCAAGGGAGCAAGGGGGTGTCCAAGTATCTCCAAAAGCGTGGCAGGCGTGGGAAGCATGGAAGCAAAGCAGCAAGGGGCAGGGCTCACGCGCCCACAAGAGGAATCCTACGCCGTTCAGAGTTCTTGAGATGCCAGTCCGGCAACTTTGAACGACGACGGTGGGAATCCCTCAATGCGATTGTGATTGCCTTCCCGGCCGTCTCTCATTGACATCAATGGTTCGTGAGATAGCTTGGCTTTTCTTGCATATCGAACCGTCTTCAGAGAAACTTAATAGGCAGTCGTGGATCTTAGCTACAGGAGCCGCTTGCGTAGATTCTTAGCATGCTGCCGCCGGATATTGCGCTGCATTGCCCTGATGAGGGGAGATCCTCCCGTCCTTACTGGTGCCACTGAGGATGGTGTGGTCGGTGATATGTGTGTATGTGTGCATATGATGCATTGTACGACCCGTTCGTGACCTCTCACCGTTGAGAGTCTGACTCTCGCCCCTCCCCTCACTACACCTCTACGCCAAGTTATCCTTACCCATAAGGCCGGTGGTTACTGTACAACGATGCGGCACCACCTTGCCATCCGCGACGGAGCGGGAGCCACTGATCCTGTCTATGCATCTTTCTATATTTTGGCTCTGGATCGCGATCCGGTTCTCTGTCTAAGTTTCGATGGATTGCGCGCGCATTTCTTCGCACAGGCCTCAAGACGGATTTGCTGACCTGTTTGGTGCCTGAGTCAGAGAACAGTTTTGACAAGCGGCAAGTCGTGAACCAATGGTATATCACAACCGCTTCCACCGGTAAGTGCGGTCCGGTTGGTTGTTCCCCTTGACAGAGCCGATGCCAGGCGCAGGGCCGCTTTCGGG
This sequence comes from Hypomontagnella submonticulosa, assembly GCA_022984865.1. Classification (NCBI taxonomy): domain Eukaryota; kingdom Fungi; phylum Ascomycota; class Sordariomycetes; order Xylariales; family Hypoxylaceae; genus Hypomontagnella; species Hypomontagnella submonticulosa. The sequence goes on along the minus strand of JAJKLF010000009.1, from coordinate 184,545 downwards.
TGTGGGACAAGCTACGATGGCGACAGGTTACGATTCCCGTTCATTTGTTAGCGTTGCCTCGAATTTTTCCCTCGATTTCGTTGCCCACTTCACCCGGTCGGGTTCTTGGCAGGGGACTCTTCTAGGTCTCAAGCATGATCAAATCTTTTAGCACACCTTGGGCGGGCCGACTTGTGAATTTTGATTCCAATTCGACCTCGGGTCATCCGATTCCTTTCGTGAGGCGCGGACTCGTCAGCTTGGAACTTGGAACAATTGTGGCTTCAGCAGTCATCCTCGTCATCCTCACCACCATCAGTCACCGTCAGCATCGTCAAAGCGAATTTGATTCCCTCCCGCCCCTCGGCTTACCGTATCGATAGGTGTCTTAAGTGACGCATTGGACATATGCATCCGCCACCTTTTAGGCTCTTCCCGCTCTTCGTACATATCCGCTCCCATCCGTGCAGATCCATGTTCGTTGGATTTGGGGGCCCGTCGACCCACCACTATGCCGTATCTGCAGCTGTGTACCATGTACTACATCATGTTAGCGGTATGTACATTTACTAGGTACAACTCCGTTTGTCGTCGTAGCGTTCAAATGTTCCAGCTTCAATGTTCCATGTCGATGTGCTCAAGCTTGTATGTAAAACCCACATATTATTAGAGACATTGGAGGTCAAACGGGTCCCAGGTACTACGTATATTGATGAGAGTAGCGCTTATACAAAGTACTTGGCTGCCAATGACGAAATAACGGAGAAAATGCACACCAGGTAAATCTGTTAGTACGGCACTATGCTTGTCATTCTTTGCGGGCACGTGGATGGCGTAATTCGTAATTCGATCTTTCCGCCATAGCGTCCACATGTATCATGTCCCTGTATTGAGCCCGGTCCCTGTTCTAACATCAATCGATGAACTACCGGCTATCCTCGTCTCGCTCGTCGGCCGGTTTTTTACTACTACAGTATATGACTTACATTAGTAGTAGGTGGTACCACAAATAAGGTACCTTCGAAGATACAGTAAGTACCTAAAAATTAAGTCGTAGTACCGTTTTAATTTTTCCCGGTAGTATATCCGCCTACGGCGATTTCCACAAGACATGGAGATGGCCTTCAATAACCCCGACGAGGCGGCGTTGTCAGTCGGGGTGAGCCCTATGTCCTACACAAGACTCGTAGCCGTTGGTTCAAACCCCTTCAAAAACCTCGATTTGGGATGGGATGCACCGCAATAGTGCGCCACGGGTTTGTACAGGTGCTGAATGTTGTAACCCAACTTACCCAGACCAGATACAGGAGACAAATCATGGTCGAGGACGCGGAGTGAGATGCAAGGTTGGATTGGTTCGGTGCATCTAATGCAAACTCGCACGACAAAACCCCGACGCAGACTTGATGTTTGCCTGCATAATCCGAAAGCCACCAGCTCATTGTGCGCCCAACGTACATATAAGTTACACGACAATATCACGACTCCTCACCACATACTCCGGTACTATAGAAGTATCGTAAGCCAATTATAAACAACTAGATACTATACCTAGTATCTAGTTTTGAAAATAATCGATGACAAATATCGTCAAAAATTAGCAGATGTTTGATTCAGGTAAATATATTTAGGTATCGTAGCTACATGTAGTTAATTGTGCTCGAGAGCCCTATTTGACGAAAAGCTACTATTAATATAGGATTATGCATATTGCTAACCTCATCTCAGCTCCAGCGACGACCTCAATTTCATAGATAATTAGGTAAAAATTTCTCTAGGTATCTTTAGGTCCCAATGAGGATTCTCATTCAGGTTGACATACAATTCGATACGAATCAGAAGCTTCTGCGGCGTAGAGGTCGAGCGCATAATGCAACAGGCGGAGCGCCGAACAGCCCATACTGAAGTGACCAAATCTCCGGTCATGAATGGGGCTCCGTCATGGCTTCCGGATCTATAGTTTCTCATGTGCTCATTCAGTAAATACTACATAGCCGCAGGCGGCTGAAACGGATTATGCCGACGTATCTAAATGGCTACGAATGGCTCGGTTTTTAGGCTTTCTAGGGAATGAGTTCATCATCAATTTAGCAGCATGTGGATCTTAAACCTTTCCAGTATCATCTGCGACGTCGTCCTGCTAGTCGACCATGACAAATCCGCTTTCGCTGTAATGAGATGCGAGGTAAAGAGGCTTGAATTAAATGAGTCTGCCTCATATTCGGCCCTAACAGCTCCATAGTTATTTGGTGACCTTCCATATCTCCCTTTCTTCAGCTACCTATTGACAGCTGAAGACATAAAAAATGTACCCAAGATCACCAAATTTGTGGGTTTCTTACCTCTTATGGATTCATGCAGCATAGATCTAGCAAATCCAGGGACCTGGGGGATTCGAGAACCGCCCGGTTGGTGATCCTACAAATGTTTAATAATAGACATCTCGGAGATTGCGAATCGCGCAGCTCACAACTTCACTTTTTCGCGATCAAGGCTAAACTGTCCTACTAATCCTTCGACCGAAGGCAACAATAGAATAAGCTATAAAATAATAAATCTGTCTGGTTAATTTTATTTTAAGTGGCGTGGAAGAGCATCGCCCTCATTCAGAGGGACCCCTAGAGAAAGGGGTCCGCGCAGTTAGGGTTTAGGGGCACAAGCAGCCTCTCGCCAGCATATACGAAAGGGTAGAATATATGGCCTACAACAGTTATGATACTTACGGACTATTGAGATCATTGACTTGCCGTAAAATTCGTAGCTTTGGAGAAGGGTCTCCGGGTTCCGCTTAATTCTAATGACTCCTTACAAAAAGGATAATCCTGTGTTTCTCCTCATATATCTAGCTCTATGAGGCTAGGAGACTCAGAAATACTTCAGGCGGCACAGCTTACCCACGACACCGAATGGAACTGGCCATAGATTCTGTTAGGTTTGCCATTCTGAAGTTACTGAATAAGAGGGAGCCCGTTCAGAAGACACATACTAAACAAAAAATCATATTAGCATCTGTGATAGGTCTTAGGGACAAGATGTCTATGTACCTGTATTACTTCGTGGTGGGATCGCAAATAGTAACTCCTTTAGCGCCGTGCTGTGTCGGTACGGCAGAGCGGCCAACCTCCTGAATGCAAGGATTCCATAAAGAAGTATAAGAGGATCGCCGTCTTCGATACACTAAGAGCAGTTCTAATGTTTAAACGAAACAGTTTAAATGGCTCAGTTACGAGGGTTCCAAATTCGCACGTATTTCGAATAAGACAAGGCTATCCATGCATTGCCTAGACACACAATTGCATACATACATGTGTGTACGTTCGGTAAACTATAACCTCCTAAGCATTAGAAGCTCGCATCTACATCTACTTCATGACTGCGGAATAGACATGAACGAAGAAGATCTCAGTGAAACTACGTCTACTATTCGCCAACGAATCCAGATAGCTTCGATAATCACATTGATTTTCTATCTTAACTACGTGCTGAATAAGTTCTGAGTTGCTAGGCAGTGCCCCTTTGCAGCGGGCTTGTCCATAACTCAGCTTCTATTCCCGCCTCTTTGACGATGGGTGCTGCATCATTGTGGCGTCAGTGTTCGAACTATGTGGTTACTAATTCACAACAAGGCAAGCGCTGATATCAAGACTGAGCTATGGAGCTGGCACTTTTTCACCATTCCAGTCTAGCAAACCTATTTTCAAAAGCAATACAGGGCAGCTCCTTGCATCTTACTATCTGACCTAGGCTTCGAATACGGAAGGTAGGCTATATATGGTCCATTACGCATGATAAGAGGATCTAGCAATTTGGCTGTCGACTAATGGCGACTCCAGAGTTCGCAATGTCTCCAACAAACTAGCGCGTGCTATCAGGGGCTGTCCAAACACATAGTTTCCCGCTGTTTCCATGTAATAGCCAGCTCCGACAATAGGTCGACGTGTATGTGTTCCGCTATCCGGTACGATCGGATTGCTTTTAGTGGCTACCTGGGCGGCGCGTTATTCTATACACTAAGCTAGCTTCGTCGTTATTGGTATACTGGAGGTTTGCTCACCATAATCAGCTTAATCGAGGAATTGCCGATTTTGGAGTTATCATCGACCACTGGGAATCCCGCTATCGAAGGCGAATACTCGGCGTTTCCCATGTTTATGAAAAGTACTCTAAGGAGCTATGGACATACTATGGTAATAACCTACTAGAGAAAGTAGTCGGATGACCGCATAATGGCTGCCACGTACCGTTGTCACTGTGCCTCACCTTGGTAGGGGCCGAAACTCGATAGGGCCGGTAAGTCAGCATGGGGAATAAGTAGTATGGGATCCAAACGATCCAGACCGCAATTCTGACAGGATGCAATCAGGCGGGCGGGCCGCGGGTGCCAAGAAGAGGATGGAATCCCTTTGGGCCGGGCTACTGCACTCGACCGCCCTGGAAGCACGAGTGAGCACACCGACAATTTGGCCTTGCAGGTGGACCATAGACCAAAGCAAGATGGACCCAAACTCTCGGGCTTGCTGGCCTGGTGGGAGCTGCATATCGGGCTCCTTCAAGAGCTTGTAGGCTGTAGACGAACTGATTGGATAGGGGGACACTTAAACCGCTCAAACCAATCAGGGGGGGCCATGAAGCTGAGTGTTCACGTGACTGAATCTGCATGCAGCGAGCCGCTCCCGCAAATTGATCTCCATATTTATTACTGGCTAGTTGAAGTGTTTGCTGGCCCCCGATTGTGGTGGGGACCTCCTAGGCGCCATGCATTTTTCTCCTCTCCAGACCCTCTGCCAACTTTGCTAGTGAACTTCCGGTCTACCCAATGAGAATGAAGGATCTAGAGATGAGCAGCAAAGCTTTCTGTACGAAATGCAAAACGTTGAGGTGTGACGATATCTGGTTTGCCTGGTGTTTTGTTGTGAGAATTCAGAAACAGTCAATTCCCGGGTACAGTAGTAATAGCAATAGGGGTATTGGACTCTCGCATCAGACTAAAACAACTCGTGCTTTTCATCCTTGCCTAAACTCACCGTTATGCAGAGGCGGGAGATAGTTGGAAGCAAGGGGGGCAAGTGGTCAGAATGGGCTCTGTTCCGAGTAGGGTTCCAACCGGGAAGCCCCCTTTTGTCGACTGTCACGCCGAATACCCACGATCGCCATTATCACAAGCCTGTCTATCTCACGGCACAATAATGCCCATACAGGCTCCTCCGTACGTAAAGGCCGGGTCAGTTGACGGTTTTCTCGCTTACCACACTACTATCATCACCCATCCACCCTCCGAGAGGCCCTTCTACCTAGTCTCATTGGCTGGCACGGGTATAGCCGAAACCGCTCGGCGTATTCTGGCAAGGCCAAAGGAACTGTCACGATTCAATAAAGCAAGGAAGACTGCAGATAATCGGTCGATATGTACGCTAGGCTTCGTGTCGACTTCCGAACTACTGGGGAAATTGGCGCTTTGCACCCCACCACGGAGCTGCTCGGTGATGTATCGTACTTTGTTCGGTCCACCTCTGCCTAGCTACCCGCCCCATGTAGCTTAGACCTCGTACATACCTAGGCAGTGAGATACAATATGCATTGTACTATAGTACAAAATGGGGGCCGGGGATGCATGTCGAGGCATGTCATCGCTATAGCGTGCCCGTCCAGGATCACGGTTCTAGACTGTTGATCGGCATAGTCTCATGAAACCGAACCCGGACGAACGTCGCATTGCCAGCACCCTGAAGACATACGGGATATACTTAAGTACTATCGTGATGGTACTATCGTCTAATATCTCATGCAAAGCAAACTCCCTCACAAGCCCAGCTAATCTCGATCTGCGCTAGTGACCTGAGCACGGAATCACGATGTATCTAGTCCACATCTTGAAAAGAGCAGGGGGTATCTCCGTTGTTGAGGCGGAGGTATATAATTACATGACCGTAATAGAAAGAAGTGAAAGCGCCGCGTCACGTCACGTCTATCCCAATACAACGATATTATATATGCATTTTGTTTATAAGAGCGCATACGGCGGGTTAATTGCCTAGATTTTTTCAGGGGACTTGGCAGGGTAGGTACCGACTGGCCCAGCCTCTTGCAGCCAGCTGACTGTTAGAACTCGAAACTATTCCGAGAAGACCTGGTCATAATGCTCGTTAGGGAAAGTCGTGGCATGTTTGCAGCCGGATTGGATTTAAGGCTACCTAGGCATTCAGGTCTAAGATTCCAAGATTTCTCGTGGTCCTATCCCTATCGTACACATATGCACCTGCGCACACATGTGGAAGACATAACATTTTGAGTAAGGCATAGATGTGCAATTTGTGTCAAGCGAAGCCGACAGCAAGCGGTGTCATACGCCCTACTACAAGTGGTCATTTCGGTCACGCGAATCCGCAGCGCCACAACAAAACATATTCCCCAGCCTTCAATAGCCGACTCTACTGTATGTAAAGTGTAGGTACGTACCTAAATATATTAAAGTCGTGAGGCGGTATAGAAGTATGTACGAGGGTATCTAGATAAACAAGCGTTGCATCAAGTACAAAATGCCTTCGTTTATGATCATGTTGATTTACCCACGATGTCGATACTGAGGCGATCCTACGTAACGGGCCTGTGGAGAAGCGGCGGTGAGATTCGACACGAATTCGTGTTCCGTACAATGCAAGATACATGTTTCTTTCCTTGACCGAGATTTACATGTAATTACCCCAGGCAGACAGATTATTAGGGGTTGGGGACCGTTGATAACATGTATGTGTATGGTACCTGATCCTGATGGGTTACGTAGCCTTAGGTCAACGGGTTGGGTACCTACATATGTAGGCAGTCAGCCGAGATGCTGTAGATTTTCAGATGCGGATCTTTTGTCGCCTGCGTTTATAATATCGATAGATGCATATACAGTACCTGGTATAATATGATCAATATCAATGGTATGGTTAAGGGAAGTAAGATTGTAACTGATGCTTTTTGTTGTTTACTGGGTCGGCATACGATGGGGCCGTATTAGAACATTAGAACACTCCCATCCGCTTCACCTGCTCGACGTAACTGCGCGCTTATCCTGGCCCGTAAGGTGCCAAACCGCGGCTTCTGTGATACACATTGACACCCCATATACCCAGGATGTAGGTAAGCATGTACAATACAGTCTTGGTATTACAGGGTACACATGCATGTAGGTAATAACTGAATTATAAGAGTCGTACTTTACACGGAAGCTTTTGAAAATCGGATACTGGGGGCTATCACGTCACTTATCACCTTTTTAGTACCGAACCCGTAAGACGTACCTACTTTGGTTGGCCTAGTCTTCTTGCCTTATGGTCTTCGCCTTGTCTTAGCAGAGAGGTATTATTTTGAACCTTCCTTGAAGTTCGGATATGAGGGATGGAAGGTTTCATCGTCATTTCTTACCAACCCTACCAAACCTTACCATCCTTACCGAATCAAACCCTACCAGGCTCCTAACGGGCCAATCTTGCCAGTTATTTCATCCATCTCGCGTGTTTCTACCCCGTGTCTCCGATCCCTTGCTGCCGGGCGGCAAGAATTACTACGACTGGTTCCCAATGAATCCACCAGGGCGGGAGTACCATACTTTTTACATACTTTTACCATACTATGTACTTGGACACGCTCTCCCACGCATCACCGTGCATTTCCATCCATTTTAAATGGTGTTGCTTATACCAAAGTCCATCCCTCGTGCATTTTACCCGACATGCAGGCTGACACCTCATCGATGCCCAAAGCAAAGCAAAGTAAAAGCACGCTACGGCAAGCCCGCAAAGCCCTCAAGCCCTGGAAACGACCGAACACCATGACGATTATTTCTACATCTATGCATACTTACCGGACAGGCGTCTTTTCTTACCTACCTAAGTAGTTAGTTACCTGGTACAGTACCTTGGACCTTGGGTAAAGGGACTTCTCGGCCGTTTGCCTTCCTGCGAATTGTTGGCTGTCACAAGGAATTGAAACGCATGGCAGTCCAATGAGCTGATGCCATTCGTGTTCCGTTCCGTTTCTACTCTTCGCTCATCAATTCATTCGACTCGATTCAATTCAATTCAATTTCACCCCACTTCTTTTATCACGGACTCACTTCCGTTTTCTTCACCTTGCAGACGCCCGTGACGCCGTACATACTATGTACTCACATCTCTGCGTCTCTCCATCTTTTGTCCAAACTACGCGCAAATTAGTTACTGACGACAGACGCCCGGTCCCTTGCGGCCAGACAGCCCAGACCATCCAAGAGGCCGACCCAGACTCAACTCTGCTTTGGTTCCTGTGCATGCTACGCTACATCACTACATACGATAGTACGTAGCATGGTACGTATTAGAGGCTAAGAACCTGCATACTCTGTGCTGCGTACTACATATGTACATGCTACGGCAGCAAGCTCTACATATGCACTTCCTCTTGTGACTACGGTCCGCTGCGAAGCTTGCAGGTCCACTTGCATAACCACGGCCACGACCGCGGCCAATACTTAACAGTTTCTCCTGGCGAGTACGAAATTACTGGGCATTGAGCCATGGAAATTGGCAAATTCCGATTCATGACTCATCACGCAAATATGGTGTTTCGATGGATCATGAGGTGGTATTGGTAACACGCATCACAACGCCCGCGCCGACACCCACACCCACAACATCCTACCCGTGAAACTGCACCTGCGGGAGGCACTGTCCGAAGCGCGCGCCCGTCAGGGGTGGGCTCAGACTAGTATCAATACATTAGGAAGATCCATTGGAAAAGCCCATGCAAGGCATGGGGATTGCCTACTACGTACAACCGACAAGGGGACCAACTCCACGATCCCAGTGGTCCCGTCGGCTCCAGTCTTTTTTTTGCTTTTCATGGTTGCAATGATCGAGCCCGTCGTTGCGTGCCGTGGTATCCTTCCCGCACCGTCTCTACCGATTTGCCCGTTTCGGCGACTACGGTGTTCATTCCCATAGTAGCAGCAACCCGTACAATATTCGAGGCGGTGAGTATCAATAGAAATCAACAATTACACACGTTGCAGTTATTGAGTTAAACTAGGTACCAAAGAGAAGTAGTGGCTTGCCTTTCCGACGAAGTCTAAGCAAACTATGCTATGCCATTAAAATCGTTTGTTTACTCGCCACACGCCGTGGCGTATCAGTAGAATCTAGCCACCTCAAGCCCGACAAGGAGTTAGGTACCCGGGTAGAAAAAAAAAAGTTGCCGCAATATCAACGACAAGTCTGCGAGAAGTCAGCGATATGTCGCCAGGCACGCTTTAAAGAGGACCCAACTCGACTGCGAAATAGCAAGTTATGAGTAAGAGGTAATGAAAACATTGAGTCTATCACATCGGAAATTCATTCCAAGAAGCAAATTCCACTAGAGAAACGGATCGACGAAAGCATTCGCTATGGCCGAAGCTAACAGGTTGCACTTTAAGTAAGTTGATTTTCCTATCCTAGTTGAATCTAATTCGCCAGCTGCACATCCTTCCTTTTCCCGCCCCAGCACGAATTCGATGTATTTTGGTATAGTCTCATCTCCTCCATTCAGAGTCTATAGTTAGCCCCGGCTTGAGATATCAAGTGGAGATCAAAGCCCAACGCGTCATAATGTGAACGAGGCACATATTGGGTCAACATCTACGGGAGTGACACTTGGTAGATGTATTTTTTGACCTACTAGCGTTTTACATAACCCCTTCCCTCTATAGCCAAAGGTAAGCGGGCGGAGCTGTGAGTAAGTTTCGTCCGTATCTGTCTGCTTGGCTCCACGGTCCTACACCGGGTTAAAACGTCACACGTGGCTCGTACAACCCGGTATCTTGACTTAGACGCGTTTTGGCAGCCATAACATATTCACACGACGTAGGGAGAGAGGAACTTGAGCTGAATACAGTGTGTCCGCAGCGAACAGGCGGCGATATACGACTCCAAACACAGCCGACTCAACGAGCGCCTGACTAAGGAGATCCAAGCTCGATTGGACTGGATCGGTGTCGACTGGGTTACTACAGATGACGAGGACAGTGAGGATGAGGACGAGACGACGCCTAGAGAATCACGTCCCGCTCAACCTCGGAGGGAGGTGAGGTTGCTTGACTATGCTTGTGGTACGGGTATGATGTCGAGGGTGAGTCGCCCACCCCGCCGGAATATTTCCTCCAAGGAACCCTCTCCTGACGCTTACTCTGATATATGGGTGATCATCGCCCAGGTCTCATCAATCTTCTCTCTAATTACTATGTACAGGCTCTTTCTCCCTATACAACGCAATCTGTAGGTATTGATATATCGGAAAATATGGTTGCAGCGTATAACTCCCGGGCCGAGAACCAGGTACGTGCAACATCCAATTCCGGTCTTTCCTTATAGGAATTGCCTCCTATATTATATTTTCATACTTGTATATCGGTATTCCGATTGTGCCCCCTTTGAAATAGCCGCCTGAGCATTCGTTTATCGTCTATTGCGGATACCCCTATACAGCGCCAGACCTGAGAAGATAGATCTAACACTATTTAGGGACTGTCTCATGATGAAATGCATGCGGTGGTGGGCGATCTAACTGTAGCCGACGGGCCACAACCCCCTGAAGTTTTAGCAGACTCGCGTTTTTTCGGCTTCGATGTGGCAACTATCGGGGGTGGGCTCCACCACTTTACGGACCCGGAGTTAGCTGTCGTCCGTCTGGTTGAACGTCTACGGCCGGGTGGCGTTGTCTTGGTCTGGGATTTCTTGCCGCACGGGCCTATGCATGGACATGGCGGCCACCATGCCGTGCTGCACCACGGGCTGTCCGAGGAAAGGGTCCGAGCGATGTTCGAACGCGCCGGCGCTGGAAAAGGCTTCTCGCTCGAAGTGCTTGGCTCTGGTGTTTCACTTGGCCACAGCGAGCACGGGGAGGATGAGATTCTGAGGAGACAAGTGTTCCTCGCCAGAGGAGAGAAAGTGGCATGATTTTACACCCACAAACAACGAGGATATGCTGCCTACACAGGCGCGATCGAGTATCACGCACTTCAGTATACAGGTAGACTATGATCATCATCATTGTGAATAATACATGTCCTTGTGCGAGCCCCGAATCTGCCAGCACAGTGCCCTTGCAACCATAGACAACCACGGATAATGCAGCGACAACGGAACTATACAATTTTTTAATTTCGGAAACATTGCTGGTATATTAGCCACCCGCTAAGTACTTCGTCCCCAATGTGGATTTCCCACACTCTTCATAGTAATCATACGCCGTGTTCGGAGAATGGCTAAGGTCACCGTTTATCAACTTTATTCTTATACCTGATACAGTCGATGGCATCTCCCAACCCGACCGCAAACGCTGAGCCATGGTCCGCCTCGTGGGAAACGAGTCTTGAATCCCTCATCATTAAAGGTAAGGATGATTCCTCGGGATTTGATCAGACCTCAAATGCTTATTATCGGATATCTATTAAGACTCATTTTCATTTTCGTTTATCAAGGCATTATAATACAGGACTGACCAAAGGAAAATACCTCATTCATCCTGTTTCCCTGCAAGAAGATGGCGTAGGGCAGAGGCATATGAAGGATTTGGTATGTGGAAACTTGATCCAATCGGAGGACGCGGGTGGCTGTCGTCGTCATCCCCGTCCGAGTCGCCGCTCCCGAGCGGATATCGCCCTTGCTGCATACACAGCCTCCGGGGTCGACATCCGTGAGACCCGGTGATCTGAGCTCGCTATAACTGCCGGATATAGCGCTTTACGGCAGGCTGTATTGGTAGGGATTCTCCTCGGGTAGGATTCTCCATTCAAGGCGGGATACTACGTCTCGGATCCGCGGATGCTTGCCGTGCTTTCCCAGGGTCGGGGTTATTGGCAGTTCTGCTATCGGCTTGTACAGTATACAGCTGGTTGCCCGTATACTCATAAATTTTGACACTCGGCTTGGTATCTATAGGTACTTGTATATATGTATAAGTTGAGGTGAAATGGAATGCCCATCCACTTGCGATAGATGCGTCGACAGGAGCTTCCTCGTTGACGTATAGTATGATTTGGGTAATTGTATTTGTCGCCGACGGTGCTTCATTGAAGCGTCCTAACACTATCTGGAGTAATGTCACACCGAAGCCTACCTCCAAAGCCCCTATAAGATGTTACTTTGGTGTGAGTATATACCACATGTAATGCTCTACACTGGCCCGGCAAACTGAATACTTACCATAACATACGTACAGTTCACGGGATTCAAAAAATCGTCCCTGGAGATACGTTCCTCCGTCTCATGAGGCTCGCGAGGTAAGGCAAGTGTAGTAACGCTGTCTATGGTATCTCGAGTTCCAACACATATGGTTTATAGTTTCTAAGTATGCGTATCAGTGGGTAGTCAAAGAGAATAGACGGAGTTATATCACCAATACATTAGAAGAATCTTCCACGGACTAGCTTACTTCGTACCCGGTACCCATCATCATCGTACTGTCGACCATCTCCCAGGGTGGAGCCGGCACGAACTGACAGAGCGCACCCCGCCGGAGTCAATAACAAAGCTCTCAGACTTTTGTCTCATCAGGTCGTATTTTGTTACTTAGCTGACAAGTTAATCTATGACCTCGCGAGAATCTAGCGTCTGTGCTTGAAGGTTTATGTTGTGACTCTTGCGGGACATAGGACAACCGGCGAACATTCGATACTTCCAGTCACGGGCTCTAGTAGACTATTTGTAAGCTCCCATTTGAGCCCCCTATTCCACACTCATCAGTTCGAATCGTACCTATCCCCTGGACCCCGAGTCTCCCCTATGTTACCTCACGGTTGCTTCAGGTGCTCCATATGCCGCAATCCAACGGACTCAACCTAATAGAGCAGGAGGATGAATATTAGAGGTTCATGGATAGGCATATATGCTCTGTGGCATTGATTCGACGAGCATATAATGCATTATACGTGAATGGGCAATATAGATGGGTGCCCAGTAGACCAGGAATACCAGCGAGGGCAGGGTAATACCTTATTACATAAAATTATTTCCACGGGCTATATTCTGCATCAACAAAAACACGCGGCAAGATGGAGGGATGTACATGTAGCGCGTAGTTGAAAGGAAGCCCCTGCTTAGGGATTTAGGGAGCTATCTCGCGGACCTCACATCCCCCCCGAGCTATCAACGTCAAAGCATTGAAAAAAATGAGACGTCGACTAAGAACCAAGGAGGACACAAACGCCAAACAGCCCCATCATAGAGCAACACGATAAAGCAATCACACGTCCGAAGTGGGCCGCCCAATCTGTGATTGCGCGGCCATATACATATATGCTTTTAGGTTGGTGGGGTATCATCTCTTCGGTTGGCGATCGTCACCGCATTGGTTTCGTGGTGTAGTTGGTTATCACGTCAGTCTAACACACTGAAGGTCTCCAGTTCGAACCTGGACGAAATCATCTTTTTTTTGTGTCCCTCTCCCACAGCATTTTCGTTGCCCTTCTAAGTACTTAACGAATGAATGTTTAGGGTAGATTTCCTTAACTTTTGGATCATTTGTGTGCGTGGAGCTTAGTTAAGCGACGGTCTGCCCCCCTTTTATTTTATGGGGTTCTACATTTGCGCTCGCTCCTTTACTTCTTGCTCAACTTTCATATTCAGCTAATTCATAAACACGACAGCCTTCATATCCGGATTAAAATGTGTATAATTCCCTATTATATGGAATGACAAAACTGTAACTAGACAGGCAGTGCCAGTAATCTGGCTTGCCATGGGACAAGGAGAGGGGAAACTACAAGGCGGATAGAGGGCTAGCTTAGTGGTACGCGGCTGGAAGCTTGGAGAGCTAAGTATTATCATTATGATCTAGAATACGTAATCTCTTCGTGGGTTTATAGAGCCCAATTGCCACTATGACACGTCCAAACATGAGATCCCAACAGGGAGCGGGACGATGATAATCCCAAACGGAATACCGCTGGTTCGCTCGCCATGGATACACGGATATCTCTATACCATCTAACTAATTCATTCATTCAACATTTTATCCCCCATGTTCTTTCAGTTCTGCCTAAGAACCATCCCGAGTATGGTTATTATCCACACCTTTCTCATCCCGAATATGCATCTTGCCAGTCACTCTATCCCGTTCTAGCACGAAGCACCTCTCGGCGTAGATCCCGCAACTGTTTAGCTCGCGCCACGCCTCGCTGATACGGCGAACCATGATCGGTTTCCAGCCACCGACGTTTATGGTGATTCTGCGCCACGGTCTACCTCGTTTGTAACGTAACAGGACTGAGAGCGTCCCTAGGACAGCGTTAAAGTCCGGGTCAATGGTATCGTATAACGTTTGGTGGGGACGTAGGACTGTCTGCGTGTGCAATATGAGGGTATCAAGCCAGGGGAATTCGCGTAAAGCGCAGAGGAATTCAACGGGATCGCAGAGAGCGGGGTCCATATCTAGCTCAATCGTATGGAGGTAAGAGAGCTTCTTGGAGAGAGCGACGAGGTCTTTGATCTGCATTGTGGGGCAGGTCTGTGTCTCATCACCGAATCCCACGTAGTCGCGGAAGCTCAGAACGCGAAGCGATTTAGCGTGAAGGAGAAGGGCGTCTACGGGGAAGAGTTCCGTATGGCAGATTAATCTGAGCGTCTGGAGGGCTCGGATTTGTGTGATTAGCTTGTAGAGATCTATCGTAGTTTCCCTTCGACGGTCAGGTAAATGCGTGGTAAAGTCTTCACAATGCAACACTTCGAGCTGTTGAAAATCCGAGAACGACACTGAACTTAGAAACGGACATAGAGGCACGTCGATGAGGGTTAGATGTCGTATCTGTGAGAAGTCCCAATGTTTCCATACGGCAGCTGTATCGTGGTTCCAGTCGTACGACCGAAGCGACAACTCCTTGAAAGCCGGAAGGCGTTCATGTTCTTGAAATGAGAATTGCGTCCCCTGCCCGCGGTCATTGTAGTGGAAAACGTCGACCCCTTGGGATATGACAAGGAACTCTCTAAACGATTCGGGGCGTGTTGTGAGCGGCGGTGTAGGACTCTCCATCTTCAGGGAAACGAGGTTGCTAGTGGGGATTGCTTGAAGGTACGAATTGCGTAACCCACAGTTGAAGTCTTCCAGAGGTAAGCCTTCAACATATAATCTTATATTCTTGATATTAACGTGGCTTAAACTCAGGATATCAGATGGTGTTGAGGATAACCTAGAATCCGGTTGAGGCCTGACATACCGCCATCTACCAAAAGCGACGAGCGTTAGCTATATAAAAATATCAAGATGAAAGAAGTAGATACCTCAACGATGAGAGACGCCGTATTTGGTCCAAGACTCTCCTAGTGTTTACTGGATCCAGGTCACTCTTGACATTAACATGTCTGGTGAATGAAGATAAATGCCTAAGAATTCGGGGGAAATGCGTCTCGGTTTGGGGCGCTATGATACGCTCGTTGAGACGGACTGTGTCAAATTGGATGGGAGTGACGATAATTTCAAATCCCCTTGATAGCTGGCGAGCATCGGCTAGTGCTCGAGAGTCAATGTCTCGCAACTACAGAGGATATAGTTAGTTTACACGTGATCCCTTGGATGTTGGGTAGCGAGGGCGGGTAAGTAACGGTGTGAATACATGTTTAAATATGAGATCTAAGAGCTCTGGGCTGAGATCACTGAGAGAAATTGACCGAGAAGAGCAACGTGAAGTTGCTTCTGCCGCCATGAGCCTGTTGCCGTGATCGTAACTATTCCTAAGCTTCTTGGATGTCATATAACTAGAGGAAGAATTGCGTTGGAGCCGTGTCTGGGTCATGGCGGGCAATCGAAATATTAAATGAAGACCTCAGGAGGACAGCTCATGCTGTACTTATCACCCTACTCCAAGCTGCCACTTACTCGTGGATGCTGGTCAAAGTTCGCTAATGTAATGGCGATCTCAGTAGGTGGTTTAAGACACGAAACGACACGAAACGACAAAGTGACAGGCGACAAGAAATTAAACGCTAGCAATTAGGTTATACCGGTAGGTGATAAGTAGAATTAGGAAAGCGAAAATATAAATATATCAGACGAAGAAGCTAATAAGGGGCGAGCGGAGAGGTATGATGAGACGGCTCTTAGCCTCGAGCTGGACCTGTCAAGTTCGAACGACTGTTCACTAGACCAGATCCAGGCAAAATTACGAACGTGTAATGAAGTCTGCCGGAAATGGCGTGCGAAATGCACCAAGCTGCGGGCCGCTGTTACCTGTCTGCATGATAGGCACAGCGGCCAGTCGACTTGTATAGATGTATTTTGGAACCCTTGACCATCTCCAGGATATCCCGCTGTCATAGCAATGGGAAGAGACGGGACGGTCGGACCAATGACGGGATTAGGCGAGATGAGATGAAACATAGCACCTAATCTGGCCGATCATGACGCTTAACCCGTTAGAAAAGCTCGATGCCTTCATGACCAGAATGCGAGATGATCGATCTTTCGAACGTGCCCAAAAGACAATTCTTTCTAGGACCAGTATGGTATATACCGCGGCAAAATTTCACCGCCTCTAGCATCTCAGTTTAACTTTAACGTATAACGGGATCGACATGCGTTGGCGGAGGAGGTGGTCTCGTATCAGATAGTTTAGTCGTAGGTTGAAAAGAAGACTCGGGACGATATGAGCAAATAAGAAATGAGGGTACATAAGTACCGTTGAGCTGCACGTGAAATTCGCAACCTTCGCCCAAAACGGTCACAGTCACCCCCACATTAGCGCTAATTAATCTTCAGCCTGTTCCCAGAGGTGCGGTCACTTTCGCCGCCACGCGCACCTGCGGGCTCGGGGCCTAGACCGGACCCCGCGCTGACTTATATGATGTGTACTTCCACACGTGGAAAGGCAAGGATTTCTTTCTTTTTGCAATATATTGTCCAAATAGTTAGTTACGACCACCTCTTTATTGTAATTTGCATTTTTGATATTCCTTATATTATACTTAAGCGGTCGCTTCATTTTGAAACTACATGAGTCATATGATAATCACATCCATATTCAGCAGCCAGGAGGATGAAGCATATACAGTATTGGCTTGTCCCAGCATATCTGTGTATTACCGTGTAGTTGCCTTATAAGGCAAGTAAGTGGGTCTACCATGATTGGCTTTTCTGGGGTGTAGTGTCTGCCCGGTGACCTGTCGATTTCATCTTAATACATGCATTATGCTATACGCGATTGAAGCGAGAACCGATATTCTAGAGGGAGCAAATGCGCAAGACATCGGATTTGGGATCTCGCATTTAATGAGATCGGACGAATCAGAGCGGTAAGTGGATAATAGCAATAATAGCAGGGTACTACTAAGTACCATAGACCCCTTTGGGGAAATGCTAGTGGACGTATTTAGGTACAGACGGAAGATGTAGCCGGCCGGCTACTACGACTTGACTAGGTAGGACCCGCCAGAAGGGTTCGCTCGGCTCTGTCCGCCATAATCCAATCGCAACTTCGCATTTGAGGCTCGACCGGCTTTTAGCGGGGCCACCGACGTAGGTGATATCTAGGGATTCCCTACCACAAATCGCATCATATTCTTAGCCGAATGCTCACCGATTCTTTACATCGCCAAGAAGCAGGAGGAAGAACGCATCGGACGAACCTTAGAGAAGTGACACGGAAATATTTCCGCTCGACTAGTTCTGATAAGCCGCATATTCTATCATATTAGATATTACCTACATAAGGTATGCCGGTGACACCTGAACCCCGGCAGCATGTTTAGTGTTGATCAGTATAATTAAAGCAATAACCTTGACGTGTTAGAACAAGGTTGTTATAGATCAGATGAACTAGACTATGGATACCCTCTCCTTACCTTGAGCAACTTCAAGAAAAGCCGCAAGTCTAACCGACCCCACAGGTAAACACCGGCAGAGCCCATTTACTTATAGTCGCCTCCTAACTCTACGCCGGCTCGTGCCCTTTTTAAATGTCAAACTGCCGGGTTTGTCAGTGTCAACGGACTGCAATGGAATCCCACGTGCCGTGTCAGGACTCATTAGTCCGTTATGTCTACATCCGACGACTGTCGTAAACTAGGAAGAAGCGGCGTTGAAGAAGTGCAACTGACGCCAAACATGAAACTTTCACGGTCCCCCATCATCGTGAAACAACGGAGCTAAGGTGCATATGTAACTATAATTAGCCAGGTATCCATTAGAATACGCCGGTTGATCGTTGTTGGGTGTGCTTCATCTCTGAGCGTATATAAATGTATGATTAGCTACTCCGAAGCGCGAAATCGGGGTGGGATGAATGAGTAAAAATAGCGCCGAGTCGACCGGTTTTCGCAATTAAATCAGACCTGGAGTTCCTTTAATTTGAGCTTCCTTAGTACCGATGACATCCATGATTGATTTTGGCTTAGCTACTGTTGTTGTCGAGGCACTCTATCCCCTCCTTCCTCTCCGACCTCCCCGTTTCCCCCTTGACCTGGGGATAGTAGGGAGCAGTTTCCGCCATAATAGCGATAGGCTACTTGATACCTGCGCGCGGTTAATGAACATGCCTCTTTAGGAGCGGGTGACGACCCCATCCTAACTGTTACCCATAGTATCTACGCCCATATATTGACGAAGGTTCATGAAATTCGCATGGGTTTGCCAGCCATCCTCCACTGGGCACCTCTATTAACTCAAGGTCAGGCTTATGAATCACCAACAGTAGATGAGTCGAATTTCATTCACTAGGGACACGACTCAGCCTCAATCGAGTATAAAGGCAAGCATGTTAGTAAGCATTTCAGCAAGCATTTCAATACGTAGAGACAACAACAAACTGCAATTTTGACATTTGGGGGAATCTCGTTTCAAAAAAGGGGGTCCAAAAGAAGAAGCTGACATCAACAAATCGACGTAAAAGCAAGTAGGGGGCCACGGCCCTGGCTGTTTCTACCAAATTTCCGCCACTCCATCCAAAATAGCCTGCTATCCGTCGCAGACCGCTCTACCCCCTGGTTCGGGGGCGCATCCAGCATCTATAGGCCATCGGCTTTGGTTAATACCGGTAGATCGGCTCCTTGTCCTTCGGGGGTGTGACATCGTAAACGCCGCTGTTACTGTCATCGCCCCGCGAGCGCCGGGGGTCGGAGGTAGACGACTCGGCGGCCCCGTGCATGGCCTCCTTGCCGATAGCGCTCTCCTGCCTATCCAAGTAGCTCGGCGTCGTCTCGAAACCGGGATGGAAAGGCTCGAACGCCAACCGGGGCTCATCGATGTAGCTCGAGGATCCCCCAGCGCCAGAGCCCGAGCCACCGGTAGCCTTACCCTTCGACCCTGATCCGGAGGGCTCGGGATCGGGATCCTTGAACGGGTCTTCGTCCTCATCGGGACCAGGTGTATGCGTTCTTGATGGCCCCGCAGCGGCAGGTTCGTATTCCCTTTCCTTGCCCTTGCCGTTAGGCCTTCGAGATATTGCGCGGGGGATCTCTAGGCTTCCATCCCGGTCCGTTTCTATAGGGCTCACAGGCGCGTCAGGTCGAGTCCGAGATTGAGACCGAGATTGAGCCTGAGATTGCGGAGGCGGAGGCTCCATGACTGCAACAAGCTTCCTTGCGTTCAACATAGCTCTCTGGTGCAAGCTCAGTGACGCTTGGAGCTGCTCATTTGTGTCGATCAGACTTTCCATAGTGTCATTATCAGGGGCGGGGTCCTCGGCAGTCATGTACATCTGTATGCTTCGGCTTGCGCTTGTGCAGCGATCGGCAAACTCCTTAATCAAGTCGTTGCTGAGCACTTCAACGGGCGGGGTGTTCGTAACTACCTGCTGCAAGAGTTTTGCAGATGTCCGTGCCTCTTCTAGCCTACTAGCCAGTTCAACGGGGTCCGGGAGTCTGCGGTTCGAATGGCTTCGCGCGAAATAGTTCTGGGAATGCGGGTTGATTGGAGGAGAGGTGTATGCGCGTGGTGGAGGCTGAGGAGCGCGTCCCTGATTCGAAGTATTAGTATGACACCAGCAGAGAAATAGGTAGGTAGCTCCGACATACACCATACTGCTTCTGCGCTTTCTCCTTCTCTTTTTTCCACATGCCAATAATAACGGTCAAGCCTTCGTCATAGGCCTTCGTGTTCTCGAAAGAGTCCAATGTCTCCATCATCATCTGGCGCACACTGGCGTCGCGAACCGACCTCAACAGCTCCTTCGCAGTATCTGCAAACTTCTGATCCAGATTCCTGGTGAATGTCGGGCCGGGGTTGTCGGCTAGGATGCGAACGAGCATGATGGCATTATATTGGTACGACGGCTTTGTCCAGTAGTCTCTTTTTAGGTATTTTCGAATCAGGCGCGCGCATTCTGCCGCCGCGGCAGGAGATGACTCGGCGGCATCGACGATAGGGGGCAGGAAGAGGACTTCATCTCCAGAATTGTTCGAACCAGATTCGCAGAAGGATTTCTAATCCGCAGTCAGGTCTCTTGGGTTCATTTTAGGTAGGAATTGAATTTGGCTGGTGTGGACGCACCACACAACGGCTTGCCGTAGCCTCGGGGCTCTCGCCCTCGGCAGCAACAGAGGCGCCAGTGTCTTAAGGAAAGTTAGCAAAAAAAGTATAAATCATTAAATTCGCCTTTTGCGCGTGTCCAAATTAAGAGTCAAGGTTTCGGCATACCGTTATTAGAATTATTAAGATTGGAATTTTTCTTTCTTATGGTGCCTAACACCCTGCTCATCTTAAGCGACTTCATGGCGCTTGCGGTTACTTTTCTTCTCCCTAACCGCGAATACGTTGATGGTTGGACACAGGCTAAGATCGAGTCGTCGCCTTCGATATTCGTTTGCACAAGTTGTAGCTTTAGAAGTGACGTACTCCCTCTGAGGAAGTTAGGGTCTGAGCCAGAAAGAAAAGCCAACTAGGCGGCCACTAACGCTGTCAACGATTGAATTATAGTGTTCGTGGTTTGGTCGCGGAAAAGGATGCGATTTTTAGCTAGGCTGCCGGGGCGCGCCAGTGGGTTGGTTGAATTTGAAGGATTGGGGGCTGCAGGATGACGGAGGTTAATATACGGCTAGCAAATAGATAGAGGATGGCCTGGATAGGATGGATGGAACTGCACTTGTTATTGCCGCGTTTCAGCCTTGGTGGAATTAGAATAAAGTCATGATTGGAGAGAAAGAAAAGCTCTCTCTGGAGAGGGAAAGCCTCGATTAGGGGTTGTAGAGAAACGAAACGGATTTGATGTGTTAGGCGTTAAGCGATTCCCCAAGTTCTCCACGATAGTGGAACAATGGATGGATATGGCTTGCAACTTGACTAGCATGACATGGAGACGTAACATCGAAAAAATACAAACAAACCAATTACATACATAAGGCGACTGCGCCCCATGCACGATGCAGTACATGTATGCGCTTATATAACCGTGACTGCCTAGAGGCTACAGTAGTATGGACCTCATGGACCCCAATTGCCACACTTCCAAGGTTCTGGTAGTATGTCTCTGAGAGGGCAGCCGCATACGTACTGGGCGGCAAATTATCGGTCCTTCTCGTTATCGAACACCCAATGCTTGGGATTGATGTAGAGATTGCAATTTTATCCAATTATAACTTCTGTACTACCCTTATGGTAAGGTATATTTTTTCATATTATTACCCAGCAAGCACGGCAGGATCAACATGCAGGAGCATTTGACATGCACAGCCCCAAACCTATACGCAACTAGTCCCTTCATACATGCCATCATATGCAGGTGTACGGTCCAGTATATTGGCGAGATTACCTGGTCTGGACGCGGCTTTGTTAATCTTTTTTCTTTCCTTTCCCATTTTTCCTTCGCATAATACACACATGACTCAACCTAGGAACAGCTTTGCTCCCTAGCACAGCAATCAAGTCACTCGTTAACACAGTCATGCTCTTGGCTTGGTGTGTTGAACGCGCGGCACGTCATCAAATTTCTATCTTCCATACGTGTTCTACTACGCACATAGCTATCAAATGATGGACTAAAGGTGTTAGGCGCCAATTACATCTTTGGCTATCCTGGGTTGAGAGGATGAATACGTTCAAGGAAATACAAGTCTCGTGCTTTGCTGACAAAGCAAATGCGGGCTAGCAATCCATATCACAACCAACCCCTTTCTAAGCTCACATAATTTCCTCCACTTACCTGTAAGCTGTAGCTAAGCTATTAACTCCGTGACGTAACGCCTCAACAGTATACCACCGATCAATCAAAGAAGTTATTGGACTTCTTATTCTATATGATATTGCTGAGATTCTGCTCTTTTTCTCCCCCTTTTTTTCAAAGAAGAAACGGAGGGGCAAAATGTTGTTATCATAAATTTAAGCAACTTATATTCATACCTACATTTGAAGGCATCTCCACCATCATGACAAATAATCATGCTTTCACTTGGGGTATTTCTGTTCAATGATGGAAACTTCAGAGCTAATGACTGCAACGGTGTTGCTTCTCAGTTCATTACTCTAAAATTCCTTTAGTTAGATTTATTGGTGCTTCTTCTTTACTCCTCTCATCTACGTACATAGAACTATGAAGGTAAGTTCAGGTATCGAAACATTCTCGGTAGATATCACCTGAGAATAAAGTAGTGTTGTAACTATGGGAGCTTCTCTTCTTGGTTCCGTAAACATGTCTTTTGCCAACAATGGTATCCATCAGGAATCTGACCTGTTAACCAGTAGTCTTTAATTAAAACACGTTATTTTGGCTGTCGTGGTTTACAAGCTACGTAGGCTAAATGAAGCCCTTCTGTGTCAGCTAAGATAAGTCTCTGAAGACAATTAAGCAAAGGTCACAAGAGAGCAGAATAAGTTGTTGAAAGAAGCATCGGATTAAAGAGTTCAGTTCCTAGTCCATATAAAGCAACACGGCCGGCCAAGCTAACTCCCCTGGTGGCACACGTCCCTTTGTGCGTGCCCAGAACGACCCTACCATCTATGAGTCAAAAATCAAATCAATCGCACCTTATTCCCCCCTATACGCCTTAAGTATGCGAGTTGCCGTAGTTTTTCGGTAATATACACAATGATGAGGGAGAGTTTGCATCTCTCCATGTCGCAAAAGATCTCGGAAGATCTTGCTCTGCTAGTAGAGTAGCAGGCGAAAGAAAAGCGAGAAAATGGTCGTGATTCAGGGGCACAACTCGCCAACGAGTCGCAAGAGACATATCAAGGCGATGAGGGTCTGTCGAGACATCAACGCGCTAACTCGGCTATCCTCATGGCCATACCGAGCCCAGTCTGGCTCTTCAAATACACACAGCATTAGTATCGTGTATAGCTTCAAACACCATATCGTGGAAGCGTTCATGGAAAATGGGCGGTGTTTCAAGAGTGAACAAGTCGAATCTTGCTAATAGACCGCGGAGCCTCAGCGATTTCCTCAAGGAGACGCGCCGTATATATCGTCGTAAACGTCGACGTCGACGTCAAAATTAACCGCGGCACCACTCTTCGGGGTTGTCGTCGTCTCCTTGCCGGTAGGTGAGGGTGGACTCATATTGTCCTCGTCATCCGCGTCATCCGATCCCATGTTCTCGGCACCCGCAGCGACAATGGTGAGGCTCGCGTTAAGCGATGCTGACTTGCGAGGGCTGCTTCGGAGAGCAGCCGACAGCTTCGTCTGGACTTTGCCCTTACTGTAGGTTTTGACAACAGTCTTCGACTTCTTAATTGCCGCTGTCTTGCGGCCTGGAGACGCCTTCGAGCCGAGGATTGCTCGGGTGTTAACCGAGATCGTTGACACGCTACGCTTAATAGCAGTAGCGGCACCCTTAGCAGCACCCTTTGCAGCCCTAAGGCCGACGGTAGAGAGTGTGCGCTTTACACTCTTCGCCTGGATGCCCTTGGTAGTCTTAACCTTGCGCTTCTTTGTTGCGCTTCCTGTATCGTCGTCCTCGCTGTCATCGATTGTCTCTCTTAACTTTCGCTTGCCCCCGTTAGTCCCTTTCTTGGCGGTCTCGGTTGAGCTTTCTTTCGGAAGCTTCGGTTGTTTAACCTCCTTGGGCTTGGGGCCTAGGACTCCTCGGCAGTTCGCACTACCACAAAGACACTCTTGGACGTTCTTAGAGAAAGGGTCAAAGTTGTAGTCGTACGTTAGCTCTTCGCCCGTCATGATAGGGCGATCACCAGCAAAGAGAGCCATGCGAGGCTGTCCCGAAACGATCCACTTAATCATTCGGCAGTTGGGTGAGCAGGAATGATTGACGAAACGAGCGATACTACCGGTCGTTGCGTCAATGATCATGTTCTGGTCGAAAGACATCAAGTAATAGCACTACAGCCTGTTAGTTAACTGTGCCATGTGTTCATACGTACGGCTCGATGATCTTCTTACCTTGTTATCCTGGTATTCCTCATTCATCCTGCGCTCGCATTCTTGCTCCGTGATGATCTCGCCCGTGTATTCCATGATTATCTGGTTGGGCTCGAAGCAGCGGTTGGCGCGGATGCCATATCCGCGGTCTTCAGTCTTGATGACCTCAACACCAACACGGTACTTGCCACCTTCCTTGATACGCTCCTGTAGCTTCACAAAAGCGCGGTTCTGGCACAACTCGGGACCGACGTTGCAGTTCGTCTCGTCACACTCATAGAGCATGATTCTGTTCTGACAACTCTCTCCACAGCCGTCTTCGGGTGTGCATACACACTTAGACTGATAGTCCTTGAAGTGCGGTGTCTTCTTCCAATATGCGGCCGCATCACCAACGAATCGATCTAAACGTATTATTAGTCAACTTTCGCACAAGACGGACCAGATGATGGAGAAATATGAAAATAATGGAAAAACTCACTCTTGGTAATCTTGCGCCACTCATCAGGCTTCGTCTGCTTCATCGAAGGGTGACATACGTCGAAAGGCAACTTGAAATCTCTGCCCTTGATCAAGGTGCGCATTCCGTTGTATATCGGGAATGGCATCGTCTTATTGACCGTCGCGCTAGGTACCAACTCGGGGAGTTCTCGCAAAGCCTTCTTCTCAGAGGAAGTAAGACCCTTGTATACGTCTACGGGAGTGTCCTGGCCGGCGTACAGGCCGCGATCGAGGTATTTCTTGACCCGTCGTCTCTTAGTCGCTGGGGCTTCCTCAACGGGCTCCATATCTACAGAAGGTTCCTCAACCTCTTCGGCAGCAACCTTGGCTTTCTTCGCAGGCGGCTGCGGCGCATCTCGGGGGACAAGTTTTCCATTGGCCCACGTAGAGAGAAGAACGGGTTTCGTCTCGATGCCAGCGTACTCATCTGTGTCCTGTAGGCGACGTAGCTCGCGCGACATCTTTGTCAAACCCTTCTCGAAGGTTTTCCTACCCCGCTTGCCCAACGTAGACAGCTTTGTGGCGAGGGTCTCCGCCTCAATGCCTGAGGAACGCGTCGAGATACGTCTCTGAGATTCCCTCTCCTTGGACTGAGCCGCTTTAGTGGACTTAGCGACCTTCGTTGAGGCGGAATCGGTCTCCGCTTCGCTCTCAACGGTAGTATTACCGGCGATCGTTGTTCGTCGCTTTCGGTCGGATACATCATCACCCTTAGATCGTCGCTTGCCATGGATAGCAGTGCCGATTAGCTGTGAAATATTGTAGATCGGTTCACTCAGGCGCGTTCGTCGCGAGCGAACATTCACAGGTGCAGATGGGCTAGGCTGCGGGGAGAGCTCCGGCTCAGCGGACGCGACGATAGAGTCAGCGACCTCGGAACGCGCGTCGGCACCGGCGACTTCGATATGCTCGTCGACTAGGCCAATTGGCGTAGTATTGTCGACCTTGGAGACATCAGAGGCGAGGCTGATGCTGTCGGCCAGAGTAGTGGGGGGCGTAGAGCTCAAAGACGCGACGTGGGAGAATGTATCGGTCGTATCGGCTGCTGCGCCGACGCTGGCGTCAGAGGAGGGCGCGCGCGTGGGAGACATGGTTTCGAGGGAATCCATGGCTGCACGACGCGACAATGGGTTCGGCAACTAAGCCAGAGTAAAATCAGCTCCGATTATGACGCGTTGAGTAGGTTGAATGTTTTGGAGAAGGAAGAAATAAAAGACGGAGGTGGGTGTAAGGTGTATGTAGAGAGAAAGGTTATGTAATATGGGTGAGTGGTCGTGGTGTTCGTGTTGATGGAGTGAAGTCAAGTAGAGGGTACCTAATGAGTACTTTGGAGGTACCTAAGTTATGTTGGTGGGCTGTGTGTGACGAAGTTCAAATGCTGTGTATGAGTGGAGGGAGAAATACTTGAAAAGTAAAAAAGGAAGTAGCGACTTTGTACACTAGTACCTCCCCTCGAAAATGTTCAAGGGTCAATGTTGGGGTCGGGGGGAAAAGGGTAAAGTGGTAGGTAAGGTATCACTAGGTAGCTTAACTCTGTCGGCCAATGGCTGAGCTAGTCTGCACCTAGGTGGCTCCCTACTTTTCCTACTTTTGGACCGTTTATTATTCAATACTTACAGGTGCGGTCGCGTTTGTAGGACGATCGACCAAAGGAAGTAACCGGAGAACTAAGTTCAAAAGATATGGACGGTCCTAGAGTAGAAGCTGAAGTACCGGTAGGAGGGCCAGTTACTCTACTAGGTACTCGTGCGTCCTCGAGCGCGTGCTTGATCGCAACGATGGGGCCGTGTCTTTTTTCTCGGTCCCCTTTTCTGGAAAGGCGACGAGTATGTCGAATACCGAAAGTGTGGTGATGATTTTGAAAATCGTGAAAAGGGTGAAAGTAGGCAGAAAGTTCACCGAAGGAATGCAGGATCCAGGGGTTGTTATCGTCGTCTCAACGAAAACGAGAAACTTCAATGTTTATATATGCGTGTCGAAAATGACGAAGGCACAAGATGTTCCGGGAAGTTGGCAGTTGGTGATTGATTGGCGTTGTAAATAAAGTGAAGGAGCTGTGTTGTTTTGGTAAGAAGCTAGGAAAAAAAAAGTTTGGTAGTGAAAGAAACAGGGAAACTGTCTGTGTTTTCGATGTTCGATTTTGTGTGCGGTTTTGTGTGCGGTTTTGACTGACACACACTAGCAGGAGGTAGGCACGTTATGAACATGGACATGGATATGGACACAGAGATGGAGGTAGAAGGTAGGGGGAAGAAAAAGGTATCCATACTGTCGTAGATTTGGTTTTTGGTGGTACTTACATGTTATGTATTCTCAACTTGGCAGTTCGTCGATATCCTCACCAGGTAGGGTATTGTATACCTTCTCGCAGAGTGAGAAATGAATGATGGTGCAAAGTGTATGTGTGAAATGAAGAAAAGTATGAATTAGTAGTCGTCGGTGTTGTTGTGTCGTATCGTGTTCGTGTTGTATGTGCGTGGTGTGGAAAAAGTGGAAGTAGAAGTGGAAGTTGGTTGAGTGGTTGAGAGATGGAGAGAAAGAAAGAATATGGGTGTTTCGCAAAATGGGAGAATTGGTATCGAAATTGGAAAATCGGCAAGAGCGTGTGTAGGTAGAGAGGGAAGGAGGAGGAGCGTGCCACTTTGACCCAATTACACGTTGAATAAAAACGTTGTTTAACAATAAAAAGGGCTGGGGGGTAGCTCACGTCAAATAGATATACCCTACGCCTTACGGGTATTCATGCATCTTCCAAGACTCTTATTTAATGTTTAATCGCCTTGCGCAAATGACATGACACATCCCATACTAACAATATTCTTCTATCTATCTACACCAGGGGCCAGTACGCCAGGCCACTCCGGACGTGTCCCTCGCTTCCGCTTACGCAGTCCGACATCTCCGTTCATCCTCAAAAAAAAAGTGTGTGACTTCATTATGCCATATTGACAGGTCTCGCTGCGGCTGACCGACCGACTAGCTCGCCGACTACCCGCCGTAAAGTAGTCTCACCAAACTGCTAGTCTCTATCCGGTATCGAACTGCTATTAACATTGACCCTATCCTCCTACTAGCTATTGACGAGAACTAAAAACTCAATATCTAAGTCATCCGTCCCCCTTCCCCAGAAAGGGGTAGCCGGCATGGCCCTCGCTACCCTTTGTCTCTGGAGCTCATTTCCAATGGTATCATCGTGAGCTTACTTCTGTCATCCCATTACCACAGGCACTTCTCATATTATCAGGGGGCATAGTATATACAGTCTATCTATGTTGAGGAGGGGATTAATGTGCAAACATACAGTAGTACTACAAGCTGTGACTACGGAAATTAGGTTGATGGGATGGATCGTTCGAGACGTTTTGGAAGAATCAATCGTGATAGTGAGTGTCCAGCGGGTGGCTTCGCCGCTCTGTTCAGGTAGACCTCGTCTCGACTTTTCGCCGGTCCCCATTAACCATCATCCTGAATCGCCTAGGAGCGGGGAGCGGAGGATACGGGTCGACGCCTCTCGATAAGATGCGGGCATGTCACTCGAAGGCGGTGCTCAGCTTCATGCATCTACTCATTCACTTAACTGTCCAAGAGATCTATCATGAGCTGTATTTTTATCATCCGCACCAAAAATTATGGAATACGATGGTTGTGGTGAGTATTAGACGAGTGTCATCCTAGGAAGACCCCTTGCGCTGATTTAGTTAGTCGAGGGTGTAGATCCCGGACATGTCTAATACATGCCGCTCCTCCGACGTGACCTCGACAAAGCCACCCGTCAGGGGCAGGAATAGCCTACAACTCCGTCGACAGCCCTCGTTTTGGCTCCGTCGCGAACGCCGGCGAGTCTCACTCGGTCTTGCATGGGTTGAGGTTCATTGACATAATTCTCCCCTAGTATCCCGACACCTTGGTCTACCAGGGGGGATCTATTCCTACCTCCCTTAGATCTATGTGCTACCTTTCGGGAGCAAACATCTTAGGGCCAAGTTATCAGAATACCACCTAGTTGATTTCTCCTCAGAACCACTTCGTTTGCTTCTCGGCACATAGTCCCCTCCAAACAAGTCCGACCTTCTGGAAAGCGCTGTTCCGTATCTTGTATCGTAAGCTGGGATGGAGGAATCGGCATCGCGCGTCACTACATCCTGGGCTCGTGCTTAGCTAGTAGACTGTTCTACCGGTATGTTTACCTCGATTTTGGGCAATCGTGAATTGCGTCTGGATGAGCCAGGCAGCTATGGATATCGTTGCGACAGGGGATTGGAGGAGCTCTTCGGATGAAGTAAGCTCGAAATATACCTACTATTTGACCGGCCCTTAAATTTGCGTGTTCCTATCAACTTTGGTTCGAATGACTCTAGAATTCTCACGGGTAAGAAGTCTGTTTGCCCACGCGTCAGCTTTGCATCAAACAGATAATATCATAGATAGCGGGGTAGGGAAATAAACTGGACTGGTTCTTCACCCTGACCGAGATTTTTGGTGTGTCTCGTAATATTGTCGCGGTACATTACCCCTTGACCGAGTGCCAGTGAGTTCTTGGTGATAGCGGGCATTGACGTTACAGACGCTCCGAGTACTCCTCCTTGCAGCGGCGTGGGAATTGTTGCCAACCACATCGTCGACACGTTTCTGGCTCTCGTGATACTAAGATAGACACGGGGAAAGCATCTGCCGCGGTGGCAGTCCAAATCCCATCAGAGCGATAAGCAGGGCTTTCAAAAAAGTTCAACGAAAGTCAGTCGTCGCCAATCAGTCATATATAACCCAGAAGAGGCAAAGATGCAGTACGGGGCCAGTCATCCAGGGCCCACCATATGTCCGCAAGGACGATCGAAAGCGATCAGGGAGAGAATCATTGAAGCAGTAAAAGGATCTACTCGATTGATATTCCTAAGTTTATGTAGGATTGGGGGGATATTAAACATTGGACCCCGGATTCTTATCGAGTCTATGCTTAATCCAGGCCGCCGTTGAGCTCTTGGACCATTATCAGTGGTGCCACGATGTTGGAGGACACCACGAGCCAGAAAAAGACACACGCAAGGAAGACGTGATATCACCACGATTTTCCCAATATCTTTCATCTACCAAATTCTTCAAATAGCAATTATGTGTTTTGACTACGGGTTCCGATATGCTCTCGATAGTTAGGTGTCATCACTCGACCACTTTCACTGAGCATCACTTTCATCGGTAACCATACTGCCTTGTCCCTACCCAATCACCGATATGATGATGCCACTTCGACATTATCATCATCACAGGTATATTTTCTATAGATAACGACTTTGTTAATCATCTACGTCGAAGAGAGCGACCACGCAATAGCGAAACCAGCGAGTGAGTATTTCTATCTCTATTCTACCGCCTGAAAGATTACCGGCTCAAATGTCCCAGGTGGTAGAAGCGGTACACCCAGCGACGTCGTAGAGTCCCGAAGCTGGAGAGGATAATATGGAATGCACCAAGGTAGCTCATAATGATAAGTTTCGGAGGCTGGATATATTGGTGGTTATATTATGACATCGACACTCCCTAAACGCACCAGCTAATGCTCTGTAGTCGGCACCGTCGAGAGCAGGTGGATTACACCAGAACATAACGTGAAAAATGCGATCGTGCCGACCGGGTTGCCGCTGTATATAATCCATCACATCATGAGGAATTACCATCGAGGAATGGTTAATGTCTATGTTTGGTGGTTATTAAAATCATTGCTAAAATAGGCAAGGGAAGATACTGTTGAAGCTGTCGACACCAACACCTTTCGATAAAGTCCCTGCTACCAGCTATCTCCATTGGATTCCTTTATGAATTGGTAACGAATTCGACCTGCGATCATGGTATCATCATCTTAGGTATCCGTACGTAGAATGTCTGCGGGTGTCGAAGTAGCTCAGCCCATATAACGGTGGGCCAACACTCTATGAGAACTAAGCAAAACGTCTAACGAGGCTATAAACGTAACTATAATAGATGCTATTTCATAAATATTGGACTAGGAAGTGTGCCCAGTAAGTAATTAGAGATACCAGGAACGTCGAGAAATACATCCAAGGCGACGGACCGCCACCCTGCGGGCGTAGATCTTTCAGCACGCACCTGGAATCAAGCCTAGGTAGAATTTTTAAGATGGTCAGAAAATGAAAATAATCAGATTAACGATAGATAGTAAGTCCGTGTATAAGCGATGCTGGATATTCGAGATAGGGCGGTAAGATGCTCGGCGGCGTATCGCTACCAGAATCTTTGGAGATGGCAGGCCATCCGTAGGCACCCATACCCGTGTATGAATCGCCTAGGTTAGCTAATCTGACGCGAGAGATTTTTTATTTATCTGAAATTCCATGCTGATTTACTACTGAGTAGCGTTCCATCTCACGTTGTTTCCAATTGCATCGTCACCCGCAGGGGACTGCGGTTCGGGGGCGAACGCACTAGCAATTTCGGCGCTGTACCTGGCGGCGGCTGCTCTGGAAAAGCTCCCTATATAATAAGTCCAAGCCCTTGACATGTCATCGGAATCACCTTTCAAATTTACTTCGCCTCCCCTAGCCGAGTTAGCTAAATACCTATAGAGAGAGCGACACGATAACTCATAGCAGATTGATTAGCGAGTAGGAGAGTGAGTGGTCGTAGCAACTCATTCCCCCATGTACGTCAACGGGCCCCTTAACCCCTATTCCACTGATATCAGCATCGAAATCCCGCATGAGTTAATGTCCTAGATAAGAACATACGAGTTATGCCAGTCAGTGCAATCATGCTAATGAAATTGTACGTCGAAATACGTGTGAATGCTGGGACGCCCACTTTGAAGCTTGCGCCAGCGGGTTACAATCTCTCTCCCTTAGGGTACTTAGGTAAGACCCGACTAGTCTAATATGCCTTAAAATTCCGTAGGAATCTGAATAATGAAGCTAGGTGAACAATACATCTTCTATGTAAGTATGAGAATACAGGTAACTACCTACGCATTGCCATCTAATGTCCCCGGGTAACATCTTCGAGTTCATGGGTTGGTTATACAGTACGCAATACAGTGCAATCCATACCCCAGCCAGCCTCTAAGCCAGTGTGCAATGACGGCCTATTATCGGCCGCGACACTGCAACATGCACCTCGGCACCACAGATATCGGACATGGGATACTTGATAGAATGATCGAACGATGAGAGCGAGCTACGTACACCTAGAAAGGTTCTGTCACTGAAAAAAGAAAAAAAAAACCGAGGGGACCATTTATTGGAGCGCTCAGGGGAGCCGTTAATAAGTAGGTACCTACATGTATCTAAGGCGTTCGCAAAGGCTCGTGCAGAGCTCCCAACGTCTTGGATAGTTCGTACCTACCTACCTACCTAGGTACCTAGCTAGCCAAATCTCAAGGGTGCCATTCGAGTACGTTGTGTCGTCTGCTACATGGATAGGCCGAGCCCAACCAACTCTCCCCCGACTGAAAAAGAGCACACGTTCGAGAGAAGAAATGCTAACAAAAACAATGTATTTGCTGGAGTAGAACAGGACTTGAAATAATGACTGGCGACTGCTATCTACATAAGATACCTACCTACCTTGTAGGTATGGATGTGCTGGCTATTTGTTCCCTACGGGAATCAGCTAGTTTCAAGCTCCGCTAAGACCATTTCCCTGTCTCAAGAATCAGAAACTGTATCTTTAAACCCCAGTTATTGATAGCGTGCACAAATATGTATCAATATTGTAGTAATGGTATCAATTAGGGACTACAACTCACGCGACTATCTGTGGAGACTTAACGCGTGTAGACATCTACCTATAATGCCCCTCATACCGCAGTTCAAAAAAAAAAAAAAAAAAACAATCCTTGACCTTTAGCCTCCTTGTGTCAGGTGGCCACGAAACCATGCTGCCTGATCTATCCTTGGTATTTTTTCCTCATCGAAAAGAAACCAGAAATCAGAAACTCCGGGGAGAACACTCCCGTCAATGCAATTTTTGGGAATCTGATGCAGGTCTATCATCGTATTAATACAAATTATGTGTATCGTGCTCGTAAATGTCGTAAGCCGGATTAGTTGATAGGGAGAGGTTACTGGGACAAGTTCGGCGCACTACCGTTGGCCACTTCCTTGTCCTCGATGTCCTCACCATCGTCGGCTGCTGCCTCAGTATCGGCGGGTGCGTCTGGGAGAGTACCGGCGTCTGAGAGCTCAGATGCGCTGCCGCCATTCTTAACCTGGTTCTCCATGGCAAACAGGCGCGCGGCCCGGCCTTCTTTCTTGCGGGGTTGAGGGGCTAGATGGCAAGAGTTAGTTGTCAGAGCCGTAATGAACAATTGGCTGAGATCACTTACCTCGGCCATTCTCTTGGACGTAGAAACGTCGAAGTAGCGAAACTGCATCGTCTCGTAGATAGCCACCCTCAACTGGGAAGCCGCTCTCCACGTTACCACCGTCACCATCATCTTCCTCTCGGACCAAGGGGGCAGCTCTACCCTTGATAATGCGTCCGACATCTTGAGGGCCATACCCATTCATATAGGGTCGGTCATCTGGTCGCGGGACAGGCTTGGAGTTCATGTGTATCTTGAAGACACCTCCGGTTCCACCAAATTTATCGTTAACAGCGCCGAAATACACCTTCTTGATGCCCAATTGTCGGAGGAGAGAGGCGCACATGACACAAGGCTCAACCGTGACGTACAAAACGCATTCGGATATGATGCCGCGATTAACCACCGGAGCGGGATGGAGCTTCTGACCGTAAGGATAGATATGGCCATCTTTCGGGTCAACATCTCCCCAGCTAGCATCATCCAGAGCCGGGCTATCGTCAACTTCCTTAATGTCGCCGGCCTCCTTTCGAGAAAGTAGAGCAGAGAGGGCCATGAACTCAGCATGGCGAGTACCGTTTCGTGTGACGTTCGTCGCGTTCATTCCTTTAGCAATGATCCTTCCATGGTAGACCAGGACGCAGCCAACCGGCGTCTCGTTGGTGTTAAGTGCCAAGGTGCCCTGGGTCTCGGTTAGTATGTTTACTCAGGTAACTCAACCAACCAACCGATTAAACGATTTCGAAGTATATATGGATAACCAATAGGACAGTACATAGCTTGCTATTTCACGGCCACTATTCGACTTGGTTGTGATTTATGCACCAAAAAAGAGATACGGGGTGATGAACGGGTCGAGAGGAGAGAAAGGAAAGGGGAAAAGGACATAAGTGAGGGGAATACCTACCATAGAAAGTGCCTCTTGCATGAACTTGAGATGGTACTCTCGCTCAATTCGCTCTTCTTCCGTCTTGGGTTCGATCAATCCAGGTAGGTTAAGAGCGGGCGGGGGAGTGGGCTTAGGGGAGGGGACTCTAATGGTGAGAGGTATAACAGGAACAAAGGGAGCCTTGGGAGCGATGGCATCGGCGGCAGGTTTCGGCTGAGAATACTCCTCCGTGCTAGAGATATCGTCAAGGGAAAGGGAGTCGATACCAGCGGTAGCCTGGTCGACCTGTTTACTCAGCGGGGTGTTCTCCGCCTTGGGGGGCTTGTCAGAAGAGGTTGATGCCGTGGTGGCGTGTTGGCTGCGGGTACCCGTTCTCTGGGGTTGGGGTTGGTTCTCCGTCACGAGGGGCTTCAGCGCCGGTGACTGGGACTGGGTGGTGCTGATTGGTATCTTAGGAGCGGTGATGTTCTCCTTGAAATAGTCGCCAGGGGCATTTGGATGTGAGGGGCCATAGTCCTGGTCGCCTTTTCCAGCGCCGGCCAGTCCTTGATCGTTAGCATCTCCGAAGTTGACTCCAGTGTCACCTTGGTTCGCAATAGTAGTAACACCAACCGGGCTGGGACGCTGGGAAGCCGGGGGCGGCGCGGGGGATTGACTAGGCGTGGACTTATTGGAGGTGCCGTTTGGCGGGCCGGTGTACGGACCAGTACGTCTGCCCCTAGGGCCACCTCGTCTCTGACCGCCACGCTTTTTAGGCGCCATGGGATTTTCCTGAGATGAAGGCTCAATACCTTGCTCAAGATCTATGAAAGAGTCGTGATGTTGTTGTTGTTGTACGGATGGCAGATGAGGAGGTAGGTTGTACGAAGAAGAGGAGTCGAGCTCTGAAGTGGCCGAAGGCGA
Organism: Hypomontagnella submonticulosa; assembly: GCA_022984865.1. NCBI lineage: Eukaryota > Fungi > Ascomycota > Sordariomycetes > Xylariales > Hypoxylaceae > Hypomontagnella > Hypomontagnella submonticulosa. Next base: position 149,667 of record JAJKLF010000009.1, on the reverse strand, counting down.
CAATGGCTTTTGTTGTTTCTTCTGTTTCTGTGGTGGTTGGGATGGTTCTTGTGCTGATTCTGTTGTCCTGGAGAAGGAAAAGATGCGAGTGAAGAGTTGGATGAAAGACGCAAACAGCACCTGCCAGAGGCTCGCCGCGTAACCTGAAATTTTGTGTCCCGCCATTGTTTTCTTGTTCCCGTGCCTTCCTTACAGTGCTTTTAAACTTCATTCGGCCCAGTTACCAGGGTATCTACCTAGTAATTAGAGTTTCTTTTATTCTAGTTGCCACCGGACCAAATTTTGTGAGGATGTCACGCCTAGTTAATTGGGATAAGCTCAGGGCTGCTACCTATTGAAAGAAGCAGTGCTGACCCAGTGCTAACGGTGATGTATGGTAGATAGGCAAAGCGAGACCTGGATAAGCCGCCTTATTGGTGTAAGTTAATAAAAAAGCTGGTGCCTGAACCTTAGTCAATTGATGAGACTGACTGTTTAATAGTCTGGTGTTATCTGGGGGACCTTATCCTAGGGACCTTCAAGACCTCTCCATATATATAGAATTGCTGTCGCCAGTTCTAACCCGGTATTGGGCTATTAAATAAGAAATTAAATAAGAACACCGCATACATGAATATCATCAGCTGTAACGCAGACAGCTAATCATGATTGAGATGGGTTTTGTGTAAAATACGTGATTTATATCGATTGCGATTGATATATCACAACAAGGTGAAAGCTACCAAAGACGCGGCTGAGAATTTTGCGCCGTAGCTAATTACCTAATTAATGCTAGCTTGCTACTTTTCCGGGGGTAGGTGTGCTAACGCACTGTACAAACTTAGAAGGCGGGAGTGCCCGCCGTAGATACTATAGTATCAACTGATGTCACTGCTACGTTAGCGCAGATTACCCAAATAGGTACATTCAATGTTCTGGGTACGGTATCTAGGTACTTATATACTCCGTACTAGGTATGCACCTATCGAGAAGCTTACCTGTACATAATAATAACGACGCACGGTTCAATGTTTCAATAAATGCATGAGGACATAGCCAAAGAACACCCAGTACTTGAGGATATCTACTATATAGTATGCTTTTACATGCATTTCTTTTGCTTAAAACTTTCATGTTTACTTATATGTACACACTGTTATGTATAGCGTTGAAGGCATCGAAAATGATACATTATCTGTGGCCCTTGTAAGCTTTTAACCACGAAGGGTCTCGACCCTTATTTTCGGCGACTGTACAAAAGGTACGTGTGACGATAGCTTCAACGTTCTACTTCGGCCACGGTCTTCCACATAAACCCACTACTGTGTACTGAAGATATCCATGGATATAGAATTTAACCCTGAGCTGGCTATAGGATTGCGCACGAACTCATTCGCACTATACACATACCATATTGTACCGGTGTGAGTAGTAAGTAGTAAGAAGCTCTAAAATCATCGATGTGACTTTCCTTAACGCGCCTCCTGATAGATACCTAATTGCAATGCATCCTACTGAATTCTCTTACGCTTTACGAGTCCACAAGGTTCTCATTGAATATTGCTGGCGCCGAGCTATTAGTACAAGACTACGTAAGTTCTTCAATATTATGATTAAATACTAGAGTTGAATTTCAAGACGCCTCAAATCATAATAACTCGTAAACTCTAGCACAGTTTTAAAACACGGTATTTTCATCAAAGACAGACACAATTAATAAAAGCAGTTGAGGGTTGTATTAATCTAAGTAGGCGCGGGGACACATCGCCCCCAGAGATGCAGCTGGACCAACCCTCAACCACCTCCATCTTTCCTCTAACACAGAGCGCCATCTTGTCGGTATGTAAAGAATGAGCCTTCTAGAAGAAGCTCGTTGCGAACCGACTATATAATATCTGGTCCACCAAGGGTATCATCTTTTTCGGACTAATGCAATCGCCACACGCTAGCTATATAGTAAAAGTAATACATAGGAACATATCCTAATTGTAAATCATCATCGGATATTTCCATACGTCTCCTCTATGCAAGATTCGCTAGGCATGGGAGGCGCGAAAGCCGGCCAGCGGCCTGACCTGATGGCTGGGCGGGAAAGAGTCTTCCCACATTACATCCATATCTGGAGACTTTCTCCGACATGTCAGTGTACGTCGACCTGATCCCGTTTGTGACGGTGGCGGGAAGCTGTTTCAAGAAGGAAAGAGATTGTGCGGCCAGATCCAGCATGTCCACACTTGGAGTAGATAGTTGTTGCCGTAGCGTGGTATGGACAACGGCAAAGCTTAGAAGACCAAGCGCGTACGAAAGGCGCTCCATGAGTATAGTCAAGGCTAACACGCATGCTACAACTAAAGCTTTCTGGCTCCAGTCAGACAGAGCTGCCTTAGCCTGCTGTAACGACGGCTTCGGGGAATCCAAGAGCGAACTGCGTCCCGCAGAGAATTGTTCTTGGGATGTTTCCCAGCTCGATAGCAGCGGCAGGGCAAAGAGGGCCGTAGCCGTGAGGGCAGAGCCTAGTATGCCCGACGAGAATACCGGTTCACTAGTCGTAGACAATGGCGTAGATACGATGGTTCTTCCTGGAACGCCAACTGGGAATGTAACCTGCTGGGATACGCCCTGGAACGCTGGGCGACGGATGCTAGTGGCGGAAACAGTACGTTTGGCGACAGTATCTAGTCTTGCGATGGAAGTCGACATGGGCTGGTTCTCGCTGTTCGCCCTTACGAATTGCGAGCTTCGTGAGGAGGAAGAAGTTGACGATGGTGAAGAAGAAACTTCCTCTGTCGAGCAGCCCTTGGGGGTTGTCAAGGAAGATGTCGATTCGTCGTTGCCGAGAATGCTTGGTTTCTGCGAAAGTCTTAGCCTTGGGCCGTAATTACAATCACGAAGATAACCTACGATGTGCTGGGCTGAATGGCGTACGTAAGAGGGCTGGCTTGCGGCGGCTAGCTGAGTGGTTAGGGTTTCGGCCGCTGTCGGGGTGGTGGGCGTGCTGCCCCAAGCGCCAACGCCACTTGTCAGCGTTGCAACTAAGTTCCGTCGGTTTTCCTGGTGGGAATGTGAAGACAGTTCGGGCTGTGACTCGTGTAGTGTGAAGGGCGATACAACTGGTGGGATTGGCGACACGTCTCCTGCGGCGGTGAATAGTGGGATGCTTAGTTGAGACTGCAATTCGCCGGTTCCCACTGATAGTGCTGGTGATGGCCTTAGTCTGCCCGGAGAAACCGGAACATGCCATTCGGGGATCCGTGCAATGTGCTCGCTGTCGCTGTTATTAGCGTCGCCGGCTTGAGCTAGCCTGTGAGAGACCTCTTCAGAGTATGATGATCTATTTAAGCCAACTGATGGCGGTACTTGTTCCTGGGAGAAGAGTGAGACGAAGTATTCCGAATCCACAGATACGGTTTGCTGCGTATCGTGGTTCTCGCCTTGGTTCGCAAATGATTCTAGTGTGCTACTACCAGATAGTCGGTGACGATCAAGGCATCTAGAAGACTGTTTATGAGGTGCCGCAGCGATTTCTTTGCTTAGGCTTGGATCGTCGTCAAGGCAAGTGGAGGAGCCTGGTGAGTATAGGTTGAAGTCGGCATAGTCGTTGCCAGCCTCGCCTCCTGGGTTTAGGTAAGGTGGTAGTGGTACTTGGGCCTCTCCCTCGAAGGTGCCGGCTGCCGCGTTCTCAACGTTTAGTGCCTGGGCCGGCGTAATTGGTAGCGATGGCGAGAAGGAGTTGGAGTTGGACAATGTGGATGTGGGTGTCGGGTAGCTTGTGGGGTCGAAGAAGAATTCATAGTTGAAGTCGTAGGGGATAGCCTCGGTTGGCTCCTCGTCAAATTGGACAAATTGGGTCCAGTCCATGGCTGGATCCATCATCGGGTCTGCGATTGCTGAGTCGAAGGACGATGGTGATATCATGTCAGAAAGGTCGAGTGATGGTGGCTGCTCTGAAGGTTCAAAAGCCGATTGCTGTGAAATAGCTGCTACTGCAACCGGAGCAGCAGCCTTCTTGGTCTTCCTAGCTGTTTTGGAGGAGGAAGAGCCCGTAGACCGCTTATGACTAGGGTCACAGCGGATCTTCTTTCTCCGGCAAGAATCGCAGGCCTTGATGATTCGCATCAGGTGGGCATGGTCACGCTGCTCCTTAGTCTTGCAGCCACGAGACGCTGAGTTGGTGACGTCTCTTCCGTCCCTGGTCAAAATCTTCATGCCGGGAAGGTGAGAGAAGTCGTTTGTTCGGCCGGCCTTCTTGGAAGAGGGCTTCCGAGAAGTGTTTTCAGCAGAAGAAGTGCTAGCTTGCGTCCATTGGCTCTCAGACATAATAGGGGATGTGAAGTTTGAGGCATAGCCAGAGTCGACCATGGAGACAGCGGGAGAGGTAGCAGTGGAGCCACTGGATGGATAGACCATGAAGAATTTAAATAATTCACCAGTTGCCATGCTATGCTCGAAGAACTCCATGGATACGATAGCACGCTTGCTGTCGATGGTAGCATTTCCAGGGACATAAGCTTCAATCATCTCATCCAGCTGCTTGGAGCCCATTTCAGGGAAGAACTGCAGCGGCTCGCCAATTGCAGGCTGATTGACGGAGAAACCCATGAGGGTAGCAGCAGAGTTGTTTCGGGACATGTACGACATTTTGAGGTTATTCTCGTAAGCAATGTCGGGAGAGCGAAAACGATACACTTTGAGTATATTGGTGATTTGACGGCTTCAGGGAAACTTGGTTTCACCGGCAAGCGCCAACGTTCCTCGGCGTAAGGGGCTATTGGGGTCGCCAACTCCGAGGTTGAAAAATTCGGGTCGGCTAGTTTAGTTACGTTTGGGTGTAGTAGACAATAGGTATCCTAATTGTGGTGGCTATAAGCCTGCTTGTTGACTTGCGCTTCAGTGTATGGAGTGAAGTTGACTAGCAACAAGGGGGTGGACTGTCAGCTATCAGGGCTGAGTACAGTGATGGGTAAGACGGAGAGATCTGGCTCGAGTCAAGACACCTTAGTCTATGGACGGTGATGCCTTGGCTCAGGAGTCAGGGGTAGGGAGTGAAGGTCTTCGGAGTGAAAGCAAAACAGTGTAGATGACTTATTTTCGGATGGAAGAGAAACGAAGGAGGAAAAAAGAAAATCGCAGCTCGGGAGGGAGTCACCGGGTGATATTTCATTCAGTTTCTGCTGGCTTTCGTTATACAATAGTGCGCGCAAAGCCTCAATTCATCGGCATCAAGAATGGCGGAGCAGGGTTACCGGACCCACCCCCGGCGAGAGAGTAGTTGGACGGATTAGCCAATAACTGTGCGTTTTAGGTGGGCACGGGTGCTCCAAACCGTCCTAGTCCGAAAGTACCCCTTCCCTGAAATTGTTAGAGTTTTGCAGAAATGCCCCATAGTAATCGCAACAAAGTCAGATATCAGTCCCATCCGGCTGGGGAAGGATGCGTGGAAACCTGAGGCATCCATCGGCCAGACAAAAATGATGAGTTTGACTCATTCGAGAAATTGGCCAATGCTGTAAGCTCATCCACCACCAACTAGGGTACTTGTACTTTGGTATAGTACACTATACATGGGACTAAAACAAGCTTGGAAGCTTTTGCTTCAAGTTCATTTCGAATCTTGAGTCTAAGACAGTAGGTATACGTATAGGGTATACAGCACGTTTTGTGCCGTATGTTTGAACATTGAATGTTGATTTTACAACTTTGAAGTATCATTGCATTGGTATAGGTATGATATCGGACCTGTTAGCTTCGGTTTGGAAGCTCACTTGGTAAGATTTCATCATTGGGGAAGACTTATGAAAATATAAAAATCTCAAAAAGTTGAATTGTCCGTTTCACTTTCCCTATTCGCCCATTTTTGACGCCCTTGATCTCTTGGAAATGGAATATAATTTGTTCGTTTGTTTAATATGTAAGTGGTCAATGAACCCCTCTTGTTAGCAGCCCCACTAGATCGAACTGAAAGATCTAGGTTGGCGACAGCGGAAACCTACAGTACCTCCACAAACTTTCCAGGGACCTTGCAAGTGGTCTCGTCATTTATGCCCATGTACGGGGCTGAGTCAATCCTAAAAATCACACCTACATAATTAGTACTTACTATCAAACCAGGCCAGTTGACCAGACTACATACATAGTACGATATTAGAGTACATTGACGTACAGTAGTATCTATCATGCCTATAACATACGCAGGTATACCTACCTAAATGTACGTATAAACATAGCTCTCGTATGACTCAGGGAAGGCCTGCTCGGACATATGTACATCTGTATGTTTTAGACAGCCACAATAGGCATGTCGAACCAGCAGCACTTAAAGTAGGCGCAATTGGCACAGAACGGGAGCTATTTCGCTCGTAGCACGTGCTCTACCCTTATCCTGCTTACCTCTACTTACATTGATAGAAGATATCCATTGATGGATACCCCGAATAGATTAAAGATAGGCCACGAAAATAACGAAGTATAAAATAAGTTCACGTCTAATTAGCGAAGGGAATAGTTCGCTTCTTTGCTAGGGTTAACTTTCGCGCCTAGTCCCCTACGATCTATAAATATACCATTGTAGCTTTCGGTGTCTGTATATAAGATCAATCGATATAAGATCGAGAAAATCGTCCCCGCGTAAGTACCTCCTGCTTTTGTTTTATTGCCCTCCAAATGTTGACCATTAATGTTAGACACAGGTAACCTGTGAGTATGTCTAATTGATCCTAACGCCTGGAATGATAAATGGGTATCAATGACATATATGCAATCACCTTGCTAGCTCGTATCGTAAAAGGATGGAACATCGAAGTGTCGAGTGAATCGTTTTCGGTATAAGCAAACTGACGCCACTGAACCAGAATATTAAGCGACTGCGACCGCGCCAGGCTAAGCGGTTATCAGAGCGCCGAAACCATGCCTCCCAAATATCTCATCAGGGGCGAATCGGTTCCTAGGACGGTGGCGACCTTGAACTCTGTTATTGGGCTTTTACTCGTCAACATTCTATAGCTAAAATACTGGGGGTGATCTTACTAACCTCGTCGGCCGTCTGAGGCCTGACCCGATCCTTTAGTGTCCATGTCGCGATAAATCCAACCAACAGTAACACCAATGACAACCAACCGATCGTGCAAACCCGCAATGGATTCGTCTCGGCAAGATAGCCGCCTTCCCGGATGATTGTGGTTAATAATGGTATTATAATCGAGAGAAGATGGCCAATAGGCAACTTGGCATAAGATACCAGCTTCATAGGACATCGATAAATCGAGTGCTTTGGTTGGGCGAGGCTATGCGATATCTTCGTCCCTGATCCTGATGGATGCCACCAAGCGCGATCTTTTCGGGCGGGGAAACGAAGGCAATCTCGCGGGCAGCGGCCGCAGTCGGAGGCGCCGCCGGACGAACTACTACTCGTATCCCACTTGGCATTGTAAAAATAGGCGCGATCATACGAACTGCCGCCAGCATAATATGGACTATGCCCGCCATTTGAGCCGCCCCCGGCCAGCCAGGATGGATTTCCATCTAACTGCCGGTCCCAGGAAAAGCCAGCTTCGGACTCACTGGAATGGGACAGAGCTATCGCCGACCCGACAACGGATTCATCTTTGGTGGATCCGTAATACCATCTTTGGCATGAGCCCGAGCAACTTTCTTTCGTGCATCGAGACGACGATAAGGGCGACTCGGGGTCGTTTGGATTTGAATTTGGGAGTCGAAATTTTGTATGGCAAACTGTGCACACGAGCCAGATACGCGGATTGATGTCGTGAAAATGGCGATGCTCCGCTCGAAAGTGCCAAGAGAGGTCTTTGAACGGCCCCGTCCAAGGACAGGGCTCCGACGATGTGTCAGACATACTATCTGCCGAGCCCTTATACTCGCATTGCCAACGGTTAGGAAAATCCCGCATTTGGCTGCCAATCTCAAGGTATTCGTCGGGTATATCCCCGCTCGGTGATTGTGCACCTATATCGTTGCCAGGGTAGTACGTTTGCCCCGGGGCTTGGAGCATATCTCTGTCCAGATGCACCGAGTCGGTGTTGAAGCCACTTACCACCCGCTGTACGCTTGAGCGGACGACGCTTTCCTGGTCGCTAATTGACGACGATAGATCAATATAATCGGGTAACAAAACGGGGTCTTGGTCTGACGGTGTTATGGCGGCGCCTCCTCCTGTACCGAACGTTTCGCGGTTTATGGCTCGCTCCATTGGCGTGAGTGGTGCAATATCGGATTGATCATGCAACCTACCACGACTCGGGGATCGCTGGAGGAGGGAGTTGTCATAGTTCTCGTCCAACTTGCTAAAGTCATGACAATCGCACTAACGGTATACGTTTAGCGATCGTAACAAGATTAAAGATGTTGATATAAGAGGTAGCCTTACTGTTATTTTCTTGGCGCGATGATGCGGACAAGCAAGTTTGAGCTTCCGTTTAAGTGCCGTCCTCAATCTTGTAGAGGCTTCCAGCGGCCCTTTCCTCCGACCTCGTGGTCGTTTCGTTTGGTTTGCATCCTGTGTCGCGGGGTCCTGGGTGGATGGCGACCCCGGTTCGTCTATTGGTGAATGGATAGTACTAGTACTGACAGAGGGAGCTGCTGAGGGAGGTAGTAAATTCTGTTGGGATGTGACATGAGTTTGCAAGCGCATGCGCTCATGCGTCTGGCGGATGTCGTTGTAAATTCTTTGGTTCTCGGGGGTGGGCGGGACAATAATTCTACGAGGATGGACACTGCGGGATTGAGCGGGCGAAGCCATTGTTTGAGGCCTACACAGCGTCACTGGCAATCAGTCACGCGGTTAGATATAGATAGCCTTGTATTTCTGTAGGATATAAGCTCGCCGCTGGACTCAACCATAAGGTGGAATCGTATGGTGCGGTGCAGCGCGGCAGGGGCTAATTGTTAGGATCGAACAATCGAGCAGACGAACTGGACGTGGTAGTCAAAATTGTATTGCTGGTAGCCTGGCTGTGTAGGTTTATGTATATGTATGGCAATGGTTGAGATGTAGGAGACTGGATAGGGCGAGACGTAATATTTGAGGGACCGGCCAAGAGAATAGGTCTGGTAATAGGTAATAGGGTAATAGTCTACCTAGGTAGGTACCAATTCGGCAGCATTACATGTCCACGGGTATGTATCGGACTCGCTACAGCAAATGCTTGATGCTTGTACTGCGCCTGGTTGAGGCTGACGAGGCAGAATTTTAGCCAACCTGGAAGCCAAACCAAACCCTCCACTCGAAGAATGCGGCCACATGAACTCGCTTAGCTGGGGACGTAGGTGTGTCATCTGCTTTACCCATCAGTTACTTCTTGGGCTCCAGGGCAACACACCACGTCCAGTAAAAAAAAAAATATCCAACTAATGCCCGGCGAACACCACTAATTTCCGTGTAAGTCATGGACGACACGGGGCGACACGGGCAAGGTACCAGTATAAGCGGTGCCGGGTATTTGATATGAATACCTAGTGTATTTCTTCAATCCGACTCCGAACTTTCGGTGAGCTTAACATAAAATTGATTTGTCTTTTGCGGCAGCTGAAAGCTGTCTGCCTTTTAGTACCTAGATATACGAAGTATATTTCAAGTAGAACTCGACCACGGGCGGGGAAACGAAGCCAAGCCCTTGTTTTGTTCTTTTCTTTTTCTTCTTCCATTTCCCTTCTCATCCACTTGGATGCGACGGGCAGATGCAGGTAAGACCCCACTTACGTACACATGTAGGTAGCTATGCAGACCATGGATGTCATTAAATGGATGTTCTTTGGGGGCGGGCACCTTTAAGCTATTAAAGCACTGCATGTATAGCTGATGAACCACTAAGGCGTCCGAAGCTTGCTTGGCTTGACACGTAGCGGGCCGTTCACCTGATATACTGTATGTTGATTGAGCCGCCGCATCGCTTCGTAAGTAGTCATCGCAACATCTTAACAGCATACATAGTAGCATTGTCGGTCCGTTTCGACAGCGACGAAACATGATCGGTTTCCATCCCCGTTATCGCCTGGGCACTTACCGGTTGCGTCGTCCCGACACGGAACCTTCGATGAGCTCCATGTTCTGAATAATAGGCTCCGTTGCGACAGAATGTTATCTTAACTAAGCATCGTGAGGTACGAATTCCCCTGCGGTTCCTAGCCTCGCCGTAAGCAATAGCTGCACGTAACGTGGATGGGACGTGACCGTGGCTTGTGTTCGTGGACCATATCAAATTTTTCTCTCTAGAGCTACGCAACCTTGAAAATTTGCGGCAAAGATAGGTCGCTCGTATATGCTCTACAACGGACGGGTGAATTCAAACAGATCATGAGCTTCTCTGCTCCATGGTCCCCCGTTCGCTCTAGCAAATCCGGGCATTGGTGTAACAGTAGCCTTTTTAGGACGAGCTTCTGACCTAGTCTTCTGTCTGTTCTCCTCCTGTTTCCTGTTGTCTAAAGCTTTTCCTAATGTTGCGTCTGTAGGCAGAGGGCATTGTGGGACTTTGCCGGCAGCATCGGAGGGCTTGGCAGCTTTCCTGCCTCGAGTGGCGGGGTTGACCACCATCTTCGCAGGTTGTTGCACATCTGGTTTCCCGCCCATTACCGATGCGGACTCGGGTCGTTCCTCTACAAAATATGAATCTTCCTCGGCATTAGGCGCACCCGTATTGTGGCTCTCCATAGACTTGAGAGCGGTGTCAGTTCCCGTTGCCTTTATTTCCTGACCGGAATGAAACTGATTGTTTGTGCCGACTTGTCCGTCATTTGCTGGTATCATATCCGTGGGGTTTGCCACTAACCCGATCGACTGCACCTCCGAGTGGTTCGCGGTAAGGCCGTTAGCGAGACTTCCGCTGCCATGCTCACCTCTACCTTCATCCTGGGGAGGATCGTCTGAGTAATCCGTCTCTTCATCAAAAATAAATCCGATTACTTCTTTGCTACGTATGCTCTTGCGACCTAGCTGAGCAAGACGAGGGGCGGGTACTCCGTCGGGCAAGAACAAATCGTCCCCATCAGACACTCCTTGGTTGCTTCTTCTTTCCACCATTGTCTGGGGGCAATCCTCACTCGGACTCGCTTGCTTCTTTCTAGATAATTGCCTTCTACTTCTGGAAGATCCAGTCAACTCGTCCGAAATGGTACCCTCATCTGGGTTGTTGCGTTTACGACGAGGCTCTATGCTCTTGGAAGGATCGTCTTGCATGACAACATCTCCAACTGATTCGATACCGTTTGCTTTCTTCCGCTGGGACCGATCAGGATTTCCCGATACCTCGATATCTGTAGACATGCCTCTGTCGAGGACTCCGTCGCTTAGATCTCTTGTTATGAGGTCTACTGTCGCGGTGGGAGGGTTCTGACAATTGACTGGACCGTTTGTTTTCGATATTGACGAGTTGTCCGTATCTAATCCCTCGGAAATCATCAACAAGCCTCGCCTTTTCCGTGGTTTAATGCGTAATTCTGTCCTCGGTTCGATTATGGCTTGTCCCTGAGATAACCTTTGACGCCCCTTGCCGTTTTCGAGCGCTTCTACCCTTCTCCTAGCCCTAGGTTCTATACTCTGACCTTTGATTTGGGCTGTTGCCTTGGCATTAAAGTCCGAGGATATGCTTTCAGCATCTTTGCTCCTTGATGCCGTCGCCAGGGATAAATCACTACGTACAGTGCTTTTGCTACCAGCTTGAGAGCGAGTAAGTGCGTCCGCCCCTGGACCCCTCGGTCCCATATTTGACGATATTGACTGTAGCGAATCGCTTTGTTCGATGCGACCCCCAATCTCACCTGTTTTCCTCGATCCCAGCTGTCTTTTGTTAGCTAGAGAGTGATGTTTCTCTGTGAGATGTATTCCGCCTGGTATAGGAGATGATATGGATTGCGGCTCATCCATACTATACAAGGGTGCTCGCAATCGCTGGTTCGATACGGTCCTTGGCACCCTGCCCCGCGTCTCCTCCGATGTATTCGCATCTATTGCGTGCATCGGTACAGACGCAGAATCTAGATCACCATCGTGACTTCTAGGCCCAGGTGCTGCTGGGGATTGGCTATCTACAAAGACAGGAGGAATCTTCGGTGTCTTGCTTCGTATCAATGGAGTACTTGTCGGCGTGGCGGAAAGCGACAGCGAGGCCCCGAACAGGCTTTGCGCATAACCACCCTTGCTTGGAGGTGAAGGCTCTCGCCTCCTTCGCTTTATAGAGCGTGTATCGTTATTTTGCGGTGATGCAACTAACTTCTGTCTCTCCTCGTACGGTGATTCGGTAGGCAATAGAGCACGTCCATGATGCCCAGTCGGCGTTCCGATTAGGTTATGGAGAGGCTTATGTCGTAGCTGGAAATGGGGGACGGCGGTATGGGACGCAGCAGCCTCGAGCGTCGACTGCCGTCTCGCAAGGGCAGCCGACTGACGCTCGGCCCTTTCTTTTGCTCTTTTATCTATCAACTCGGAGAGGTCTTGATCGCGGCTCCCCGTGCATTCAGCAACCTGAATAATGGCACCTCCTCTCTCGAGCTCAAGCTCTTCACCTTCGTCTAGGTCTTCATCCTCACGCCAGTGGGTATCTCCGACAAAGTTGCCACGTTCGTCGTATACCATGATACGCTTGTTGAAGGTATGGTACTTGAGTCTTCCATCTTGCCAGCGCTTTTGTTTTCTACGAAGGTCTCGTGTGAAGAGGCAAACGAAATCGAGGACCGGAGCGGTACTGCAAAGGGCTTGCTGGCCATCATTCGGGGATCCCGAGCTATGCATAAGCTGCACAGCTGCAGCCATCATCACCGACAGATATCTTGATTCATTTGGTTAGAATGGGGGTATCGATGTCTATGTGGCACTAGCGAAGTGAAATAGTAGGCGAAGTTGTCGATGCAATACCAAATTACAAGCTTTAGAGGACAAGATAAGAAGACATGGGTGGTAATGTATTGCAAGTCCTAAAGTTGTTGGGATCTGGGGAAGCGCGTTCGTACCGTAAGAACATTGGAGCGCGTTCTAAGTGGGGTTTATGTAGTAAATTTAAGTAAAGTTTCTAGCGGAAGTCGCGTCCCACATAGCCTATTCAGCGCGTTAACACGTGCTGTGCCATCCATGGATATAATACCTACCCCTTTAAAAATCAACAGTTGTTTCATTCGTTAAAACCTCGCTACCAACTAGGTACCGAGTGGTCTTTCGTGGCCAAGATGCGTAGTGACGTTTTTTGTTGCTTATCGTTATCACCAACTTTTTTTATTCGGAACCGTAAGGAGTGGCTGTTCGCGAACCTAGGAGTCGGTAACTGCACAGCCTACCTGATTGACCTATCTGATGCTTCCGGTGTACCACCAATTTGTTTCGAAGAGTAGAAAGGGCGGGAAATTTTACAAGGACTCGACTGAACCTTAACTTGGCCACTTTTAGTTGGTCATCATGCAGGCAATGATGAACCACTGGCATCCTCCACCTGCATTAAGGTTCCATGCACGGGTAACCAAACTTTCACAGTACATGTATGTTAAGTACAAATCCATAATAGATTGTAGTGAAACAGTACATCATATGTTAGTTTGTTATGACTTCCATATTCCTTTCCGCACTTACGACTTCCCCTTTATTCCCCCCATTCTATTGATATACCTAGCCTTCACTTGCTGGATCATCAACTGGAAGCTACATATTAGGTATACTGTACTAGTATGTAGCATCCCGGTGGCTCGGTAAAGCGGCAGCGTCTATTCGTTCTCTCAACGGGCTGTGCCTTCTGTGCCTTCTGTGCCTTCTGTGCCTTCTGTGCCTTCTATGTGTGTCAACTCGTTGATTCTCAACATCCTTCAAATATTTAGATTGCATACATAATTAGTAGTCAATAGTATTTGGATTTTGGATTTTACGGTAATTTCCACCCAGTGCCTACGCCTCGCCTCTCGACCCCTTGTTTCTGCCTACGTTTCCACCCCTGCTTCTATCCTCTATGTAGTGCAGAGTGACACATCCTGAACTTAACAAACTCATTTCATCTTCCGTTGTCGCGTCTCCAACTTTCATCATTCAGTCTTCCAAGTTCTGATCCGGCGCGTTACCCTTCGTCGCCATATGTACCTACGTATAGTCTAATACGGGCCAGAGTGCATACTGTAGCTCTTCATAGAGCTCTTCGTCCTGCCGTGTCCCGAAGCTACCAACCCCACTTACTATTATTGTGTACCTACAATTTCCCCGCCAAACACTTCCTGTCGATGTTGAGCAATTAGGTGCGGAAACAGCACTGCAACGACCTCACGGATTTGCCCAATATGCAGTCTATGCAGAGACAGTTTGGGAAATTGCTTCATAAGAGCCCTGGCGACAATGCTCGGGTGGCCGTTTTGTTGAACGATTACGAAGACGCTGATAGACTTCTGGTTAAGGTACGGACTAAAAAAAAGACAGCTATTACTCCAACTCTTGAATTCCGCCACGATCCAGATACCCCAGATACTGATAAGCTCACGTCTCCAGATCATTGACCATACTAAGTCATGGCGCGAATCTTGGATCGACATGGCCATGGCACAATTAGGTATAATGACCGAGTACGATGGACTATGGGATCCTATTGTCGGCGCCTCTGACGGACACGGAAGACCAGCCGCGCCCACACCGGACTTCCAGCTCGAACGCACTTTGAAACTGAAAGAGGCCTATACCGACCTGAAAGCAGAGTTACTCGACGAAGTTGGTCTCATCGAATCGACCATTATCCGACCCGCTACCGACGCTCGCGATTATATCTCTCCTTTACGGAAGACGATTAAGAAACGCGAAAACAAGAGGTTAGATTACGAAAAGTGTCAAGACAAAGCCAACAAGCTGCAACGAAAGTCGGCTCGGACTCCTAAGGAAGATGCGTCTTTGGCTAAAGCCGAGGCCGAAGTTGCGCGGGCAGCTGAGGTACAGAATTCAGTCTGATAGTGATCCGGGCAAGAGTAACAGCTAACAAGCTTGATAGGAGTTTCAAATTGCTGACTCGCATCTGAGGGAGACTTTGCCGCCCCTTGTGTCTGCAACTTTCAGTCTAATACCACCCTTAATGGCAGGAGTTGTAATGATTCAAAATAGGTTGCTCGGGTTGTATTATACCACGCTTCATAACTTTTGTCAAGATTATAATTTCCCATCGCCGCCGCCTCCCATGGAGACCGTGATATCCACGTGGTCCACCGCTTATGAGCCCGTGAAGCGCGAGGTCGAATCCATAAACTGCATTGCGACAGGAAAGGCCGTCCGACAGCCTATGAAATTACCAGACGACCCAAGCAATGGAAATGATCGTGGCAATGATCGGAAACCGTCTACTTCTTCCACGGCATCTTCTACCGGCGAGAACGGCTTCCGTCGTTCGTCGTCTGGACTCCTCAACAATGGGAATGCCGCTCCCCCTGTAACCGGTCCCCGGCCAAGTCGCATTCCCTCGTCGACATCGATAGCATCCCAAGCAAGTACCGTTGTGCAGTCGAGACCTTCTTTCGCTAATCGTGATTACCTCACACCCACCGATTTTACTACCGCATCTCGGCTTGGGGGCTTGACGCCATCTGTATCACCCGGGTCGACTCAACCGCGGTCGGACTATTTCGGTCGACCATCAACGGCATCGACAACAGCTTCTAGTACGTCACTTAATACGGCTGCCAGCGGCCTCTCTATCGCACTCAAGAAGAAGCCGCCGCCGCCGCCGCCCCCAAAGAGAATCGGCTCGACTCGGCCTGAGGAGTTCGTAGTCGCTCAATACGCGTTCGACGGACAGAACGCGGGCGACCTGTCATTCCGCGAAGGCGACAAGATAAAGATCGTCAAAAAAACGAATACGGACCAGGACTGGTGGGTCGGCGAAATAGGCGGCGAGAAGGGAAATTTCCCGGCGAACTATACTAGGGCGGCTTAGCGGGCGACATTAGTACACAGAGCGCAGAACTTCGATGAGGTGCTGGATTCCAGCGGTGTGGGAACGGCCATGCCGAGCGCGCGCGAGATAACGTGTATATATCGATAATGAGCTGATTGGTTATCGCTCCTTTTCTCATTATATTTTGCAACATGGGTCGGGAAAAGGAGGGCTCGGTCGGTTAGAGATCCCAGTTAGACGGAACAGATGGGAAGACTAGCCAAATGGGTGGCCAAAATGGACAATGGGATGGGAAGAACCGCGAAGTATATAACCCTCCTTCAGTACGATTTTAATAGATTCGAAGTAGGGTAGTCCTGGGACGCAAATACAAGAGGGGGTTCAGCTGATATAAGCACTGAAATCAGGATCATGTTGCGAGTACATCATGGCACGACTATTGGCGAGGATGGAATATGAATATTTCATTCTCGTTCCAAGAAAATACACATTCTGTCTGCTGCTTTTCGTCTAACCGAGACTGGTTGATGCCCGGCTAGAGGAACTACCGACCACTCTCATCTCATCTCGTATCGACTATTTCTCTCGTCTGTTCAGTCCCAGTCCCACTCCTAATCCATCTCCCATTTTCCAAAACAAACATGAACGGCTCACCCAGCTCGGGAGCTACCCCTGAGCGAGTAGGGCAAGAAGCAAAGTCTATATCAGCTCGGTGTGTCCGGAATATTAACAAGAAAGCAAAGGAAAATCAATGTAATGTGAATCTCAGACTGCTGCGCAGTTACCAACCTGGTGTCCTTTCCCTACGCCTGTTGAATCCATGCCATGCAAGTGTAGCGAAGTCGTATCATCCAGTCTTTAGGATATCGGGTATCATATGAGACAAAGGAGATATGGCGACTCGAGCGCCGGTATGTACTGGACTAGAGGCATGACTGCCAACTGAGTAGTGGTAAGGCAGCTGTGAATAGATCGAAACCGCTGGTTCTAAGAATAAGGGGGTACGGTATGTGGTATCATCGATAGATAAGGGGACCTTTCCCCTTCTTACAGTAGGCCGGGATTTAGGCGATCTGTAAGAAGCTTCGGGCCGGAGTATCCGCATAGAAATAGCCGTGACGAGAAGTGACATCAATGGTGTATGGTGTCCGTACTGGCAAACCAGGGGACAGGGGGAGATGTTATCTATCGTAGGCAAAGCTAGCATGCCTAGAACGTGCTGGGGCCCAATTCAACAGGTGGTGAGCCCGTACCCTCTCGTCGCTTGCGCTCCTCCTCGGCTCTAATAGCACGGGTGATCTCCTCGATTTGGGCATCCGCGGGGCCGCGTGCTCCTAAATAACCGTCTTCCGAGCCTTCCAGTTCCATAGGTGTCACCGGCCCGGGGGATCCCAAAGGTGCCAACCTCGGTTTGCTCGGCTTGGACATACTGGAAAACCCTATCGTCCTCAAAGAACTCATCGTTGCTGCACTGACGTTTCCGCCATTAAGGGCCAGCGTCGCTTGAGCGATCATGTCGCGCTGGTATTGCTGTAGTCGGCGTTTTGCATCGGATTCGTTACGGGAATGACCCATCGTAGCCGAGTCTCTAGTTGTAGGCACCTGGGTTTCCGACTTAGATCCTATTGGAGACGTAGGGTTCGAGGTAAATGGTCGAGCTTGTTGCCTATTTCTCTTTTCCTCTTTCCTCTTCACGTAGTTGGAAGGATAATATTTGCCCATAGGTAGAGGGCTGTCCTGGGTTCCGGTCGGCATGTAACTGGCAACAGGAGTATTAGACCCAGAGTCAAAATGCGATTCCAGAACTTTTGTGGCATTGGGTGGCGCAAGCCTCGAAGATCGTTCCGGCATTGTCACAGGCATTGTCGCAGGAGCCGTGGTAGATATTGCTCCCATCGCTGCTCCAGTGGGAGTATATGCCTCGCTATCAGGAAGAGAACCCGACTTGCTGGCACGCTCGATTGATTTCATGCGCGCCTTTGAGGCATCAAGTTGAAAGGGATGAGGGCAGTAAACTCGATTTTGGTCCTCGTGTAAGGGAAAATAGCCACTATGTACGACAAACGATTGTTTGTTAGCCAGGACTTCCATGTGTCCGACTCGAGATACATACCCAGGAAGATCCCCGCGGGCGGAAAGCGGTGCTGGTGGAGTATAAACAGGAGCACTGTTGACTTTCTTGGTAGTAGGAAGTTCGATTGCAATTGGTCTAGTTCGTGCAGGCGTTGATCTGGGAGGCTCTAATAGTGACGGATCTTTTTTTCCTGAATCAGTTGGAGACATTCATTAGCACGGCCTAATTTAAGGGTATGACGCAGTTAAACAAAGCGGGTGTTGATAGAAAAGAGTATAGTCTAGAGAGTACATTCGAAGAAATAAAGGGTACTGGGGGCCACTGAAAGGAGGGGTACATGGCGTGGATGTTTCAGAGCGTCCCTTGGACACAGCGCTGCGTCAGTGGCCAAGCAGCCAAGGAAAGGACCACGAGGACCACAAGACCCTAGAAGCACCTAAAGAAGAGGGTATCCCTGAACTGTACCCCGCCATAGGGGCTGATAGTGGAGAGCATTAGTGGCTTTTGGTCGCCATCCAACCACAGTCATCCGCTGGCGGTCACAAGTCGGAAATGGACAATCTTCATCGCAAGCCCCAGGCAGGGACTAGACGACTAAGGTTGTCCAACGGAGAGAAATAAAAGCAAACTAATCCAGGTTACTAGTCCACCATGTATGGACGTGGTCTCTTGTCTCGTACATCAAAAGATCTCCCAACCGGCCCTCGACGTCGCTCCAGAAGGGGAGCGATCGTTGACCTAAGAGACTTGGTCCACTTTAAAGGCGGAGGGGGAATTGGGGGGGGGGGGGAATTTTCGCAACAACAATAATTATAACATACCGCCACTAGGTCGAAGCTTTGGGGACGCCTCCGGCTGTTTGTCGTAGACGTGATCTATCGTCGGATCCGGTGAAGGTCTCGTAGAGAAGATAATATCGTCCTGCCGGATATCGGGCGAAGAGAGCGGTGACACTTCGGATGAGCTTGACATGGTTCTTGTAGGCGGCGGCGGACGTCTTTTCATGGACGACAAATACGAAGACGGCTTGAACGAGCGACCGAAGCTCGCCATGTTATCGTCACCGCTGCCTCCAAGCTGCAGCCCACCGATCCGCCCCTGCAGCTAATCCCCAAATATAACGTCGAATAAGGAAGATCTAACAGACAATATGGTATATGTCAGCCAGTTCTCTAGAAACCAGTGGTACGTCCAGAACCCGGTGAATGGACCCGCCCCATTAAAGATGGATAGGCACTAGATAGATAACGAAGACAAATGAAGAGAGAACTTTAGACGATGGATCTGTCGAGATGTGGGCACCTCTTTCGGAGAGCCTATGCCCCGGGACGGTTCAGTTGGTAACTTCAAGCCGCTGTTTTACGCCGATGGATTCGCCTAGGAATTTATCCTGTCTCCTTCTCACTTTGGGAAAGCGATGTTTGGGGTGCTTGATAAAAGAACAGAGGCCGTACTACCTGACAAGCGGCGGTTCGTTGCGGCGCTTGTTCAGACACGAAGCAAACATTGCAATGCAAAGGATCGAAGGGGGTTAACTTTTTATCAGGTGTCTTACCTTGGCAGGAGTTGCAAGTGGGTTATGTTTAACGTGAGGGTTGATACCTCACACTACTGTACGTAAAATGGAGGATGCTGCTATCGAAACGTGATTCGACTCAAGGAAGATCGTCGTTCATGACCTGTGGCGGGCTGCGTAGTAGGCAGGTGTGCATATGTAAGTATCCACCCGCAATTCGATTGTCGATTATTTTGTGAATGGGTAGATAGATGGATGGATGGGGTGAATAGGTGGAAAGGACTTGTGTAAATAGACCCGCTCTCTCTTGTTTGCTCTCTACCTTTGATCCGGCGGAGAGATGACAGTCCTTGGCATATGATGTAAAAACCAAGTTGCCCGTCCCGTGGTAGGTAGGTAGGTAGATTGCTGCTTTTTCAAAGCACGGGGAGCAGAAGTTTATCCGTGATGGTGGTGATGGGTGGTGGTGGTGATAAGTAAACGTGATGGTGAGTGTGTGTGGTAGATGGCAGGCTTGGAGATAGATGGATGTCAACACTACACATCCGACTAAAGCGCCTCCGAAGCGGAACCCGGGGTCTCTCCCCTCCCTGGTGGAATACCTAGGAAATATTTTATATAGTATTAGGAAAGCTGAACTCGACCGGCCAGCTCTTTCTTCCGACAAGATGACGGCCGGACCCCTAGTCCGCGCGCGGTAAGACCAGCATCGAATCCCTTCCTAATACCTAGTACTGTACGTATAGTATATAAGGTATGTATCAATGTATACACTTCAAGGTTGCGACTATTCGCACCACTCCCCTTTGGTTTGTTGTACTTATAGATAACAACTGCCAGCTTGGGTATTGTAACCTAGAATTGAAAGAAGTGCTCTACATGTAGATCGAGAATCGAGAATCGTTAAAGGTGTTTTTAATATGATTGGTATCAAACGAAACGGCAAGCACGTAACAAAAAGCGATAATTACTATAATTACAATAGTACTAGGTATCCTATTAAACTCAATAGTGGCGAGAACTAACTGGGTACCTAATCTAGTAGTTAGACCCCTAAGATTTTCTTACAGGATTCTTGGACTTATTGGGCAGGTAGGCTCCACTCCACCTCGTGTATATCCTAGGTACATCCATGGATACATTCAATCCACTGCACATGTGTCCATCAACTTCGTGATACATATATGTACGTATCGCTCATTGGTTAGCCCTATCGAGGTGTCATTTTTGCGGACAGCAGCAAATTGGCGAACGGAGCGCAAAATAGGAAAAAGGAAAAAGATTTACGGCATGGTTTGCGATCCGCTGCTCATGGTGCTCAATGCAAATGATAAAATACCAACAAGTCAACAATATGCCGATATGCCGAACTAGCTCTGATGTAGGGTTGCACGTAACAGGTAATTTTCAACGGTTATCCAACCTCCAAAAGAGTTGGAATCGTACGAGCCCCCTACTATCTATGTACTATGTACTACGAGTAGCACTCGAGGTATCAATGATGTATCGAATCGACCCGCCCCATCAACATTGAATGATGCGTCTTCTATTTCCCATTTGCCAGCTGGGAGGAATCATCTTCGGCCAATAGGTGAACATCTCAAAATCAAGTCCGCAACTCTCTATCTCTTGATTACTTCACCATCAGGTTTATGTCATGGCCCGCCTGGGACGGAACATAACAGCCCCCCGGGTGCTCTCCCTCTACCGTAGATAACGGCGAGTGGTTGACAAGGTAGCGGAGTACGTGCTACCTAGCTCGCAGAGATCAACGGACTATATTGAACATCAAATCGCCTCCCGTTGTCATGCCCGAACGTGTTTAGGTACGGAATGCATACACAGCTCTCGAAGATCCCAGTGTAGGCACGGTCCCACTACCACACGCCTCACTCTACAATCAAAACAATATCACATATACACAGGTACCTACCATGACTAGTACTAGAGTACTGCTCAAACAAGGGGAAACCTTCTACCTATCCCGAGAATCATAATGTGAATTCCGTATCCAATAATATATGGTACTCTTTAAAATGCTGCCCATACCTCCGTCTCGGAATATTGCCACGAGCTAATTTCTGGAAGAGAATCCTAGAACTCATATAAATCACCCTGTGATATCATGGCTGTGCTGAGTTTGGAGTGTATCATACCATAGAACGAAACGGCCGCGTCAGGTCTATGAGGGATGGACTAATAGCAGCTTCGTATCACCGGTCCGCCTACCATGGAAGAAAATGCAATTGAGGAAATCCAACTACGCTCCCAAACCTCCAATGAAGCTGAACGTAAAAGCTCAGTCTATCCTGCATGAGGGGCTATCTCGGAAGAAGATACGACTCCGCCGATCTGAGTAGATCAGTGCTAGAAGAAGAGAAATAGCTTCACATTCAGCCATGCTCACTCCCCGTCGTTTGTGTATAGTGAAGGTACTGTGATTGATAGCATAGCCAAGGTTTTCCTTTAGTTACCGTAAGTCTCGGTCTCATCAACCCTATCCAAGAATTCTTCGTTCCTAACGCTGAAAAAATCCCTTTTTTATCCATTAGATATTCTACCCTCACATAATTACTCTCTAAACCTAGGAGAGTCAGTAAATATTACCAAGACTTTTCTATTGTAGTATAATACGCATCTTAGCCCCTTGTCATAAATGTTGGGAGGAAAATTAATAGCGCCAAGCGCGGCTGGAGGTTGTGTCAAAGTCTTTTAGGTGAGGCTTTTCTTTTCTTTTTTTTAGGATCAGCGAAGCGTCAACCAATTTAGAATGAAAATCATCGTTAGGGGCAAAAGTAACACAAGCATACATTCCGGCTACAACTCTTCATTCGAAACAGAGAGGACCCTGGAATCTTAAGCGGTATATGTAAAAGCAAAAAGTCTGTACAGAGGATTCGATAAGATATGACGTAGGTGGTGGCCTCTTGGCGCATACTTCGGGATCCCTCTGGAATAGCGTACCCGCTTTTACCGCCGGTCAAAAACTGTCATGGATGTTGTGAAATGGCTTGGTAATGTACTTGCTACGTAGTACCTGATATTAATTATTCAACCAGAACACTTCCATAAGTCTATCTGTGGCAACGATGGCTTTAATTATAGGAGACTGGAGATTGAGACGCTCGTTAATACGCGGTTTCATGTGGTGAGAAGTCCAAATGGACCATGCATGTCGGTGTAACAATATATGAGAAGCCCGTTACCTCCAGAATAGTGCAATAGAGCTACGTAAGATTCGAATCTTTAAATTTATATCTAAATGCACGTACATATGTATGTCAGAGGCACCGACTACTATATAGGGAGGGAGCTTACGCAGTATCATGGTTGATTAACATCTAAGCTTCGAGGGCCTCCATTGTAGGCCTATGTAAGTCTTAACACGTTACAGCGGCAACGAACGGAATTGTCTGGGAAACATTCCGAGTAGGTAACCCCTGACGAATTATGCCATGTAAACCGGTGGTGGTTGTAAGTGAAACATGACATCAACGTACAGTACCAGAGCATAGAGGGATACCTAGATGAGTCCAAATGTTCATCATATCATATCACCGCCATCGCGAACCAAACAGACAAGAGCTATAATTAAGAATTATACTTCAGGGTATTTCGTTCTCTCAACGCCATGTTGTACTACCACCGCGTTCATCGTCGTAATCTCCGTATGTTGAAACGTTCCTGAGAGCGCCAAACCCAAATATTACTCGCTTCCCCCCTCTGACAAAATTGGCCGGGGCTACTATGCAGTCCAGCCGGTCGAGCGAGTCGAGGGATTACGACCCAGATGAGCACGGCCCGTGAAGCGGCTGCGTCTCTCGCGGTGAGCCCACCAGTAAGCGGCACTCGCAATAAACCCGATAAGCCAGAGTAGGGCGTTGGCCAAGTCAACCCACACAGCGTTCTTCATACGCTGTATGTCACTGTTCCCTTCTGGGTCCTCATGGATGTACATGTTACCGAACAGACCGAAAAGTGCAATCCACAAGACGAAAATAATGAAGGTCCATATCGTAACTGCGGCGAATCGCAAGATGAACGGGACCAGATACAGTATCGCTGTCAGCGCGGCAAGGCCCCCAACGACCTCAGCGTAGACCTGCAACGAGAAGGTACGTTCGTTAGCCTTTTCGGGTTCATGTCAAGCTGAAATGTGTGCGTGTCGCAACGAATAGAAGAATCCATACCCAATTTCCGTCAATATATTTCCCTTGGGAACGTGCTCGTTGCAAATCAAACCCGTATAATCCGCAAACGGTAATGGCCAGGACGAATTGGATGAAATGAAGGGCAGAGAAGAGCAAATAGCCCACTGTCATGCCTAGGATACCCATAGCTGCAAAATTTCAATGAGGTAAGGAATACGAAATGTGACGTTTGACTAGCAAAATACCGCCTTGAACTCTGGCGATGATACTATCGCGCCGCGACTGACGCGAAACGAATTAGCTATTAGGGTAGAGCCAAAAAGCCGACGATAAATGTAAATTCCAGATAAAGGCATAAGCTGCGACGTTTGTAGAATGTGGGAATTTGCTTGGGCGATGAAAGCTTTGGGCAGGATATAAGGTTCGTCTAACCCCTCTCTGTTTAGATTATCTAGAAGAAAAGCTTGCTATTGGCTATTTACAATCTAGGAACTATCGGGAAGCACTGACCAAAATCGGGGCACGAACGCCAGCTGCGTCATACCCCCTGGCCCTTAGGTATGCTTAATCTGTATCCCCTGCCTAATATGGGAATATGGGAATTTGCCAAGAGTTTTGAGCAACGGGCGTTCAAAGAATCTCCAAAGCTAAAATAGAGGGCCGTGCCTAGGGCTGTTCGGAGTTGGTGATATCCTGGTTTAGGTTCGATTCCTACCTCATAATAGCGCTGTCTGGGGACCCACTTATCCATTATTTTTCTTTCGGTAGGTAGGTACTTCCCTTAGGTATGTACATATGTAGACTAAGCAATTGTTCATTACATTACTACATAGTATGTATATACGGACGTCTTACCATCTCTAATTTCAACCCTTCCGTTCTCTTCGACTTGCAAGATTACCACGAGCCCTGGATCCATATACACTATTTTTTCATCTTAGGCACTTTTATGATGGCTTTGAGCCTGGTTTTGGTTTTGGTTTCGGCCCGAAAACAACTATCACATTTGATATCATCCTTCTAATTATACTTGAGTAGCTTTCCACTTTAGTTGAGATGACGACCAAATTCAAGGATACAGAGGTACGGACTTTACGACGGCGACTGAAAGTTAAACCAAAGCAATACACCTAGAATGGCCCTCAGATACCGTCGATCTAAGCGAGAAGATTATCTAAGTTCGGGTTGATGAGGCCCCCTACAAAGACAAGCGAAGAGGCTGTCACCCATCACCATGCCGCCTCAGCACCTTCTCGATCGCCAGGACTCCTCTCCTATTAGCACTGTCTGAGTAGAAATTCCATGCCTCTAAGTCTTGAGAAGTCCCGCTTATTACCGGCAACTTCTGCGATTTACTATTAAGTCGGGCAACGCGAGACGTCTCGCCCAGTAAACCAGAACACCCAATAAGAACAATCCATACCCAACACCCCCTAATTTGTTGCACCTCTATCAGTCTCACGACATACATTACTGAAGAGCCACATGATGACCTGGTTGATTGCTTGTGTTTTTCCATCTGTTATAGCTGAGTCGTAGGACGTAGATGAAAGAGTATAAAAGTGATGAGGCCCACTGCCAACCCCAAGAGTTGGCTTGTGGTGATGCTGACACCAGCGTCCCTCATAGTTGATAGGACTCCCGGCGGCGCTTATCATCTCCAACTACGACTCCAGCTGAGGAGTTACACAATTGGGGGTTTATTGGCTTACATCATGTATATTTCCAACATGAACTGCTACTCATAACTTGGTGACCGCTCTGGCCTCATACACACTGAACTTTGCCCGGTCTCTCTAATACTGATTGTGATCTTAGATACGCCGAGGTGCTTACACCGCTCAACTTGATCTATGTTTCGGTAGACACCGCCAGTGTTGCTCTCTCCTATAATCGTGAAACCGCACCTCTCGTTATGAGAGCAGTTGGTTGTGCAGGACCAACCGGAACCGTGGTTTCGATAAGGATTGGGAATCAGCCCTATGGATACCCATAGGCCCCGTGTCTCATAGGCTATGCAATGTTACCTCTTGTGCAGCCATTGGGATTGTCACCTGAGTCTACTGGATACCGAGCTAGTGGGAGCCAATATAATTGCGCTGCAGCATTGGGTGGTTACCGAGAGTACATCGTGGCTGTACGTATGCACTGGTGGAAACATTGCTGGCTTCTTGGAACCCCTTCTGCAGTCGACATCGCAGTCATGATGAGTCAATCAGCACCCTGCGTCCCACCGAGATCAGGTATAGAGCTACGGCCTACCGAATTTGAGACTTCCCGTCGAGAAGGGCATCACATGTCAAGCTTCGAGTTACTCAACCAGATGGCAATGCTTGCCGGTTACCAAGCCTATCAGCTACGCCGTTTTCACATCTACTGACCCAGACGGGCAGTTTCAAAAGGCAAATTGGTTGCCCTTACCGAATCCTAGTCATGCGACGCTGACATGGGCGACTGAGCCACCGGATAGCTACGAACATGGAAATCAGATATGATCATTGGGAGTACGATGTATTCTGAGTCTATTCCGGTGTTGGGCGCGGATGCCCAAGGCGAGTATAAGATGTCCAAAGTTTCCACGCAAGTTGCTCGAATTTACGACGGTCGATACCATCAAGGCATAGCTCAAATAGCAGCGCAGTAAAACCAATCGTACAGAGAATACCGTTGGGTAGCATATATTTACCTTACACAATCTTGTTCACCATGTCCCCTCAACACTCGCACTACGCGGGCTTCACAGAGATGTGCCATTCGAAAGGGACAGACAGTACCCATAGCAACGACAACCACTACTTAGGGGTTTCCCAACGATCGTACGCCGGTCCACTAACGAAGCCCGATGGGTCTGATCAGTCGACTTGGAGCTGGAAATGCGTCAGTTTTCAACCCTCTTCCCAGTTCCTATTGTAAGTGTACAACTAACATAAACGAAGTGCAACTGCGACGAAGGTAGCATTAATTCGTACATTTACAACACCAGTTGTTGGAGATGCTCGCACCCCAGGGGTTCGTGCTGCGTAGTCTACAGATACAACAGATAGACAACGAAGCTAGGCACCAGGTATTCCACGTCTTGGGACTGAGCAGGGGCTTCCCTTTCCCTTATTGGGCTCTGGGTTAAAAATGTACTCGGAAGCTCCGTAGTTTCGGCTAGCGGAGATCGCGTTTACGATGCTTGGGCGTTATAAGATTTTGTTTCCTTGTGTAATGGATAAACTAGGGTATAGAGAAACGCTCACGCCGGTCTAGGGTTGCTGGGGGTTGATACTCGTCCCGAGAAAACCGAAAAGCAAAAGGCACAGGATCAGGATCGTGCATTAACCTTAGATCTCCTTGTTATCTGCTGGTAATAGAATTCACTTGACCACTATGCGTCAGAATCGATCTGAGAAGGGGGACATGCAGCTGTCACGCCAGAAGTATTGTACCGGTTCACAAACAAGATTGTACAGATCCTACACCCTCGAGGACGCCAATCCTTGCGGTCCAATTGGGCACAATTGGACACCGTCGAGTATTGTAAATCAGACGAGGCCGCGTTGCGAGACCGTAACTCAGCAACGGGTGACGCATTGCGCCTCAAGCCGACCATTGACTAGTGAAGCCGGTCTAGGGCTGCACTAGACAGTCTAGGCGTAACAGGGACATCGTCATATTGTAACCTCATTCCAACGGGTACCCCTTTTCTAGCCGAGAAGACTAGCCGTTGGGGCTCTTGAGCCAGCCTTACGTGGCGCTCCTTTCGGACACGGATGCTCCATTCATGGAAAGTCGTACCAAAACCTATACCGAAAATGCTAAAGACGAGCGAGTTATTGGTGCGGGAGGCTCGTAGTGAAACCTGAGCAGGGGTCACCCGTGGCGCCGGCAGTTGACATGTATAGTCCTAACGACTCTGTGGTCTTCATACGAGGTCAAGCGCGGCCGATTCGAGGCATCCAACACTAGTACTAGGCAGATGGCCGCCTTCCTGGTCGCATAGGCACAACCTCATAAGACGAAAAGAGCCTAGGGCGGATCCGTCAGCCAAGTGGTCGCAGGAGGAAGAAGCGGTGGAGCAAACAAGAGGCTACCATGCAAATTCCGCCCCCTTCCGAGATAGTCCCTGTGAGTTAGGGGCAGGCCTCCTTGGTAACGGCAAGACCAGTTAGGTAGGTGGATAGTTGATATGATTCTGTATGTAATTGTTCGGCAGCCTTACTCAGCTGCAAGTTATTTAGAGACTGGGTTGAAAAGATCCAATGGAGCTTAAGGATGCGTTGTTGCCTATCTAAGTTTTTCGATCCGGGTTCTCTAGCCACAAATACCCGAAAATTACATACATGGCTGGGTTCGGGTCCGGGTCTGGGTCTGGATACCCAGCAGAATGCATGTCAAGATGGTTAGGTTGTAGTTGTTTGGTTTCGTCAGGCTGGGTGTTACATGGGTAGTTGACGTGTAAAGGAGCGGAGCCCCACTTGAGGCTCTGCTACGGGCGGACCCCGCCAGAAAATGGTAGGGAAAGAGGATTCGGCATTGCACGAAATGTCTCAGCACTAGAGGGATTCAGCACGTGATTCCATGTTACTGGCCCAATTTTTAATTGATGCACGTGAGTAACACTTTCTTTTCATCGATGCTTACACACGTACATACCTAGTAGGTAGTACATGCAGGTGCAAGTGCGACATTCCATGTGTATAGACGCATGTGTACACGGTGCACTTTCCATTCATATGATCCTTGTGGGTGGACTTATAATACTCGAGACTTTAGAACTCTTCCTTCTTTTTTTCCTTGCGCCTCGCTCCAGTCAATGTACATTATTCAACCTTCGGGACACAACATCCCATTCACCGAAAAGTGACGAACGCTTCTTTCTTTTTTTCTTCTCCCTTAGGCTAGTAAGGATTTCAATTAACAACTCATTGAACCAACCAAATGCGCCACTGGCGGTGAAGCGTAACTTACTATGTATTCAATATTCAGGGGTCATCTTCCTGATTTTCTCCAGCGACCAATCGACATTAGGAATGGCGTATCTGCATATCATTGGCCAACCCGATGCAGTTATTGCTCACATGTGCCGCTTCTATGCTCCTACATATCCGCTTCGTAATCGCCGCTTTCCTGCTTGCTCCGGACCGCCTCCGAGAGTGCTTACGTCCTCACTTTATGTTTATCAAACTTAAGGTGCATAGGTCAGCCTTACACCCATAAGAATAATAACCCTGGCTTTCTAGCTAGCCACACATCTAGCCAAGTAAAAATAAACCATAATGGCAGAAAGCGAACTTCCCAGCCCGCCCTTCCTATCTATCCCGGGCCTACCCAACTTCCGCGATGTCGGAGGCTACCCGATCAATGCTTCGGGCTTAGAGGACGGCGCGAAACACAAGGTTGTGCGACGCGGTCTTGTGTTCCGGTCTTCCGAACCGTCCAAGGTCACAGACGACGGCGTAACAAAGCTACAAGACCTAGGAATTGAGAAGGTCTTTGATTTGCGCTCGGCCGTCGAGATTGAGAATGGGCAGCGCGACGGCTACGGTTGGAAGGTGAAGGAGTGGGATGGCGCGAGCCGCGAGTTCGTCCCCGTCTTCCTTGACCAAGACTATTCGCCTGAGTCCCTGGCCTTGAGGTATAGGAACTACTCTTCTGAGCATGCAGAGGTACGTATCTACTACCACGTCGATCTCACACGCCCTCCTTTTGCATCGAAGAACAGCGGGAGAAGGATGATACGGGGGCTAGACACATGGGCTTCTATGAATAGAAGAACTGTGCCAGCCTTTCTAGATCGGCCCGACGGCTGGGACCGAGTAGGAGGTGTCAAGGAGACGAGGCTGGGGTCCGTAGTGCTACAACTTGGGGGCCGGAGGCTAGCCGTGTCCGGGACCCGGTGATAGATGGGGTCCGTTGGGCTGTTACAACCGCCTTATCATCGTCCCCGCCTAATGTAGGCTCGATACATGGTGTCATCGATACATGGTGTCACCTTGCTCGTTGCCGGCTACTTGTACTTGAGGCTTGAGGGCTGACAGCTCAACCTACACACTAACCTAAGCTTAGGTAAACTGACACTTTACTTCTTAGGGTTTCGTCGCGGCGTACATCGATATCCTCGCAGCGGCGGCCTCTCCGAGCAACAGCTTCGCGCCGTTTAGGACAATACTAGAACACCTCGCATCGCCCTCGCCCCCGGCACCCTGCCTTATTCACTGCACAGCTGGTAAAGACAGGACTGGTCTTATTATCGGGATTATTCTTAGTTTGTGCGGCTTGCCCGACGACGTTGTCGCTCATGAGTATAGCTTGACCGACCTGGGGCTTAAGTCAAGACACGCTGAGCTCATTAACCATCTGATGAGCAACCCCTCGCTAAACACCCAGCCTGAAGCTGCCAGGAGGATGATCTCGTCCCAGTACGACCGGTTTCCTTAGCTTCACGCACTACTTTCACTGCCCCTTTTGCTAGCCTGCCGCGGTCGTTCTTACCCTTCTTGTGGCATGGTTGTGTTGAGAGGCTAACTTGTGGTACTATAGAAAACAGGCTATGCTGGGCACACTGGCTAAGCTCCGCGAGACTCATGGATCCGTGGAGAAGTGCGTTGTTGAGTTGGGTTTACTCTCACCCGAGGGAATTAGGCAGTTGCGAGATAACTTGATTGTGGAAGTGAACGAGGAACAAGTAGTTCCGTGGCAGAATCATGCCAAGCTTTTGTCATAATCGGTGGGTATATGCAAGACTTGAGTAATCGATATACAGATAGAGGCTGGCTGCCTAATCCAGCCCTGCTCTCGACTCGGCAATTGGGCACCAGTCATAGACCCTTATGATGGATCAATCATCCGCTCGTGCTTCTCATAACCTATTCGTACAACATTCATACAGAAGATTCCATGTCCTTGATTCATCCAACATCGAATCAAGGTACTGAAGTAGGAATCTTGACTTGACCCTTCGCACGGTCGTAGTGTGGTGCACCATACCTCCAACCAACAGCATTTCGTGACCTCCCCGTGGGACCGACATTTTCGGAGTTGATCTGCTTGAAGCGGAACTCAAAACGCTTTGTGTGCACTCGAGTAGTGAGCTTCTCATCTAGAGCAGCTTTAGCGAGCTCCTTATCGGCGGCCTTTCGTTCCGACTCCATCACGGCCTGCTTAAACCTCTCAGAGGCATCCCATAATGGCCGACCTTGCAGCACCTCCCTCTCCATCTGAATCAATTCCGGATGAGGAACTCTTTCGTCTGCGGAGAGCATTGTGGGGTGGAAGGCCTTAGCGGCATCGGCACGGGTGAAGTGACGGGATTCGGACGTCGGCCAGAAAATTTGTTTCTGGGTGTATGGGTGTACGTGAAGCTCATTGATCGGCTCAAAAGGCTCATTCCGCTGGTTGGTTCTGAATGTGTGCGTGGGTAACATGGACAGCACTGCCTTGGCATATGGTTTTGCCAATTTTTTGCCCTGAGATGGCTATAAATTAGCTAAGTGAGTCTTTGTGGGAAACTCCAATCAAAAACCATCAAAAACCCCAAGAAAGGCGCTATTATCAGAGAGGCTCGCAACAAAGTTTGTAACCATGTAGTTGTCTTCAAGACTTATCGAATTTGGTATGTTGATAATCATCACAAAAAGCGCCCGCCAGGAAACCCAATTTGAGAAAAGTGTACCGGAAACAAACTGACCTTTGCTACCCAGTCCTTCTCGACCTCTTTTAACCGCACAACCGCCGCTACTCTAGTAATATCAACGCCTAGCTCCGCAGAAACGGTCTTGATCGTTTCGCCATTCCGCATCACCTTTTCCCATATCAATTCCCTCGCTCTATCATCCAAGACAGGCTCGCTCTTGAAATGAGGGTTGATGGGAAAAGGGCGGTTGGCATCCCGTGCACCGAACGTGGGCTGGAGATAGTTGGTACCGCCACCCTGCCGAGGTCTGCGGTAAATAGACCCGGGACCATTAATCCATATCCTAAATTGGCGGCGTACTTTGGTGAAGCGAGGCCGGCTCGAAGTTGTCGAGAACCTAGCTTTGGCCTGTTCACATGACTGGGCTAGACACCGTTTGGCACCCGATGCGAGTGTATGGCTAGTCAAGGCGGATGATACCGTCAACGGGTTTGGTATGCGTGGTGGCATCGCAGGAGAATAGGGCGACTCGACTTCGGAGGGTGAGGATGAGCTTTAAAGGAAACCGCAATGAAAAATTTCGCTGCTTAGAATTCGCGAGTGGGTACCAGGCTCGGAAAAACCTCGTGATAATTAATAGCTGTCTGCGTTTGTGTAGCACCGAGATCATTTCTAACCAGTTATGGCTTAGTGTAATTTAAACACTAGCTCCGTACCCACCGGGATGGAAGGTCCGTCCACTGCCGGATCGCTCCTATTCCTTTTCTTTTCTGTCCTCTGCCTCTTCGTCGTTTCATTACTTTAGGCCGTGGAACACTTCCACTATATCTGCAGATGTACAAAATGCACACATTTCTCCTTGGCTATCTGACCAACTATAGTTCAAGAACAAAGACTCATTCCTCATATTGGTCTCAAGCTGTCTGCACATGCAACCATACTTAATTAAGTCGTTTCATGCCGCCGGTGCTGCTGACCTAGCCTAGGCTATTGGAGGTGCTGGCAATGCCAACTATTCACGAGTCATATCTCACTATCATGTCTCTGTTGACTTTTATGC
Source organism: Hypomontagnella submonticulosa (assembly GCA_022984865.1). NCBI lineage: Eukaryota > Fungi > Ascomycota > Sordariomycetes > Xylariales > Hypoxylaceae > Hypomontagnella > Hypomontagnella submonticulosa. Next base: position 117,418 of record JAJKLF010000009.1, on the reverse strand, counting down.
TCCATAGGACCGTTGAATGCCCACACCAATAGTATTGCTTGGCAAGCCGGAAGCAACTCGCTGCATACACAGTATGGACTGCCTAAGCTCTAATTTTTGTCATGTTATTACCGTTCCCTTAGCTACCCATTTATTAGCCTGCTCTAAGTAGAGTAGAACAAGAGCATAGCAAAAGGTGCTTGGCATCGAAGGGCTATATATGGACAACTCTCCAGCTATGATCACACATACGATCTACCGATCGAGGTTGTGAATCCTGTGCAGAGTTACCCAATACACCCGGTAGTATGCCTCGGGAATTGGTGCATTCTTTATAGACTAAAAGGGGCAAGTCAAGAAGAGTTTGTGTGTGAAGACGCGTCGACACGCCGATGCGGGAATCCTTGCTTAGCTCATCCGTGATCGCGATCCCTCATGCATGGGAGCTCGCATAATTCCCCAAAGAAGATTAACATCCACTGCATAACGACTGGCTTGGACTAGGGAGACAGGGAGGTGGTCGCTTGTCATACCATCCATTTCATCCTACTTGGACCTCTTGGGACCTTTTGGATCTCTCTGGTGCTACACTATTCCAATAGATACAGCCAGTACCCAAGCAGGTTAATAAGTTGTTAGCTGTTGGCATGGGCTGGCATGGGCTGGCTGGATGGCTCCTTTTTATTTCGCCTCCCGCTAATTATCGTAGCATGAGCATGCTGCATGCTACATGCTACTGTAAAAGTGTTTACAGTTAGTTAGATATGTGATATGCACGCATATATAATCATTATATTGGCTGTCCATCCGGCATTGTAGACGGGCGCAGACCGACTACTTCAACTTAACGCTGTTTCGCCGATCCTCTCTAAATTTTTAATTTCTTTTCATCTTTACTCTTTTAACATATTTCCTTCTGTACGATATCACCTAAATACCGCCTATTTAGTCCAGTGGTTTGGGACTCGACTCGACACGAAACAATACTATCCAATTCTATCCGATACTTAGAGCTTGAAATCGTACTACGTTACAGGATCTTTATTCTGATTCCCTGATGACTTGGCACGGCGGCAGACCAGATGGGTGACCTTAGAGCCCGTATCAAGGCCAAACTCTTGCGAAGACATAGTGCCGTTCCGTCTTTAGGATCGAGCAAGAGCGTTGGCCGTGATAGGGCTTCTAGCAGTACGCATACCAACACTTCTACTACGGGTTACGCAGCATCAGTGAGCACAGCTGCTAGCAACAATAAAGAGAGTACGGATAGAGATGGCTTGGGATTAAACGCCGACGATACGTCCGGACATTCGAAGGTTCTTTCCCGCGGCAGTCCCCGAAACTTGAATGGTACTGCGGCAAGATCGAGTCAAAGTCGAACTCTAGCTGAGACGGTCCCACTAGAGCTGGAGCAACTAGAGAAATTAGACCTAGTCGGCAACTCTAACGTTAATGTTAATAATCAAGATGGTATTCTTATCCCTGAAGGTGCCGTGGTCAGTCTGGACACGGATATCGATGTGGATTCGGGTACAGCTGGAATCGGAACTGGAGTTGGAACTATGAAAGTGAACAACTTGACCTTGACCCCATCTTCTACTATTGCTACTACTGCTACTGCTACTGCTACTACTACTAAGACCGGCAAGGATCTGCAAATTTCTTCTGCAATCAATTCAACCTCCGTTCCCACCATCACTACTCCCATCTTATCAAGTCTTGATTCCAACACAATCCCAAACTCAATCCCAAACACTGCCGTCGCTGCCACCGTTGCTGCCACCCTCACACCGCTCCCTCGCATCACCGAGAGTCCTGCCGCCGCCCCTACATCTCGGATTAAACCACCAACTCTAGACCATCATCGTTACCCCGACAACAAAAACAACGACACCACCGACGACGACGGCGCCGGTAGCGACGATCACCTCCGCAGACCCGTATCGGCCGTATCTGCCGGTCATACGCTATCCCCTTCGTTATCGCTCTCCCGACCTACTGGGCCGCCAAGACGACAGAGCATCCTTCCGAACCGACAGACTACACTAATTAAAACCCTTCTCAACACAGGCTATGCTAGCGATATAGGTTCGTCCGAACCAGATCAGCTCCTACCCATAAGCGGAAACATGGTTACGAGAAAGGTCTGGGTAAAACGGCCTTTAGCCTCTCCAACCTTGATTACCATCAATGAAGAGGACTTGGTCGATGATGTTCGCGAATTGATTCTACGCAAATATGCGAATTCTCTAGGACGCCAATATGATGCTCCCGACCTGACGCTTCGCATATGCGATCGAGAACAGCAGACAACGAGAGCGCTACAGCCCGACGAGCCTATGGGGAGGACGCTTGACGCCTACTACCCCGGTGGCCAGTCTGTTGACGATGCTCTATTAATCGACATTCCTAGCCGTCGAACGCCCAAAGCTTCTCCGAATCCCAGGTTCTACGACAACGATCGACCCCACGAATCGGGTACCGATTACTTCCCTCCATATCCGCCCGCCGCGCAACACGCCTCGCAGCATAATGCCAGCGCCTCTTCCGCCACGGCTCTCAACGGCACCCATCAACTTCACTTCCCTCCCTCATTGACCATACTCGGCGGCGGTCAGCTTCCCCCATTGCCGTCCCCGGGTGGTACGAGGCGGCTCGGCTCCTCGAGACCCAAGATTCAGAGGATGCATACAGCATCGCCAGTTGCTACTGTTGCCAATCCCCATGTTTCACAAACCGCGGCACCGCCTACCGGTATGCACAATTATCCAAGACAGCCACGTTCACGGACTCATTCAGGTGCATCTTCAGACCAATCCAATCATCCTCCTACCGTTCCCTCGTTACCGACCCCTCCCGCCCCAGAACGCACCGCTACCCCCCCTCCGCGCGTCTCGTCGCCCCGACCCATCCCTCGACCTAAGAAGAAGAAGACTATCGAGCACCCGTCCTTACCTCCGGGCATGTTGAACGGTGGCGTGCCGCCCATCAACGTCCTGATTGTCGAAGACAACATCATCAATTTGAGGCTGTTGGAAGCTTTCGTCAAGCGGTTAAAAGTACGATGGCGGACTGCTATGAACGGTAGAGAGGCGGTGAATAAGTGGCGCGCCGGCGGTTTTCACTTGGTGCTGATGGATATCCAATTGCCCGTCATGAGCGGCCTCGAAGCTACCCGCGAGATTAGGAGGATAGAGAAGGTCAACTCGATCGGCGTCTTTTCGTCATCTGCTAGTAGCCCCCCGGACGAGATTAAGGCCGAGCCGGCGGAGGAGGATAAGCTGGTCAATACGGAGATGTTCAAGAGCCCGGTGATTATTGTTGCTCTGACGGCGAGCTCGCTGCAAAGCGATAGACACGAAGCCTTGGCGGCCGGGTGTAATGATTTCCTAACCAAGGTAAGAACCGGATATAATCGCGGTAGATATCTGGTTTCACTAACTGGGGACATAGCCCGTCAACTTTGTCTGGCTTGAGCGGAAGGTCATGGAATGGGGCTGCATGCAAGCACTAATCGACTTCGACGGTTGGAGGAAATGGAAGGACTTCTCGCAGAAGGCCGAGCAAGACGACTCTAAGAAGGCCGCCGCGGCTAAAGGGGCGAAGATTCCAAAGAAAAACCGGTTGTCGATGACGGCCGCTGCTTAATACCGTACCTACATCCTAATTCTCGAACATGGGTTCTCTACACGGTTTCTTGAGCCGATGGGTTTAATGGACGAATTTCAGGGGCGGCGGTGCATGGGCTCTCCTTCTCTTTATCTTTCTGTCTCCATCGCCATCTTCACTGTGCTATTGCTACGCAGGAAGACCCTGTCACCTACTTACACCTACCTTATCCAACCGAACTAATATTAAAGAGTACGCCTCAGTGCTACTTTCGTCCAAAGCGAATTCCTCTTTCTTTGCTAGATGGGGGCATACGGAAGAATTTTTGTTTGTATCATCATTATTTTGGTCACTGATACCGGCGCGCATATGAATTATGGACGGAGGGTTAGCTGGCTGGTTGGTAGGTCAGCAGGGAGGAAGGAAGACAAGCAGGCAACGAGAATCTTGGCGAACCGGGGCGGCTAGTCGTTTAGAATGATACCATATTGCTCTCATTAACGCGAGCTCTGAGTCAACAAACGTACGTCTGTCTCTTTTTGGTCCTTGGATCGTGGTGACTGGTTTGTGTGTACGGTGCTTTTGCTTGATGACTCGTAGCTTGGCAGCTTGGCTGCCTAAGCCTGTCTTACCGGATGTACTCCTACTCTCTCCTACATACACCCATCCCCGTCTTGTAGTAACATCTTCGACGAGGAAGTAGTTTCCGATGTGACGGTATTCGTCGGGGTTCACTGTTGAGTGGGACTCTTATGACTCTATTCAACGCTCCGCCCGTGTCCGTTGCTCAAAGATGTTCGCTTCGCTATTTTCCTCGTCTTTCTCCCTTTTACCGTTTTGCGTGGGTTGACGGGCCCGTTTAGCATCATCCCCGGCCTTTTTATAAGAATCTTGCGTAATCCGTTCGGCCTGGTTTAGGGGTCGCCAGGTACGAAATATTATATACTAGGGTAAGTATGTAAAGTTAAAAAAAATTAAGACTCCTACAAAGCAAGACTTCTTGATAGAACGGGGGGCTAAGATTGTCATAAGGCTTGATCTGGTGCGTCGTTAGACGTTAAACACCTACTAGGTAGTCTCTGGAAGATATCCGCAAGATTAAGCCGTTGCACTTGAATGTAAATCGATACCTGGTAAAATCATCGGTATTGTAGGAGGTATACACAGACGTTCTACCTTGGTATTTTCAAAGCCGCACCTTTCTACGATAGACATTAGGGACTTAGCTACCCATCTTAGAATAGATTCATATTTCATTTAGAGTATCCAATGGATCTCTGGGTCTAAGATCTATTTCGTCTGGTGGAACTCCAGTTGACCCGTTAGTCTCAGCGTATTTTGAGCCAAGCCAGCGATCCTGAATCCAATAGCGCCTTAACGTTTCCCTATTCAATTACACCCACGCGCAGTAGTTTCATAATCATCTCTTCGTCAGCAGGCCAAACGCCACCCGATGCTCTAATCCATGTCCCATCAATGCAGCCCACCGGCAATGATTTACCAGAGCAAGAGCATAAAGTCGCGTAAAGGGTATATGCAACAAGAAGTCAAGTCGTAACAAACCATTATTTAATAAGCGCCACTCCAGAATTATCCGAGGATTCCCATGACTATAGGGAGTCCTCTAGACAACTCTTCTCGGCATCCTCAGTTTCCCTGACCTCGTTCATATGTGATTCCTTTAGGGAAGATTCCCTTATGGGAGTTATCGGTCGACTATTAGGGGCCGATGTTCCCAACGCTTGAAGGCTAGTAGTAGAGAGCTGCCCTTGGATACTGCCGGCTATGTTCGCAGAGTTGGCCCAAACGTGGCCCGGACCACCGCTCATTCTTCGGACGAGGACGGGACTTAGTCGATCTTGGTCTGCTGGGGGAAACTCTCTAGAACTCCATGAAGTGCGGTGTGCCCTAGCTCCTCGAGGTAGACTGCTGACTGAATGTAACGAACTGACACTAGCAGTGCGACTCCTCCTACTCATAGGTCTGGGGTTGAATACCGTACTGCTAGTAGTATGGTTAGGGTTCATTTCGGCTAGATAGTCGTCATCCTCGTCTTCAATCTTAGGAGCTCGTCGAACCGAGGTGACGGTGAAGTAGGGTTCCTTCGGGAGTTCCGGAAATTTGTCCGATGACTCGGTTGCCGATTCAGTCTTTGATTTCGACTTTGGTTTTGGCGGAGGTTCGTCGGTAGCTTTTTGCTCAATATGTTCGAAGTAACGGATACGGACTCCCTCGAGCATTTCTGAACTGAAGTACTCGCGATTTCGGGAAAGAGACATCCACGACGATATCCCACCAAGAACTATTAGGATCATCACCGCAATGGTAAGGAGGGCTTGTATGACGATAATGATGACCCCGATTACGGTAACAATAATACGATTGAGATTGAAATCCGGAAGGAAAGCAATCGAGAGACCGGTAGTTATCACTCGAGTGAGTGCCAGTAACCAAACCGCTAGAGCCGTGTTACGTTGTCCCTCGTAGGGGTTTAGTGCTGCGATGACAACGAGTGCTAGGATATCGACAATGAAGAGGCCGAAAACCTGGGCAAGCGGATCACTTGAGGCTGCTCCGAGGAAACAGGCTCGAATGAACTGATGTATCAACCAAAATGCGAAAAACCACCATCTTGAGAGCCGGTAACGTGCAGAGAGCCAGCCGAATCGCTTTACATACGTCTCATCCTGGTGGACGTTCTGCCGATTGGGGTCGTTATCAACGAAGTGCCAACGGACGAAAGGCAAAGAACCAGCTGGCTTCTTTCCCAGCTCCTTCTCCTTCAACTGGCTAAGGCGCACTGGCACCAGGCAGGGTAGGCAACCCATGATCTTGCCTTGCCGCAGCAAGATCCGGTCAGGATCGACGGAGAACGTGCCGAACCGTAGTCTGAAATGTAATGCATATAGGACCAAGCCGCCCATGCCGAGAACCAAGATAAGGAAGACAACTACGGCTATTGCGGTAGGTCCAGCAGAGCCGTGGATGGCAAATTGAAACATAGCCAACGTAGCAGTAGACAAGAATCCAATGAACAGTGTTCTTAGAACAGCAAGGCTCAGGTAACCCGTCCAGTGGGATCGGAAATACTCTAGGCGATCGTGCTTTATCCACTTGAACCTCGCGAGACCCTCGAGGGAATACTTGAAAGCTACCACGAGGAAAACCACAAGCCCGAGAATCACCACTAGCCAGACTAATCCGACCATGAATGCATTTGGTGCGGGAATGCCCAACTCGGAGAGCTCACCCGCGAATCCCGTCCAATCCCCCGGCAGCGGCATTCCCGGCTGGACCGGGTCGCCATTCCAGTTGTAGTCGTACGGATTATTCGGGTCATAAGGCTGCCTCCTCGCCAGCGCGTGTACGGCATCTTTTGTGATCTGGGGGCCCCTCTTAAACAGTCTCCTGAGAATTTTAGATGCTAAAGAACGGCCGTAGATCTGTTGGGTCAGTCCTCCTTGGTTATTGATGACCGTAGAACCGGCTCCTCCAACCTGACTTGCATTACCACTTACCCCGACAAAGGGGTTAATCGAGTGTACCACATTCGGGCTGGGAACCAACCCGGCCGCCCACGCAAAATTACTCCACCAAGCCGGCAATACGCTTGGCCATGGTAGCGATAGTGCGCCGGAGTAGAATATCGACTGGAAGGTTTCGAAGACAACGAGAACAGATAACGAGTGGGCATAATGGCTCCTCATGTGGGGTATGCTCACGCCGTAGGCTGCTGTCGCGAACGAGGCGACTATAGCCACGGCGGTGAATATACCCAGAACGGTGCTAATTGACGCAGGTTGCGAAAATGAGTTGCCGTTCCTCATCACGGCCTGAAAGCATCCAATTTCGGTTTGACTCGAGTTGGCAAATATCTGTATCCTCGCAAAGCCTTCGAGATCGGGAACCTCGTAGGCGATCTGGGGGATTCCAGAAACTTGCTGAGGGCCGATCTGGAACAGGGCGAAAGCTTCGATAGGTTGTTGGGCAGTTAAGGGGCACATGCTAGCTTGGACTATTATTATCAAGCGAGACACGTAAGGTATGCATATTGGTGGCGTTGACTATACCTGTAGATGTTTACTTTACACGGATCTACCGTCATGGAAAATCTGCTTTCGCCGTAGGCTTCTACAGAAATATACACTGGTCAAACAGTTAACATAGGACCTTATAATAATAGGAATGGAGTTTCATACACATGATGTTTTCATTGCGTATATTCGTAGTGCCGTCGAGATGGAAGAGAATGGTAGAGTTGTCATAGTAGAAGGCGGCATCGAATTTGGTGACGTTCAACAAGCTCTGCCCACCGAGACAATCGCCGAAATCGCCCGTGTATAGGGCTGGCGTCCTGTCGAGTGCTAATCTAGTTGTGACACCGTCGAGGCTCGTGCCGGTGATGTATTGCGTTTCTCTGGCGCATATCGTAGGTATTGTAGCTAAGCCACCGAGGACGGTAAGTATAAGTCTATTAAACGGGCGATGGGCTAGCATCTTGGCGACAGGAAATGGTCCGGAAGGGCCATCAACGAGGTGCAATAGATGTATCGATAGGATAAGAAGGCGCCGGCGAGTCTTGTTGGAGGTGGATGTTGCTAAGACTAATCACTCAGTGCTCTCTTAAGAGAATAAACGGCAGAGCTGAATGTTAGCAAGATGATGAAGAGGTGCTAAGATCATGAACGCCGAAACATCTATCGTGATTGGGAGCTGCCGTGAGAAGTGAGGTTGTGACGCCTGTGCTGATGGTGCTACATCAAAGGTTGCAGGTGATAAATTATCCGTACCAATGGATACGAGAACGTGCAGATTAGCTGATGAGCCAATGACAGGAGGTCAACGTACACAGCTATACGAGACTGGGTGCGAAGATGTGAAATAATAGAAGGAGGCTAAGGTGGTCGGGTTAGCCTACTACAATGCAGGAATTGCTGGGGTGTTGGATATGCGAGTAGCTTTCACACGTCGTCGTCGTCGCCGTGATAAGAGTCGCTTACTGCTAGAGAGAGACTTCTACGAACGTATCGACAGATACCAACAAATGAAGGACAAACCGATGGGAAGGGTATTGTAGATGGGAATCGGGGAATGGGGAAGAGGAACAAGACGATGTTGTACCAGTTCGGACGGATCACACATTTGCAGAGGAAGCGGTTGTGACATGGTTCGACTGATAAACAAATATCTGATCTACATATGTACAGTCGGTGGCAGAAAGTATGTATCAAGTTGAGATAGGTTGGTACATCTCTGGCTATCCACTAGTCTCGACACGAAAAGGCTATTGATTTTGATCATATTAAAGACTTTATTTAATAGCATTACAAGCTTAGCGATACATGATACGAACCTGATATCTCTAGAATCGCTGGATTGATAGCTTCCAAACAATATGATTTTTGAATAAAGTGAAAAGCCCAATCCAAAGTTATATTGAATTATATGAGCCTGGTGAAATAATGATGCGTGTTAGCCAGGAATGTACCAATCTATCTTAACTTGATACATACTTCCTGCCACACACTGTACGGTAACTGCTATACCTCTATCAATATATGTACATGTAAGGTATGTAGCATTATGTATTGATGCATGTGTATAATTATATGGTAAGTAGGTAAGGTACGGCGCTATTTAAGGCGAGCAGGGACATTCGGCAAGCCCTGCCGGAAGTGCGCCTGCTTTCATCTTTGTCGGCGCGAACGTGTCGACATGGGACATGATACTCCGTCGCTTCCGTGCTCAGTCTCGCCACTTAAGCACTTGAGCAGTTCCATTGGGTTTCTAGTCAGTGCCGCCCAAGCCATTATGACCAGGGGGGAGACAGGGTTAGACAGGGCCGTCCCTAGCAGCCAAGATCGACAATGGCTGCGTGCGGTGCTTTCATTGGTAGACCCATCCCGTAACGGGAAGTAAGCTCTACCCACGTTTGCTAGCTACTGTGGTACAGGCGGGCGGGGGGGCCTAGACGAAGGTTGTTGATAGCATAAAACTTACGCTGCTGTATCTATTATCAATCTATAATTTGATTCATCAATTATCTATCCATAGATTACTATATCATGTAGGATATGAAGGGTAATCTTAACTTCACTTCTATAAAACTGACATGCATTTCAAGATTTATAAACACTTATCTATAAAGGTCTCGGGCTGACTCCAAGAGAACAGTCTAGACATCTTGTTTGTAAGTCGATGAATCACCTCCATGTCAGCCAGCCAGTTGGTGCCAGGGTCGATCATTCGCTACTTGTGCTGGGAACCCATGCGACATGCATTAGGTATGTCCATACAATCTGTGCCTACATGTACAGTAGGTATTGGCTGCAAGGTCCAGAAACCTTATTGAGCCTAGAAGGCAACCTAATAAGCAAGTCGGAATATTTCGTCTATTTATTTTTCTTATTTTCTACCTCCCCAGACTCGAACTCCTACATCAAATACATATACACGTATGTACACGCAGGTAAAACCTTATGTCTATTCCAGCTTATAACCGCAACCCGATTGGCGGACCCCGCTCATTCGTCTTCTCACCGCATCTGTAAGTGGGATGTTTGGAGATGCTCTCAGCGGAATGATAATACTGTAAATACTTTGTGGGAGTTTCGAATTCGCCTTATTAGGTAGATACACATATGTATATTCTTTAGAGGAGCAACCGCCAGCTTTAGTTGACAATCATATTGCAAGTATTGGATCAAATGCTTGAGACATACTATCCTTATTCTCATGGAGGGTATTAGCATGGCGCCGGGATTTCTTACTGCTGCATATTTATCACTAGGAGCTCAGAGCTGCGAGATTAAAATTCGGGTTATATAAGAGAACATAAAGAGGTTATGTTTTAAATTCCTCATTGACCTAAGTACACCCCAAAGGCAGCCTCACCATGGAATCCGGTACCAGATGGCCTAATTCAAATGCATGTCAATGATGGTATCAACTCAACGAATTTCCTCTCCCCCCGGGAGCCAATATATTAGCTCTGTCCATACCGCCAACCCCTAGTAACATAGTTCGAGGGGAGGGGACGTCCTTTTCCCAAAGCGAAAGACAATGTGAACTCCGAGCCTATGCAGATTTGAACGTATAGTCAAATGACAAGACACGAGAGCAGAAGTAGAGGGCCTTGATCAAAAACGAGTCCCATGAACCAGCATTCAATGTTTGGTGACCAGTTCTCCTTACTTTCGTCTCCCCGTCTTAACCCGTCAAACTGGCCATGCAGGATGTATATTACCTCGCTTGTTCGTTTATCCGTAATGCAAAGTAGGAAAAAAAAGCCAAAATGTTTGACGCGGAATGGTATCAACGAATTTTGCAGGTCGTGACGGTCGTGAAGAAGTAACCCAAATCCAGTATGCAGTATACCTAGAGCAGTACCAGTTGCCCACCAGTTTTCAGTTTTCCTCCTCGTCCTCCTCGATTGGCGCAGGAGTCCTCCTTTCGTTTCTTCTCTTGGGACGTCTGTGTCTCGAACTCGAGATATTACTCGCCGAGTCCTCGGGGGCCAGGTCGAAATCATCCCCTCCCCAATCGCTTTCGCTCATGACGCCATCGTCGTCTCCAATGGCCCACGGAGGCCTCTCGGAGCCTTGCGAGTTGCCAGACAGCTGTGGCAAGACATCTATTCTCCCAGCACGACGATGCTGCTGGCTCATCAGCAAGCCATTGTTGCGCTGACGGAGTGCGTTTCGCACCACCTCGGCACGTTCGTGGAGTTTCTCAAACGCGTCCTCAAGGGCCTCCATACCCTGGTAGATTTCTCGTTCTACCTCGGCCAGGACGGCCATTTCGACCTCTTCGTCGTGAGATACAGGCTGACGATTATGGCCAGGTGCGGTGGAAGACGACAGGGAGACAAAGGAGGCCGGCGTCGCGCCACGGGAATACAAACCGGAGTAGGGTGTCGTGCTGCGAGACGCGCCAAAGCCCGGTGGCTGGCGCATTCCCATACCATAACCTCGAGAGGGGGGCGGAGACGAAAAGCCATTGGCAGGTGTAGCGCCCCGAGATAGCGGGCTATCGCCCATTAATGTCGTATCGTCGGCGTCGGCCCCAGACCAAAGAAAGCCGTCGAAGCGGCCCGAAATCAGGATTTCCCACTCCTGAGGATTGATATCGGTGATTGTTGCGAGGAGATCGTGGTGGAACGGGTGCTTAACGAGAAACACAGCCGTCTCTGCATCCCTAGGTGCTTGAGGAAGACGGTAGACACGCTGGAGTGCTAAACCTGTTTTGACCATGAAATCCGTTCTTGGTTTACGCATTGGTGTGGGCGCTCTCATGGCAGGCTGGAGCTCCCGGGCGCCGGAAAGTAATGCATTGAAGTACGGTCGTTCATCTTGGTCAAGGTTGGTTAGGATGGCGAAAGTTAAGGTCTCGTCGTCGACCTCAGAAGGGGCTGGGGCGGGCGCTTCGGCGCAATTGCTCATCCACCGGTCGACTGCGGACCGGACCTTCTTGGATTGTCGTAGGTAGTGGTCCCTGAACTCCTCTGCGATATCGGGGTCTAGTTTTACGGGAGAGGAGGGCCTGGGAGGCATGTCTGCTACAGTCTCGATTGCATTTGTAACGAGAGAGGCAAGGTCAAACGGCGGCCACGGAGGCATTTCAACTCTGCCTCCTACCCGTTCTAGGACCTCGCCCCATCCTAGCCCTCGGTGTTCTTCTGGCGCCCTTTCGCACATAATACAACTACAGCCTTCAGCTGGAAGATCTCGAGAGAATACGTCTTCTAATCGGTCGAGTAACCGGCGTGCCACTGATTTATGCCCTGTTGCGACTGCAACGGAACCTTGCTTTTGGATAACCGACTGGTATTGGTCCAGGAGGTTAAAGAAAGGAGCAAACAAGGTCTCTGCACCTGCGAGAGGTGGGTTTGAAGGTCGCGATCCATTCTGGCGTGGTATCACGGATAGGAAGTTCTTTGGGACGGGATGAGGTAGGCCGCCGTTTTGAAGGAGGTAGTCAACCCTCGGAACTTCCTGTAGATTCAATGGGGGAGGTGGAGGCGGTGGGGGAGGCGGAGGACCGAAATCGGTTGCTGGAGTTGCTGTAGGTGTAGGACGCTCGTGTTCCTCGATAATATTGGGATGGGATTTCTCGTTGGGAAACACATGCGGGGGAGGGAATTGAGGTGTGGCCGTAGGAGTTTTTGGTGACGAATCCTGTATGGATTCAGGGGAGTCTTCGGCCTCGAGTGGGCTGGGAACCCTCGGGGTTCTTGAAGAGACCGTCCGTTTTGGAGCAACAGAAGTGGCAGTTGATGAACCTCCTACGGTCTGGCTATCTCTCAGGCGGGAAGTGTTGTCACTAACTACCCGTACGCCTAGAGGTGGAGGCGGCGGTGGAGGTGGCGGAGGTGGTGGGTAAGTTGGCGACTTGATTGTAGTGGCGTGGCTCGAGGCCCTGGATAATTTCGACTTGTCATCGTGCCTTGAACTGGTTCGAGATACGCCGGAAGACCTTGATTTTGGCCTGTCTGAGCCCGATCCATATTCATCTCTTAGCTTGGAGGCAGATGTCTTAGTTCGTCTTTTCTTCTCCTCGGATAGGTCTGTCTCAGGAGGGCTAGGTGGCCGATCATCTTTCGGTACACTCTTCCCACCATTCGTCGAACCCTCGGCAGATTTAGATCCCCTTCTGCTGCTAGAGCCGAAGTCCGTTGTATCGGGAGTCAGAGGATCAGCGTGCTGAGCGGAGGCTCCTACGTTCTCGCGACTGAGTACTGCTTCCTTGCTGTGAGCCTTACTGAAGCTAGGATACGGTAAACTGATTCTGCTGCTGGTAATGGCGGATCTCGAAAGTTCGGGCACTAGGTCGCTCATTGACGATGTCTTCCTATCACGGTCTTTCTCTCGATCCCTCTCCTTCTCGTCCTTGGTTCGGTGTCGACGGCTGGAGGAAGTATGGGAATCGCCATCGGTGGTGCTCTTATGCTTGGAACGGTGTGACTTATGATGGTGGCCGTCTCTTTCCCCTTTTCCGCGTTCCTTGTCCTTTTCCCTATCCCGATCTCGATCGCCCTTGGTGCGCCGGCGCTCTCGTGGACGGCCATCGCTGGCTGCATCGACATCAGGGTCTTTAGATCCCATTGTGGCGGACTACGCGAGCCCGACCGGGCCCAACCGCTAGTCGAACTGTAACAAGGGGACGGAGGCCAAATTTACGTGGAGGGTTCGAAAGGTCCTCGATTGCAAAGGGTGGCTTCGAATGGATATTATTTCTGGGAATATTGATCGCAAATTGCTGCGATGCATAGGGTAATCAGCAAGATATGTTGGAGGGAAGTTGTGGAAAAGTGGTGAGAGCAACGCAAGGTACTTGCATGTTCCAGGAATGTGCAGGAAGGTGATGGCGGCTATGGGATTCGATGCGCTACGCAATTGCCTGTGATTCGACAAATGCATGCAGGTATTGCAAGCCCTACAAGGTATATGTATGTACATAGGTACTAGTATGAATAGACTTCGAAGGTACTTGTACTTTATTGGCGCACTCGTCTACTAACTACGGCGGGGTCCCTGGTACCTGTTTCTGAAAGCGGGGCGGGGCTGGCCTACTGTAGCTACCTTAAGTAAGCCATCAATTGTGCTATAAGTGAAAGTCACTACACCCTATACATGTATTGTTTAATCCATCTATTTTTGTCGAAACTCCTCCCTTGCATGTCTTTCTCGCAACTTGTTCAAGGCTCGATATTTCGGGTATATACAGATTTACCAGGCCTCGTTCTATTCGCTGCTATCTATCTCATAGTAAGGTAAAGTAGGGTCTGTACGACAGAGCACAGGCGATACCGTAAGTATGCCTAGCCTGGGAAGTCGATCATTATTCTCGGCGCTACGAATCTCAATGAGTACGATGAATGCGCTATCGACTCTTGTTATATACATATACCTAGCCTCACTGCCTCATACAATTTTTCTACGATCTTTATTCATGGATATGACCTAAGCCATTCGTTCCAGGGGATGAGTTACTATGTCGCCCTATCTAATCCAAGGATGTGCTTCACCCGACATAGCTTCATGCCTAAATCAATTATACTCCTACAGGTGAATGTTCTAGCGATAATCAGCATGAAACGTTGAGGCTGAGGCTGAGCTTCTAGTCGGTTCTTGTTATGTTAATAATTTAAGCCATTCGGACTAACGTACCTCGTCTATTCATCTCTTTTACTCTTTGATGAATTGCGACAGCCTCACAGAGCTATAGATGCGATACAATATGCGAATATAACATCCCTATGCGATAAAAGTCCAATTGAAACGACAGGCAATTGCTGCACCAATGCATTTAAACCCATTTCTATTTCTTTATTCTAATCATATTCCAATCATGAGACGACGCTCCAATATCGACTCTTAGCATAGTCGTATGCGACTCTGATACGTGACTCTTGGGGCCCGAGTTTCTCTCTGCCCGATGATAAATATATGGATCATTTGCCTCTTGAACTAGTCCACCAAAATTCTAGAGGTACCAGTATGAAGCAACCCAGGTTCCAAGCCTATAATCGGTCTAGAAGGCCACGGCTCTCTAGCATCAGCACGATCTGGTGTACGATAGATCGTACGGTCTGCTTTTCGCAGTCGACCACCAAGTCAGCCTTGGAAGGAGGCTCGTATGGATCATCGACGCCCGTGAAGCCCTTGATCTCGCCAGCACGAGCCTTAGCGTAAATACCGCGCTTGTCCGTCTTCTCGCAGTATTCAAGGGGAGTAGCAACGTGGACGAGGTAGAAGTCACCGTACTTCTCAACGGTCTCCTTGGCCGCTGCCCGATCCTGGTCAAACGGCGCAATGGGGGCGGCGATAACGGCGGCACCGGACCTGGTTAACTCGCCAGCGACAAATGCGATACGAGCAATGTTCTTACTGCGGTCTTCTCTGCTGAAGCCCAACTCGGATGATAGTTCGTGTCGGACGTTTTCACCAAGCAACATGGATACAGATCGACCACCCTGCTGGTTCAGAGTGACCTGGAGTGCTCTCGCGACTTGGTCCTTGCCGCTGTTTGTGTAACCGGTTAAGAAGACGGTGAACCCTTGGGCAGCTCGCGGAGGGTGCGACTCGCGTAGGACCTTGACAACCTCGGGGTATGAGAACCACTCAGGGATATCTCGGCCGCTCCTCAGCCTCGAGCGGAGTTCCGTACCGGAGATATTTAATGTGCGAGTATCCTTGGGGATCTGGTCGACGGGCGCGTACTCATCCTTATCGGGTAAGTAGGTCATCATTTGGAAGGGCACGACCTCAATCCCGAGCTCGTCACGGTATTTCTCAACCGCATACTGAGCGTCATAAGGCCCGTAGAAATCAACACCTTGGCTGTTCTTGCCGGGGCCAGCATGATCACGGCCGACGATGAAGTGGGTCGCTCCGTGATTCTTACGGATGATGGCGTGCCAGATGGCTTCGCGGGGGCCACCCATTCGCATGGCCAGCGGGAGAAGGCCCAAGACCGCCATGCCATTGGGGTATCTTGGCAAGAGGGCCTTGTACACTCTCACTCGAGTGAAGTGGTCGATATCTCCGGGCTTTGTCAAGCCAACCACTGGGTGGATGAGTACATTCGCGTGATGCGAACGAGCAGCGCGGACAGTCAATTCTCTATGCGCACGGTGCATGGGATTTCTTGTCTGGAAAGCGACAACTCGGCTCCAGCCAAGCTTATCAAAATGTAATCGGAGCTCAGCCGGCGTATCTATACGAGACCGTGAATTAGCGTCTAGGGTGCACGAAATCGAGATAGGGAAGTTAGCTTACATCGGAGATCTACGAAGTCATAGTGCTGCAAGCGATTGACTGCCTCTACTTTGCCGCCCACGTAAAAATCAGCAGCGGTCCTGAAGAGATACTTGACCGCTGGGTGGGCCTCGTCATCGCTTCCGAAGACTTCCTTAGCCTCAAAGACCCTGTAATGGTCCATGTTAGTGGCGTCGATTGCGCAAGGCTTGGCGGATGGGGGTAAACTCCTACTTGTCTGGCTTGTAAATATCATCGACTGTCAAGATGGCCAAATTTCTGTCGTCACGAAGGTCGCGTAGCGTTACTCGAACACCTGGCTTGAGGCCGGTTTCATTGATTGTCTCCTCAGACACGTCCAGCGTAATCGGCATGCTAAACAAAACACCATCGGCAAGTCTGTTCTCTTTTACAACACTGTATAGGATTGTCAATATAAATTGTAATCATCCACGTGGCTTGGAGTCCCATACCCCTTGTAGTCGGCCTCGTTCATGAAACCTAATTATTTATGTGAGTATAAAATGTGTACTATAAGCTTGGATTCGGTATTGTTTTTGCGCCATTCATAGTGGATGCAGCAGGTATAGATGCCACGGTAGACCTATCTAGCATCTTGGACGAAAAGGCTCGGTTTGGACTGTAAACACACCTTCAAGGGGTGAAAACCCGCCATTGAGGATCAATTCGAGATCACAGAGCTGTCTCTCGGTCAAGACGATGGCAGGAAGAGTTTCGGCTTCAACAGCAAGCTGAGCTTGTCTGGGGAAGTCCCTAGCAAGGAGGTCCTTGAGGATACCACCATGGGGAGGGTTCGCCATTTTCTGAAGACAGAACTCGGATTTGTAGAAGAGCTAACGTAAAGAGCGCCCGCGGGGATATATTATAACCTGCCGGTGATTTAAAGATCGGTACGGACAAGAAGATAGAGAAATGCAATAAAACGAGGCGGGCCAGGCTCTAGTTTTTAATAACAGAGGGCGAAGAGCGAAGGACAGCGACGAGAAGGATCACCGACAGCTCCGGCGCACAGGATGTGGAGTGTGCTCGTTGGTATGTGATAGGATAGAAGATATACGAGAAACTCGAACGACTTCAGTTGGTGCCTATGTTCAAATAAATAAAAGAAAAAATAAGAACACAAATTGGTATCGAAGCTTGTCCCCGATGCCGTCCCCACGCTACGTAATCAACAAGTAGACAATGGTGGTTTCTGTAAGTATAAGACGGAAGCTAGAGCATGGGTGCAAAAATCAATCGAATAGTATTTAGCCTCGATGACGTGCTCAGGGACCAAGCGACAGCCGCCGCCCCAGCGGAGTGGTACTATCGGTTCTCGTCCGTCACTGGACCGTCTTGATCATTCTTAGCGAGTTTAGAAAAAGTCCAACAGACCGAAAACTCCCCAGACAGCCGGCTCTCGGGATGCAGGGCCCTGATGATGCCTTAATCCAAGGAGAAGCTGTCTGGCACATATTAAAAAAAATAGGTCGATCGCGGACTGTTAAATCGGGGTTAAAGCCGCACAAACTGACAAATGGTTTTTGGGTGGTAAACTGGAGGGAAGAGATAAGAGAAAAAGGATTCCTACATACATAGTAGGTAGGCTAAGTACCTAGGTACCTACATGTAGGTACTATAGTACATAGTAGGTAGTAGCTGGCTAACGGCGAGTCGCAGCTCTTGGCCTTCCCGTACATCCTCACTTGCGGAGGTCTAAAGCGGAGGCGCAGACCCCGCATCTTACCTGATTTTCGAGAGATTATATTATTATAGGGGTTTAGGATATGGCCGAACGCCCCTGATAACTCCAGGCTTAGATTAGGCTATGTTTTTGTTCTTTTTAGTTGTAATCTTCCGAACTTCAAGAATATGCAACTCATACTTAATATAGCAGCCCGTATTCCTGTTTTCGACGACTGGTCTCCCAGAAAAGGCCTCTGCTAATCATCTCGCCACAGGTATCGAGATAAGTATTTGCAGGTGTGTATTAAGTTAACTCGGTTTCAGTGGTCTTAGACCGACTGCATATGTCTGTTCTCAACTTTTACAGAGTCGACGACATCCGATTGCAATTATGCAATATACGGCCGTCCCAGGAATCTTCAAGATGTAATTTATGGTCAGACTGGATTGAATTTAGACCTAGTGAAGTTGGACTCGGGAAGCAATATGCCATCGTAGAACTGACTACCTACACACCGGGAATTTATCCCTACCTATTATCATCTCTCTCTTTATCGTTCTTACAAGTGTTCGTAGTCTTTTTCCGTAGCAAGTGATTCGGCTTATCGTCTTCCGACACACCCACAGAGATTAAGCCACCCACCGGAGATATGTCCATCACATCGTAGCATAAAAGAAATAGAAAAGTACAGGATGTAAAAAATAAGTGAACACTTTACGCTTTCTCCTCGTCGTTGCTCTCATCAGATTTCCCCTTTCTACCGTTGTCTTTAGAGAACAGGTTGTGAAAGTACCGACGCCAATCAGATCTGGCGTCACGATGTGCTGCACCTCGAGCCCTTGGTCCAGAAGGTTCAGGGCTTGCCGCGGGAGTGTACCAGTGGTTACTATCTAGCATACGATGGGGCAACTCCGTCTTAGAGATTGAACTGACCGCAAGTGTAGTATCATTGAAGACTTGCTTAGGTACGGACGTCGTGGTTGACGTTTGAAAAGTGGTTGGACGGCCATCATCGCCAACTGATGTTGTGTTTACTACCACCAAGGTTAGTACTTAGTTCAAACTGTTCTAAGTCATTGATTGCTTACCTAAAGAGGCTTGGGCGCTTGACGACATCACCCGTGAGACCAAGCTCTCGTTACATGATGTAGTGGGGAACGGCCATGGAGTGGGAGCTCCCGTATTAACTTGGGTACTTGTCGACAGTGTTAGAGTTAACACGGAGTCTGACTCGGTGATCGTACTCTCACTGCAAGTTGTGTCGATAGGAACAACTATAGTCTCGCTCTCCGTGCAAGTCGTGTCGGGTTCCTCGGTGGTAGTAAGCTCCTCACTGCAAGTATCCGAGTAAGGCGTCGAAGTCGAGGGACCTAAGGTTGGAGACGGGGTAATCTGAGGAGAACTACTCTGCCCGCTTGGGTTGCTTGATGTGCTGGCTTCTGTAGAAGATGCCCCGGATGAGAATGAGATAGATCCAGTAGGCAACATCGTAGTAGAGTTGGCAAAGGGATTAGATACAACACTCGAGCTTATCGTGAGTACGATAGTCGACGAGGATCCGTTCGCTACTGCACTAGTTAACCCAGTAGAGCCGCTTATGGTTGAGCTGGGAGATGTCGTCGTATTTGAGAGAGGGAAGGGAACAGGACTTGAGATTCCAGAAGAGCTGATGGTAGAGACTGAGCTGCTTCCAAAGATACTCTCGCTCCCAGTAATGGGCACGCTTGTGAGGCCGCTGGGCGGGGCAGTTGGGCCCGTTAGAGTTGTTGAATTGGAAATGGGAAACGGAGGCGACGCCTGCGAAACTCCAGATGAAAGACCCAGAGTACTGATGCTTCTGATGGAGCTTGAACCACTCGAGGTTCCAGTCGGATTAGGTGATATTGTGATATTGGTCAAAGTGAAAGGCGGCGTGGGTGCAGACATTCCGGACGATTGTGTAAGTGATCCCGTATCCGAGGATGAATCGAAGGTAGCTGAACTAGACTCAGTTGGGCTAGAGATGGATTTGGTACTAAGTGGCTGACCTGATGATATATTCGATGAAGCGCTTGGCGCGGAACTTTGTGTCGAATTCGATAACGGGAATGGTGCTGTTGATACAGATAATGGTATGGTTGGGCTGCTTGAACCGCCACTTGGCCTACTGGTGGGTGTAATAGCCAGCGACGAAGTTGTATTGGGGAAGCTAACAGAACTCATTGAGGAAATGCTCAGGAGGGTCGTAGGTTCCGTAGAGGTAATTATACCTGATGACCCTGGCGGCCTGCTCATAATCGTCGTCGAGTTTGGTATGGGGAATGGAGCGGATGATCCAGGAATCCAGGTCGTAGTACCACTAGAAACTCCTGAGCTGGTAATACTTGTCCCGTTGCCTGTCTCAGTAGGAGAACTCCCAGGAAGAGCGGTCGAATTAGTCGGTGGACTTGTTGAGGTGGGCATCGAGCTCAAAGAGATTGGCCCAGGTCCCGTAGGCACTCGACTCCATGTGGATGTAAATGTGGGAAGCATTGTTGTATTGGATAACGGAAATGGCGGCGGCGATTGAGATCCAGTATAACTAACGCTACTGAGCTCGCTGGTTTCCAACGATAGACTGCTACTCGTTATCCTGGGAACAGTTCCTGTTGACACGCCCGTAGACAACGGAGGAGCTGTTTGACTACTTGGACTGCTTGGACCACTGGTAGAATTTGATAGAGGGAATGGGGGCTGAGAGGGTGAACCAGAACCAGTTGGTCGGGACGTTGTGGTGCTAACAGCTCGTGACGAGTTACCCGAAAACGTATGAGTCGAATTTAGAGTTAGACTCCCGGTTATGGACTGGCTGTTCGGAAAGGGGATGCTAGACATCGTACTCAATGCTGTACCGGTGGATCCTGGAAGGGACGTCGTTAAATTGGCAAAAATTGTCGACTCGAAGGTAGAGGAACCGGTAGACGTAATTGTAGGCAGCGAAACTGAAGATGATATTCCAGTCGGTCCGCTCATGGTGGCCGATGAATTAGTCAATGGGAACGGAGCTGAGTCTGACCCTGTCCAGGAGATGGATGATAGGCTACTAGAGATCTGAGGAGTCACAGTACTCTGGCCGGCGCTCATACTCGAGTTACTAAAAGGGAAGGGTACGGATGTGAAGCTTGAAAACGAGCCTGAACTAGCGCCGGATCCCGATAGTTGCGTTTGTGTTTCACGCGGTGCAGACGATGAGGGTATAGTAATAGTATCAGTCGTTCCCGGTACACTAATGCTGCTATTGGAAAATGGACGCGGCGTGGTCAATACCGAAGATGTTCCCTCCCCAGTAAGAGTGCCAGATGCAGTAATACTAGTAAGCTCCATACTTGATATCGATATTGACGATATGGATGTTTGTGATGTAGGACTACTCATTGGGAATGACGTTATGAAACTTGAAACAGAGGTGGATCGGAGAGAGCTTCCTACTGTAGGCCCTATACTGCTTGTTACGTTCGAGGTAGGGAAAGGGGGGATGCCGGATATCGCGGAACTCAAACTACCTGAGCCGGTTGCGGAAGACACTGGATTTGATGTGGAAATTCCTGCGCTTCCTGTGCTGATGCCCTCACCTGAGGGCCCACCTGACAGTGTAGAGGTACCATTGAAAGTTGTACTAGTAGCCCCGAGAGTAGAACTTGCCCGTGTAGCATTATCTCTTGTCGTTGTGATAGGTTCTGAAGAGAGTACCGTTCCACTACTCGACTCGCTACGAGTTGACGTGGTTGTAACAGAGCTGGTCGGACTAAAGTTAGAAGTACTATTAGATGTAGGAAAGGGTGGAAAAGTGGATAAGTTCGTAGTCGAAGTAGAGCCACCTTGGGAACCCGTGAATGGAATGGAAGTGATTGACGACATGGTGATCGACGGCGGGCTGTTCTCAGATGATGTGGATCCCACAGGCTCAGTGTTCGATGTCGAGTTAGTCACTGGGAACGGAGCAGAGCTCTGGCTGTTGAGAGAAGAGGAGAGCCCAGAGGATGCAACCGTTAACGTGCTCGAGGTTTCTGGCGGAATTGAAGACATCGTGCTTAATGTTGACTCCGAACCGGGGAACGCCGAACTTGTGACACTGGATGACCCCGTGCTCGACGATATGCCACTTGATGACAGTGTCGGTGTGCTTGAACCACTTTCGGTTATAGGAGCTATACTAGAAGTTCCAAGTGTGGTCCCATTTCGAATTATGGTTATGGTGACCGGAACCCCCGAAGATAGGGTAGTTATCGTTACGGCTTCTTCTGTGGTCGTTCCGGGAAGAGTGCTCTGATCAACTGTGCCTGTCTCATTGGTGACGGTGATAGAACTGACTGGACTTATAGTTGATAACACAGTTTGACTTCCCACTCCCGTAACACTGCTTGTGCTGAGGAACGTGATGCTCGAAATACTGCTCTGTATTTGTATTTTTGTATTAGCTAAAGATGCTTAATATTCTAGCATATATATCCGCCCTCTCCTTTTACGAATATCTCAGGCTCGGTGTATTTACTGATCGCCATAGTAAATATGAAAACTTACCAGACTAGAGCTCGGAACAAAAGAAGTAGACGAAGTAGAGTTTCCTAGGAAGGCCGAACTACCAGTCAGTGTGGCCGAGGTGTTTGATTCTCCAGTACCTGTCGACGTTGGTGCTGAACCGCTCGGCTCTCCTGTAGCGCTAGTCGACGAAGTGCTATTGGTAGGAGGCCTACTAGATGTGGAAAAAGAAGCGGTTGAAACGCTTGATACAGTTGATGATCCTCGAGAAGAAGTGAGTGGCTCGCCTCCTGAGCCTGATCCCGAAGACGCTATGGTCTGGTAAGCAGAAGCATCACGAAGTCCAAGTATTGGTCAACATACCCGATGAAACGATTGAACTACTCATGGAGCCTGAAGGAAGGCTGGTGCTGGGGACATTCAAGGAGGAGGTACTGATATTAAACATACTCAGGGTTGACAATGTCGAGGATGAGGTCTTCGAAGAGGGAGGAGGGGGAGGAGGGCCATATCCTCCATAGGTGGGAGTAGGATAGCTGTAAGCATCTCGATCTGGTTGAGGACCACCGAAGAGTTCATAATCTATGTTCTTCAGTTCCTCCCCGGGAATAGAGTCTCGTTGGATGAGTGGATGCTCTCCCTGGGGTACAGCATGAATACCCATGAGACATGGTAGAAGAATGATGGCCACCGACAGTATGTCGGCAGCGAGAGTCGAAGCTCTCATGATGGCGGATAATCTGGGCGCCAGAAGACAACCCGAAATCGCTAAAGATGAATTCTAGATATATTTCTGAATTCAGGAGGCACGTGATAGTATTATTAACGTGAACAAAAAGGAATATAGCCAACCCTACTGGGAAGTGGCTGAAAAGAACGTAAGGATGCAGGGTGGTGATATGGGAACTTGGGAATTCGTGAGTGTGGTGACGGTGAAAAGAGATATTTTTTTTTTTTTGGTGCAGAGTAGTTTGGACAGCCCGAAAGGGAGAGAGGAAGAGAGAGAGAGAATGAAAGTACCAAAGATACGTGGGTGAAGGGAACCGTAGAAAGAACGAACTGGGTTGGAGGACGTAATTGGACGGCCGAAAAAGCTTTGAGAGAGGCGAGGTTAATTATAGAAGGAAAGAATGATATGACTTCCAAGGTTCTCAGAGAAGGGGTATAAGGGGAAAGACCGGTGGGTGAGTGAGGGCCTAAAGTTGAATTCCTGGTATCTTAGGGGAAGGAACGTCACCTTTAGGAGAGATTAAGTCGAGACAGCTTCTGATTTTGACCGAAAGGAAAGGGTGACAACTCCACTTTTAGGTATCAAGTAGACGAAGGTACCCAAGTATCCTACATCTTGACGCTCATACATTGATACATAGTACTATGTATGTAGTAGTATCTTGCCGTATTTAGTCCGAGTCCCGTAAAGTCGTGTACTATTCGTGGAGGATTCGTCTTTCACTCGATGGGGTTGGTTCACCTTGCTGCTGCTACTCCTCCCTCTACTGGAGTCCATCCATGTCTTGCGGGATGGCGAAACCCGAGTTATACCTAATGCCCTCTCCCACAACTTGCCACGCGGGTTGAGGCATTATCCAACTTTTCTTTCTTGGATTCGAATGTCCTGACGTCGTCTTCCGTTAATCTTATACTCGATACATCCCCTGGCCGTCCAGTCATTGGCAGGCGTTCCCGTTACATATGTCTACAGGTCCACGAGCTAGGCTTCTAGTGCTATCCAGTCATCATTGACAAATATGTCCTGGTTCGTAAAAAACCTATGAGTTTACAAGCACGCAACACCATGGTTGCATTGCTTGGTATGGATATTATGGATATACACTTGGCAGACCTGTCTAACTACGGAATTTCTCTGCCTCCTGTTATTATGACGGATAAGTATAATTATGTGATCATAGAAGGCAGTGTGTCTGCGAGGGACATAAACCATAGGATAAGTCAGACATCAAGTCTCTTTTCATCGTAGGAACTTGGACTCCCAGACATGTGGCCTGACTGCAAAATCTTTCTTCCTGGTGACTTCAAGATTTCATGTAATGGTAAATTGCGAGATTATGAGTGATATGGAACTTGGTGCTACTTGAGCAATGTGTTGCTTTTGTGGCATGTTGATTCCTGAGCGGTAATGAAATAGTGTGATACCACCGCCTGTGAATTACACCAACTCGGTACTAAATCAAAGGTGGCATGTCTAAACGTCTAAGACTTGACAGCGTGGTGATCTAAGCAATAGGGCCTCGAAGAACACAACTCTCCGAGGATTGCGCCATGGAGACCCGCATATCAAGCCGGCCTACTGTAAGAGTGGCACGGGATCTAGTACCAGATGAGGCTGTATGCATCGAGCTGCAGGGACCCTCATTAGGTGATAGATGCCAGACGTAGCTAACCGTCAGACATATTGCCTATTCGAGATCTCATTGGCGAACCCCTTATTCCCAGTAGTCATCAAGAACTGATATAAACCCGAAGGGTCTTATCTTCAGAGCTTTATAAAATTCTCTCCGAGGATACCCAATTCGAACAAAAAGGAGACGGCCAGCCATTGGTGGCGATTCGATAAGGGGCATATAAGCGGGTAGGACCTCGGAGTAACTGCCAATGAGTTCACTTATCCAAGCTGATTGGGGTGCACAATGTCAAACGGCCTTATTGCATCAATTCCCGCGGGATACCTTTGCTTACGTCTGGAATAATAAGGAATCCCCGGTGAAGGAGATCTTCCCCGGGTAGAATTCGATCTCTGGTGGCGTAACTTTAGACTGTTCTAGAAAATCAAGCCTCCATCGTGGCATTGACTTGTTTCGTTTTAATTAATCAGGGCCGCTTAGCTTGTCCATCATATGCCATTTACCAAGACAAGCGGTCGGATGCTGGCACAGCACGTGCAAAGCCTTCCTGCAGAGTGAAACATACTGTCGACGTGCCGAAGGGCATTTAGAACTAGGGACACCCACGTAAAAACAAGCGCGTCAACATCTGACGACGACATGGAACGATATTTTCAATGTTGATCATCTTTTCGAATAACAGTCTCCATTAGGGATATCAGAAATTTGCATCGTAACTACACTATAATTATGTCCGCCGATGCTTCGCGGGCCCTCGAACCCTATATCTGACACGAAGTCCTAGAAAGTTCCTTTGCCTCATAACATTTTCGTTCGTCTAGAGTACTAAAGTACCTAGGAGAGTAACACAACTATGCACTGTACCTGATATTGTCGTGCTCCAATGCGGGCAGGTTATGCATCACTGTGCAGGATCTTCGGTCCATCTAATCTCGGAGGTATCGGTTTGGTACAGACCATGTACAACACTACTCGGCCTTCTTCGCAGATTCTCGCAGATTTGGTGCTGTTCCTTGGGTCATCTGTGTATTCCTTTGCTCAAGATCGGCTGCCCAGAGAGCGGCGCCCACTAATACTAATTGTCAGTCACTGGTGTTTGCCGACATGAAATTGAACTTACCAGTATTTGTGAAGGCAAAGAACATTGACAAAACAGGTATCATCTCGAGGAGGGTTGCTATTGTGCCGAAACTGCAGCTTGATGTTAGCCTCGGGCATTACATACAAGCTATCGAGATTATAAAGAGGATTGATTATATGAGATGATTGGTTTCAACTAGTCGAATGTGGTGCTGCTAAGTTCCATGTAGAGAGACAGTAATTGAAGTACCTGTTCGGTAGATATTGACAGGCAGTGAATGAAAAATCGTGTAATGGGTAGGATAATGCTACACTTACGTTGTGTACGGCGCAGCATGGCTTTCCAGCCAGTCCCGTTGCTGGGACGAGGACCATCCTTTCAGTTGGAAATACTATGTATGTCTGGTTAGACGAAGTCTATAACGCCATATAGTGGGAGCCAACAAACCCTTCCATGAACGGCAGTACCCCTTGTTCGGCCTGATATACGGGTTAGCAAGCAAGTTGTGACGATGAGGAGCTATACCCGCCTACCTTGAAGGACTATGAATATAACGGTACCAACGACTGTCCGGGAAAACATATCTTCGTTAGCAGCACATCATTGTACTCGCGAGGGGTTGGTATACCTGGGATGAAATTGAGGGGAAGATACATGACGTATCGAACCAAAGCCTTCGGAGTGAACTTGGAGAATGGGTTCTTGATAATCTTCCCTAATCTTGCGATAGGGTCGCTGCCACTCTTTAACTGACGACCTTCACTGACGATACCGGTTGCATTTCTTGCAACGAGTGTACCGTCAAATGTGTCGAGTAGGGCATCTTGAAGGAGGAAATTTCGAGAGATGATATTGACGATAGTGGAGCTCTCATTAAGGATTAGAAGGACAGTAGTGAAGACAGCTAGAGGACCGTTGACAAAGACAAGAATTGCGAGCTGTGGTAAGTAGGTAAAGAAGAACATGGAGATGAAGACTCCAGCGGTAAGTCCTAGTGTAGGAAGGATGCGAGAATAGAACGGCTTCCACAAGGACCTGTTCGTAACGAAGTAGATGATACCCCTGACCGATTATTAGCTTCAATGTTCTGATACTCGGAGACTTCATCATACTTAAAGGGATACAAATAGGCCCCGCTTCTCGCAGCGTCTGAAAAGAGGGCCTTTGCCTTCTCGTAATCTTCTTTCCTGCGATGAGTTAGTCGGCGAGGCCGAAAAGACTGTTCTACATCATGGATGCACATACGCGACCTCATGGGCCTTAGCTTGAACGTTGCTAGCGAAGCTGCTGGACATTGCGTGGTGCTGTTACAGTAATCCTGTACGGTAGGGAGGAAATTGAGGGAGAAAGGGAATATTTCAGTATGAAATCCGAATATTTTGAAATTTCACCGGGTATTCAAGTCTGGAATAAGTAGCTGGTTGGTTTGTTATGTGATGAATGACATATGCAAATTGGTTGTCAAAGCTGAATAGATGTTGTCGTCATAGTGCGGGACTCCTTGTTCCATCATGGCTGCTGATTGAAGGCCTCAAGGCCCACTTGCCGCTTTTGGAAAAAGCTTTGACCACTAATTAATGCTGATGGAATCATCGAATGAACTTTACCTGAATGCTACTAGGTACATACATACTGGGTCGTACATACGTGTCTACATAGTAGATTGATACATGTATCTATGAAACATCTTCCGCCTCGAGTATACGTTTCGTTATGACTGCGAAGTTATACTTGCCTTTTAAATTGTATGACCTATTTGGCTCCTTAGAGCCTGGATCCGAGAGCCTCGGCCCTTGCCCTTCCGGCACCTATTTATCGGTAGACGACCTCATCATGGGTGACAATAGCTGTGTGCATAGTTGTGGGCGAGGGTGTCGCTTAGTATGTCCACGGGCACTAAGGTGATCACGAAACTATTTACTTCTGACCAAGGCCCATCTACTGTTAGGTCCTCGCGGGGACTCGAAAATGTTAAGCGGAACAAGCGAATAATTACAACGAGGCCGTAGCTCGATTTGTATTCTCCATAGCCATATGAATACAGGGTATTAATCCTCGTAAAGCCCGCAGGCCCATTACGGCGCGCGGTCTTAACAGCTTAATAATAGTCTACAACTCAAAAGGTCGATCCGTAAATACTAGCATGTAATGCATGCTAGCCTTCCCTCACAAGACCAGGATATCTTCTCTCTAAGGTGAGGGAGGGCCCTGAAGAGGCACCAAACCATGCGCCTACCGATGTGGCAGTCCTGTACCCGACCGTCAACCGTATTCCTAATGCTTTCCCAGACCGTAACCAGTGCATGTAATGAAGTCATGTCGCCATAGTGTGACCGAACGCCGATGGTGTCATGAGAGGCAAATTGTGTAAATGAAACATATATCACCGATCCCGATTGTCTGAATCCTCCGGTGCTCGCCTAAGTCGAGACAGGAATCCGGCTTGCAGACTACTCCTGAGTGAACTGAACCAACCCTCGTGATGCGAGTTGTGAGGCGATAACGCGGTGCCTTGTTCCACATCGGAGTCATCTACCAATTCGACGGGGGCATCAGGGGATGAGGAGCTGGTCGCTCGTACTGCCAAGTCGTCGTCACTGTCGTCTTGATATGGTTCGTATCGTGGGCTGGACGGCATCCCGCGAGCTAGAGATCGGACAACGTCGCCCTTACAGATAGGGCAAGTGCGTCGCCGCGTTATCAACCATGGTGTTCTATATGATATGTTAGTATTGTACATATCTAGATTGCACATTAACTTACATGCAGTCCACATGGAATTCATGCCCGCAAGGTAGACTCATGACTTGGCTGACACCGTCAACATATTCTTCCAAGCATACGACACACTCTACTTGCCGGCCCATGTACTTTTTCCACTCGCTTGAAGCTTGCGCATTGCGCTTTTCATGCTCCGTACGTGACGGGGACCTAGGGACTGGCAAAGAAGATTCGACCTGCAGAAGGTCGCCGGCCGACGGTACACCCGTAGTGGTCCGCGACCGGGGTCTAGGCCTTGATGGGGTATGCTGACTCTGAAGTAATGGCGTAGTTGGGGATGAACTGGTGGGGGATGGTACCCTGGATGTCCGACTTGGCGTAGACGCGACAGTATGGTACGTACGTACTGGTAATCGTTCGACCACAGACTTTGGTGCTCTCCATCTTCGGCGCCGTATACGAGCTCGTAAGATGAGTAGGGCGTATACTACCGTCAGAGTGATCAATGGACTTATAACTAGAACTAACAGTGTATCGAAAAAGGGGCTGGCGCCACTAGATGGGGTGATGACGACCCAAAGACCTTCTCGTTCCTCAGGGGGCGAGCCCGAAGGTGGACGAGTGGGCTTGATAACATCGATCGCATCGACAGGTTTGGGTCGGGCCTCGACCTTAGAGGAATCTGCGCCATCATCATCACCGAATATCTTAGAAATAAGGCCTCCGCTGCTTGATCCTGATACACTCCCTTTGACAGGTGCCACTGCATCAATTCCCTTAGCAGGCACCCGACCCGCAGCATACTCCCCGCTGTTGGGAGTGATCCTGCCACCCATTGGCCCGTGGACATTTTGCTTCTTGTTACCAGGGACACCGTTGTCTAGGGATTGATCGGACCCAGTATTCGATTTGAGGAACTTGTCGCCACTGCCCATCGACTCTCGAGACTGATCATTGTCGCCGGACGAACCTAATAGATCTGGGTCTCGCCAGTCTTCAACGCCTATCTGGAAATTATCACCAGAAGTTTGTTTGCTTGATTTCGAGGAACCATCCGAGCGAGCTTTAGAGGCACGCTCTAAGCTACTCTTTATGATCTTATCCTTTTCATCGGAGAAGTCTTCGACCAGCACCCAGTCTAATTGACCACTGGTAGGCGGGCGGCTTCCACTGGTGGCCGAGTTTGAGTTGGAGCTGGAACCCCAGCTAAAAACCCTCGGCAGCCAGCTTAGAGCTGAGCCCGACGGTTCCTCGTTTGATGATGAGAGTTTGTTGTTCGTAGGGGTCTTCGCGCTCTTGGACTTGGAGGTAACCTTTGGGGGTAGGACTGGTGCGGTGCCTTGTTTGGATCTCCTGTTCTTCCGGTTCTTGTCTGACTGCTGCACCTTCAGTGAAGGCTTGCCGTTCTCATCGATGATATCTTCAATGAAACTCCCAGGTTGCATCATAAGCGAGAGCAGATATGCGGTAGTACGAGACGTAAAGATAGAAGGAATAGTGACGTTAGAGGTGTCTCCATGTGCATACATTTGAATTAATGGGCCGCCCCTTTGGTTGTCGCCTACGATAAGAGCAATGGCGCCGCGTCGCTGAGCCCACTTTACTTTCTCGAGAAAGCCGCAGCCACCACGACTTAAGAGCACTATCTTGCCAGCAATCTCGGCTCCTTCTTGTATTGACTGGATGTCAGCATGACCAGAGCTCGAAGAACCAAGGGCGTCGCCCTGCAGCTTAGCTAAGGGGTCAAGGCTCTGGTGGAGGTAGTCATCGGTACCGTCATCGACGGGTTTGGCCTTAGGTTTCAATTCGATTTCGGACACGGTGGTTCGGTCGACCAAAGGGCCTTTAGGATCGGACCGTTTCTGGTTCTTGGGCTTTCCGGCAGCAACAGCAGGTTTGAATTTGTGTTGAATCTCCTTCACTGACGGTTTCAAAACAGCATTCGAGGTTCCATCGCCCCAACCGGGCACGTCGCTACAGCCTAGTTCACCTTCACCCTCCCCATCATGCATGGACTCTTCGGTGAATCCACTACCTATCCATAACTGTCCGTCTAATCCCTTGCTCGGCAGGGGAGGGCCGAAGGCGGCGGGCCTTGCTGCAAAGGAGGTGCTATTATCGTCGGCTATGGTGATTATGGCATTGGGTGGGAAGAGGGTAAAAGGTGTCGAGAAGGAGAAGAGGGATCTGAAGCCGGACTTCTGGGCGGATTGTGGAGAGGATATTACGGGCGCGGGATGGCTAGCCGATGTGACGGCGCGACACAGGAGGAAGAGACACGCAGCGAAGAAGAGGACGAGAATGGCGATTCTCGGTGGTCGCATGTTTGCGATAGTTAGAGAGGCCGTAGAATAGCGTATATATTAACGTAGCTGGTAATTCAGCTGCCGGACTATGTAGACAACCATTCGCAGGAGCAGTAGGCGTACTGCTGGGCCCTAGCGCCGGTGGAGGGTACGAAGTATTCGATATGACTCCAGTCCGGATAGGACGAAGTGGGGAGAGAGTGGAATAACAAGACCACAAAAAGGAACTTTGTAGAGTAGGACAACGATAGAAGGGAAATCTATAAATTCAAGAGGCCTCTAAGGGTCTTCGGGCACGAAAGGTGAGACAAGGTTGTACAAAGCTAGAAGACTGGGCGGCAACGATGATGATGGTGATGATGATGATAGCAATAATTAGGTAGGGAAAGATGGGATGCGCAACTGCGGAGTTGAAAGGCATGGTACCCCCCCAGCTGCCCAGGTGGGTACTGCATTATTACATGTACCTAACTGGGACTGCTAAGTTAATGGTGAGGTCAGGTTGTCAGTGTGGGCAGTTCCAGTGGGCTCGAGGCTTGGAGTGGATGCTTTTTGCATGGGGCCCTAAAGCCAATCACGAGCCAGTCGTGAGCATTAAGTGGGACCTATACCTGAGATTCTGAGTCGGCTGCTGCTATATATTAAGTTAGTGGTGCAAGCAAGCGCGTGCTTGCGTCACGGTGGCAGTGAGCATCTCGCGCGCATCCGATGAATCTTCTGAGGGAGTAGCGTGTCTTTTTTCACTTATATATTATAATTCTACTAGCATATGCGCACATGATCTAATAATCATTGCCTACTGACTAGAGGTAAGTAGTTACCAAACTTATGATGTAAATTTGAATAAATGTTTTCTTTGAGAAAAGGCCGAAAGGATGGTGTTCAGCTACTTGGAAGAAATTATGTCGCGGCCCTTGATATCACACGAGTAGATACGCATCTCCAAAGAATGTGTCGCGTTGCAAAAACGACGCCGTAATCGCTATGCTGCGATTACGCTATATATATATACCGTGACAGAATGCTATCATCTATTTCGAAACAACAGTTATATCATAGCTAGATCATTGGTGCCTATAAACCGTTATACTTCCACTGCTTTGTAGGATTTCACGGTCTCTAGAACTCGAAAAGGCCTAATAACGTACTATGCAGTTTATATTTGATTAACAGACACTTCAGCAAGTATTGTTCGTATTCCCGGATTAAATGATCATCTCATCGCCCGATCTATCCGAGTATACACCCCTGAAACAAGCCGAAACCAAGCTTCAACTGTTAATCACAAACCCCTTAAACGTTCTCCCTGCAGTAGTTATGAAAGATCATTGAAAATACGTAGTACAATCCTGTGGAGTCCTACGGCTCCCTAATTAACATATCATTATTCGGTGGATAACTGTTGTGACTGGATTTAAATACCGATCGACCTCTTTTCGCACATACATAGTATACGCTATCTACCGACTTAATGCTATATCACTAGGAAGAAGAGAAAAAAAACGAAACGATCTTAGATCCGCGGGCATACATGTAGCGCAAGTTACCTACATAGTATGCATAAAAGCACCTGATTCGCCCAAATTTAGAACTGCTGCCAGTTTCGGTAATTGTATTAGCTTACCTTAGCGACTTTAGCTCTGCATACCAATTGATCTCTGAAAGCTAAAGATTGTTTTTCCTTCTTTTTATTATCACTTCGGGCTCCGGCTGAACCCAAATCCGAATATGGCGTATACGAATACTTAAGTAAAGTAATATAAGAACGCCTGGCATTATGCTTGAGTCTCTATTGGGTATCTAGTTACCAAGCGAGGAAACTAACTCCTATCTCGATGCTGAAACATATGTTACCATACAATATACCTTCAAAAATCCATCATGATATTGCCTTCGTGTAATCAAACGCCGGATCGAATACAAGCGAGTTGGGTTTCCCATTCCCAATTCGAGCTCGCCACCAACGCCACGCTATGCTTATGCCAATGCAACTATCAGATGAAATCTTATGTATGCCGCTAACTGCGAGGGCCACCGAAGGCGTCAGACCATGTCGTCTTTGTAATGCGCTCTGGATCACGTATACCAGTGATCGATAGCCCCCTATTTATTGCCTTTGGCAAGACTCACGCTACCATCCTTGTTGACCACTTTCCCACGATCCCACTCTCTTAGCCCGCCGGCCTTAGTCCATTGGACGTCCGCTTCGTCCTTCTGGTCGCCCTTCTCCCATTTCTTAATTTCCTCTTCAGTGAAGCCGGCAGAGCGTAGTCTATCTGCTCCTTTTTGCTTCCACTTCTGCCGGTCGCGGAATGCTTCTACTGCATGATCCCAGTCGTCTTCTTGTTCCGGTTCGGGTGTGACGTCGTTTCTCGGATCGTAGTCTGCGGCGAAGCGACTGTCTATCCCGGACGTAGTAGCATTAGCTCCCCTTCCCCGTCGCCTAACTGCAGAGTTTTTAGCTGGGGCAGGGCCGATGATATCTTCTAAGGGGTCAGAATCGGATGGGTCCTCAGACTCGGAGGGCTCGCGCTCTGCGCGCCTTGCGCTGCTTGATCGGCGGATACTGTCGCGTCGGGGAGAATATCCCTTGCGTCGCCGAGAAGTTGATGAAGACGGACGGGCTTCTCTGGTCTCCTGTTCTCGTTGATGACCATGGCGCGAGCGTCCACTGTGTTTCATTATACGATCCCTCCGGCCATAGTCCACCTTGGTATCGATGTCACCCCCCGCAGCACCGCGCTCCCAGCGGGATGCCCTCCCTCCGGTGCCGGTCCCCGCTAAATCTGAGGCCTTCCTAGAAGCTGTGCCGGCCTTCTCTGTCCTCTCACTCTTCTCAGTCTTGCGCTTCTTAGACGATTCACCGAGAATAGCAGCGATATCGCCCAACATACGCTTTCGGGTGTCGCCAGGTCCGGGCTTGACCTTCCGTAGCCTACGCTCCTCTTCTCTTCGCTTCTCCTTCTCTGCATCTTCCAGGATGCGCAGTTTTGCTTGCGACTCGGCACTTTCTTTAGCTAAGAGAGCGCGATTGTGGCTGTTGGTGTCGCGAATGATATTGTTAAGAAACCGGGTATTGGGCTTAGGTTGGTTCGCGGGGCGTCTAACGAAAGCGCTGGTTAGTTTAAAGACCTCGTATTTGTGACATAAGAGTAGAATTCTTGGCGACATCATAATCAGTGCATGTATGACCCAGGTAAAGGCTTACTTGGTGGACTTGGGCGCATCAAGACCCATCGCAGAGTACTGAAGAGAGTAATCCTGAGCTTCCTTGACCAAAACGTCGGCAACATGGTCGTCTGTTAGTAAGTCAACGGGAGGCATCTTGAAGATTTGTGGTAGACCGAAGGAGAGGGAATTGGAGGAGTCGGCCTAGTCAGACTTGACGTCCCAGGATGAAGTGAGAAAGTTCAAGAGTCTACGGACCAGGACCAGCTCAAGGAGCCAGCGGGGTGAATGATTCAATGCCCACAGCAAATTGGGCTGAACCGGTGGGTCAAAACTTAATGTGGGGTCGACTTGTCCATCAATAACACCGAGAGTTTAAAGATAGAAAAAAAGGTTTTCCGCTAGCTACTTATTTAAGTGGTACTAGGTACTATGTACTATGTAACAGTACTTAGGTACTAGGCACATGCTATCGGTTATCGTTATCGTTATCTTTTCTGGTGGCATGCTAGGTAGTACGCTTTCCCTTTCTTGGACAAAAGTAAATAGCACGATGTAGAAATCAACAGACCATCACCACTTACTTTTGATAGCCTCGGTATCGATAATTGCTACTGTACTGTACATGTTGGACAATCAATATCCAACATCTACAAACCATAACAGGAACAAACCCTGATTATACACTTGTTTCTCGTACCTTGAGTACCCAGTCAAACGGTCAGAGGATTAAAATCGACTTGGTTAGGGGAATACGTGAGAAGCCCCAAGATGGCGCCTCTTACATCAAAAGACGTCCTAGCTAGACTACGGTCGCTTGCCGCCAACCAGGAAATCTCTATTTTAAAGCTTAGTGAGCCCATATCAGCCGCCATCACGCAATTACAAGATCCCCACCAGCGTACATCAGACATATCTACTTCGTCCCTCGACGCGACAACCCCATCTTCCCTTGAAGCAGACTTGACGCATTACCGGGAGTTATTTGCCAAGCTACGCTTCAGTTACGTAGAGCAGGTATCCAAGGAGAAGTTTATTCGCGCTATCGTTGGGGACCCCCCTCTTATTGTCAGCCCGCAGGAAAATGTAGATCTCGAAAAGGAGAACCTAGAAGCCAAAGCAACTCTCAAGGCTTTAAAGACAGAGGTCGCAGACATGGTTGCTGAACTCGAGGAGAAAGCCAAGGATCTGAGCCGAAAGTACGAAAGAGTCAGCGTCGAGACTGTTAAATTAGAGGAACTGCCTGGCAAGATTGCAAACCTAGAAAATGCAATTGCTGAGTTGAGGGAGACGCAGGCATCAGGATCAAGTTCAAATCCCGAGTTAAACCTACCTTTGACAAAGACATTGGACCTGGTTGAGTCAAAAAAGAGGCGAAGAGCCGAGCTAGACAGGCAATTAGAGCAACTTCAGAACCAAGTTCCGAGGAAAAAGAAGGAGTTAGACCGATTGCAGGCCGAGTTACAGCCTCTCGAGACGAAGAGGCAGAATAGCATGGCCGCCGCAAAAGAAGCGAAAAGGCGAAAAGAAGCAGCTCTGGGTGGCATCGAGGACGACCTTGAGGAAAGAGGTCGCTGGTTTAGAGCTGCGGAGACCAGCTTGAGACAGATATTGGAGAGCGAGATTTGAACATTCACTACGGCTCGGCGTTTGAAGGGTGGGTGGAAGCCCATGGGCCATTCTAACGAACGTACATGTATGTACCGTACGAATTACACGCTGTCGCAGGCAATGGCCACGATAACGATTATACGACCCCATCATGAGCATGCTCAGGAAAGCCTTCCCAGGTCTAAATCGGCTCTACCGTTTCTACTATTTTTCTCAAACCTAACATGGTATGTATGGACATGATTTTCGATATTTAGGTGTATTGCGAACCCTCTTCAGTTACTTATATCATACCGGCAACCCCTTTTTGCCACTCTTCCCCTTCTTTTCTTGAACGTAGAATATACTACATAGTACTATGTAGCATTGGGGGTCACTATACCTACTAAGTACCTACGTAGGTCCCAGATTAAAATATAAATCACGATGCCTATGATCTTGTGTACGCCGAGATTTTCTGCAACCGTGGGCAGTGCATGGTAGATTACACATATATATTGTATGTAACTTAACTCAGATAGGCGAGTTACTACCCGCATCAATGGACGGGACTTATATCAAGATATCAGCCATAGACTTTTCGATCTCCCTCATCCACTTGAATCACTTCCAATATCCGAGTTACATATCGGCCTTGATAAGGTCAACCGCCTGCAGCGCGTTAGTTTGTACGTTCGTGTCTTCCTTATCGTAATTGTACCACTTACTTTCTCGGCAATGGCATAGACACTCTGACAGGTATTAGCCCCAGGCAATACGGGCATGATACTTGCGTCTACAACACGTAGATGCTTCACTCCATAGACCTGAAGGCTCTCGTCGACAACACCACCAAGCTCCTTCGGCATCATCGCGCAGGTTCCCGAAGGATGAAACTCGGTGGGACTCAAGTTCGCCTGCAGGAAGCCGGCTAGATCTTCAGGCTCGTCGACATAGTCGGGTGGCTGCACCTGCCGAGGGCCGAACTCCTTTAGTCGCGTCTCGAAGAAGTATCGCTTGGTGAATCGAAGCATCTCCACCATGATATCGAGATCCACGGGGTTAGTGAGCGCGCGATAGTCGACGACGGGTTCTGTATTGAAAGGGTCTGTCGTGTTGATATTCACCGTGCCGCGGCTCAGGGGATGTAGGTCCACCAATGTGCCAGAAGATCCCGCTCCAGTCAGGACGTGGTTGCTAGAAAATACCAATCAAGTCAGTAACTCTTATTACTCATAGAAGGATCACTGTAATAGGACAAGCGTCCCTCCAGAGGGATACTAGCATAGCCACATACTAGAACGCTGTGTTTGAGGAGCGCATTGATGCCGCCATGTTCTTCATCTGTGCGCTATACCCTACACGTCCGGAATTAGTAGTATTTCTCCAAGAAACTGGCCAGAGGTCGTACCAGCAATCACAGTAGGATCGGTGTCTGGGGGTAACTGGGCAGCGTGATCCTGATTTTCCAACTTGCTTGCTATGTCTTCGAACCTATCGGGCGAGATTACCGGCATGCCCAGCCACGCCGCAGCATTTCCTATACCCATAGAGTACGGACCTAGAGTGTGTAAGATTGGTTAGCTAAGATCCCGTTTTACTCTAAGTCGACTGAAATTTTGGTCTCACCCGTCTTGTTAGCTCGCCACACCTCCTGTGCCCATTTAGTGAAGTTCTGATTTCCAAACATGTCCATTGGGCTTGGATGGGTCGTGAAGTTCCCGACTAGAAAGCCCTTTTTAGTATTCTATATATCCGCTATCTGGGTAATTCCAAGGGCCACTCACGGACAATGCTCATAAACATCATAGGATGATCCTGAAAGTTCTGACCGACTCCAGGCAGATCGACCGTCGTGTTAATGCCCGCAGACTGGAGAAGTTCGCTGGGACCAATCCCACTGAGCTGCAAGATTTGAGGAGAGTGGATAGCCCCAGCAGAAAGAATAACCTCGCGGTTGGCCTTGACAGTTGTGTAGGTAGTCGCATTGCCTTTTGTCTGCCGGAAGACGACTCCAGTAGCCGTCCCATCCTCAAGCAGGACCTTTGTCACACGAGACTCGGTGACAACGTCGTGGTTTGTTCTGTCAATGCTATCAAAATGTCCGGTCCTGGCGTACGATCGCTCGACAATTTTAGGATCCATAAAGGTCGGAAACCAATACACGCCTGCCCTGCCTGCACCACTGTCAGGGGGAAACTCAACCCCGGGAATGTCCCTAAAGGCTTCGATTTGAGTAGCTTCACCATATGTT
The DNA here is from genome assembly GCA_022984865.1 of Hypomontagnella submonticulosa. Lineage (NCBI taxonomy): Eukaryota > Fungi > Ascomycota > Sordariomycetes > Xylariales > Hypoxylaceae > Hypomontagnella > Hypomontagnella submonticulosa. Next base: position 79,405 of record JAJKLF010000009.1, on the reverse strand, counting down.
AGTATAATAGCAGAATAAAGTGGGTTGGTACGAATTACTTACCCAAGCCAGGCCATTGGAAGGACGGCCATCCTGCGTATACTCCAGAGCTGTTGCCCCAGAACGAAGTATCATATGTAATGTTCACAGATTGCGCAACAGCTTGGCCAGGAGGTACGAAGTTCAGGGCCTTGGCAGGTTAGTTAGAAGGCCAAACCGGGAAAGAAATTCAACAGTACCTTTTTTAAATAAGGCAACAAACCATCCCATGACCATGAAGAATTATTACCGAAGAAACTACCCCATCGGTCGTAGTCCTCCGACGTCCCTCGTACAGTCATCATGGCATTGATAGCTGAGCTGCCGCCGACGAGATTACCAGCGATGACCGCCGTGGTACGGTTCTTCAAGTTAACCTGCGGGACAGAGTTGATTTGATAGGACCATGTTGGCCCCATAGCAGCACTGCCTGAGTACACCTGGCTGATCCTAGGAGAATCGACTTGAAGCTGATATCAGTATTCTGTTTATAATGGGTCCTTTATTTACGCGTAACTCACCCACTTTTCCATTTTCGATAACGAGAACGGTAGCTAGCGTCGATCCATCAGTATGTGTACATTCAGGGGTCGAAATTCACTGAAACTCACATTTGCCATCTGTTGTCAAACGGTCTGCTATGGTCAAACCAGCCGTACCCGCTCCCACGATCACATAGTCGTACGATGGTTTTACCTGTGAGGAACCATTCAAGAACTTCAGCTGGAGCTCTGGCCGCCGTTGTGCTTGGCCAAATGGCTCAGCTACGGCGAGCAGGCAGGTTGCCAGAGTCCCAAACCTAGTAATAGAATACATCATGTAGCCTCAGGTCTAATCGGGCATGGAACGTTGGATTTGGTCTATGGTGGCTGTAGATGCCGTTTTAAGTATTCTATCCTCAAACAGGGTACCGTAACCCGGATCCCCAACAAATTGCTCATACCCAGAGTGCTACATGCAGAGGACGAGAAAGTAATATACATCAATGTATCGATAGACAACACTGTCAAATACGAGCAGGCAGGTTGAAAGTAATTCCTTGGACCCGGACCTGCGAAGAGGACAAGGGGACGTCATTCAGCCCTGGAACATGGCCTGACGGATAGGTTGTTGTTGGCAACCTATGGGGTACTGTCCTTATATATTGGAATAAGTCGAGCCATAAGCCTCAATCACCGGCAGATGTCCCCTGCGTGAAAACGTGGTATATATACATATTATCTTAGGTTAAGAATGGTTTGCGGGGATATGAATTAAGTGTCTAATCCTATTACCACGCTTAAATAGAAAGGGATGTGTCAATTTTCCGGGATCACTTGCGTTGGGTGGAATTAGCCGCCAATATATACGGACGCGCGCCATCTGCAGACGCAGGATACGCAATGTAAATGCTTTTCGCTTTTTCCTTTCTAATAATACTCATAGGAAGTGATAGATCTAAGTATGTGCAAAAATTCTCGTCCGTAGATTATGGCAAGTATGGTTCATCAGCGAACCATTCGAGTGTCCCGTATCCCGACATTAATGTCTATGTATAGTACGAATAATTGGAAATGAGCTCACTTTTGAAATGTATAGGATAGTTCTAAGATATTCGAAGTGCGTGAGAAGAATATCTCATTGGTCAGATCGCAAACCCCCTATCCCGAGGTTCTGTTCTTGAATTCTGCCCAGCCCAGAGGGAATACCTTCCAGCATTATACATGAAGCCTTAGTTATCGCCTTCGGCAATTCCGTTCGCCTCTTTGTCTTTTCCTCAGCGGGAATGTCTATGTGTTCAGCCGGATATGATTCCGGAGCTGATATCCCCAGTCCCGCTAGTTCAAGTTCGAATATGACATCTGGCATAATAGCGTTATTCGATTCGGTAGGTAATTGTTACAAAACTCTAGCGGCTCCCGCTGTTGAGAACGGGTACCTACCGGGCATAGTATTTCTATTCTACCTATATAAAGCCTTACTTCTATCCAGTGAAACCACGTTGTCATGATAATAGTTGCCATTTTGAGTGCTTTCCTATTTCTGCGAGCTCCTTCCTTAGGCGGTCCATCGGAGTCAAGTATTAACATCACGCAAGTACATAGATGGTGAGTTTACAACCGAATCATCCGATCCGAATTAGTGAGGCCGGGTTGTCCTTTCTTTAGAATTTTCTTGCCACGTTTCCTTGCCATATACAGTACAATTACCACAGACGTTGAACTCGAAAAAAGGGGCACCTAGAAAGCACGCAATGCATATTCGCCATCCACTCGTTTCTATTCATGTCCCACTGTGTCACAAGGCGTACCAAGAAGGCTGGGAAGTAATTATATTATCGCGCAAAGAGCCTCAACCCCTATCTAGCTAAAACTACAAACCTAATTACCCCAGGGGTCCTTTATTCCCGGTGAACACCTCTATCCCTGGATATAGGCCCCAAGGGTTAGCTCCTTGGTATCAGGGATAACTCCCTTCGTACCAGGTACGACTCAATCCGTATAGGCTACTGAGATAGCCTTCTGACAGTATCGTCGTTCAGGATAGGAAATACCTACCATATCAATGTAGACCCATAGCTCTGAATAGCAATGTTCAAAACACATCGCCTAGCAATGCATCTGTTTATGTCTCCTTGTTTACATCTTAAAGCCAGAACCTGTGCTCTAACTGGGAGAAGTCGTCCCAGAGACCTGTCCCCGGCAAGGAAGGAGCCGCCCTTTAGGCCTTGTTGGCCCCGGTGCCATTTGTCTCCCACCAACGCCCCTATTCCGGGAAGGAAGTCCATTAATAGCCTTAGCTAGGTAGGAGCTGCCCAAGAGCGCGACAACGTAGTTACTTCCTGGGCTTCTTGGTCCGGCTGGTGACACAATTTTATTTCAAGTACCAGTTGACGTTATTTGTAGGGGTTAAGAGGTACTAGGTATTCTAAACTAACTGCTGTGGGCTAAAAGGACTGACTACTAGGTAATTGAAGGACTTAGAATAGATTTTATGTCTCTACCTATATAGGTACTTATCACTACTAGGAAGTATTTCCCACTATATATATTCCGTCAACTAGACGTAGGAACAGCAGCCCATTTGATTTGCTCGCCTCCGCTCGCCTAGCGCTACAATTCAGGCGGACCGTTTGTACCAATTTTGGCCATGCTACATGAGTCCAACCAATTGTAAGACTGTCCAATAATTTCAAATCTATGTCTATGTTCTATTCGAGCCGTATATGTCTAGAAATATTATAGCTTCGCCAAAGAAACAGGAATATCAACTAGGTCTTTAGAAATGAACTTCCGTATTCCTATGTTAGGGGACCATAGAACACCTAATAGAGCTATTTCTTCATTCTCGAGGGAGCTTTGACAGCCGACCCCTGAGCGCTTCAGGGGTAGGTAAGAACCTGCCGTACTATAGTAATCACAAACGAGAACGCGGTATTTTTTATACTACAGCGAACACCATCAGAAATGGACAAAGTGTATATAAATTCCGTCCTGAATATAGAGAAGGGGAAGCAATAATTTAGGCATTCATCCCGCCGAATATACGGGGAGCTTAGGGGTATTGGCCGGTATGTGCCGTGACTAGCTGCTCTTTCCGCCACCCAGGTTATGGCTATAGTGCCGTACTTCTCCGTGACGTACCCCGTAGGCGCCGTCGGGTATGTGTTATAGAGGAAGCTATAGCCCTATACCACTGAGTCATACGGTTCCAAGGTTGCAACTTCCATTTTCTATAGTAGATACCATAGGGACCTAAGGTACTAGTTGAACTAGTATCTATACGGATATCATTCCCTGGTCTTTCCTTCCTCGGATGTCAGAGTATAAGGCGTGCCTTCTTCACCACACCCCAGAATCAGTATCGAGCTGATTACCTTAGGTTCCCAGAGTATCCCCTGCCACTTTCCTAATCATCCATCCGCGTTCAGATATTTTGAAGGTATTATCAGAAGCACACCAACAATACCACTCATCCTATCCGATTAAGAAGCCTTCTCCTGAGGATAATTCCCTGCCGTGGTCACAGAATCAATCTCGACTTCGGATCTAACCAGAGCAGAAACTCGTATCGACAGTGACGAGAGTCAGCCTTAACAGCAAGAGACTGTATAAATTCGACTCGTGGTGAGCCGCGTCCATCCGGGTCGTGTTTTGTTGAACCGTAGGTAAGTCATTTCCGCGCGCCAGTGTCGACGCGAAGCGAGCTCCAGGGAAGGTATACCACGAACGCCGTTTCGGGACATTCTTGCCCTCGTACTGATTTGACCGACTTATAAGTCTGCCCCCCTACCCATCCACCGACTTCTTCCCACCTTCCTCCAAACCACATCCTTCATTTCATCAACATTCGTTGACAAATTGCACACTGACACCGGCCATCCGTGGTAGTGACATTTTCTTTCCTTCGCAATCATTCCATTCATCACACCGCAACGAAACATCGCCAGTGATCAACTAGGCGAGTATCCCATTCTGGTAAGTTCATCTGCTCGTGGAAATTTGTGCGCTGCGTGCGTGGTCGTCGCGTTATCCCCTTCGAGGCATACTTTTCGTCGCGTTTTCCCCTAAATTTCCCTCTTAATACCAGTAGCCCCTGCTTCTGTGCCACCCTTTCGTCCTCCTACGTTTTCGGTTTGTTTTCTTCCCAATCTTCCGTCGTTCAACGAAGACATCCTAATCGAAACATCTAGACGCATTTCGTGTCATATTTGTCCTGTCGGCTTCTTGTTGCCCCTGTGTTGATACAATAGTGAGTTTATTTCTCCCCATCCATTTTCATCTCTGTTGTTGCCGCACCCCACAAGAAGCAGATTCTTGTCTCGTGGTGTTGTCGCCCTGCTTCTCTTGCTGTGTTGTGGATGCCGGAATTCATCTTCATTTCCCCCTCGCTCATCGGAACACGACTACCTGTGTCGGGTTTACGCTTGTAGGTAGAGACGTCGCTGGAAACCTTTTCATCGCGACGAGTCATCTACCGTCTAGAGCGTGTTGGCTCACGGTTCTCTTCGTTTTCCCTGATTCCTATCAGAAGCCTTGCGCACTCTTATCTTCGGTTTCGGCACGATCTCAGCTTCAGTGCTAAATAACCTCCTTTTTAGGTCGAATCATCTTGATCAATCAAAGACGGACAAACTCGAGAAACTATCTCGTCATGTCCACCCAGCAGCAGTCGTCCGCCAATTTCGGCGTGACCACTCAGCCCATGGCCGCCGAGGCCGGTTCCCCCGCCACTGAGTCCGACCAAGGTAAGTCCGAAGCCCCTTTTGACTGCGGCGGATTGAATTCTCCGTATGCCCGCACAGGACTAACAACATTACTTTAGGACAAGGCGTAGGTGGAGGCGGTGTACCCCTCACCGCAGAGTTCAGCAATCTTGCCATCAAGAACTCATCTCAGACTCTTCAGGGAGCCAGGTGAGTTTGCCGAAATAGAGATAAATTGCCAGTTCATCCTCACTAACAGTGCGCGTATAGTCCCGAGTCTACCCACACTCGCAACGGTCAAGTTGCCAACGGTCAAGGCAGCAATGGCCAAGCTGCTAGTGTTAAGGCTGCTAATGGCCAGGCTAGCCGTAATGGTCATTCTTCCACTGCCTTCAAGCAGAATCTGCCCAGCGTTGCCTATCAGCAGTAAGTCCTCTGAGATACTCGTCTTGCAAAGAGCCCGCAGCTAATTCTGTTGAAGGAGTGACCACCCGACGCCCTTCCAGCTCGGCAAGATTGGCGACGACGGAGACGTATTCGGTTCGCCCGAGCGAGTTCAAGGAGCTCGATCTTCTTGCCAGGTCCAGCCTAGCACAACTCAAGGCTCATTCAGTCAGGCTTTGCAGGCTATGCAGGATATGCATGCGTCTCAGCCCAGCGGTAGGCGGGCTAATCGCGGTCATGGTTCGACTATGCAGGGCGTTGTTCCCTCATTTCGACCGAACCCGTTCTTGCGCCCTCGTCCCTCGGCCATGAGTAATAGCCGATCCCAGATAGGCGGTGTAGATGTGCAGAGCATCTACCCATCGAGCGCGTGCATCTTCGCTGCTAAGTAAGTCCACAGGCGCTGTCCATCTTGATGTAAAAGATGAGGTCTAACTATCCGAGTAGTCTTCCCGAACATGGCACAGATGACCATCTTGAGGCTGCTCTGATTCGCAACTTCAACAGGTACGGCATCGTCTACGTCAAGATCCGTCGCGACGCGCAGAATCTTCCTTTTGCCTTCCTGCAGTACACCGTAAGTATGCTTGTATCTTAGTTTCGCAGAGCTTGGCTAAATGAAGGAGCAGAGAGACGAGGACGCGCGCGACGCCCTGATGCTGGGTCGCGGAACCTTGATCGACGGTCGCCCGGTCCGCGTGGAGAAGGTAAAGGGGAACCGTAAGTAAACCCTGCCCTCAAAACGCCAAGGGGCACACGCTAATTTGATTATAGGTTGCTTTGTCATTTTCGCCCGCAATGGACAGGATATTAGCGTCGACGAAGCCCGCGCTGAGATGGGTGCCTACGGCGCGTTGCACAAGGCTGAGTTGCTTCACCCCCAGGTCCAGGAGGCGATGGGTATCCAGGGTGGAGTGCTAGTCCAATACGAGCACTTCGACGCCGGTCGAGACGTCGTCTGGGTAAGTAAATCGTGATTCTCGCCTTGTCGGTATACGGCATACTAACGTGGAGCTAGGCGTTCCGTCACAACCCCTTGTATCGTGTTGTGCCGTACGATCTGAAGAAGTCGACCAAGCCGAAGATTTCTAATGATGAGGCCTATCTTCAGAAGTATGAGCTCGATCGTCGATCTGTCTACGTCGGTAATCTTCCTTTTGACGACCCTCTTACCGAAATGCGCCTGGAGGAAATGGCCATGGAAACTGGCGGCGTTGACAACGTCCAGGTTATTCGAAAGGATAATCGCACTGGTTCGTAATTCCTTAAACCCTATCGAGAGAACATTCGAAGGCTAACAGGTCCCATCTTTAGGTCGTCAACCTGCGGTGGCCTTCGGGTTCATCGTATTCACGCGCCCAGACCTGGCGGAGCTTGCCATCGAGCGCATGGTAAGTTTAGTCGTTCCAGAACGATGGTAATGTGTCTCGGCTAACTGATTCTTACCCACCCCGTAGAATGGAAAGGAGTTGAACGGACGTGTTATTCGAGTAGAACGTAAGGCTAGCCACCCTGGCCAATCCCACATCACTCGCCGTGTCCGCCAGCAATTTTCACTTCCCGATGTGGCCGAGATCGCTGCGTACCGCCGCCCTACGGATGGCAATCGGGCTATCGCTTATGGCCAAGCTGCCGAATATGGTGGTCGCACTGGAGTTGCGAAGGTCGCATCAACGACCGAGGCGACGGTCGACCAGCCTGCCGGCCAGGCCGGTGAGCAAACCATCGGACCAGTCCCCGAGCAAGCGACCAAGAAGGCCATCGAGCCAACTCACACCGAACTTCCGAACCCCATGCAGACCATGTTGCCGACAACCGTTGGTCTGCAGCCTTCGATGCTTTCAATGGGTGGCTACGACAGCTATGGCGGCTACAGTGCCATGCCATTCGTGCCGCATTCGGTGGCTGGAGGCGCGCCGATGGCCCGACCCGCCCCTCAGGGATTCCCCATGGGATTCCCGACATATCCCGCAAGTGGCGCTTCGTACCATGCTGCTTATCCCGGCACAGACATCGGCGGTGGAATCACTCCCAATACGGGCAACGGCAGCGGTATGTTCCCCGCAACCACATTCCCTGGAACCCTCCCTGAAACCCCACTGCACCATTCGGGAATGAACGTGTCCGGAGCGATGAGCCACATGGTCAACCCCATGAATCCCATGAGTGGCATGATCCCCGTGGGTCCTATGGGCAACATGGGTCCGCCGTACTTCGGTGCGTATGGTCCGCAACCGCTTCAATGGATGACACCTTATCTGCAGGAGCCCGGCTTCATGTCCTCTTACTCCGGCCAGTTCACGTCTCCAATGGATGGTGCTGCTGCCGCAAGCCGACCATTCTCGCCGAACGGTCTTGTCACGCCAACTAGACCGCCGCCCAGAATCGTACCTAAGGCTCCTGAGCGATGAACGCTTGTCGTAAGAAGAAACGAGAAGCGGTGTGTGAGATCACCCTGTTTCCATCATGCGGCTGGATTCTCTGGTGTTTTGTGCGACAGGGTTTCTCCAATGAGTTTCCTTGGTAGATGTATCGCGGAATGTTGCAATGCGCAACACACATACTCGCACACCGAAGTGTCGAGATGTTCTTTGCTTATTATTGCTTTTTTTGCTTCTGGAATTTACCCGAGTCTGTGATGAAGGATAGTTAGCAGTGCCCTCTGAGATGGCCTTCGATTATCTGCCACCATCCAAGAACATGACACTTGCCTCATCTTCCCCATCAGGGGTTACCTCAGATAAGGCGTATGCCTTCATCATCAGGGGCATTGATCAGGATAGATCCAGCCTATCTAGCACCCTGTGCCGGTTGGTGGTATCTGTCCTCTTCATGTAGTGTTAATAACCGTTTTTATGATCGGGCGATATGATTAATAAAGTCTTTATTACAAATTGTTAGCTGTGTCGTGTCCCCAGTAAGCCTGCCTTGTAGACTTACCATACATTGAACATGCGCAATTCTCGTAGAACGTAAGGCCATTAGCTATTGAGTGAGTGGTGGCACTGGTAAGTAAGTAGACACAGTTGTTAAGTATCCCAGGGGAGTGGACAGTATGGGCACCGGAGAGTAGTCCTCCATACAGCTCGGTAGTCTATGTCGTTCAGGGCTCGGACCTTGAATGGGATTGTTAGTCCTGACACAAAAGGAAGAGGGTAAACTGCAGGGCTCGGTATGATACTAGCTACTGACAACTAGTAGATAGTAGTGTCAAATGGGGATAGATCGGGGACAAGTCAGACGAGCGACAATGGGGAAGAGATGGGACGGCGCAAGGGCAAGCAGCTGGAAAGGGGAACACCACGTGGTATGACGCCATATATTCTCAACAGCAGCATCCAGAGGCACGTAAGAGCAGGGAGGTAGTCGACGAAGGGAGGAGAGGCAAGGAGAGGCAAGGAGAGGCAAGGAGAGGCAAGGAGAGGCAAGGAGAGGCATGTGAAAGGGCAATAGCATCGGTAAGAGGGCGACGAAGATGTTAATAACTCACATGGGTTGAGGGTCGCAGCTATCCAATAGCAGACAAATGGAAGCGGTGAGTCAGTTGGTCCAGAAAGGGGTGAGTAGGAGCGACGGATAGAAATGTGCTGCAGAGTAATGAGAAGGCGGCGTAGATGGTGGGCTGTCGACGGTAGAAGAAAGGTCAGCCCCCAAAAGGTGAAAAGAAAATAGTTCGTCGAAGGGTGACGGGGTGAAAGAAAGTTCAGCGCGTGGACGCGGTGGCAGGCGGCAACAGGTGAGCAGGTGCATGGGCCGGGCACAAAAATTGCCCAATAATTGCCCCGAGACGCGACGGGTAAGAAGGAACAAAACAGTGGTGGGGGACGACGGTGGTGGACGGGGACGGCAAGGGTGTTGTTATGAGGAAGCACCGGTAGGAAAACACTTACAGAGCCATACCCCGGCGTCCCGGAACGCCCGGCGGAACGGACGCCCCAGGACGTCGGGTAGTCAAAGGTGGTAGGTTCGTCACTGGTGGCAGCCGACGGGTGGTAAACATAGGCTAAAAGGTCTGCAACAAATATTGGTAGAAAAGTTACTGAGATCGTCGAAAGGAATGTTCCATTCCTTTCGAGACGCCGAGGAAAATAATAGGAAGTGTCGACGAAAGGTGCATCGCCAGTGATGGTGAGATGGTGGGATGGTGGAATGGTAGAATGGTGAGCTGGGAGGAAAGAAAGTCGACGAGAATAGTTGGGGACCACCGTTCTGTTTATATTTGGAAGGGGATATCTGTAAGTGGGCAGCGAATCAATAAAATCTGCGTCGCTGGCAACGACGAACTTGGGACTTAAGGAAGGAGATGCCGGTACCTCAAGGAGTAAACAAGTACATGTAGGTATGTACCTTAAAAAAACAAAGACTCGAGTGCTCCTGATTTTCTACCTACAATATCCCTACCTGTAAAGTAGCACGATGTCAACGGCAACAGCACTCCCAAAGGAGTAATCGCCGTACCTAGCCAAACCTTATACTTCCAGGGTTCCTAATACACATCCGAACCCATTCAACGTTAGGGATCTTAAACCCCATTGTAAACAGTCTCGTCACCTGTGATTTACTTCTAGCTACACGTATTTTCTCTGCCCATAGCTTGGAGACTTCATATGGGACATGATGAGAATAAAAATATTAAACTATTATGAATAGTCTCATACCTACATGTAGGTATGATATATGTATATATATTAGTTAGGTACTGATATGTAGTCAAGCGAGAAGTTGACATAACGTACAGTTTTTGAGATTTGATGCTCGGCATCGTGCCCTCCAAACGAGCGGAAATGCTGCACTACTTCTTTGCCCCGACATCGTAACTTCATAACACTACCAAGCTACCATCAACAACAACGTGCGTAATAGAGTTAACTATGAATGGAACAGGGAGGGATAATCCACACCTATATCTTGCAACGTTATTCCTCCCAATCATCCCCTACTGCCCCCGATATCTAGAGTAAGCTCCCTCTTCAAGCTGCTGGCGAATCATCCGATATTGCTTGGAGCTCATAACTCAGGGCCCACGAAGCACTCCGCATCCATTTTGTTGCTCGCCCCCCATCCAAACACCGTGGTACCGAAATACTGCCAGCCTAACTTGCGGTACAGGCGAATGGCATCTTGGTCTTTGATCAAGGCGAACATAACCAGACGCTGTCCCCTCTTCCGTGCCTCCTCGACGGCCACGCTGATAAGCCTGCTAGCCGTGCCGCCTTTGCGGTTACTAGGGTTGACGAAGAGCCTTCCGAGAACTGCGATGTTGATATCCTCAGGGTGCTGTTGCCACCACAGAGCCACAGCGACATTGTCAGGTTTGGCCACGGAAAGGGCAATATGACCAGCGATAGTGCCGTCAGCCTCAGCAACCCAGGCGACGTCGTCTTTAGTGAAATATGCTGCGGGATCCCCAGGGCCCCCTACGGGATACCCGCTCAGATCGTAGACGGCATTGAGCACTTGGAGACATGCTGCTGTGTCCCTATCGGTTCGGGGTCGAATCGTTGCCATGTCTAGGCCAAAGAGGGTTAAGGCGATAGGATTACCCAGGTAGAGATTTTCGCGTTTTGTTGCTTGTCAAGTTCTTGATGTTGTTGTTTACATACCTACATGTAGGTATATACTGTCCTGCTGGATAGTGAAATAGGCTACCGATATCGGCTTTCTCTCGGCTTGTTGACTCGGTTAGTACAAGGCGCTATAAGACACCCAGACGTACGAACACTATCGCATTAGAACGATATGGGTAATAGTGTAATGGATTATTAGCATTATATCTCAATATCACTTCCCCTAAAGAGTATATTAGAAAACTCGCCTTGCAAGCCGGTTTGGTACGTGAGCAGGATTATAGCGCCTGCGGACAGGAATGGCTCATCTGAGAACTTCTCTTTTAGTACTTCTGATTGCTCCCACCTTGGAGGTCTAGCTCGTGGTTGCCCTGCCTCCCGAGCTGCTCGATTTGAAAAGTGCCTATTTAATGACAATGGCACCAAGGTTAGCGAATTCTCTTCTCGGTTCTTGGCAAAGGGCTGGGGACTAGATAGTATATACTGGCCCACCTCTTGTGATGTTATTTGCGGCCCTAGTTTCCAACAACGTACAGCAGCAGCCCTGCTAAACCTCGCAGAGGATCCGGAAGACTCGCGCCAGACATTCCAATACTCTTCTATGATCGCCATCTGAACTTCGTTGAAGCGTACCACTCTCGCTATCTGCATTGCCTTAGAAGAAAACCAAGCAAAATGATGTCCACCAAGGTGCTGTACACCTCCACAAGGCTGGAAAAAAAGAAAAAAAGACGCGTTCGGCTCCTCCATTGAGTTCATTTTTGCGCCACTAGAATAAGGAGATACCTAAACACAAATCAGGAAGCCTTTAGATAATACCATCTCTGGAGATAGTGTCGAAATTAGAACCAGAGAAGCTATGTAAGTCAACAGTCTCCATTGGCAGAATACACTTACACATCGTTCTACACGGCTAGCAAATATCTACACTGTAAACAACAGCTTTCAATCTTCAAATAGAATCAAATGAATCAAACGGTGTGGACGTAGGGAGGAATAGCCATATGTACGAGGCCAGTCGCAGCCTAGGCACAGCTGTGTAACACGAGCGTGAAGAGACGGGCGGGAGCAGCGGCCGTTAGCAACGTCGTATTAGGGAAGATGCTTCCCGTCTAGCCTGAAAACTTACATCATACCCTCGACGCTGCTTGCCACGTTCATATCAACCCCAACCTATCCCGAATATCGGCTACACATGTGCAGGTGATGACAGTCAAGCCAAGACGGGCGGGTACAAGTATCGTTCGCATTCGTGACAACCCAGCTGACATCTTTCGACGGCGCCCGGCTGCTGCAACACGCAAAAACCACGGGAGATATTCCACATCCCGTATCACAGTCCATCGACATCCCTGGTCACGCCGAGAACTCGAAAAATGATATGCCCTGCGACGTGGCCCGCTTGCTTCGTCAACGCCACTAAAGGCACGTTTTGATAACCCACTCTAGTCGAGTGCGAATGTAAAAGTAGAGCAACCATGCTGATAAAGCTCGCAATAGAGAAAACGCTAATGCTGGCAAAAGTCTCCTTTCGTATCCTAATCTTGCGTTGAGTAAAATGGTAGCAGGCGGTCAGTATAGTAGCGATACCAATCCAAGCTGGCAACAGCAGGCCTGGGTCTTGAGAACCGCCCGTAAGATATACGATCCAAGAGGTCAGATAGGCAAAGGCACAGCTAATGGTGAATAGACGCACGACTGTCGCGTGCGGGGTGTAGTTGATGAGCCAACGTGACATGAGACAGTCGGTGAAAAAGAAGGCAAGATATGCCGAAGCGCCACTCTGTTGGCGGGAACAAAGAAAAGGACCAGTCAGTACAATAATGATATACTACCCAGGTAGATAGATAATTAGAGGGACGACATACCCATATTATGGCCAGGGCGGTCTCGGTCAGCCTGAAGGTATAGATAGAAGCATCACGGCCATGATCCTGATCAGACAGGCGTAACAGATCGGCAAGCAGAAAACGTAGAGCGAAGCGCAAACCCCAGCAGAGAGGGGGCACGATAGAAAGCAAACGACAGGCGGAGAGGGTATAATGCCAACGCCTAGGAACGCCGAGGGCGACAGCGACGCGAGGCTGCAGAAGAGAGACGGCTACAACTGGGGCTCGGGGTTTATCGGCGGCATTGCTGCTAGAGGAGGGGGAGGAGAGTGGTGGGTTGGCCATTCAAGGGGCCTCCCGGAGACGGCTCGAAGTAGATAGCTAGCTAAGGCCCACCCTCCGGTTGTCTGTTGCTGCGATGCGATTCTTGGTGAGTGTACTCGTCGTCGGTCTTTTTTGAAGCAGGGTAGGGCAAGACACAAGCGAAGGAGAGGGTGGAAATACGTACAAGACAATAGCCATTCAGGAAGATGGTGGGTTTATAGGAACGGTTATGAATGAACCGTATGGACCCAAGGATAAAATACCATGTATGTAGGTAGGTAGGTACTACATAATGTGCGTAGGGACGTGGATTTATTGTACCACATTACAGTACAACAAGGTTACAAGGATACAGTAATGGGTATTGGGCGATGTGGCCTGTGAGGTCATATTACTACGTAACGGCCCCTAGATTCTAATCAACGCACCCTGTACTCAGCCCCCATGCTAGCACTTTCAACTTTACATTTTCAGGGAAAGGCAACGGCCGTGCCGGTGGGTAAGGTTACCCCAAGCGTATTAGTCAGAATCAGCATGGCACTCAATCAGAACCATATCATTGGTTAGCCTTGTGAACTTCTTCCTCCGGATCTCGACCCACCTAAATTTTTCGTTGAACGATACAATTGATTTAGAATTTATATTTATTTTATTTTTGAGATCCCGAGTCGTTATACCGGGTAGGGATTCAGACAAGTCCCGGAGAAGTGTTACTAGCCATCCCTTTCCCGTTTTCCTTACGAAATACTAGCCTGGTCTCGATGTCGCCGCGGTGATAACCTCCCGAGTCGAGAGCGCACGGATTAGACGCCCTCCTCAAGGCCTCCTACCTCTTGAACACTTTAATAGAACCTACGCACACACCGTCGAGACCATGGCCGACCTGATACGCATGTCACGGCCATGGCTGCTCTCTCCTTTACAATCACGGGCGCCGTCCCCTATATTATCCAGCTTCTACCGCGGCATCAGCACAACCACGGTACGGCCGTACGCCTCGAAAGCGAGGGGAATCAGGAGGACGAGGTCGTCGCAATCAAAATCGACGGGCTCTAAGAAGAACGAGATGATGCAAATAGAGGCGAACATGACCATGTTACTACCCAGTTAGTTCTCACAAATACGAATACGCAAGCATATAAACCTCGCCGGCTAACCTGTTCGCCCTTGTAGACACCCTTGTGGCCCCTCCCGTTTGGCGATATCCGCGACAACCCAGAAAGTTTGTCCACATGCTATGGCTACACATAAGAGCCCGGCTCGAGAGCCTATGGACGGTAACGTCCGTAAAAATCCTATCGCAACCCACTATGCTCATTAGCAGGCCGCGCTTCAAATTCCACAAGTCCGCCGCTATACCCACGGCCAAAGCCCTGCACATCCAGATGTCCGAGGCCATGGCTATTGGTGACAAGGAGACTTTGCGCAGCATCTGCACCCCTGAACTATTCCAGACACTCGGTGCTACCATCGATAGCCGGCCAAAGGGCACGCACGCCGAGTGGGAGCTCGTCCGGTACGACCGAAGGTTGTTCTTCCCGCGCCTGGCCGACTGGCGCATCGGCTACCAGCCACTGCGCGACGGCGATATGAAGATGATAAAGCAAGCCGTCGTCAGCATCGCCAGCGTTCAGCGCATAGCACGATACGACGATACCAAGGGTGGCGCCAAGATCGAGGGGAGCGAGCGTGTGCGCCATATGACCGAGCATATTGTCATCCAGTCCGCCGTCGACAGGACCACTTATGAGAGTAGCCCCTGGAGGATATGGGGAACCCTGTCCGAGAACACTTACGAAGAGTATTTATCCGAGAGAGAGAACTTCGAAGCACTGGCCGCCAATCAAACAGGCAAGATGTAATAGCATATATAAAAATAAGGCGCAGAATAATGCACCGCATGTGTAATAGCCTTGTATCAGGCTTGTACAAAATAAAAGTCAAAGATCACCTCCTCGTTCCCGTGAAACCTTTTCATTGAATTCGCATATGACTTCGAGAGAGGGCATTGTCGTCAATCTATCTCGAAGCAGTGTCTGGGGAAATGTCCGTGGTCGACCCATGCCGCCCAAACCCCCTTTACCCCTTTCTTTTCTACAGGCGCCATTCAGCCACATTCTCGGCAAGGGTGTCAAAAGTAAAAGATAGCCTGTTATTAACAACGAATATTCTTCATTAGGCTACGCCTTCGAACGTAATACGAAGCCACCACCCTCCCCTCGACTACTCATCCGGGTACCAAAATGATATATAACTAACCATTGAGTATACAACGATACCTAGATACTCACATCTCATCTACCACACCCATCAAAAGTCCTAGATGGCAACTCGACGTAATATCGTAACTCATAGAACTCAAACTAACCCTAGATTATGCGACGCTGGGTTGTTACCCGACCCGACTCGAAGAAAGCTGGCTCGATACTTGTTAAATTATGGCTGACTTCGCTTGCCCAGAGGATAATCTACTACTATCTAACAACTGCTATCGGTATTCTTTCTCTACCACCAACAATCAACGGGATACACCTCCTGGGTCCTTCTCCCCCCATAACCCAGTCCAGACCCAGCATATACAGCCGTATATTACATCCTCCTACTACTCCCTACCCATAATTGAGCCTGGCTCAGAAGAACTTGCCAGTGACTTTGGAAATGGTCGCCTCTTCGCCTGGGTCAGCCAAGGCATCTATGTCGTCTGATGGTTCTATGGCAGGTTGATCTAGTGCGTCGAACCGGGTACCTCGTACCCTCGACATAATGTACTGCACTGCGAGTCTCAAAGCTAGCGCACCGAAACCCCAGAGCAAACCACCGATTGGCGCCGCGACGAAAGCTCCAAACGCACCCCAGTCACCCGTGTATAGACCCTGCTCTAGGAGGATGAGCTCGCCGCCCAGCTGCGCATCTCCGTAGTAGATAGTGCCAAAGATGAAGACCGTTAATATTCCACCCAGCCCTCCTACCAGGACTTCCAAGCCTCGCCACCAGTAGAAGCGCTCAGATAAACCGAGCATGAGTACCGGGATCGTAGCAGCAGACAGAAGATCAGATATGAGGTATATCTGTAGGATACTCGGCGCCTTTAGCGCGAGCACCACGACTGGGAAGATGACTAGTACGACGGCGCCACGGATCCACCAGATATTCAGACGGTTGCGGAATATATCGTTGGAGGCGGACGACACCATGGCGGACTGCAAGCTGTCGAAAGCAGCAGTACTCAGACAAACCGCCATGACTATCACAATACCAACAACCCAGTTAGGCAGCTGCTCGAGCAGCAGGAAGAAAGCAACAGACCCATCCTCGTCAGGCGAAATAGCGCCCGACCACACGGCGATGAGGCCGGTACAGCCGACCAAGGTCAGGACAATGAGAATAACAACCATAGCCACCGAAACACCAATCCAAAGATCCTTGTCGGTCTTCGAAGCGAAAGCACGCAGCCAGTAATTAGCGAGGAAGAAGTCGTTGGTAAGAATGGCGACTGGGAGGATGTATATAAGCTGCCATCCGACAAGGCTCGAGTTGAGCAACCCAGAATCAGCAATCAGCTCCGGCTTTATCTCTGTCTTCACACCGATGGTGATGGTAGCTATGACGATCAGACAGCAGATCATGGCGCCTTGGATGTTATCGGTGATGAAGGAGATCTTGAAACCTCCGAGGGCTGGCGTAGTTGTCAGCACACGGACGCGATTAAGTGAAAACCTGATGGTGGATAGAAGACTTACACGTATAGACAGTTGTCACAATGCATTCAACAATTACAACAGGAAGGCCGTTCAGCCCGGTCAAGGCCTCGATAACTTGGCCGATCGCAGAAAGTTCGGCCACCATGTACAGAAACAGCGTGAGCAGGGTTAATGCTCCCAGATAAAGCGCCGTTACGGTCCCATAACGCTGCCTGGCCCATTCTGTAAGCACGAAGCCTTCGGGACACTTCCTTCGGATAATAGGCGCGAGGGCAGCGAAAATCAAGAGTGGGCAAGCCGATGAGATGGCATAGACGAGCACGCCCTGGAGACCCGCGAGAACACCAAGCTGGGGATACGAGAACAAGATACCCGAACCCATAGCTGAAAAAATTGGCACAATAATGGTTAGTATATAGGCACCCTGAAAAGGGAGGGGGGAGGGGGATCGGAGCGGCAGCACATTTCCCACGCAAGCATTAACTTGATCGAGTATTACGGTACAATCTCAGCTTCATATCCACAGGCTATCTGGGGATCTCCTCGCAGTGCTCCCTGCAATGGGAGTGCTCGGTTGGATCCGGCCAGAGCTGCTTCAATTCGGCGCCCGTAGTGAGCCGCAATTTTCCTCCCCCTTACGGACCCCCAGGGAGTCGCACGAGGGAGGATATATGCCGTACATGGGTACAAACCTACTTGTCAGTCATGCAACTCACGTTCCGGTCTCATGTCCACGCCACATGTCAGGCTAGTTTGGCGTCTTGGTCACGCATGCTGCGTTGAGAGAAAATCCTAGCCGGATGGGTAAAAAAGTGCCACCGCTCTTGATCCTTATAAAAGGAAAAGGCGATTTGCAAAAGCCCCGCAGCAATTTTCCTACTCACCAGCAGCGATGAAGTTCAGGGCCAACGGAAAGGCTGTCGGTAATATTAGTACACGTCCTATGAAAAAGGGGAGGGGTAGTGAGGGCTATGAGACTACGAGAAGCGTTGGCATATCAAGCCCTCACTTGGATTCCTGACCAGTCTGAGTTCTATTTCCCGAAAGGAATTCGGCCTTGGACTGGTTCCTCATCTTCCAGGCCAGGCCGGTCCCTAACAGCCTATAAGTAAATGGTTAGCCATCCCCGAGACGAATATACTCTAACAGAGGACCTACAGGAAAGCGCCATAAGTAACATATATGACGGCGTTCGACGCCTCGAACGATGGTTGGCCCATCTTCGGGAAATGCCTCTGAGTGGGAGGAGAGGCTGACAAGGTAAGTCTAAGTACACGACGATTCCGAAGCGCAATTGGCCAAATCTAAGTCTATAGCTCAAACAAAGCAGCTGAAAGGAGAACAAATGCTACACAACTCGGACGTCGACCAAAGCAAAAGAATTTCGCGAGGAGTGTTAACAGAAGCGCATGCAAAATTTATTCACAAGAAAATGAAAGATCGAGCTAACGATTCTAATATAAACCAGCTTCCTGATCAAGTTACGACGAGTGGGGAGACATGAGGGTCAACGGTACATTGTACGACACTGATTGTATTGACGAGTTGCGATCGGTTAGGTAAGCCACGAAGCACGGGCCAATATAAATATTAAAGTCATCAAGTACCTAAAATACACACATACATTATACATTTGACGGCACATCTTTGTTGACAGCGTTGAATAGGGGGGAGTACGTCTGGTCCTATGGAAGTCGAAACCAACGCCAACGAAGCCAACTGATTGTCGGTAACAAATGGGATTTTTGGTAAGTCTCTTATGTCAACCATCGTGTATTCACGAATAATTCGTTCTAACTTGGATAGGTCTAGGTATTAGCAGTATACTAGGCGAAGTCATCCATATGTTCAACGTCATCATAACCAGCAGCAAACGCTTTTACTCCCGTACCATCATGTAGAAAGACTCCATCCCTTCCTTATCACCTCTTTACATCGTAAGTAGTTGGCCTGATCAAGATTCAGTGCCGAACGCCCAAGGCGCCGATTTTTCACACGTTTCCCTCGATTCTAATAGGGGTAAAATAATGGTACAAAACAGCGTTGATTGTGGGGGTATACGTGTTACAAGACATTACATAAATAAACAACCCGCTAACGAGCCCTAAGACATTGGGCTGGCATCGCTCGAGTTGAAGTAGACAAATATTGGTTGTTTTCACCGTGTGCTGGCCGTAAGATTGCGCAGAGCGGTGGGTCCTTGAAAGCCGGTATTCGGTGCTCCTACATCTTGCATCTCCATATCCTGCCCATCTCTGGAAGTGTTGCTTTTCTGTTGGTTGCGACGTTCCCCGAACCGTTGATCTCCCTCCTCGAAGCGGTATTTGAAACGGTAGTACGTCGGTGGTCGCGGACGGCACAACACCACAACCCAGTTCTTCCAAATGTTGCCTTGGGTGAAGGCCCGGTACCGGTCTTTCTTTAGGAATTTGTGCGAGTTGAGGAATTCCCTCGTCGTTTCACCCCTGCCCATGAGAAAGAGGTGATATCCCATCAGGGCAGCTGGGTATAGGAAGCCCAGGATTCCATAGATGACCATAGCAAACGGGACTCGGAAATGACTGACGGCGTCTCCGAAAGAAACATTCTCCTGGTTCGAGAATACCAGGACCTGAGCAAGTGAAGCGGCGATCAGATAAATCGACAGGAGGGTAGCCGAAGTTAGAAAAGTAAAGAAATATCGGTAGTTGCGTCTCCCAACGCAATTGTTAATCCAGACGCAGTGGTGATCCTGAGTTTCAATACAGTTGTCACACAGACGACAATGATGAGCTCGAGGAGGACGCCAAAGGTTGCAGGTCTTGCAATATTTTGTCGGGACTTCCATCGCCGCAGTGGTGGACTCTGCCGATTTGATGAGTGTCCAGTCGTTCGTCGGGGGTCCCAAACGTAGGGGATCCTCATGCTCGTCCACCGGGGGGAATTGGTGAAGGTTTCGCGGCAGGATCTAGATACGCAGTTAATACTACTATATAGAGATGATGATGATGATGATGATCATATTGCTTCTACTCACTCCTGGATCTGATCCCGATGCATGAAGGAAAGACGAGATACATATGTAGAACAAATAGGCGAAAAGAATCGGGACTGCGGGGGAAACGTGGTACCACAAGTAGGGCGCAGAAAACGCAAAGAAGAGGACAGCTGGTAAGACAACAAGGAAGCCCGTCGCAATATTGATGGGTCGATGGCGCGTATTTTGCAGCCGGCCACCAATGCAGAATACCGTGTTGCCCTCAAAATACTCGTGGTTATATCCATGGCCCAGCGTCTTTTCCCTGGTTGCCTTGGCTTTCGGGGCGGGAGTGGTGGCGGTAGCGGGAGTGAACTGAGGAGATGATGCGCCGGACGAGAGTTTCTCTGCGCCGTGGGTGTTGCGGTTGGCGGGTGTAGCTGTGGATTCGCCTTTGCCTGGTAGGAAAAGACCGGACCTAAAGGATCGGGGAGACTTAATAGGGCTTGGTAAGTTACCGCCTTTGTAAGCCTTGGTCTTGCCAACATCCAAGCTGAGACCCTTTTCCTCGGCTTTCTTCCGCTGCAAGGGGCGCACGCTCTCGCTAAGGCTACCCGCAGGATAATGGCCACGAGTCGGACTTGTCGTGGCGGTGATACGGTCATACGGTTCCGTCACCTCCGTACCCCTGGAAGGAGGTGGTCGCGCATCACCCTCGTCGGTTGTCTGACTTACCAGACGAGCTATGGGTCTTGACGTGGTAGCGCTCGGCGGTGCTATATGAGATTGATCTTCGTCGGGTAGATCTTCGATGCTCGATCGACGCTGGATGGCCGTGGTGGGACGCGATGCGCCTCGCTGGGCCTGCAGTTTCTGGGAGCTCATGGGGTGGAAGAAGGCGTGAGAAGCCAAAGGAACGTGGCTTCGACTGGTGGAGCTAGTCGGGCGGCCACTGTTGAAGCTACCGCTAATACTTCCTCTTTGCAATGTCTTTCTCATGGGCGTGGATTGCGGCCATGCGCCACGGGTCGACGACATACCGGTCCTCGCAGTTCCGGGGCGCGACTCGCCCGCGCGAAGACTCCTCCTCTGGCTCGCATTCGTCTTGGTTTGCTCCTGGGTAACTGCGTCGCCATCTTCAGACGCGATGTCGGTCATTCGTGACGAGATAATACTCGGGGGGCCGGCGGGGAACTTGGGACTTGGGAAACTATCTGTGTCATCCTCCGGCGACGTCGGTCTGCCCGATGGCTGACTTGAGGCCATCATAAATACTACCTAACTCCCTTTCCAGATCGAATTATATTCCAGCAATATGCACCTCCCATACAACTACGCCCTAAGGCAAGGGTTTCTATGTAGAACGATTCGAATCCTATGGCTCTTACAGAGGTGTCGTCACCAGCCCCCTCAATATGAGACAGGGGAACACGATGGCGGGTATAATCGATATACCACGGTTGGTAATGGATACTAGGAGATTGATCGGATCGCCAAGGGAGCAACGAACGATTAGGCGATGACGTTTGTGTTGATGGTCGAAACGAGAGATGGAGTCGTTTGTGAAACGGGAAAAGTCGAATGAAAAATTAAGAGAGCGTCGTTTGGTTATATCGCGGTCGTATCTGCACAGCAGGTGTAGGATAACGGCCGGATCGCTAGAAGGGATTTATTAGGTATCGGGAGACGAAGGAAGGAAACTGGAAAGAATTGGGGGATGGGGCGTAAAAAGGAAGGACAGTCGAGTCGGGGTCGAATGAGAGGGAGGGGCGTGTGGTGTAAAGTGATCTATAAAGATCGCGCGGTCAAGACGTCGCGAGATGAGATGATGCAGCAGAATGGCTGGATTTAGAAAACAAATCTAAAGGGGGCTTTGTTCCAATCTGGTCCTGCATAAAGTCGATCTGGCTGAGCTCTTTTCGGCCTTCCCCATGTACAATCAAGTTACTAGCACCAGTTGACACTACCTGCCAGTAGAGCGCCAGGACGGTCCGTGCGAGTTGTACCCAATAAGTACCACCCGCTAAGGTTAAGGCTGGTGGTAGTGGCGTTTCAGCCCTCCTCTAAAATTGATGTAGGTACGTTAATGTTCATAATACCTTCCCCCCCTTTTTCTTCTTCAATTCACATCAATGCGATAGATCAAGCAATCCAATGATAGCCAACAAAATGTCTTCTGCTTTAATTATAGTATGCACTATTACATTTCTTGTCAGAAGCATTCCAGTTATAGTAAGGCTATGAATGCTCTTTTTTTTTACAACCTAATTAATGTTATATCGATCGCTTCCATTCGAAAGGCAACCAATATCCTGTGATATCTAATTAATGCAATGGAATCATACGTGCAAGGAACATGTACCGGCCTAGCATATCGCATGTCTGGCCTATGTATGACGCAAGACGCTCGGGCCAATTCTTCAAGTTCGGTAACATTATGTAATGTAATTGATGTGCCTATAATGTATGCATAAAATCATAAAAATCGTACTACGTTCATAGTAAAATGCTTAGTGCCTCAAATATGAGGTATAAAAACCTGCCATAAATATCTCTCCTGATTGGCCAATGTGGGTAGAACATCAATCATCGTTCAAGCTAAGTACTACACATCAATCGTACCACCTCGAAGCTTTCTTCCGCCCCAAAACTTCCGCAACCCTACCACCACCTCGAACTATCCACTCCGAGTAAACCGCGATAGCGACGATACTATAGCCATGGCCTCTATGATCGCTCGACGAGCCTTTTCCCAAAGGGCCTTCTCTACCACCGCCCGCCGATTCGCTGCCGACCCGGTTCTGAAGGAGGAGACGAAGCGCAACCCCGAGTTGATGGTGTGTCATACCCCGAAGTCCAACAGCCTGACTCCCCGAACAATCTACTTAGAGCCCTACATATCTCTGTGATACGGATGAGACAGATAATATGTGCGCATGATTCCCCGGGCGGGTGCTGACTTTGCGTTACTATCAATAGATTCTGGGAGGTGTCATGGTTCTGGCTTTGGGTGGTGCTGGTCTTTACTTCGGTATGGCTTGTTCCGATACATCTTCTACGAAGCCATCTCGGCTTACGTTCCTCGCGCTACCATGAATCAAAACTTAACGCATAACCACAGGCCGCTCTCCTACCAAGTCCACATCCGAAGCACCAGTTGGCATGGCCTCGGAGGGCATGCCCTGGGAGACCGGCGCAACGGAGGGGAAGTACCGATACCACCCCGGTGGCGACCCGCAAGCTGCCCCTAAGGACGCTCCCAGTGCCGTCAACGTCGTCGTAATCCCCGACGTCAACCTGCCCAAGGTATGTCCACGAGCAGATGCTCCATCATGTATCCCAGGAGGGAGTTCAAGCGAGGATCGCAAGTCACTCTACCTCGGCAATAGTTCACCAGACATAAGGATAAAAGCTAATTCGTTGCGTATAGCGCCTCCACGACAAGTACAACAAATGGGGCAAGGACGGTTACTAGATATATTTACTGGGGAGACATCTCAAATCGTTTCATATGACACCTCAGCTGTAAGAGAATGCGGCATTTCCAGACCGGTTGTACATAGCTCAGATCGAGCGTTAGGGTAGCATTATTATTAGAGCTACCGAAGTCACTAAACCGCCTTCTCATGACGTACCCTGAGGGTCTGCTCGGTTGCGTTTCTCTTCATCTATCTAGACATCATACTCGTGTTTCATATGTGCAATCACTAGCTCAGTTTGGTTTATTATGGTATTCTCCGACTAGGGGGGCTGGGATCAACGAATGTGCTGGTATGATATATCTGCCTGGTCGACATAATGATATAACTTGATGCAGTTGAAGCACCAGTAGAGCTCCCAGTAGACATTTTTCGTGTCATGTCCCAATCATAGCCGAAACAGTTTAAACGACAGGGCCCCATGTCTCCCATTCCGGTGATACGTATTTTCTAGGTGGCGTCAAAGCAGGCCAAAGCTATATATGTAGGCATGTATGTATACGAAGTAGTAAGCGGTGCACGGTAGACGCACCTACCTCATAGACTCACGAAGTAAGCATATCAATCTCTTCGCTCGTGAGTCCGAACAGGTATAGTAAGTCTACTAGGCTCTCGCCATTGAGCCGTGCGTTGGCCTCCATCTGCACCCTCGGTTTTGCGTTCCAAGCTACGCCTAGGCCTGCGGTCTCAAGCATCAACAAGTCGTTAGCACCGTCACCAACCGCGACGACTTGTTCGAGCGCTATTCCTTCTTTCTTAGCAATCTCAAGGAGCAATTCCTGCTTCCGCTCCCTGCCTACGATACGTCCCTTAACTTCGCCGGTCAGACGTCCGGAGTCGTCAATGATAACCTCGTTTGCATGCGCATGGTCAATTCCCAGCTCTCCAGCCAGCCAGCCAGTCAACGGCAAGAAGCCCCCGGACAGGACGGCCGACTTGATACCGAGCCTCTTGAAGGCATGTATCAATTCCGGGACTCCTTTCGTAATGTCCAGGACGGGCCGTAATTGTTCAAAGATTGTGGCGGGAAGTCCCCTGAGCAGGGCCACCCGTTCCCGGAAGGCGGCATCGAACTCAAGCTCCCCTAGCATGGCTCGGTGTGTGATATCCGCAACTTTGCCAGCTAAATCCGGGGGGTCCGTAATGGTCGCAGCAAGGAGATCGATCACCTCTTGTGTGATCAAAGTACTGTCCATGTCGAAGACAACCAAGCGCGGATAGCGCCGCCAAAGAGTGTCATGTTGTAGCGCAACATCGACGTTCCATTCTCGCTCAAATCGGTAGATAAGCTCATGTTTCCGTAGATCGGCTAGCGAGAGATAGGTCGGGAACGGCGCGGGAGACAGGGTCAGCTCGACAACACGAGGATGCTCCGGATCGTCAAGGCAACGATGAGATGAAGTGGTCTGTTCAACGGTCCGCGGTAAAGGGAACGTAGACATCAGGTGAAGAAAAGACGTGATGCACAGCGGGGATATATAGGACCCATAGAGGTGATCGAGCGGCTCGGGTTCGCCAGCAACCGGTGGCTCCAAGGGGAATGACTCGATATTAGTCGTCGGGGCGAGGTTGGCGGGAATATCCGAGTTGGACGAGGCAAGTCGGGCGGGGAGAGAAGCGTTCGAGGCGCGAGGTGAGGGGGACTTGTAGATCAAGGTGGCAACAAGCCGATCTGATCTAGTGCCCCGGGTCGGAGCGCAGTTCGGGTGGGTGAAGCTATGGTTGGCGCCTTCAACAATGCGCGGTGGATCATCTTTGGAGGGTACACCATTGAAAGGGCTGAAGTTCTTAGGAGGAGATATCCTAGAGCCTTGCAAGTCTTCAACGACAGTGTCTATGCCGAAATGGTTATCTAAATGCTGAGGAGGACGGTACTGCTGGTGCTCTTTGAGATAGGAGCTTGTCCTCATAGAGGACAGCTGTGGTCGACCTGAGGCCTGCTTCGTAGGGCTGTCATCGGCGGCCATAACGGAACGGTAACGAATTTGAATACGAAATAACGTCACTAATAGAGATAATACCAATATAACGAGGAGCTATTTTTATTTAGGATCTTGAGGCTAAAGGCTAAAGCAAGATCTCTATAAAATTGTAGGACCGTATTGAGAGGGATTTCTCAGGTGAGCCGGAAGTGATACCGAGCGGTTAGAGCGGTATTACGTCTCGTAGAAAGGATTGAAGTTCGCAAATTGCGCGGGGCATTTTCCTACCTGTGCCTTAGGTGTGGGGGATTGCGAAGAGACTAAGACCGTTCCTGATGGCTGGGTCTCAACTGAATATGTCATTGGTCAGATTGTTCAAGGTGAAGGAAGGTGAGTACTGGTCAGGCAATGAATCAGGCGACCGAAGAATTACCGTTGCGCGTATAGGAGTTCAAAAAGTTGCGCTATGTATGTACTACCCCAGATTACTAATACACACATGTAATAGTGGTAGTTCCTGGGAGCGCTTTCTCATATTACTAGGAGTTCTCAACATTTGAACCTTGAATCGTTAGCTTTCAATGTTGGAAGCGCAAGAGAACTTTCATCTTTTGGAGGGGAAGGGAGGATTATATTTATTAATAAATCAACCCTACTACAAGCGAAGCATTAATGATGTAAAAGCATGTATAGTATGTATGTACGCGGGATCTCGCAGGGTCTAGATGCGAAATATTTCGAGTGACAGGTACAGATATACCTTAAGGGTGTACATGGGTAACCCAAATGCAGATGATCTACGGCAGTGCTAGTACTGCATATGTACCTAGGTACCTAGTAGGTAGCTAGTTTAGGGGGTGTACATTAACAATGGCGCGGCTATCGGTCCCGATCAACCGTCCAAGCGGCTCTTTTAACCACTGTAACCCATTTTACTATAGTACAACCTTAAACCGAGACCCGGATTCGTCGACATTGAGTCCGTGCCAACTTCGAAAATCTCTTCAACACTCCGACAACCGCTAATCTTTCGTAACATAGTCTAAAAATCACGACATCGCTTCTTTGAGTGCCGTGATAGGAGTTGGTAACCACCCAGACCCCTTTCCCTTACACGGGAACTCTGTGTTATTATTAGTGGACTGCGAGGAATAGCGAGGAATCACCGTGAATCATCACTTGCGTTCCCGATTGCTGAACCATAAACGAGAAAGAGGTCCACCTACGAGTGATGTAGTATATGGGGAATTCCCCAAGATACCGGTATGCCTCTCAAGAAAAGAGTATCATATTTCGTGTAACCCATGTTCTCCCTTCGCCCTATCTATGGGTATGTCTTACTATGTACCCAGGTTCCGCATGAATATGGCCTCGCCTAATCACGCCATCGTCGAGATATTATTGTGCAGCACAAGCGATCATCTTGGAATGAGAGGCAGAAGTAGCATTCCCGTTCATCAGCTGCTTCTTAACGGTGATGGGAATATATGTAGCCTGGGAAAGATTAAGTCTAGACCGTTTCGACTAACGGTTGCGTGCTTGATACAAAACTCAACCCGTTAATATACTTCAACATGCATGGCCGCACCAATGCCATTGGCTCGCGAGTAAAGAAGTATCTGAGACAGGAAATGTCGAAATCGACCATAGTCGGCAAGGCTCTATACCACCACACCTTGCAGAGTTGTGAATTCGTATCCATGTAAGCCGATGGCATCATCCCGTGATCTACTCGGTAGAGAAAATATAGATCGGGGCAAGGTCGTATAAATGGATCTGGGTTGGCATAGATCTCATCATGACGTGGAAGGGAGGAGAGCTAGAATCCCACGCCTAGCAATCTACTATCAAGGTAAGAGAAACAATCGACCCGGCACTGCCACCAGTTGACCGCATTGAGTTGGGATGAGCTTTGAAGCTAAAAGCGAGAAGTATCGGGAACTCCCCGCGGCTTTCTCACTCGCAGACAAGAAGGTCCCAGTCTTGCCAATATTCGGCCAATCAACCTATGGGTTTCTGTTGCTGCGACTATACTAGCGCCGATGTCGTGATCAGTGTCTAAAATTTCTAACATGCTTTGACGCCTCGGGGCTATCGCCTGCCGCCTGTAATATCTCATCTAAGCAGATCGCGCAATACCCCCAGCTCCATATGCAACGCATCTACAACATTCCAACCCCGGCTCCTGCGCCTTAATGACATCCCGAGAACCGGATTAGTCATGTTGCTACTGCAAGAACAGAAACAAGCAAATAGACTTAGCCAAGGCTCCTGGCCAGAGGGTACTATAAGGTACAGTATGCGTGTAGATTTGTAAGTACCGCCGGACAACGGGCTGCTCTCATAGTCTCCTTATAACTCGGACAGCACCTCTGGCGCCTTTCCCCATACTGATTTCTTTTGGTCCCCGTCAAATTCTCAAAGTCTCGTCTCTCTTATACCCCTTGCTCCCTCGTCATCCCTAGGCTAGGTACGACGACTCTTTCAGTGTCTCGCGTGACAGCTTTCATAGAAGCGTTCCATCCTCCTCCTGTTTACTAGTCCTCTCAGCCTTCTCGTCCCCTGGAAGGAGATACCCTTAGCCAACTGAAATATAAAAAAATCATCCCAACACACAAAAAGCCAGGATGGAGCCGTCATCATACGCCGAGCCGTCCTCGAGCTCATCGAGCTCATCAAGCTCCTCGTCCCCGCGTCTCATGTCAAAGAAGTTGGCACCTGTGAACGAATTAGAGTCCGGATATGCCTCAGCCACATCATCGACGGCAGGTTCCTCAAGCGAGCTGCCTCAAGTCACACTCACCCACCCTCACGTAAAGCATCTCAACCAACAACTGGAAAACATGTCTGCTATGGACCGACTCCGCTTCGTCAAGATCTGTTTCCCCAACCTGTACCAATCCACGGCGTTCGGCCTCACCGGCTTGGTATCCACGGATATGCTCTCCAAGATTGAGAAGGAGTCTCCGGGGTCGTCACCGGTCGACCTGATCTTCCTTGACACACTGTACCACTTCCAGGAGACATACGACCTCGTCGAGCGGGTCAGGGAGAGATACCCTAACGTCCGGATTCACTCATACAAGCCAGACGGCGCCAACACCGTCGCCGAGTTTGAGGAACGATATGGCGAGAAGTTATATGAGACGGCGGAGGAACTATACGACTGGATCGCCAAAGTTGAACCTTTACAAAGAGCCTATTCGGAACTCAACGTAGCCGCCGTCTTGACCGGCCGGAGACGCTCGCAAGGTGGCGAACGTGACAAGATCGGCGTCCTAGAAGTCGATGAAGAGACCGGAGTCATCAAGATCAACCCTCTCGTCGACTGGTCCTTCGGCCAGGTTAAGGCGTATATCACGGAGAACAACGTGCCGTATAACGTGCTGCTGGACCGGGGATACAAGTCTATTGGTGACTGGCATTCAACGTCGCCCGTTGCTGCGACCGAGGACGAGCGTGCTGGTCGCTGGAAGGGTCAGGCGAAGACGGAGTGCGGCATCCACAACAAGAAATCCAGGTACGCGCAGTACCTTCAGGAAATGCAGCGCAAGGCGGAAGAGGGGCAGCTCACCGCGGCGCTCGAGCGCGTGAAGCGGGAGCAGAATATAGGCATCTCGGTATAGGCCGTTAAACGAGATGATTTAGAACTTTAGCATAGTCGCACGGACGGACGGACGGACGGACGGACGGGAAGACATCTGCGACGGCGTTCTGATGCATATGGTTCTGGCCGTCGGAACCTCGGAAACTGCTTTGGGAGGAGCATTGCACTTGGCGATGGCGTTCTGGCGTACACAACATACTGCGTTCTCGGATATAGAGGAAACTATGCATGTAACATACAGCATCTAGCTAGATAGCTTGTTAATGCTCACCAATCAACAAGCTACCCGCCAGCGATGTGAATGAATATTGCGATTATACCCGGGTAGCTTTGTCTTATACCCCGTTAACTATTGACACGAGTTGCATGACACCTTCTGATAAGATGATGTTATACGATCTGTGATATAATACATGTATACGAGGCGAGAGGATGGTGAATCGGGATTTAACCGATTCTAATCAAATTGATACCATTTAACTGCTTACATGAGGAGTGCCGGTTCGGGGTCAGCCCCCCGGAACCAAATCCGGTGCGGGGAACATCACCTCTTGTACGTACCTAACTTCGTAGCAGTTTCTGTACCCCCTAGCGCCTGTCTACCTCGCAGATATCTGCCTGAGACCCGGGCAGTTACAAAACAATGAAGGCAAATGTAGCAGAGTCGATTTTATCATATAAACACCTTTTGTACTTTACAACTACCAATAACGCTATTGATTCATGCGTTTCCTAGAGACGATATACGTCTAACCTCAAGGTATTCATTGGTCTGGGAAAAGAGAATTACTCGACTAGCACAGAGAGCCGAAGTAGCTCCTCCGGCCAAACTCCCATCTATGCTTAACCCAAGTCTTCCCCGGTGGACTATAGCTGAGGTATCCTACGTAATACAAAGGTATACCCAAAGAACGCCTCAAACCTGCTGTACGAACGAACCACATCGGATGGCCCACAGGTCCTTGCCTAGACCAAGCAGGAGTATGATGGAATCAGCTGGCATATAGAGATTATTCCGCTGCAGGCACGGTCTCTTTTGCTTCTGGGGGAGGCGGCGTCGCTTCCTCTGGTCCACCTTGTTGGTTCAAGGCGGCCTCCAGGCCGCTGAACAGGTCAGGGCTCTCAGGCTCATTCTCCTCCGCTGCTTCTATTGTGGCAGGCTCTACCTTGGTGTCAATAGGTTCCGGGGCCGGCGCGGTATCGAAAGTGTCCGGAGGTATGCCTGATGTTTGAGGCTCTATATCCTGGGCCACGCTGGCGACCGTCTCAGGACCGGCAGCCTCAGTTAGTATAGGGGGTTTGGCACTCGGGATTCCCGGAATCGTCGTAGATGGCAACGAGATGTTTGATGTAGAGACATCTTCAGTTATACTGGAATTTATGGCAGGCGTTGGCGGTCGACCGATCTCTTCGACATCTGCGGCGACGTTCACAACATTTGCGACATTTGGGCGTTGGATCTCCTGATCCAACATGGGTTGCTCTACGCTGTCGGCATGTTCCTGGTGAGGGATATCGGTCATGTTTACATCCATGTCGGCTCTTGTTTCTACTGGGACGGCGGGTGGAGGAAGCGCTTCAACAGGGTTGCCCAAGATTGGAGTCGGCTCCGATGGCATCCTTGGTTGTTCCACTTCGGTTGCAGCAATGGGGCCTGAAGGTTCGTCGTTGGTCGACGGTAGCTTTGGAGATAATATGGTCGGTGAAGTAGCAGCCACCACATTTTTCAGCGGGCTTCCTTCGAAGTGTGATGGGACTTGCTGTAGAGGGGGTGGAACAGGGGGCAGGCCGAGGCCAGTGGGCGGCGGCAGCCCGGCTCCAACTGAAGTACCCATCGGAGCCGGCGCTGTAGTAGGTTCGGCGTGGGCAACTGCTGGAGAGATTTCTATAGCTTGCTCGGTCTTGGTTTCGCTTTCAGCCCGGAAGCCACCCGCCGCGCTCTCGCCGTCAGGCATTTCGCTATCCTCCTCATCCCCTTCATCGCCGTCCTCACCATCCTCACCGTCATCTTCGCCGTCGTCCCCGTCATCGTCATCGGCCATCTCGCTATCCTGATTCTTACTTTCGGACTGGTCCCCCGGTTTGATGCCCTTAAAACAGTCAGTGAGTGGTAAAGCAGCCAATTGAAGTCGACTTACATTAGTTTCCGCGCCGCTTGGCTTAGTGCCATCTGAAGTAGTATCCGCGGCTGCATTTGGCGCTTCGAGGCGCGTAGTAGCCGGTAAAGGAAGCTTCTTCTTGCGTCCTCGACCAGGACCCTTGGGCTTCCTCTTTGGTGGCGGTGGCCGCCTTCGCACAGGTGTTGCGGCAACGGATGCGTCGCCATTTGCGGCGGCATTAGGTGCTGGTACCACTGTGGTGGATATGATCTCTCCATCTACCTGCTGGCCCTCATTCAACGTGATCTCTTGCGTGTATGGATTTCCGGCGGCGTCGATGCGGCGAACGGTGGCTTTCATGACGGTCGGCCCCGATGAGGTGCCAGCTGGGAGGTTAGACGATAGCGTGACGATACCCTTCCTCCTCTTGGCCAAATGCGAGATAGTCGGTCCCTCGGCATTGCGCGGGACCTGCTTCCAGACCTTGACTTGATAGCCCTTGGTACTTGGGTCCTCCTCCTTCTTTTCCGGCTTCTCAGCTAGAGCAGCGTCCGGGTCGACCTCCTCTTCTTCGGTAGGTAGTGGTCGTTTATATAGTCGGCCGGAGCGGGCTGCTCTGAGCAATTCTTGGGTGTGCGTGGGTAGAAGGTGCGAATCCTTCGGCATGCCGTGCGGGAGCTCGATTGCCCATATGTCGTTCTTCTGCGTAGTATCTGATGGTTGAGGCGGCGTAACCTTGACCCATTCTTGACGCCATTGTCTGACGGGTAGACCTATGAGATAGAGTTAGATAATGCAGCACGGCAAAGCGCGCGCGCGTTGATAAGCTGGCATACCCTCGAAGTCGTCATGTTCGACATAGCCGCTACGATTTCCACGTCGCGTTTGAGTATTTTGGCGGAACTACAGTTACGATGATGTTAGTTGGCCACAGCGACTTTCCGACACACGGTGTTCGTACATTAGGAGCCATTACGACTACGGGCGCAACAGGCCGACTCGTTCTTCCTAGAATGAATGGACGGCTTCAATAGCCAAGATTCCCTGTAAAGAGTGATTCGGGAGCCAATGGTATAAGCAAACGGGGCGAGTAGTATCAAGGCTTGTATAAGAGCCCCTATTCCATCCAAGAAAGACCAAGTGTCGTGTGATGCAATGCGATGCGATGTGAAATGCCAACCGCTATTTGCCGACCAAGCCAGTCAGAAGAGTTGAGAGACGCGACGACGAATAATTCGGCTGAAGAGTTGTTGAACGATAATACTGTAGGTACTGTACTATAAAAGGTCCAAGCGTTAAGCACAAGGATTAGAGGTATTATGTAATGGCCTTAGTAATATCCCGCATTATATGCTCGCTACATAAATAACAACGTGTACATACATATCCCCCTGAGCTTACTTCATGTATTGTACATCTCTTAGAGTACATGTATACGGGTATTTACGTAGGCTCCTACAGTAGATGCCGGTGGTAATGCATAGAGTATAAGTTGCTCTGTTGTTGCAAATAGTGAGAGGAGAAAACAGAGCAATGCATGTCTCTTGATTCTATCTCTTTGTGTGACAGGATAGTCTACCAGTATAGTACAAAGGTGACTAGAGTAGAGTTGGTCCTTGGTATTGTGTATAGAATGGCTTGTGTCTCCATCGCCATGTCATGCACGGCCTCGATTCCAAGTCGACTTCTATGCTCTCCTTGTCCCCAGATACCGGTTCTAACCCCTTTGACCCTATTCCATGGCCCACTGCGACTAGCCCTTGGTTCCCTTGCAAATCAGAAGATCGGATGGCGCAAGTCTGGAATTCATTCGCGTGCTTGATATACAACACCTCTAGGTTATAATAGTACAGCACCAATGCGTCTCGTATGAGAGAGGCTGGGCGAGGCGCACGAGAACGAGAACGACGAAATGACATCTATAACTTGTCATATTTGGGCTTTGCGCGCGGCGTGGCATTAATCCCAGCTGTAAAAGTAAAGTCAGTGAACGACTATTGTTTGCTCGGCGAGATTATGTCCTTACCCAGTATCCTTTTGTCGCGTAACGTCACCAGACTTGCCAGTCTGCTTGCCCTATCATTTCAGGTAATTAGCAAATATGCCCGTCGGTTTGGTAATTGACCGGAGTTATGAACATACCGACATTCCACCCTCGACTACTAATCGATCCAGCTGGTAGAATTGACTAATGACTGTTTGGCGCTGCGAAAATGTTCTTGTTAGCTAAAGATGGCCTTGGCTTCACACTACACTGCTGCTATTGGGGTGCATCGATCGGCTGGCCCAGCAGATAGGGAACCCGCACCTTCATCACTTGCAGCTCCTTCAACCCCTTCTGTATGAGACCCTGTATCTCTCTCGGGTCTTGCGCGCTCATGTGCTCACGGAAGGCGTCTCGCGTCCGTCGCTTGGCGTACTCTCTGAATCCGTAGTTCTCGAAACGCTCGCCTTGACGCAGAAGCTGTCGGTACTAGATGATTTGAGAGCTCAAGTTAGCCAGGCAACAATTGCACATAACCGGGAAGGCACATCAGGTAATGCATTGGTCTTCGGAACAACCGGCGCACTAGAGTATTCCATATGACCGTCTGCAGAAAAGAAACGTTGCCTTACCAGTGACCGAGCCTGCTGCGGCAAGTCGCCCTTAAGGGCCGAGACGATAGACATGTCGATGCGCTAGATCTAGATCTACTTGTTGGTTGAAGTAACTTGCGAATATTGGTAGGAGATGGAATGGGACTTTCGGCTTCAAAGCGGTAGTTGTAGGTCGGGAATTAGGAAGTGGGATGGGAAGAAAGAAGGAAGATGATGCAACCGATGGCAAATTGCCGACTGCGATATTGCCCAGGTGTCGCGGCAAGCACGTAGCTTTTTTTATTTTTTTACCCCAAGTGCGGGAGTCGCTCGGTGAAAAAGTGTAATCGGCGCCGAGCACGGACAGGACTTTCTCGGCTTCGCACTCAAATCAGAAATATCACCTCGGAGTTACCAAAAGCTCCCCAATGGTGGGTTCTAAAGTTTATGAATTAGGTAGGGTAGGTACCTACCTATATATATGTACCCACCCAACTTATTACTATGTACGTACTATAAGGTAGGTCTTACGGGTACCTTCTGTTCAGTGTGTAATTCCATATACGGTGCGTAGGTGAGCAATCATATCGATTGATTGGCTGAACATATAGTATAGCGAGCATACTATGTAGGTAGTCTGTACTGCCACAACCAGTCTGCGATCTCGAGATAAGTACTAGGCCCAGCACCTCAGTACGATAAAAAAATTCGTACTACAGTTACTACTACAGTTCTAAGAACCCGGTCGCTTTTGCTATCCATCATTATCACTATGCCCCTATCCCGCTCATATACACTCCTAACGTAGTGATAGATCAATATCAGCCTCGAATTAAAGGTGACGACGGCAGATTTTAGCCCCAGATCACGTCGTCCCTTCTTTAGGAAGACATCTATCTCCTTTTTGTTCGAACACGCGACGATGCTGAATTAGGTATCATAGCGCTGCGGCCTTACCTGACAGTAGCACCTGTCTTCTGTTGCCACCCCGTAATGGCGTCATCGAACGTGATGAAGTGCTCCTCGATCTTCCTTGCCCGGTATCTCGTCTTGTCTTCCGGGTCGAATTCAAGCTGATCTTCGTCGTTCGTCTCATGCTGGATGTTTCGCCGTTCGGGAATATGAACGCTCTCGCGATGATGCCGAAAATTCTCGCCGAAACAACGAGACGAACAGAAAATAGATGGTACCTTGAGGATCTCTACGCACTCGCGACAGAACACTAGGATAATTCTGCCCTCATTCATCTCCACGTCTTCGTCGTGAAGACGAACGCACCCTTGGCCAGATGCACACTCATGGGTTGCATCTAAATGCTGTTCCTGCTAATAGTAAGAATACAATCAAGTGATTCAAGGGAAGGGATCTCAATTTACGTAGCGCTCATCCTCGCACTCTTGGGAGCAGAATACCATAGACTTTACTTCGAGTCCGAAATAGTCCCCGAGTACTTGGCACAAGGGGCAGAGGATGAAATCCTGTATACCCAGGGGTTTTGAACATACTGAACAAGACGGTAGGTCATGCTGGTCATTAGGAGGTACCGCAGCTCTAGCTTTATCCCGCCGAGCCTTGTCTCTCTTTGCTTTGTCGACTTCGTGAGCTGCTTTGGCCCTTCTGAGTTCCTCCAGTTGCTTTTGAAACGCCTGCTTTTGGTCCTGATCGCCTTTAGCTGAATGACGATCACGGATCATGGTAGCGACCGTGTCTGCAACTGGCGTCCCATTCCTAACCATATCGACATATTTTTGGGATTTTGTAGCACCGGAGGGGTCGTGGTTTGGTTGAAAGAAGATATCAACATATGCTTCGTTTCGCTCTTGAGGAGACTGAGCATGCCGTAGTTTTTCTAAGAAGCCGTTAAATGCCTCCTGATTCTTGACGGCGCCATCACTAAAGATCTCCCTCAGTTCCGAAGCAAGCTGGTCGACAGCAATGCTCCGATCGTTGATGTTCTGCAGAATCCGTTCCTGAGACGGGGACTTGGTCGCGTGCTGTAACCCTAAATTCTTTACTTTATCCCTGTACCACTCTTTCTTCTCGTCAAGTATGCGCTGTTCAATGGTCTTGAGGTCGACCTCGAACCCATGAGCCTTGGAGAACATAGTATCAAGCTCGAGGAGAAACGGTCGGCGACCTGAGAACCATTCCTTGGAGGCGGAGTTGAGGTAGCGATCCCTTATACGGTTTAGGAGGCGATCCCAGCAGTCCGGACATTCGATAGGATGCTTTTTGCCGTGGTCCTTGATACAGGACGTTTTGATAGCCTGTACATCATCAGCGCAGAGTTGGCGCTCCTTCTGAAGAGCTATAACTTCATCCCATGGTTCCAACATCTCTCCAGTCTGGCATTCGCGCTGCTAGCACCTTATTGCTTTTAAGAAATTTGATCGTATGACTGGTTATAGAACTCTGTCACGCCCTTCTATGTAGTATCCCCTGCCTTGTGTAAACGGAATGTTAAGCAGCTGCAAGAACGAGACAACAAATAAAACAAGTTAGCTTCGCTGCTGGATTAATGAGATGTAGGTGATAAAATTAAATGTGCTTTGCGGTATGTCAAGTCTGGTATATATGAGATGGGTATCATAACTTGACATTGACAATAAAAGCACTTCACTGAAATACGTTTGAGATCAATTTGAGATTCTCGAAGATAAGTACTTAGGTACATGTACCTTCAATACATCAATTGATACATAGTACATAGCAGCCTGCGCCTGCACCTGCAAATCAATTCGAACTGATGCAAATCTTGGCTGCAGTAGCTTATTGCGGGCG
The DNA here is from genome assembly GCA_022984865.1 of Hypomontagnella submonticulosa. NCBI lineage: Eukaryota > Fungi > Ascomycota > Sordariomycetes > Xylariales > Hypoxylaceae > Hypomontagnella > Hypomontagnella submonticulosa. The sequence goes on along the minus strand of JAJKLF010000009.1, from coordinate 42,916 downwards.
GTATTGTGTACTGCGGGTCCAAGCGTCAGGTTTAGCTTAACGTGGATTAGCTTAGTATCAATAACTTCCCTTTACAACTTCAAATTCGAGCACCGCATCCCTTCCTTACCCAAACAACAGTCGCCGACAAAACAAGTATAAGCGCTCTCCCCCCGAACACCTGACACAACCTACCATCATGGTACGTCTGTCTCTCTCTATTGCTGTGAATTGTATCCATCAGGCCGAATTGCAAAGCTAAGAGTATACAGGCGGACAAGTTGCGCACCCAGCAGGAGCTTGAACGACTACAAGCAAAATATGTCGGTACCGGCCACCCAGACACCACCTCGTGGGAATGGAGGACCAACGTTATGCGTGATACCTACTCAAGTTTCGTCGGCCATCCTCCCCAACTGGCCTACCTCTCCCTCGCTCAGAACGAGCCTGCTGCCAAGGTTCGAGCCCAGCTTCTACGAAAGATGATACAACCATGCGGCCCACCTCCCCCTCGAGAAGGCGAAGAGCTCACATCGAGGCATACTCAATAAGGCGAGTTGGCGGTACACATAGCCAGGGTGTTACGGACATCGCCTGGGGTGGTTGATATTAGAAAAATTACATCGTACGAGTCAAAGAGCCTAGGGTAGTTGAAGGAATCTACGAATCTTAATGAGGGCGATGGGCGAATGGGATTTCTCATGCATGAGTATTGGATTTAGTGCTTGGTAGAGCTATACTGGAGACGAATCCCAGCGAGACATGCATCGTTGCTACCATGGCTGGGGATCGCCAAGCAAGTGTGATCCGGGCTTACAACGCCCGTTATATTTACTCTTCCTCCCCGAGAAGGTTGTCCTGCCCTTCTGGGGCTTGGACCCCTAAACTCCTGCGTAGTTTCTTATCGAAATCGTCAGGCAGTTCGCCCCAGACCTCCTTGACAACGGCAGCGATACACTCAGGCGGAACCTCTACCTTTCCTCGAGACCCGATGCACCAGGTTACAGCGTCTTCGTCACCCTCGCTCTTTTCGACCACCTTATCGACGTACCCTTGTCTTACAATCTTCTGCAGCACGTTGTCGGTCTTGTCTATCGGCAAGTTCTGGCCGGCATTCAGGCGCGTTAGATATCTCCTAAGCTTCGTGTCGCTTAGTTCCCCCCCGTTAAGCACGACCAGCGAGATGACCATGGTGTAGAACCCAATGTAGGCAGCTTCTTCGGGCGTGCTTGGTATTCGCGATGGGGCGACGATAGATTGGGTCTTGAATTCGGGTGGCAGCGTCGAGACTAATATGTACTGCCGGGAGGATGCCGTGCTTGAAGAAGCCGCCTTCCTAGCATTTGCTTCTGTAATATCATTTATTATCATTAGCAAGGGACAATGCAGTATGGTACGAGACAGCTGTTTCTCTTACTCTGCTTCTCCTTGAGTGTGCGCTTTTCCTTGACGGGCAACTCCACCATCTCCATGCCGAAGACCTTTTGTAGTTGGGCTTGAGTTTGTTCGAACACCCGCTTAAATGATCGCGAGTTGTTGCCGAGGACTATGTCATGTTTAGATGGATACTATTCAGCCTACTATCCATGTGCAGTTAGCCCACCTTTATCTCGAATACCGTCTCTTCTAATAGGTATCCGCGCATATTCACAGGCCAGAGCGTATCGGACGAGTTTCTTGACTAGCTGGTCTTCTGTGCTACCACCAGCTCTGTCCATATCGACGTCTCCATCTTGGTCTTCTCCGGAGGCTTCAGCTTCAGAATCGTCCGATTCAATATCGCGACGAGATTGGCGACGTCGGCGGGGTTCGTCGGCTTCATCATGGTTACCAGTTCTCCGCCGTCGCCGGGCTTGAGTCTGAGGCATGGCTGTAGTTTGGTGCGTAAAAATTGACCGCGGTCTTGGCTTTGATACTACAGCGTAAGCTTTTGTTGTTGGAGTTGTTGGCAGTTATATACGTCTGGGAGAAAAAATTATGAGATATGCGTTGAAAAGGGTTGGTTCCTTAGTATGCAACTTCAAAGGCCACATACGTGAAATACGGCGGGGTTATTACTTAAGTAATTGAGAATTTCGACGCGTTTACGCGTAGAGATCAAATCATGGATCAATGGCCTATCGAGACTTTATCGATAAATGATAAGATATTAGATAGGCGTCATCGTACTGCTATAGTGGTAGGTATGTACTAGGATGTAGGTACTAGGTAGTGCACTAGGGACTTCCAGGCTACCGTCATATATAGCACCTATAGCACCTACCTACCTAGTACCGTAGTATATTGAAAGCCTATCACCCAATTAGGAAGTGAGATAAAAAAAAATAACTTGAGAAAAGAAAAAAAAGTTGAAGGGTGACCACCACCCCCCCCAGTTGCCCCAGTTACACGGCAAGATATTAGACCCGAATTCGAAAGGGGTAAACACTTGGATTATATACTTGATTTATTCATGATGATTGCTACGAGCACGTCTGGCGGCGCTGTCTGTCTAGGATGCCGGTTGCGTCTTCTTCGTCGATATGCTCAACCAATCAAAGCATCCAATCCCATCCTCAGAGTCCCGTATCCAAGTTTGCGACGCTTTACCAGCAAAACGACTGTCGCCTCTCCCAACCACGACTCGGTTTCTAAAGGGGAAGATGGGAGTCTCTATAATGAATGGGATGGCCTCGATGGCGAACCTCGGGGCGGCGACAAACCTAAAGCAAAGAGGATAACCGTCCGCAAGAGGCACCTCTCTCGGAATCGCATTCTCGCAGAAGATATCAAAGATCTAGACTCTAGTATGCTAGGCAAACCTACCTCTATCATTATTATGAGAGATGGAGGTCTTTATAAGAAGAAAGATCGTTCGATGGCACCCAATACCGCCGACGATGACGCCTCCGGCAGTGCGCCACTCGATATCGAGGCTCTGCTTAAGAGCCAAAAAGGAGAACCCAGTACCAAAGAGGTGCGCGAGAATATCGACAGCTTACGGCCCAAGACAGAGACTACTCTATCCGACAGGAAGTTCCGCGAGCTACAAGCGTTGCTAAAGAGCGGCTTCCTAACCGCCCAACTTAACGATTACCTCCAACATCATGAGCCGGACGATATCCCGCATAAAGCAAAATCTCGACGAGTAGAACGCTCTCCAGAGGGTAATATGGACCAAGCCTCCCGGTATAGTTGGATCAGGCACAGCAGCCCATGGGTACCATTGGACAGTGAGTCGAGTGTCACAGAGGGAAGCAATCCCCATCTATATGGGTATATAGCCGAGTCGGCTCCCGCGAAGGATATACTCGCCGTGCGAATCATGCGCGAGTGCTGGGGACTTTCGATCGCCGAGCTCGATGCCGGGCTTGGAGAGACAAAAATCAAGCTTCGAACCGAAGACTTCATCCTATTGATGCGTGAGTCCGCTATCCGTATATCTTTCGTTCGAAGGGAATACTGGACCTTGCTGAACCATAAATAGGCGATACCCAACGATGGGAGACGGTTATGGGAAAAATATGGCTGGAACCTGGCGAGAAGATCGAGGCGTTTCGAAACCAGCGCACGCTACGGCTCGTCACGACAAAAACGAAGGCATCCACACTGATACAAGGCTTGGATGAGACGCTCAAGAGAGCCGTTGCTAAACCTATCTCGATGGATCACGTTCCTTCTAAGGCCGTTGATGAAGCAGTTCTGGAAGAGGTCGGGCATATCACCAATACGCATGTGAGGAAGATTGATGAGGCTAACCAGGTTAGAAACTTTCTTCTACGAGTCAAACCCTTCCTGTATTGTACATCTTCTAACATCTGCTTTATAGATTTCCGTTACGTGGCTTAAGCTAGATGAGCACACTTCTCGAAGCCCCGTGCCTCTAGAAGACCCCAACGACCTCGTTTTCCGTCTCCTGGTAACTGCCCTTAACCCGCAACCTGAAACCACAGCTACTCTCTCTATGCCGCACATAGAGCGGGACGAATTTTCCCATTGTGCTTTCGTCCCGGATACGACGGTACAGGGGATATTAGGGTGGAAGGACAGGATGGACCCATGGGCACGCTTTAGGCTACCATTGACACCTAAGAGTTTTGGAATAAAAGAAACGCCGCTCGACAGACTTCAGCTTCCCGTTGAACCACCGAGCAGGCTACAAAGGCTATCTGAAGACGAGGAAATTGGACCAGATACCAAGTCTCCTCACCCAGGGGAATGGGCCGAAGGACTCGAAGTATCAACCAAAGCTCATTTCGGCCGCTTGCTCCACTCGATCAAATCACCATTACCCTCAATCCCACCCAAACTCCTAACTATGAATCACCCACGCGTATTCGCCCCTACCACACCACACCCTCTTCAGCTTGCTAAATTCGAAACTGAAAATGCCAAAACCACCCAACCCGTCACAAATAGGAAAACTGTGGTGGTCGTCCGTTTCTGGCCAGCCCCTATCGACGCTCCCTCTCTGGGCACATATACCCCGAGAAATATAAAACAACACAGCAAACCCCCACCCCCGGGGCCACTCCTTGAGCTCCGCCTCACGACATCGGGTGGCAAAGTCCAAGGCATAGAAAGCTTCCGCGCCATAAAACAAACCCATAATACAGATGTCATGCTTCCCCTGTCCCTCGTCGACCTACGCTTCTCGCAGACGCAGTCCACAGCGCTCCAGGGCGATCCCGCCGACCTCATTGCCTGGCAACCCATAGCTGACTTTCTTGGGGCCGCGCGTATCGACCTGGCACATGACAAGCTCAAGACGCCGCCACGTCAGGCATTCCCGATCCCGCGGCGCCTCTTCAACGACCCCGCCAAGACCCACACGAGAGACGCCGACAAGCTCATCGACACCGAGTACATGCTCGCTAGTCTCGAAGTCCACCGCTCCGTCTCCATACCATACGGGGTGTGCGAGCTAACGTACATCTCCGTGGACGCGAGGCAAGGGGGCGGGCGCTGGGCCGAGGTCACCCTGGAGCCTAGGTCCGACGGCCGCGACGTTTCCGCTGTCAAAGAAGATACATATAAACTTCACGATGAATTTCTGGCTACTTGCCATAGGTTTGCTCAGGATGATAACCTATGGTCGGGATACACACCTGCCATATGCGGGGAGCCCCCAACGCTTACAACTTAGCATAGGCAGCATATATAAAATATCCATGGATAATAATACACGGATACTGGCAATGGCACGTAGTAACATTCTATAACTCCACACATGCAACCTCCTTATGATTATTCGGCTGTAGTTTATTGAACAACATCACATTCGTGGAATTAAGTTCCCATCTAACCAAATTAAATGACCATAGGTTGATGGACTACGAGCAACGAAGAATTTATGCGGCTAACCCCGTATACCATTATCCAGTATACATGTAGCCCAATACCTACGTGACGACGCACCAGGGAAAATAGGATATAGTTAGGACATAAGTTGCAACATAATTGCATCTCACAAGAAGCAATAGGAGACATGAGGATGTGCATTGTTACGGAAGCACTAGGCATATATATCACCACATAGCAGAGTTTGCATTCACGGAACAACGGGTCAGGGATCACGGTCTATGACTCTATTTTACTACAAGCACATATGAGAAAGTTTTGTCGCGGAAATGCCCATAACCCTTCCTCTCTCATTGCGCTCCGAAGTTAAATGTCCGAGAGAACAGATCGTGTCAACAAAAGGAAATTCGTGGAGGCATGGTCATGTCGTGAAGGGTCCAAGGCAGCCGACTAGCCGAGGATGCCACGCATCCCGGGGCTCTGGTTTGGTTACGGCGGGCAAGCTTATTTCTTGCCGGTAGCCTTAGCGGCAGACTTGGTAACCTTGCCGCTCTTGGTGCTCTTGTTGACGGCCTTGATGACACCGACAGCGACGGTCTGACGCATGTCACGGACGGCGAAGCGACCGAGAGGGGGGTAGTCAGTGAAAGCCTCAACGCACATAGGCTTGGAGGGGATCATCTTGACGATGGCGGCATCACCAGACTTGATGAACTTGGGCGAGTTCTCGACAGACTTGCCGGTTCGTCGGTCGATCTTCTCAAGAAGCTCGGCGAACTTGCAGGCAATGTGGGCGGTGTGGCAGTCAAGGACAGGAGCGTAACCAGCACCGACCTGGCCAGGGTGGTTGAGGACGATAACCTGGGCGGTGAAGTCATCGCAGCCAGCAGGGGGGTCGTTCTTGGAGTCACCAGCAACGTTTCCTCGGCGGATTTCCTTGACGGAAACGTTCTTCACGTTGAAACCAACGTTGTCACCGGGGACACCCTCAGTAAGCTGCTCGTGATGCATCTCGACGGACTTGACTTCAGTGGTGACACCAGCGGGGGCGAAGGTGACGACCATACCGGGCTTGAGGATACCAGTCTCGATACGGCCGACAGGCACAGTTCCAATACCACCGATCTTGTAGACATCCTGGAGAGGCAGGCGGAGGGGCTTGTCTGTGGGACGCTTGGGGGGCTCGATGGAGTCGATGGCCTCGAGAAGAGTCTTGCCGGTGACCTTGCCACCCTTGCCTTCCTTCTCCCAGCCCTTGTACCAGGGGCAGTTGGCGGAGGGTGCCAACATGTTGTCACCGTGGAAACCAGAGATAGGGACGAAAGCAACGGTCTTGGGGTTGTATCCGACCTTCTTGATGAAGTTGGAGGTCTCCTTGATGATCTCGTTGAATCGATCCTCAGACCACTTGGTGGTGTCCATCTTGTTGATGGCAACAATGAGTTGCTTGACACCCAGGGTGTAGGCGAGCAGAGCGTGCTCACGGGTCTGGCCATCCTTGGAGATACCAGCCTCGAACTCACCAGTACCAGCGGCAATGATGAGGATAGCGCAGTCAGCCTGCGAGGTACCGGTAATCATGTTCTTGATGAAGTCACGGTGGCCGGGAGCGTCTGGAGGTGCAATGTCAGTATACTTGGTGAATGAGAGTTGGGTGAGGAGATAGAACTTACCAATGACGGTGACATAGTACTTGGGAGTCTCGAACTTCCAGAGGGCAATGTCGATAGTGATACCGCGCTCACGCTCAGCCTTTAGCTTGTCGAGAACCCAAGCATACTTGAAGGAGCCCTTGCCAAGCTCAGCGGCTTCCTATCGAGTGAGTGGGTCAGTTACCATACTATACGATATCGTCGAGTTGCTTGGCGTATCCACAAGGGCTCGTTGCTCCGTGCACCCAAAATGTTGTGCAGGACGTCAGAGCGGGGTAGGAAAATTTTGTGCCCCTCGGTGGGGGTGAGACGTGAGAGAAGATAAGAGAGGGGCACGCGGTTGAAAGCGCAGCGCATCGCAATAATAACAAAGGGAAATCAAGTCGAGAGGAACTCGATAGAGGCAGGAAATAGCCATGTATGGATGTAAATGATGAATTTTGACTGACTAACCTTCTCGAACTTCTCGATGGTTCGCTTGTCGATACCACCGCACTGGTAGATCAAGTGGCCGGTAGTGGTGGACTTGCCACTGTCGACGTCTGCGTTGACATGTTAGAAAACTGGAATCAGTGCGTAGAGAGCATCAAGATGTAACTTACGGCCAATGACGACGACATTGATATGGGTCTTGTCTTCCTTACTGCAGGTAGTTAGTGATGATGGCGCTTCAGAGAGTGCGATTGCAGGCTGTTCACATACCCCATTTTGGCGAGCAAAGTTGTTGACTTCGTAAATGTGTGTTGAGGGAGACGAGAGTGAAAACTGCGTGGTTGACGATTAGTTTAACAAGATTATCGATGGTGTTGGTGAAAAGGATGAAGCGGATGAAGAGGTGGTAGGGAGAAGAGGGAGTCCTTACGTTCAGCAGGTGTTAATGCTCTGATTAACGGTGTGCGAGACGAGGATCAAAAGGAGAATCAGAAGAGGGTTTGCGAGGGTAAGGTTGGGTTTATAAATTATTTCTTGGACGGTGGCCAGGTAGATTTTGATTGTGGGGCATTGCCCCTCCTCTGGCCGTGTGCACCCCTCCTTCCAAATTCACAAACTGAAATTTTTTTTAATTGACATTTTGCCTCTTGCTCAGATACTTTGGTACCCGATCTCCTGTGTTTGCGGCAATTGATTGGCTCAACCCATTCTAAGCTCAAACAGATCCCAGATACGTACTTACTTAGCGCTGTACTAATTCAAGTCACATATTTTAAAGACAGTTTCACTGCAGATATCTGAGCCAATGCGAACGTAGAAAGCATAACAGTCATACAGTCCAAACAGTGATTTCCATTTCTATGTGAATTTACACCTTCTCCGTGATTCGCTAGCAGTAGATTTCCTATTCACCTGAGCCCAGTGGCCTTCCCAAAAGGTAGTAAATACATACCTTACAGTAAACACTGTCCAAATTCTGTAAAGTATTAATGCGTACATGTGCAGGGAGTCATTACATTACGCATTATCCAAGTAGTAAATACGCAAGTACCTAATTCTTAGTGTGAGTCAGGCCGATATATGAGGCACGTGTGCACGTAGGAAGCTTCAACAACAGTCTTTGAACCTTGATAGGGAACCAGAAAAAAAAAATCTTTTCTGATAGCTGCCCAACCCCGTCAGTCTCTCCACACAGGGCCTTAGCCTTGGGGACCTCAGTAATACGTATTTATTATTATACCTAGATACAGCCTTACAGGTATTGGTCCCTCCATGCCCCTCCTACAGCGGCTATCAAAATTTATCATGTGAGATTTGCTGCTCTGCCGATAACGTCATGGATTAATTGGAGGTTTACGGTTCTTATACTACCATACCGAAAGAGCTACTACTAGTATGCTGGCGAAGCATAAGCACAACATTGAATAGAAGGAATAGAAGGTACTACATGTAAGTAGGTACTATGTACTCAGCTGTGGCAGGCAGGCAGGCACTGGGGTCATGTTGAGATGTACCTGGCGAGTTCGGACTTCCCACTTTTAACTCCGCAACGCAGTCTTCAATATTTACACATACAGTATGTAAATTTCTGATGTCAACATATTACAGCCTTGTGGTCCTATTAATTTATTCTGATCTGAACAGCTATCGGACTGCTGTCTGCCGACCAAGTTGCTATAGCCCTGGAGCCCATCCATACAACATTAGGGTTCCCAAAGTGGATTACTAGGGAATCTCTATAGGCGGTTTACGTCCAAGGTTATCACTTAACGTAGGTAAGTACGGGGGAGCATAATTGGCATTGTCGTAACCCATACTGCAGAGTACTAGGTACAAGGTCAAGTTTCTGCGGTGTCCTCCTCCCACGCCTCTCTCAGCGTAGGAAAGGGCAATTATATGCAGTTAACAAACATCTATCGAGTCCTCGAGGTTATGAATAGCCCATATAGCCACGTAGGGTAAATAACGCATCACGATGAGCTTAGTCGAGACGCTGCGCTTTAGCCATGATGAAGCACAAAAGATCGACTCCCAATTACCGCCCGAGTTCACCTGATAGGGTATCTTGTTTCCTAAACGCCTCCCGAACCTCTTGACGACTGCAAAGCTATAAGCAACCTCTCTTATCGATTTCTGATCTCCGAACCGCTATGACCACACCAATAAACCGGCCTGGAAAGTGATACTGTGTCTCTGGGAGCTTCAGCCGAGCCATATGTTATTGGTGACTTGCCCATCTTCGTCCAGGTCGTTTTCTCGCCGATCAGGATTTCTACCACATCTAATAACAGCATCCTTCTCCTTCTGACCCAGGGCAACCTGATCGAAACCCGCAGGTAGGATCCTGTCACCTTCAAGATACCAAACTTTAAGCGTACGAGCTTTGTCACGTATAGACTGCTGGGTGCGTGTATGTTCGAACCCGCCTGCCTTCTCCATCGCGCTCCAGGAACAGCCAAGGGATGGGTCGGCTATCAGGTCTAGGAGTCTCGAGGTATCCGATGCAGACCATGGTATGCGAATTTGTCGGGGTTTGGTCGCGTAATTCGCCCGTCGAATACTGCGAGCATCCTGGCTGAGCACTAAAATATCCCGTTCATGTAGGTTTGGATCCTGTTGCATATCATTCGGCGCTTGCTCACTGGCGCCCTCGCGATAATTGGCAATCCGAGGCGAAGGGGGTTGAGAACTGACAGTCCGAGGCTGCTTTGAGAATCGGGAACGTCCAGACGACGGCCTCTGGACAGCTGCGCCGTTAGTCTGAGCTCGCCTAGATTCGCCAAGAAGCTGTTCGTTTACTTCGAAGTCATCGCCATCATCGTCATCGATGCCATCGCCGACTACATCGACACCTGCGTCGACGCTATTCTCTTCTGGGCGCCGCCGTTTTCGTGTACGATCTAAAATCTGCCCGGGGTCTAGACGACGAATAGCATCCCTGGTGTCCAATGGCCTCCCCCTGTCCTTTATCGCTTGTTGGTTGGGAGACGCCGTCGATCCCGGAAGCGCCGTAGCTTGTCTCTCACTCTGCCTTACGGCAGCCAGGGTTGCAGAACTATTGATAAAGCTTCGACTGCAATATATTAGCACTACTCCATCTCGTCGGTAGGTTGGGAATATAGTCGGGGACATACTTGGATTCTTGCGCTGGAAGTTGATCGTATTCCGCGGCGTCCGTGTCCGAGGCGGAGTCTGAATCTTCTCTCGGTTCGTCGTTGTTATCAACGAATAGGGTCTCGGAGTTCCTACGACCTCTGCGATCGTGCGACCCCGGAGTTGGGCTCGCACTTGATACACCGCTCTGATTCCCTGGCGCATGAAGTTGCTTATACGTCCGAAGAGCCCAGGATCTGAGATCATCAAAGAGTCTTTGTAGAGGGCAATCCTGATCTAATAACGATTGCACTCCGGCCGTATCTTTGGTTGACAGTTTCGAAGCGAGCTCTCGAATACGAACCAAGTAGGCCTGATAGGCCGTGCGAGAGGCCATACCCTGGTTGATATCAACACCGGCTACTTGTTTGTATTGGCCTTTACCCAAGGCTTCACGGGCGGCACTCGACCCATGGACTGGTTGGTCGCAGAATATATGAGCAGCTGTTTCAAGCGGTTCAACAGAAGATCCGGCAACTAATACCTCGACTAGGTGGCGGCATCGAATGCGAAATGCTAGGTCGAAAATACTCCTATTGTCACTGTTTGTCCGAGAATGTGGGTTGAATAAGGCTGGGAACGCGTCTTCCAGCTGCTCAAGAAGAGGTAGTGGCGCTTCCTTTCCAGATGTCACGTCTATGATAGTCGCTAGAAGGGACAGAATATTCCCAGAGCAAACGGCTACTTCGATGCCAGCCTGCAGCTCTGTATCGTAATCCTTGGGCAGGTTGATAGGCTTGATGAAGAGAGCATTGTTATGGGTGAAGGGGAGAAGGGCTTGGTTGTAGGATTTCCTGGTGCTACTTAACCTCGACCTGTCCTCTACACCCGGCTGGTTGCTGTCGATAGAGGACAGGATGTCGTACATCTTACCAGACCAACGCGTCAACTTGGGAATGTCGAAATCGATCATGTCCTGAATTCTAGCAGCCTCAATCTCGGGTGATTCGTGGAGGTCATCTGTCTCGGAAATATCACCATTCTGAGACACTACGGAGCCAGATACTTTGGCCGAGTCTATGTAGCGTTTAGATGAGGGTTTGTGAAAGTACCGTGGTGTGACATACCAATATTTTCTGGCTCGGCCTCGGCATCAGCTGCATCGTCGGCAGATTCTTTTTGTAAGCCATTCGATGAAATGCTCTCGGCGCTCCTGTGCTGACGGCGGGTTCCACGCTGGGCAATATCAGTATGCGCCTGAGAGGCAGGTTCAACTGAGGTCACAGGACGTCTGGCACTACGTCGAGTTTGCCTTGCAACTGGCTCGTTGGCAGGCTCAACGGACGCGGTCCGACGTGTAGCAGGACGACGACGCCCAGTCATGGTATATTTGAGGGCTTTGATTGTGTGGAACAAATGAAGACTCGATTGTTCAAGCGGTTTTGTTGTTGTACATGTAGAGTATTATAACGATACTAGCACATCATCATCAGGGTTAGGGTGTAGGGTTATTTGTCAGGGTTAGTCTCCAATCAAATGCTAGTGGTAAACAAACAGCCGACCGTTTGGGGTAAGTTTCAAGGACGCACGGATCACCATGCATGTGGTAAGTACTATGTCGTAGTCCTTCGAATACATGTAAGGTGCAACATTCCACTTGTAGCCACTTGAAGCTTCTGGCTTAAGGCAAACCTGACAAACTTTATATCTAAAAATTCATTGTAGGATTCAGTGCTGAGATTTATTCCGTTTCGTTAGGTTAGAGATAGTAGATTCCGAGTAGAGTCGGAAGTCGAGGTACTATTAGATACTATGGGTCTGACGCCTGCTTTAATGGCATCCATGGGAATACTGCCAGTATTGATGAATTCCTAGGTAATGACTACGGATATGTGTTGAACTGTTGAATGTGGCTGTGTTTCACCCGTATTCCTTAACATTGATTTGATTGACTGGGACCAAGGTTCTCTACCAACCTAGTTAGCTCAGGACCCACACTTCTATGTATAGGTAAACTATAAACCGCTGGAGCCTATGGATATAATGGAGAATATGCAGCTGGGGGGAATTAAAAAGTAACGGGCAGTACTGTAAAAGCAGGGAAGGTATATGTAATATTGGAATAATGATACTGCTAGGTAGGTAATAATAATAATAAGTGCATAGTAACTGCTTTTTTTCCGGTCTGCTGTTGTCGCATACATAGGTACACACTGCCTTATCCGCCATTAACACTTGATTTACATCTTCACGTTTCTCGCCCCCTTTTACAAACATTACAGATCTGTTCAACTACTATACTAATAATTCTGCCACCCCCCTTTTCCCAGCATTCAGAGCTGGTTTCGTTTTCCCGGCGTTGTGCTTCTCCTTTTTAACTCATTTCTATACATCTCTTACATTCGCCTCCGTCTTGGGGATCGCCTCGTCATCTCGTTAACCCTTGCGTTGCGTCGTCTTCGTCCTAGCTTTTCGAAGGGACAAGTCCTGTGGACTGGCAGTCAATTCACCTCATCGAATATCGTTTCCGTCGCATCGGGATCAGCGACTACGTGTCTCCTTTCGATTATTTTGATCTTACTAGACCAGCTTACCTTGTGCCCTTGTGTCCATCATGAGGCTCTGTCAGCAACGAACACCGCTAATTCTTCTACTGTTGCCCTCCCTCGCCTTTGCAGCCTCTACGCTCGACACGAAATCTGCCAAGGATGCCTCCACTATAGGCTCAGATGGAGCGTCGTCCCAGTCTCCCATCGACTCGACCGTCACATCCTCTAAGACAACGAAATTCGAAATTGGCACCAAGGATGCTCCCGTGGATGGCAAAGACGGGATGCCCCATGAAGGTCCCTTCGTAACTACTGACAAGGGACGTAAGAAAGGCGATGCCAACGATGTGGTGGAGACCAAACCTCTTGCCCCTTTGAAGGATAGGCCAGTAGATCCCACAGTTATCGATGGGAAAAAGATACCCGAGAGCAACGATGGCGTCATGGACGACCCCCATCGCCTACCTCCTAAGCAAGGCACAACTGGCACGGAAGGTGGTGTGAGCCAGAAGGACAAGGCGAGGAAAGCTAAAGAGGGAGTGACGGGAGAGAAAGTTGAGAACGTACCCGAAACTCCGAAGGAAAAGCCGCCATTGCCGCACAGTGAGCAGGAAAAGATTACAACCGAGAAGGTTAATAAAAAAGAAAAGGGCAAGGTTGACCTACATCAGACGCCGGAAGACGTCGTTGGACTAGAGGTGAGACGACGAGTATACGTGGGGCCTAAGTTGCCAACTCGCTAATTCGCTACATAGAAGCCATTAGACCTACCCGGCAAGCTTCGCGACGATCCAAACCCGGTCCCCGACTCGGCTAACAAAGATCATCTTGACGTATCCAAGCCTGCGAAATCCGCTAGCAAGACGTGGGAGCAAGGCGACGAGGGCAACGATGGCATCATTCGACCCTTCCACTCTTTCGTTCTTTCCCTTACCATGATTCTTTTCTCAGAGGTCGGCGACAAGACATTCCTCGTTGCCGCGCTCATGGCTATGAAACACGACCGTATGGTTGTCTTCTCAGCTGCTTTTGGTGCTTTACTAGTCATGACCGTCATATCTGCAGTGCTCGGCCATACAGTACCAGCTCTGATTCCGAGAAGAGTGACAGCTTTCTTAGCCGCCGGCCTGTTCTTTGTGTTTGGCGCGAAGATGCTCCGCGAGGGTATGGCTATGGACCCGAACGAGGGCGTTACGGCGGAAATGCAAGAGGTCGAGATGGAACTGCAGGAGAAAGAGCACCAGGCTCTGAAGCAAGGTAGACGGCGATCCTCGGTGACTCCATACGCCCTGGAGATGGGACTCAACCGCGACCGGAAACCCAGGTCTAAGTCTCGCTTCCCGACTCCTCCTCGCAGTCCTTCGACGTCTCCGGGCAGGAGCCCGTCGCCTCAACGTGGTGTTCTTGGCGGATTTGGTACCGGTCTGGCGAACTTGTTCTCGCTGCTGCTGAGCCCTGCGTGGGTGCAGACTTTTATTATGACCTTCTTCGGAGAATGGGGAGACCGCAGCCAAATTGCAACAATCGCCATGGCTGCCGGCCAAGACTATTGGTGGGTTACGTTGGGTGCCGTTCTCGGCCATGCGTGCTGTACGGGTGTGGCTGTCATCGGTGGCAGAGCCATCGCTGGCAAGGTTAGCCTCAAAGTTGGTAAGTTTTGCTAGACTATGCGTTCTACTCCATTAAACAACGTGTGGCTAACTTCTGCATTTTATTAGTGACGGTGGGTGGCGCCGTTGCATTCTTGGTGTTCGGCTTGATCTACTTTGTCGAGGCTCTGTACGCATAATGTCGGTTTCCTATGCTGTCGAATGAGACACCCTTTACCGGTCGACAATAATCCGGGCAACCCTATTATAATGATTGCGCAAGATTTTAATAAGAAACGAACCGATGGGCGGTTTTTCGATTCCCAACAGGCTTCTATGAAAAGAGAAAATTGGTACAGCTAATATAGATCTACATAAAGGGGTCAAGGGAATCGGCCGATACATCGCTATATTATACAGTACTCTGTTACTGCCTCTAGCTCTCAAGGACACGGAAACCGGTACACGAAGAGGAGCGAGATTATGTCGTTGCATGGTCGGAGTTTGGAATATAAAATGAGCAGGCTCGTCTGGGGACTTAAGGCGGCCATCGTTAATCTCACTTGTAGAACTACCAATACACCCGGCGGCCGGAATGGCGGCCCTTCGGGTATCGCTGGATCCCCGATTACGAGTTGGTAGATGCGGATTTATTAATATTTCACCAATGTTACGCTGCAAATACCTGAATCTTTCGAGCGTGTGTAGCAAAAGCCCCGTCAACGAGCCGAAACGTCGATCTAGCTGGAGATACCGATATGGATCATTCGTGGCATTGCCCGGTAGAAGCTGCGGCGACTGCCGGCGCTTTGGTACTACCAGATACGGATGCGAGTATATATAGGCCACAAAACGTGCCCGATACATGACGCCTTGAGGCTGATGGTGTTAATAAACATCATGAGCAAACTAGTGCTTATATTTGCTGGATAGAGTGATAGATCCCATGGATATGTACATTGCCCAGGTAGGCCGGCAGGAAGCTCCTTGTTCCACTAATCGTTGACGATCTATCCATGATCAACGTTGGCGGACAGATCGGTAGGTGGGCAATGCGTATGCAAAACATGCGACAGCGATAGGTCGCGCATGCAGATGTGGGAAAGTCTAGACCGGGGCAAGCCTCCTATTAGCCTCCTATTCTCTAGTACCCCGCCTCTGCCCGCATCCCTCCCTGGCTTGGCTACTTGGACAGCTCGCGGCGAACTTCCGCCGAACCTCGTATGATATGTTATAGTTGATCACCGGCGCCCTCTTGGCTAGAGATTCGTATAATATGAAAGACCTCTTGCACGTCACATAGTCGTAGTCCAGCTAACGAAGCACACGTTCGAATCCTCGAGACCGGGACGAAATAGACAAGAGAGATCCCTTTATACGTACGAATAGTACCCCCTTCATCATGTGGAAACCGCACGCCCCGCCGCCGTCTCGGAAGACCAAGTCGCCCGATCCGGAGAGGAAGCAGAAGACGGCCCGGCGCATTGCGCAGATCGTCAAACTCAAGCCCGAGTTTATTGACAAGTACAAGGAGGTCCACGCGGCCGTATGGCCCGAGGTTTTGCAGCAGATAAAAGTTTGTAATATCCAAGATTGTAGGTTATCTCGTTTCTCCTTCTACCCGGTTATCAAGCTCATCTTCCCGCGTGAAACTGACCCCTTTTTCCTGGTATCACAGATAGCATATACCACGATCCAGGCACCGGCATCCTATTTGCAACTTTCAAGTATGTGGGGTATGACTATGCCGGCGATATGGAGCGTATGCGCGAAAACCCCAAGGTGAGGGAGTGGTGGGCGATGACGGACGGTTTCCAGGAGGTAACGAATCCCAAGTCCGAGCGTCGCCGGGAAATTAGGGAGGCTCGAAGTGCTAACTAGAATTCCCTCGCAGAGCATGGTACCTGGAGCTAAGGACAGCGAGTCGGGAAGCCCGCCGTGGTGGAAAGAGCTCGAGGAGGTATTTTATTTGGAATAGACCCCGAATTCGGGGGTCGACCAGCAGGCCCGTCGGACGGTTTTGACCACACCGCTCACATCAATGACGGTTGTAGGTATAGAGATATGACAATTGTACTTGTGTAGCACCAAAGCCTGCCGACCCTACCCAAAAGGTTACTGCGTCCCCGACAATATGGGTGAACATTCGAGGGCAAACCCAACTCGCACATCAAAAGACCTTGCTAATTCCACCATAGTGGTCGGATGGCTTTGAGCGTAGCTATACCGCGGCGCCATCGCTGTAATCATTGGTACGGATACCCAGTATAGTAGACAGTCATTCCATAGTTCACTTCCACGACCCAAACAATCCGCCGAGAATTCCTGGGCCGCCACCTCCGCTACCGCGGCCACCATGTCTCTTCGCTTCGGTTCGAATCCATTCTTCCAGGAAATGGCGGTCGGCCAATTTCCTCCCATCAGTAACCTTAGTAAGGACCTGAGCTTCTCCAGCGTCGAAGCTGAGGAGTGTCGGGATAGAAGTAATCATGTAGTCCATACCAAGACTACTTGTCATGATGTCGGGGGCGTCGAATTGGACTTCGCATAACCCAACGCCGCCCTCAGCCTCGCCAACCCCGGACTCGACTAAGGATTTGACGAGCGGCGTGACAACATGGCATGTAGCGCACCAAGAGGTCGTCCAGAGAGTTATTAAAGGCGTTCGTGAGGAAGACGATAGGAGTTGGTAGGTATGAAGGTCATCAGGTCGACGGACACTGTTAGGTGAAAGGGTGTTAGTTTCCAGAACCAATGGAATATCACGCGGCGGTGCTGCTGGTGATAAATGAGCAATTTGCTTGGTAGAAAAAGCATATCGTCTTTACTTACGCATTGTAGATCTGGTTAGAGGCGCGGAGACGACGTGATAGGAAGAAAGTCCGCGCTATTGGGGGTTGGTAGAGACTCTTTACCACTGGCGGCAACAGTTTGCCGGCGATCCTAGGTGACATGTCTGTTGACTATTATGTATTACTCTCGTGATATCGGATAGAGATTTGCTACATGATTCAGGGTATGTAGAATGAAGTTTACATCTGCATTGTAGATTAGTGATATCAATTGGTATGGAGCTGGTTTATGCGTCTGTCTTTTAGGGCGTCTGGTGGATTCTTATTTCTTACATAGTACTATTTACGTCATACGTTTCTAGCCACATAAGTACATCACGGATGTACATACTAGTAGTATTGATGCCAAGAACTTAGGATGATGTGCTACCGGTATTCTGTAGCTCGGTGGCACATACATACACTCGAGCTTCATCACACATCATGAACGCCATATTAGTCCATGTATATAATATGTAAATATATTGATATATATATATATATATATCATGCTCCAATCAACGACATGCCAAAACACAGACGCGACCCAGCTTCATATGCGAAATTACAATAACTCCCACTAAATTGCAAATGCAAACAATATAATCATACCACATAGGTCTCGTCAAATGTGTATCCGGTTATGCAAGTGTGCGTGGACGCTCGTAACCAAAATCACTGCCGTAGCAGCTAAGGATTAGAATTTCTCCATGAAATTCTTGCGTACAGTCCACATACGGGCCCTTTTGCCGTAAATATACATAGGTATCGTAAACAGGAGCACGATGAGTTGGATAACGCCGATCCAAATGAAGACTGTCTTGGAGCCGTCGTGTGTGAGCCATCCGGTGACGAATAAGCTAAACACCAATCCATGCAATACGTTCTTGCTGAAGTTCAGAGTCACCAGCGCCTCGCCTGCATATTGTCGGTAACTGTCAACACAAAAGGTTATCGACGTTGTGGAACCGAGCGAACAGCCAAACGAGACGACTCCAAAAAAGACGGTTGGGACGATCCAAGCGTCGTTTTCGTCCGCCGACCACCCGAATCCCATCAGCCCAATAACTGTCGTCAGTGCTACCGGGGCTGCCATTACGAGTCTAAATTCGGGCTCATATAGACCACCATTCCTACGGGCCATGGCTTTGACGATGATATCACTGACTTTACCCGCCACTGCTGTGCCCAGCACGCCGCCGACAAAAGGCGATATGTAGACGAGACCGGTCTGCAACGCGCTGAAATGGTAGCTGCCCTCCCGGTAGATGACGGCGACTGACTCCGAGATGACGATCAACCAACCAACCGAACAGGCATACACTGCTGCCGACCACAGTACAGATGGGTAGGAGAAGAGGATGAGAGGCCGGATGGCCGCCTTCCACCACTTGTCTTGGTTGAGCCGCCCATAATGAACCCTCAAGTGTTGGGTGAAGGTTTTCGGTGGTGCCTTTCGCAAGGCGTGTGTGTAGGCTTGCCCCTTCGTTATCGTTGCTAGATTGGAGAATGACATTTTCTCGCTCTCTGTGTCCGACTGAACCGTTCCTGGTACTGCTGTCGAACGCCCTTCCTCCACACGGAAATAATCGTCAGGATCAGGTCGGTCTTTTTGGTACGGTGAGTTGACGCTACGCATATCTGGCGTCGACGGCGCAAGACGGTTCGAATTGTCTCGGTTCGCCCGCGACCATGCGCTGCTATTTGACTGTGAGCGGCTGATGACTGGACGAGGGGTGTTAGGAACAGTATCGGTTTTCGTTATAGGTGTAGCGGGTGTCGAATCCCCGACAAACTCAGGCTCCTTTTCTCTGTCCGATCGAGGCCCGGCGGCGTCCCCCGTGGGTGTTATGGCCAGAGAGTCGCGTAGATGTTCTGAATCCAGTTTTGAATCGCCATCAGGACCAGGCGCAAACCCAACATGAACATTTTTGTGCCGCAGTTGTGTTGTTGGCGAAGTAGGCTGGGTGTGACTCTCTATGGGTTTCTCTTCGCTCAAATCTACTGCCGGCTTCTGGCTATTGGTGGCGGTATGCACGCTTAGGCGAGACTTGGACATCTGCCGAGCAGATGACCTCCTACTGAAAAGGCCGGGTCGCTTGGGGTGCTGGCGGGATCTGGGTATTGGAGATCTGTCCCAGAACGTTTCGGGGACGAAGAAAAACAGCAAAGTGCCACAAAGAGCAACAACCATTGCTACTATCCTAAGCGGGTGTTCATTAGACAGCTGAACACAAATCAGGACGAAGGTTGAATTATTAACTCACCAGAACACCCAACGCCACCCGAGACGCTGGATGACGGCAGCGCTGACTAGAGGGACCAGGTTCTTGCCACCAAGTAACAACAAGGTATACACACCAATACGATACGCTCTCTCATGTAGATAGAAGATCTCCGCGATCGTGGCTGACGGAAGGCATTCCACAGGGCTCACAGCAATCCCCTGGAAGATCCGGGCCACTATGAGCGAAGCAAAATTGGGCGACAGAGCACACCACACGGCTGATATGATGAAGAGTATAGCACTGTAGAGATATACCGGGCGCTTTCCATACAGGATTGCGGTAGGAGAAAATATAACACATCCGATACCGAGACCCATCATGTACAACCCCGTGGTATAAGACACCTCGGAAACATCGATATGGTAGTCTGTTCAGAGGCTTAGAGAAGGTTGTTACAAATATCTAGGCCGAGTTAGAAGCGTATTTACATACCGTTTGCGACATCGGTAAATCCAGCCGCCATAATAGGTGTGATGCCGCCCCCAACCATACAGTAGAGGCCCAAAGAGAGCAAAGCCGTGTCTCGGCGCCAGGCCGGCCAATTTAGTGGATCGTTGCCGGAATCATCTGGTTGCGGTTCCAAGATGATCTGCCCGTCTTTAGTCTTCTTCTTATTGTCCTCGTCCCTCCGCGCTGGTAGTGGAGGTGCGTCCTGCGTGAAGCCAGTGGGAAGAGAAGAACGAGATGTTCTGGCTGGGGCGTTCCGAAGGCCAAGTGGCTCATTTCGGCCCTGGGCTAGCAGTAGGACGGATCCTAAATAAATAAAAAATGGTCAACAAGCTCATCAACTTTCCAAAGATCGTGCTGACTTACCTGGGACCTCTATGGTCTCTTTATCATTCAACATCCCCATGTTCCATCTCGACTTCCCATCACTCCCATGTTTCTCACTCGCATCGGCTGTCCGCCGAGAGAATGCCCTCCACATGTTCCTGGGCGTCTCCCTCTCCACTGTTGTCATATTCTCCAGAAGTTCTTTGTTGGAGGAACAGTACCTTTTTTATGATATGTTCAACAGCACTCTCTATGCAATGAGTAAATATTGTAGAAATATATTATCTGAAAATGGAACCGAGGGTATAGGTGCTCCAGGGATAGATATAGATCGATGCTAGATTGTTGATGGATTGAGCTGTCGGGTTTCTATAATATAGATAGAAGCAATCGATAAAGTTGAGCCGGCGGTGCAGAGAAAAAGCATAAAACAAGTCCACTCGGGTAAGTAGCCCGCCCGTCTGTTCTATCGTATGCGATGCTATCAGAGGAAACGACGTGCTGGCTGCAATAACGTATGAGGTTTCAACATTGGTGGCAAGACACGGAAACAACGTATGATAGATGTTGATAGAAGAGTCTAGTAGTTCGTCGATATAAGGAAGTGACTAGCAGGTAGCTGTAAACCTCCAACCGGGCCACTCCGTCTTAATGTAGTGGCCGGTATAATGGCGTAGCCGTAAAGTTCGTCTATACTGAAACCGAGGGGCCACTAAGATTGTGTGAGCGGAGCTGACGGAGTATAATAGATTGTTACAAGAAGAGCAGCTAAAGATTACCCACAGCATAATCATATAAAACGTGGTTCAGGTGCGTAATAAATAGACGGCCGGTCACGACCGGAACCTTAGCTGGTTGTGATCTAAGTCGACATGACACTAGAGTAGAAAGTAGGTTCGAATGTTTCAAAAGAATACGACAAAGGATAATAGCGAATCCGGACCCTAGAGACAGGAGGAAGAGGGATGAGAGCCTCGAACCCCCTTAGATATTATGCAGGGAGAACGGGATGTCTTATAAGCAACTGAGGCTAGCTAACCTTCCGGTATACGAACCCGCTTTCTCCATCCTAGTAGCATCTAGGTTGACAGATGTATGTATGAATGTGTATATCATCGCTTAGCTAAAATAGTGTGCCAGTAACAGGGTCCCAATAGACCAATAAGACAACATAACATATTCATATGGAGTCTTCTCGCCGTTGGGGGGTTATGCTTGCGCAATGTGCAAGGTGGTCAGGCGATGAAGAGCACATGAGACTGGTTAACTCACCGCCGCGCCACGCCACTGGCCGCCAGGATAGAGCGGCTCTTCCACAAGAGGAGGTGTGTGGGTATGTGGGGATATTCTGTACTGTACAGACTACATAGTAAAATAGAGATAATGTATGTAATGGCTACATATACACGTGTAGCATTTAAATGTATGCACATGTGTAGGTAATTGGTGCATGTGTAAGCTTACAGGACGATATAACGCCTTCGGAGTTTATAGAGCACAACGGCACCCCTATCGACATCACGAAGAGGGCTGGTACTGGAAAGAAAGCAAGAAAAACATCCATATATGCGTATGAGCCTACAACCCGTTGAGCCGCCGTAAGCAGAGGAGGAATGTCGATCATCAAGTTCCAACCCCCAATGAACCCCATGGACAATGGGCCAGTGGAAGTTTGGGTTGGGATAGTGGGGGAGATTGTTGATGATACAGTAGATGGATGCTATAGTAAATGCTAGGTCCTTATTAATGCACCATGATGACATCCATGGATAGTTCTTGGTAGGTGAGATCCACAAACATGTGCACATGCAGCCTCTAGCTCTACCTAGCGGGTCCCCTTGCAACCTGGCTGCCTGGTACGGAAAGGTTGACCCCGACACCGCTTACTAGGTACCTAGTACAGTAGACATTGAATATCGCACGTAACAGAGATTTCAAGATTTCGACAGCATGTGCACATGCATACTAATGTACATATATGCAGATCGCCGTACATGAGAGCTGAAACAGACGGTATTATACGGTTCATCTATTATTATTCTAGTTAGTACCATGTGCTGCTATATGTTGTGGGCTGTGCATATTCCAATATTCCTTGACATCGTTTCGTTGATCTCGTTTGCATTCCCCGCAAACCGGACCCAGATCTAGTCGGCAGTCTATAGGATAAGTCGTAACAACGGGAGAAATCTTTGCTGATGAGTTGCTGTCGGGACAGATTTTCTCTCCGCCGGTCCTCGTAGCCGTCTCGATCTCCGCACCTCAATGGCATCGCGTATCCCACCCCTCCTGGACGCCTATCTCCACATACCACCTGAGAACTCGCTCGTTCTGCTCACCAGTGTTCTGGGATCGACTACGAACTGGCTCGTCCTTCGATATCTTTATTCTCTTCTTTCCACCTCGCCGAGTCCCTTAGCGACGGAAACTGGCATTGATTCGCCTGCAACACATGGCACTAGCGTAGTTCTTGTCAGCTTCCTACGAGACTACGCATTCTGGAAAGACGGTGCTGGGAAACTCGGCGTCGACCTTGATGCCTTAACCAAAAGGGGCAAATTCGTCTTCGTCGATGGTCTCACTGGGTTGTTCCGCACATCGTACGATGTTACCCCGGAAAACTCGCTAGAAAATGCCACCGGGAAAAAGGTTTTATCTGCCAATACGCTACAGCACTTGCGAAGGGAGCTCGAAGGCGCCATAGCACAGATCCAGCGCCCTACCCCGGAGGAGAGAACTGTGTTTATTGCGGATCAGTTGGACCTGCTGCTGGCCGCCTCAGGGGACAGTATTTCAAGCCAAGAACTACGAGAGCTAATGCTCAGCATTCGTGAGGTAAGTTGCTCAGGATAAGCGTGTGTTGTATGTAGAATACGTTACGTCTCCAGTTAATAGCAGCCGTTAATGATGTATTTGCAATAGAAGGTGCATTCGTCCATTATTACCGCATCTGCAGACGAGCCATTGATGTCACTACAATCGACGTCCCTAGAAAAGGAGCACGCTGCATTTGCCGTGTCTTTGGCTCATGACTCAACCCTCGTTATCAGCGTCAGGATGCTAGATACGGGTGCAGCACGAGATGTAAGCGGCGTCTTGAGGATAACTCCAGGTCCTAGAAACGATGGGGTTGATAGTGTAGTTGAGGAACGGGAATTGCTGTATTTTGTGGCTGGCGACGGCGGGGTGCGCGTATTTGAACGAGGCCAGTAGCTATCTCGCCGACGCCTTTCTAACGAAGCCGTAGTCTTAATCAACATATATGTGCATGTGGCTATGGCTTCTCCGTAATTTGGGCCAAACTGGAAGGGGACATTATTCCCACGCTTCCATTACCCCCACTAGGAACACTCAATATTTCCCTACAACATCTTCTTCCTCGGGACTCCACAGGTGAATGTCCAGCGGTGCCTCACGTCAGAGTAATTGAAATAAGTCGTCGAGTTTTGTCAGATCATGATGCCATTGTTGGTCGGAAATGCTAGCATTTCATTCCCGCCAAACTTAAAGATGTACGAGTCCGTGATGAGCCAGCCCAAATGTCAGAAACACCGTTCCCCTGCCATGCCACTGCCGTCATCCACCATTCCTAAACGCACGCCTTGTCTTATTTCAGGGCCGGACCTCTCGCATCCTTGGGTACACCGGTCTGGAAGCCGTTCTTGAATCGGCGGGAAACGTCCTTGAGGTACCGCATTCGGCCGGTACCGACAGTCTTTCGGCGCTTGGCCTTCTCGCTCCAGTTGTCTGTATTTTGTATAAATCAGCGCCCGCACTATTGCACACCAACATAATCCAAAAATGATCGTCAAATCGACACCACATCCCATTCCCAACGAGGTTTCACGTACACTTTCGGGTCTTAGCGGCCGGGTATCCGCACGAGGAGCACGTATGCTTCTGGATGTGTAGAGATCGACGTCCTGTGAAGATATTCGTCAGCTGGATCCGTCGGTAATTTGAGGTGTCGACAAGCCCGAGACCGAAGCCGCGTCGCACATCCCAAGAAGCCAAGTTTTACTAACCACATCGTCGGCACAGAGTGTGCGTCTTGTTGTGACGCTTTCCGAAGCTGGAAGTTCCCTTGGCTATATTCGAAGTCAGTCAATAGGCGATGGATACGGTATCGCGAATTCGAGAGGATACGCACTCATCTTGGCGACGAAACTATTCAGTAGGAATTGTCAGTATGGCGATGCTTGCAAAGAAGAGGATTGATTGAAATTAAATACGCTGGAGGTGATTGATTTTACATACCTTCAATGTACTGGGGAGGGAAAGTTTCGTAGGTTGTCGTAGACGGTTGGACTAGCAATGAGTGAGTGGTGTTTGCTGCGACTGGTGTTAAATTTTCGGTTTACAATTTTCGTGGGGAGTAAGGAATTGATTATCCGAAAAGAAACCGAAGCGAACAGCCCTAGAATCGTGTAAAACGGGTCCGTGCGCTGTGCCACCGGGGGCCGCTGGGACAAAGATTTCCCGGATAAGAGTACTGAGTACTGATTAACCTGGTTTCTTGCATACGGGACTTTTAGACCGATTAAATGCATAGGATTGAATGTACCACTTTCTCCGATAAGATAAGAGATAGGAAGTCGAGACCTGCCCCTCCTTAGCTGTCCATTGCTAGATGATGATGTCCCTGTGCCTTAGACCCATGTGACAAGAATGGCCTTCTGATTTGGGGAAGCAACAAAGACCGTGGTCCTCCGTCAATCTCGAACAAGTACCTACCTAGGTCAACCTTCCTGCGCGTAGATACCTACTAACATATGCCTAACTAAACCTTACCTGAGGTATCCATTATCATAAACCAGTGCCGGTCGCTATTCTTCTGCCTTAATCTTACAACAGATTCCTTCGTCGTAGACAACTCGTCCTTTACACCTCTACCCCTTCTACCCCCACATCAAATAGTTCATTACAAAAAGCAGCATTACCTTTGTCTGTTCCGATTCATCGATATACAGCAAGACGAGAACGAAAGCAAAAGTCCTAGTGAGCGATTTGATCGCTGCGGAGCTTTCAACCAAGATGAACATCATCTACTCGACCGTCAACACTATCCGGGACAAATACACTCCCGTGAGTCATACGTCAACCTTTCGGAAGACTGGTCAAATCACTCCCGAGGAGTTCCTGGCAGCTGGTGATTACCTCGTCTTCAAATTCCCTACTTGGTCCTGGGCCGATGCCGACTCCGAGTCCAAGCGCGTAAGCTACCTTCCCCCCGGGAAGCAGTTTCTAGTCACACGAAATGTTCCTTGCAACCGCCGCCTAGACGACGATTTTGCCGGGGACGCCGGCCACGAGGAGGCAGTCGTTGGCGACGGCGACGACTTTAATTCTAAAGGTCGTCCAGACGATGATGGGTGGCTGCGCACCGGTGGTCTAAGCAGTTCACAACCACTCAAGGCAAAGGATGTCCGAACCGTTGATGATGCCGGCAACGTGGGAGACACCCTAGACGATGACGACGAAATCCCAGACATGGAGGATGACGATGACGACGACGAAGCCATCATCCGAGACACCGATCCGCACAGGAAAACAGGGTGAGTGCTTGTCCGCCCCTACCCGTCGCAGCGCTACGTCTTCAGTTGCTAACTTAGTATTACTATAGAGCTCGCCGCACGTACACTCTCTACATCATGTACTCTCCCTATTACCGAACACCCCGCCTCTACCTATCCGGCTATTCCGAGGGACAGCCCCTTGCCCCTCATCTTATGATGGAGGATATCGTCGGTGACTACAAGGATAAGACGGTGACACTAGAAGATTTCCCTTTCTTCGCCAACAATGTCAAGATGGCCAGTGTGCATCCTTGCAAGCATGCTTCCGTCATGAAGACTCTGTTGGATCGCGCGGATGCCGCCTTGAAGATAAGACGCGATAAAATGAAGTCAGGCAAGACGGTCGGCAATGACCCTGGGATGGAAGGTCTTGTAGACGAGATCAACAAGTTGGACGTCAAGAGCGCCGAAGCTGCCGCCGAGTCAAGCAACGATGACTGGGAGGAGGTCGACGTGGAAGACCAGGAGGTTGCTATCCGTGTTGACCAATATCTCGTAGTATTCTTAAAGGTAGGCATTCTACGGAGTAGCAGTAACCCAAATAATCGTATGTCCCGAAAGTGCTAATTGGTGTCTAGTTCATGGCCAGCGTCACCCCTGGCATCGAGCATGATTTCACGATGGGCGTATAATCATCACATACTTATAGCATATATCTGGAGCGAACAGGCTGGGTACTGATTGTGGGCACCTTCCAGTGGCGTTAAGTGATTTTGGATGCGGACGGTAACAGGGCAGAGAGCATGGGGTTTGGGGGTGGGTGTTTAAATTTTTTTCCTTTCCCTGTTACCTCGGTGGATAACGGTATTGATCATTACACGAGCCCTTGCGTTAAATACACCGTCGGGAAGGCGGGAGGGCTATGGCTTGCCTGACCATGATGTCTTACATGAGCTCTAGGGGATGACCCATAACATTTGTCAATACCTATACAGCCACCTGTTTCTCCATGTGAAACTGTGATACAACGAAATGTTTGGTGATGTTGTGTGACCCCGAGTCGCCTATACGCCGACACTCTCTTTATAATAAATATACTATATGATCTTAGTCTAATGGAGATCCACCTCCCTTCTAGATCTAGAGACACCTGACCCTAATAAGTTACAAAATTATATACAAGATACAGTAAATACTTCCTAGGAAGGGCCTACTATATGCAAGGGGTTCCCACCAGTATATAGTTAGTATTCAACCAGATTTCTCGTGGCTCCGAGGAGCAATAACCTCGGGGCGACCGTCTGCCGAGTTCTTCGAACCCGTCTTCGCCATCTCCTCTTCAACTGGCACTTCCGAAACCGATTCAACAGGATCATCTCGGAAGAAGTCTTTCTTACCTGCAGAGAGGCGCACCATCCACGGCGGCATTATGCCACCGCGAAGTCGCCAAGTCCAAGGATCCTTTTCGGCTTTGTTAGGCGGGACAATTCGACCTCCCGACAGCTTCTCGATCAACCACACTAATGTGTTAAGCGTAATATATAGACAGATGCCACCAATAAGTCCGTCGGCGATGCTGTACGTGAAAGGCATTGCGCAAATGGTTACGAACTACAGCATCCAGGGTCAGTCATGTGCGCTCTTTGGCAGTTGGGGTGATGCTCCAGCCTCCAGCCTCCAGCAGTCGGTCGAAAGCAGTAAATATTGCAGCAGAGGAGATGCTCCGTAGGGTTGACTTGGGAAGGGATAATCATAAGAGATGTCACTCACAGCTGGTATGGCGTCGCCCATGTATTTCCAATTAATCTCGGTTACGGCTTGCATCATCATCGATCCGACCAATACCAAGACACAACCCGTCGCCCAGGATGGGATAGACGCAAATATTGGCGCAAAGAAGATGGAAATGAAAAAGCATAGGCCTGTGGTCATGGCGGTCAGGCCCGTGCGACCGCCCTCGGAAATACCTGCACCGGATTCGATAAAAGCAGTGACAGGCGGGCTTCCCAAAAGCGAGCCAATCGAGATACTAACGGCATCAACCATATATGCGATGGTTGAGCCTTCGAAGTCTTCGGTTACGGGGTCGATAACCTTGGCAAACCGTGCCATCGAATACTACAACATCCAGTGTCAGTATGAAATTCCCATTTGTGAGGGTCACCAGGCACGTAGCTGGGAGTCATCCGAACCGTTCCGCGGGCAGGCGACTCGTAGACAAGCTCAAGACTATCTAGACCATTCCCAGAATAACAACCAAAGGCACTCACCAGGGTTCCTGTGCAATCGAGGATATCCACATATAGGAACGTGATGAAAGCCAGGCCGAACTGACCGCCATACTCGGCTACATCCCACCGTTGGACCGTAAGTGTCTTGCTGATTTGGTGGAAGTTGACCACCTGCTTGAAGAAGTTGAAGGCATCATCACCAACGGCGGTATACGGAAAATAGGTGACAGAAGTTCCCCGCGGCCACGAAATAATGCTGACGAGGATTATTCCGGCAATAATAGCACCCTTTACTCGGTACATCATCAGGAGAACTGTGAGGACTCCCCCGCAAAATATCCCAATCCACAACGTTGGATTGCGCATCTTTTCGCCGTCGGGACACAGGCCCGTTATAGGATCTACAGCACTAGACGGACAACCTGCTAATTCGAGAGGTGTCGATACGGCGCCTGTTAGAAGGCCGATACCTTCGCTGTACGTAAACCCGATTAGAGTTAAAAAGAGACCGATGCCCACACTCGTAGCGAGCTTGATAGATCGCGGAATGGCTCGGGCGAGCCACTGGCGAAGGCCCAAGAGAGCTAGAGCAAAAAACACCCATCCCTCTACAAAGATAGCAGTTAATGCTACGGAATAGGGGACAGCGCCGGCGCCGTGGAATCCGACCACCGTGTACGCGAAGTACGCATTGAGACCCATGCCGGGAGCCAAGGAGACTGGGCTATAAGGTGGTTAGAACTATCGACAGCAACCAGAAGTACAAGTCGGGAGATTGGCGCCACTCACAGATTTGCGAACAAGCCCATACAGAAAGAGGAGAGGGCAGAAATAGCAGCAGTAGCAGTGACGAGGTCACGTTTAACTTCGGCGGCACATAATAAATACTCTTCGTTCACCTTGCAGATAGGATCGTCCGGTCCTCCATTGCAGACACAAGTGCCTTATCGCAGCCGTCAGCTATTCGAAATTTCGCAGCAATGAGACTGGTTAAGGAGGCATACCGCCAGTATCCGCTACGATACTGGAATTTACAGCAAGGATATAAGCCATAGCGAAAAAGGCAGCCAGTCCAGCGCGCAGCTCGGTGAAGAAGTGTGAGCCCTTCCGTTCCTTAGGCTATATTCCCAGCAGGGTAGCGTCATCAGCAATCGTGCCATACAGAGTCTTGGGATACTCAGACGATTTAGACTTACGTGACCAGACCCTTCGAGTTGGAACCATCGCCCAACAGGACTTTCGGCGACCTTGATATTAAAATCGTGAACCCAACCCATGTTGGCCAAGTACCTCGATGGTGGTAAGCTTGACGTCTTTGAAAAAAAAGAAATATGAAGAAAAAAAGTATTCCCGCTGGCGAACCACGAATTCCAAAACCAGACTCAGACTCAGACCAGACGCGGGAGGGAAATTCTGAGGGGAGTCTGGCTGACTCTTGGTATTTGATAGCTATATCGCAAATTCGACTCACAGAGGGAGAATATAAAACATTGCGCGAGATCAGGAAACAAAGGACAATAAGTAAAATATTAAATCCTCGGTATCCACGAACAGCAAGCTCCTCAGGCGCACGCCACTCGCGACCAAGCCCATAAACCCAGAGATAAGGATAGGGCAATAAAACCGGGATCTCAGCTAGTTGGGGACCCTGAATATGTCATCTCGTGCTGGCATTGGCCAGTACCGACTTACAGCAAATCAGATGAGATAATAACCCTTGCCGAACCTTATCACTTCGCCTTAGCCTTAGCTGGAAAACATGGGGGACGCATTCAGGATTGCATGATGCTACTATGTACTAGTCCTATATTACCTACTTGGATGTACTAAAAGAGGGCTACCGAGGCATTAGGAGGCTTATCCTTGAAGAAAAAATCTACAACCCGTGCGAATTTTGCTAGTTTGTTCTAGCGAGTCAAGCCAACCAATATAAAAAGGATTTGAGGTTCAGGTTCGTTTTGAATAATCTCCACCTTCAACTTGTTTCGAGTCTTGACAATTGTTGTTTTCATTCCCCTCATCATTTCCACGCTCAATACTCGGTCCACTCATTAATTGGATATTAAAGAAAACATGCATGAAAGTTGTAATCTCAACTTTACTGAAAGTAAGGAAACTTTCAAAGCTAGCATTATTTAAACAAATGTCATAAGTACTATGTATAACTCGACATTTTCATATACCACATAAGTACTATGTATTGCCACTTAAGATTAGAGGATACAATTGGCTAAAATCTACTATTGTCGACTCAGTCATTTTGAACTATAACGCCTACAATTTATACCGACCAGTTAACTATGGCTACCACATATCTCATGCATGTGCCATCCCTTTTAGCATGCACATGTTTGCTATCCTACTAATACAATACCTCCGGGAAATTCTCAAGTTATACAAATAGAATGCCATACGTGTCAACGATCCATGCAGTGATATTAGGGTGATCAGCCAGGTCGGTTCATTGCGTAGACGCGCTGGGTAGGTGTCATTAAATGAACATAGGCTATACGCTTTCCCAGAGATGATATCAAATTACACGTCGAACCTCGGCATGGTTGAGCGTTGTGAGAAATTTAGTACTCTTCTCGGACAAAATTCGAGTGAGCATTAGACGTAGGAATGCCGCTATACAGCAGATTATCCTCCAGCGGGCGATCCCGAATAAGGGGATAAATACCTAGTTTGCTATCGCTGTAAGGGGCGGCTTGGAGATTACCTAGTAAGGCCGACGCAATCCTTCACACTGGCCAAAACTACCTATCAAATTCGGAATGGAGAAGTCTCTAACTTTCGGGCTGGCAATATAAGTAGTAGCCACCCTTAACTATGAATTTCTGCCTAAAATGTAGAACAGATCGTCATACTCATCGAGTTTTCCTCATGATATGCAATCACTTACTACAGGATAAAAGCTTATACCGATATAACTCTTTATTGTAACAAAGCTCAGTCTTGGATAACTCGAGCCGGATATATATCTCGTTATTAACTGTTGCCTGGGCAAGCCCTCGGTAAGAAAAACGAAGAAGCAATAGAACACTTATATTCTTAGACTAGACGTACCGGGCAGTAAGGAAACAAAAGCTAGCGTGACAAGTACATAGTAATATAATAATCATTTAGACTTAGCGTTATGGTGACAATCGATACATCCAACAGGGAACCAAGACAGAAAATACGAGGCTTCATTGCCAGCTATTGCGGTACTCCCGAGTTGCTCAAGCCGCACAGTTAAATACAGTATTACTAAAGGTGAGATGAGATCATATACAGTAGACATCACGCTTAAAGCATAAGTTCGACCCACCGCCCTTCAACCTAATATAGAAACAGCCTACCGACGGTGAGCTAAAACGCAGAATTGACAGTGACATTTATTTGCGACAAGGTGGCTCGGCCAGTATTATCTGGTTGATATGTGGACTTAAGTAAAGTTCTGAGTTATCGAAAATCTACTTCATAGCGAACGAAGGAAGCTGGGAAACAACATTGAAAATGTGTTTCCAATGTGATGCCATGTATTGGATTGCCATATGTTTAGTCTTTGGCACCTTAAAACAATGTCATTGATAGGTGTAAGGATGTGTTCCAAACATGAACTCATGCCATTGGTACGAGTAGCAGAGATAAAGCCATTGATAAGATAGACAGCACGAATATTGAAAACAATATTTAACTTTAAATAAACCACGGGGGTAGATAGAAATTATTCAATAGAAGAAGAAAAACACCCGGCGTCAGAACTTCCAAGGTTATGCTAGTATTCGAAAGTTCCGAGAAATTCCCGGCGAAATACAAGTTGCGCGCAAGTAGATTTTCTGTGGAATCTAACGTAATTGGCGACCAATTTGTACGAATACCCGCCACTACTATCAAGAAACATCAAAACGCCGGAGACCTTCGTCTTTTGCCTCGCGATGCATTTACGGCCACCGGAGCCTCGGGGCGACGAGCTATACATGCAAATGGGTTCTGCACACACGCCGACCCTCGATAATCATGAGTCTCCCTCTCACGTGGTCGGATCGGACGCACGGCAGTCACCGGAATTGACAGCACTCCACCACCGCCCGTTCAGTGACGATGCTATCTCTCTGGATACTAGGAGGCTTCAGGCTCAGCATACAACCGAAGGTTACCGTGATGGTATCACTGCTGGCAAAGCCGAAAGCATACAAAGCGGTTTCGACGAAGGTTTTAGTCTAGGTGCCGAGATTGGCTTGAAGGTTGGTCAAATACTCGGCCTGCTCCAAGGTGTGGCCGCAGCCTTGAGAGAAACCGGTCTTGACGGTTCGGCGCGTATCAACCAGCTCGTGTCAGATGCAACGGAGGAGTTGGGGGCCGATTCCATATTTGCTGGGCAGTATTGGGCATCGGATGGCAACTGGAAATATACCGTCACGGGAACCAAAGGCAACGGTGAGATACTCTTCAGTGATGTTGCGCGCGAGCACCCTATTATTACGAAATGGGAGGAGGTTGTTGGGCAAGAAATCGAGAGATGGGGATTGGATCAGAACCTCACTATTCTCAGCGCTGGGGGATCTCAAGCAGAGGCAGATGAAGCACCCATCTTGACGCAGGCCACACCACGACAAGCTGTCGACTGGTGAAACGATTATGGTTGTCAATTTGCGCTTCAAACTTTGCGTTATATTACGCTACTTCTCAAGTAATTGACAAAGTAACTGATAAAACTATTACCTCGTAATTAATACGCTTTATCCGCACGTTTTAATTGGCTCAATTCAGCCGCGTCACAACTGCGTAACAGTCACGTGACTTAAATTCCGGACGGGGTTTTTATTTTAAAAAATTAATTTAATTTTAAAAATTTTTTTAAAGTTTTTTTTAAATATAATATATATAAAATAAGAAAATTATTATAAACATTGTTATTTATATAATATAATTTTAATTAACCGTATAATATTTTTTTAAAAAACGAGTAATTAAAGTTTTTATTAACATTTTTTTATTAAAATTATTAAAAGCACGCATTTTATTAAAAATTTAAATAATTTTATACATATATTTTTAATTAATTAATAATTATTATTATTTAAAAGTTTTATTATTCGTATTTTTAAAAATTACTATCGCGGTTTATTCGTACACTTATACATTTAAAAAGCTTCGCGTTGATAAAATTAATTATAATGTTAAGCATTAATTTAATTAAGCTTTAATTGTGTATTTTCTTGATTCTTCCGAATTTTTTACTAGCGTTCAAAATTCCTTACTTTTCAGCGGAAACCACGTGTAGCGCGTTTTCCGGGTAGCTCAGGCTCTGCTTGATCCACTCCTGACTAATCCCTAACCCCGGAACTCTTCCACCAATTCAACACGCGCCAGCGCCGGCTAAAGCCCCCACGCTAAAGCCGGCTCAACCAGCATATCTCCTCATATAACTTTATAAATCTATAGCTTCATATCATGCAACCTGATTCATTCAATTCGTCCAATTAAGCGCTTTCAGACGATCCTAACCTCGAGCGTTTGCAACATCTGGTTGTTGAGTTATTGTGGCCTTTTTCGGGGTGATATATTGGCTTAAAAATGAAATGTAGCCGCGGAGGGGTATCACGTGATGCGGCTGAAACGCACTCTATCTTCCCACCCTTATAACTTTACAACGAGATATCGCAGCGAAATGCGACTGGTGTCAATTAATTCGTAATTGAGTAAGGAATCGATTGACCCAAATTACAAAGTTGTACGAGTTGTTTTGGTGAAGTTATTTGATTATACGTGCAGCCGGGCCTTATCAGCTCCGGGCGCGAGGCTCCCCAGATGTATAGGTGTACAAATAAGCCGCGATAGCAATTTTTGAGGGTACGAATAGCAAGACTTTATTTAAAAGCATTTAATTTAATAATTTTAATTTGTTCGGAGGACATTATTGTGTTAAGTCTCGAGAAAATTATTATACGAAATTATTAACGAAAGTTTTATTATATACTTTTATATTATATTAATTTTACATTATATTTAAAATAAATAATAAAAAATTAAAGTTTTATTTTATTTATGTAATTAATTAAATTTGGGCAATATTAAATCTGCAGTACGAAAAGTGTTTTTAAAAGTTTTTTTTATATTAAAATTCCCGCCAGCCGGCCAGCACCCGGCTGACAGCTGTTTAAACGAATTATAAAAAAACAATTAAAACATCATTAAAATTATGTGACGTCATTTTTTAATATTACAACGACTACTTAATTTAATTGATTTAAATTAATTAAAGCTATTTTAGTTTTTTTTATTTTAATTCTCATTAACTTAAATTCACTGTTTAAATTTTTGCTTTAATATCGGCGGTGTGAAAATAACCACTTTTTTTTTAAGTTAAATATAAACAAGTGGCAACCGATTAACTATTATTACCAAGTAAGCGTTATTAGCTGTCACGGATCCCGTAACCGGCTGGCAGGGATTTTAATATGAAAAAAACTTTTAGAAGCACTTTTCGTATGCCGCGGTTAAATTTACAGTATAATTTAAATCCGAAAAACGAGGAGCGGTTTTGCCAGGCATCTTTTTTACTAAAAGCATTATAATTATAAATTTAAATAAAACCTTAAATAATTTCGTATCCAGAACTTTGTTTAATTGATAATTAGCATTATTTAAAAACGTTTAATTTAGTGATTTTAATGATGTAAATTTTATGTGTTGCATCCTCGGTTTCGTGTGTTTATTTTTTAATAAAGCTAGCGTTAATGTTGCGGCTAATTTTTAGCTCTAATTATTTCCCGGTTATATTTATATTTAATTGTTTTTAAAATTGTTAAGATCTTGTATTATTCCTTATAACTTATTTAAATTTTGAATGCATAATTTAAAATATATATTGTTATAATCGCTGGAATGAAGCGATTAAAGTTATAATAATTATATAAAAACTAAGTCTATAAATGTAAAGTTATTTACATTTTTGTTTAAATTTATGTTTGATAAAATAAAACCCTTAAATTTCCACTTACCGCTTTTCGTTTTAAGTTATACTGCAGATTTAACTTTAATATATTGCAGATTTAATGTTGCTCTTAAATTTATTTAAGCTTTTAATTAAATATACTTTAAGTTTTAGTTATATGATATAATTAGTAATTTAAAAAGCTTTTTATTAAAAATTTAAATTTAAAATATTTAAGATTTTTAATTTTTTTATATAAATTACTTTAAAATGTTTTATTTTTTTAATTTTTTTAATTTTTTTAATTTTTTAAATTTTTTAAATTTTTTAAATTTTTTAAATTTTTTTAATTTTTTTAATTTTTTTAATTTCTTTAATTTTCTTAATTTTCCTGATTTAATTAAAATAACTTTAAAGCGTAAATCATTATTAAATAACCTTATTATTTTTCTTATTATTAATAACGTATAACTTTTTTTTTTTATTTTTTTTTAAAAAATATCGTTACTTTTTAGCTCTTATTAATTAATATAAATATTTCATCGCATTATCGTATAAATCATCGTATAAATCGTTATATAAATCATCGAAAATTCACCACGTATTTCGTTATTAATTATTTTTTATCCTACAATTTTTTTTTACTTTTTCGCACTTACAATCGATTTTTAACTACTTTTTTTAATCGCAAGCTTTATTATAACAATCTTTATTTACTCGATTATAGTTTATTTAAAATTTACATCGATTAGCCGTTATTTTAAGCCGATAAACTTTTTTAAAAATTTTTATAACATAACATTAAAAAAATAACGATAATTTATACGTTAATTTTAATAAAAAAATTACTTTAACTTAATAATAAATAAATATAACGTTATCGTACTGTTTAATTAAAACGAAGAAAAGTTATTATAATAATAAATAAAAATTAATAATTTAAATAATTTAAGATATTTAAAATCTCTTAAATTATTTAAATATCCTTAATTTCTTTATATAAATTACTTTAAAACGTTTTAAAACGCTTTTATTATTTTAATTCTTTTAATTTTTTTAATTTTTGATTTTTTTAATTTCCTTAATTTCTTAAATTTTTTTTATCTTACATTTTATTACATTATTAACTTATATCGCTAACTTTATTATTACTTATATTTCACGAATATTTATAATTTTCGGATAAATATTAATGTTTTAAACTTACTTTAATTCTTTATTTTAAATTATTACACATACTTTATATTTTTAAATTATTACATATGCTTTATATATTTTATATATCGTTATGCTTTCTTTGAAAAATTTTACAACCGGCGCAGTAAACTTCATAATAAAAAAGTCATACGTTTTTAAGTTTCCCGAAATTTATAAAAAGTTATAACTCGAAAACGTGGCTTTTTTTTAAGGGGCAGCCGTGAAATTTTAATATAAATTTTTTGTTTTACATTTTTCGTTTAACATAATTATTTAACAGTAAATTTAACGGTTTAACTTTTTTTTACAATTATTTTTTAATTATATTTATATTTAATTAATTTAAAAATCGTTAAAATATTTTATTATTTCATATAATTTACTTAAACTTAAAATACAACTTTTAATAAATATATAATTAAAATTATTAAATTAAAGATTTTATTTTAATAATAAATATAAATAATATTATTTATATAATAAGTGGTGTATTATTTGCGTAGTAATTTTAACTTATTAATTAACATTTATTTATTTATTGTTATACTTATTTTATATGGCTGAATAAGTATTTTTTATGCTTATAATTACTTTAATAGTTAAAAATTAAATAATCGGCCATAATTTTACAATCACGCATCGTAAGATTATATAATTATCATAACTTTAATCGGCTTAATTTAACGATTTTAAAAATATATATTTTATAAAATGCATCGCCGTTTTAGTTAAAATATCATTAAATAAAATTAAAGTTGTTGTTGCAGTTAATTAAAATCGAAAACTTTAATCGCAAATTAACGATAATAGCTTTAATTTTATTCGATGATATTTTAATTAAAACGACGATGTATTTTATAAAACATATATTTTTAAAATCGCTGCATTAAAAGCAATTAAATTAAAGTAATTATTAATTTATAGCTGCTTTAAATGTAAAGTTATTTAAAAATTTACGTGTTAAGTTTATTAAAATAAATAAAAGCATGAATAATAATTTAATAGCTTATTATTTTTGGTGAGTTAATAAGTACTTGTCATGCCGGCTGGCAAACTCGACATATTACGTAAATAACACATCATACACTGCGTAAATAATATTACTTATAAATATTAATGAAAATTACTATTTGCATTTTTAAAAATTGCTATTAAAAGCTTATTTACACTTTAATACATTTAAGCGCGAAGCTTTACGAGGCTTTTCCGGAAACTTTTAAAGCTTAACTGTAAAAATACTTAAATAACTTTACGAAAACAGCTTATATTCGTTTAATATTTATATTAATTAATTTTTTACTTAATCGTAAATCGATTAATATTAATTATATATTATTATAATACTTAATTATAAAGTTATAAAAGTAAAAAAATAAAGAAAATTTAAATTATATCACGTAATACTTTTCGTTAATTATATCTTATTTTTAAATTAATATATTATTTTAAAAAAGAAACGAATAATTCGATAATTAAATGTCGTAAACGTTCGAGATTTACATCGTTTAAAAGCGCTTAATTAAACGAATTAAATAAAGTAAGTTATATGATATAAAGCTTTAAATTTATAACGTTATATGAAAATAAAATGGTTAAACCGGCTTTAACGCAAAACTTTTCGCGTAAAAGCTCCCTCGATGTATTAAAATGTAAATAAGCCGCGATAGCAATTTTTAAAAGTGCGAATAATAATTCTTTTAAAGATTTTCATAACATAACATTAAAAAAATAATAATAATTTATACGTCAATTTTAACAAAAAAATTAACTGCTTTAACCTAACAATAAATAAATATAACGTCATTATATTATTTAATTAAAACAAAAAAAATTATTATAATAATAAATAAAAATTAATAATTTAAATAATTTAAAATATTTAAGATTTTTTAAACTGCTTAAATATTTTTAGTTTTTTTATACAAATTGCTTTAACGTTTTAAAACGCTTTTATTATTTTAATCTTTTTAATTTCTTTAATTTTTTTTATTTTTTTTTATTTCTTATTTTATTGTTAACTCGTATCGCCAACCTCGTTATTACTTATATTTTATAAATTTATAACTTTTAAATAAATATTAACGCTTTAAATTTGCCTTAACTTTTTATTATTTTAAATTATTATACATACTTTATATGTTATTATATTCGTTTAAAAAATTTTATAACCGGCGCAACAAACCTCGTAAAAAAAAGCCACACATTTTTAAGCTTTCCGGAGTTTACAAAAAGCCGTAGCTCGAAAACGTGGCTTTTTTTTCGAGGCGGCCGTAAAAGTTTATAAATCTTAAATAAGTTATAATTAAATGAATAAGTATATAAAATTAAATAAAAATTATTATAATAAAGCCTATAATTAAAAAAGGTAATTAAGAATTAATTATAAATATAAAGAAGTAAGAAAAATTATAAAATAAAAAACAATTAACAATAAAATATGTAATAAATTTTTAACAATTTATATGACAATATAATAAAATATTTATACTAATTAATAAGGGTTAAAAAGTGATAATAATTTTAAAAATAAAGATAAAATAAGAAAAGAAAGTTATATATTATTAACGATAAAAAAAGTAATAAAGTTATTTAATAATGATTTATGTTTTAAAGTTATTTTAATTAGATTAAAAAGGTTAAAAAGATTAAAAAGATTAAAAAAATTTAAGAAATTAAGAAAATTAAGGAGATTAAAATAATAAAAACATTTTAAGGTAATTTACATAAAAAAATTAAAGATTTTAAATATCTTAAATTTAAATTATTTAATAAAAAGATTTTTTAAATTATTAACCACATTATGTGGTAATTAAAACATAAAATGCATCTCAGCTTAATATATTTAATTAAAAACTTAAATAAATTTAATTAATTATATAAATAATAATAAAACCTTAATTTCTTATCGTTTATTTCGGATATAATGTAAAGTTAACATGATGTAAAAATATATAATAAGATTTTTATTAATAATTTCGTATAATAATTTTCTTAAACTTTAATATAATAATGTCTTTTAAATAAATTAAAATATAAAACTTTTAATTAAGTTTAGAGATTATTAATTTAAGAAACCATAAAAATCATCGAATATATATAAGTTATTAATAACATTTAAGGTTATGATTTAATAACTTTTAATTTAATCATTTTTTTAACTAAAATTAATTTAATTTAATCATTAATTTAATTAAAATTAACCAGATTAATTTAATTAATTAATTAGTCACCCTTTTAACTAAAATTAAACTAAAAACTAATTTAATAATAAAAAAACTAAGAAAAAAACTAATTTTATTTTTTAAAAAAATATTTAATAATTAAAAAATTAAAAACGATATATAAAAAAACATATAAATTAATTTAATATATATTATATTATTATTTATATATTTATAATTAATTTAAAACTATTTAAACATATATTAAAAATATTTTATATTAAAAATAATATATAATTTTAAGTAATATTATTTGCGTAATAAGTAATGTATTATTTACGTAGTATTTTAAATTTGCCAGCTGGCATGACAAGTACTTATTAGTTTATTTAAAATAATAAGTTATTAAGGTTGTTAAATATGGCTAAAATCAGCTAAATTTAAGCTTTATTTTAAATATAACAACTAGTCATTTGGACTTAAACTGAAGGAGTTATGTCCCACACGAGCTATTTTATAATTACTTTATAACTACTTTATAATTACAGAAACAAACAAAGAAACCACGGAAACGTTGATTTTATATTCTTATTAAAAAATCATTAACGTTAACACTTTTTTATTCAATAAACGAAACCAAATATTAGCCGTTTTCGTATATTACATAAAAGAAAATAAAGAAATAAAGAATATTTTTTTATTATATGAGTTTTATATAAGGAAAGATAAATCCACTCATTATAATTCATATATAATACAATTAATACAATTATTACTTACTTTATAAGCATTTAATTTTATATAATGATTATTATTTTAAGTATTTATTATAAATATATATATATATATATATACATATAATATATATATTTACATTATTATAAGCCAGTATTATTCTTAGCTTTTACGTTTTTATAAACACTTATATATAAAGCTTTAATGCTTGATTTATACATAACTTTACGTACTTTTTAATAAAGGTATTATTAATATTTTTATCCATCTCGATAAGCTTAATATATAAATCTTTAAATAATTTTATATTTAAAGCAGTTATAAATTAATAATTATATTTATTTAATTGTTTTTAATTTAACGATTATAGAAATATATATTTTATAAAATATATCGTTGTTTTAGTTAAGATATTGTCGAATAAGTTTAAGGCTGTTATTGTAATCGGTTAAAATTAAAATTGCTAAAGTTAAAAAATCGTAAGTTAACGATAATAACCCTGATTTTATTCAGTGATATTTCAATTAAATTAGCGATATATTTTATAAAATATATATTTCTGAAATTATTGAATTAAAAGTAATTAAATAAATATAATTATTAAATGCTAATTGCGTTAAATATAAAGTTATGGTTAATTATATAATTCTTAGTTATTAAAGTTATTTTAAGTATAAAAAATATTCATTTAATTATATAAAATAAGTGTGGCAATAAATAAATAAATGCTAGCTAACACACTCGGATTATTACGTAAATAGTACATCATGCATTGCGTAAATAATATTACTTATAATTTTAAAAATCTTTCATTATTTATTTAATTTTTTATTAAAACTTTAATACTTTTATAAATTTTCTTATCATTAATTTTTCTTTATCACTAAATAATTAAATTAAATTAATGTTTAATTTAATTACCACCTTAACTAAAACTAATTTAATCTAATTAATAAATTAACTAAAACTAAAAAAATTAATTTAATTTAATCTTTTTTTAATTTAATTATTTAATAACTAAAAAAATACTAAAATTAAGAAATTAATTTTATAATCTTAATAATATTACATTAAACTTTAAAAATTAAACTTATTAAATAAAAAATATTAAATTAAAAAAAAAGAAAAAATCAAATTAAAAAAGAGTAGTATTATTTACGTAATGCATGGTGTATTATTTGCGTAGTAATTTAGGTATGCTAACTGGTATTTATTTATTTATTGTTATACTTATTTTATATGGCTGAATAAATATTTTTTATATTTAAAATAACTTTAATAGCTAAGAATTATATAATCAGCCATAACTTTATATTTAATATAATTAGTATTTAATAATTATATCTATTTAATTACCTTTAATTCAACGATTTTAAAAATATATATTTTATAAAATATATCGTTGATTTAGTTGAAATATTGCTGAATGAAATTAAGGCTGTTATTATTAACTTACGATTTTTTAACTTTAGCGATTTTAATTTTAACCGATTGCGACAGTAATTTTAAACTTATTCGACGATATTTTAGCTAAAACGGCAATGCATTTTATAAAATATATATTTTTATAATCGCTAAATTAAAGGTAATTAAATAGATATAATTATTAATTTATAACTGTTTTAAATACGAAGTTATTTGAAGATTTATA
Organism: Hypomontagnella submonticulosa; assembly: GCA_022984865.1. Lineage (NCBI taxonomy): Eukaryota > Fungi > Ascomycota > Sordariomycetes > Xylariales > Hypoxylaceae > Hypomontagnella > Hypomontagnella submonticulosa. The sequence continues at coordinate 1,036 of JAJKLF010000009.1, read as the reverse complement.
TATTAAGCTTATTGAAATAAATAAAAATATTAATGATATTTCGATAATTTATTATTTTAAGTAAGCTGGCAGGTACTTATTATGCTAGCTGGCAAACTTAAAATACTACGCAAATAATACATTACTTATTACGTAAATAATATTACTTTTAAAAAATTAATTATTATTATTTTAAAGGAATATTAATTATTATAATTAAATTTATTAAGAAAAACCTACAAAAATTACTTTAAAAAGATTTATTATAAGAAATTTTATAAAAAGTTTTATTTTAAAAAGAATGTTTATTAATTAATAAAAAGTTTATTAAAATAATTACTAATGATAATAATAATAAAATTAATAAATTAAAAGTAAATTTTTCCTTTAATTTATTAGTTAATTAATAAGTTTAACCTTTATTAATAAATATTTATAATTAATTAAAATTAATAAAAATATTAATAAACATATTAAATAATTTATTAAATTCATTAATTAATTAATCATTAATAACTTAAACATTTATTTATGTCGAGACAGTAGTCACGTGTCGCTTAGCCACGTGCCTTTGCGTAAGCACTGTAAAGGCTCGTGCGTAAAGCCAGGCCGCAAGCTAACCTTATTATAAAACGGCTCACTTAAATTTTAAATTTTCCTTTTCTTCATAAATTAATATACATTTAATATATCACATACATTTTACCTTACGATATTACGTAAACCCTTACTAACTATATGGTTACTTTATTTATCCAACAATTTAATTATTAATAATTGAAATGCTTAAACAATCATTAAATAATAAGTTATTATTATAATTAATTATTTTTATATTATTACAAGATATTTCATTTTTATTAAATATTTTAATTATTTCCTTATTATTAAAAAATAAAGTTAAAATAATTAATAAAAGTAAAATAACAAATAAAACTTAATCATTTTTTTTATAATTTAATTTTAAATTAATATAAAAATAAATAATAAAATATATAAATTATAACTTTTTCCTATTAAAACATAATTTATAAAATAATCTTTATCTTTAATTATT